>OW026521.1:36630119-37325832 GCA_932274085.1 Protocalliphora azurea
TATTTTTAATGACCACAATGAAAAAATTTGCAGAATATATTTTTTCTTACACAGAAAAAATTATTAAAAAATTATTAGATTTTAACATTGTTTTTTGATTGAAAATACTTTTAAAACCAATACACAAAACAAAAACAATTTTATGAATTTTGACAATTTCAGTAAAATAAAATTATAAAAATTAGGAAATCAAAAAATATAACATCCGTAGGTAAGTTATTCCTATTTCCTTGAATATTTCCTAATAACAATTAAAATTTATGTGTCTTTCAGATAATTCGAAAACAAGTGAGAATAAATGTATCTTATCATAAAATAATTATACGTAAGTAATATCATTTTATTATCCCCTATACATAATATCTTTTAAGTTAATTTAGAAATATCTTAACGAACAGTTTTTCCTTCTATGCTCTCTTCAAACGAAACGATTGTGTTCAATACAGATCTCCCGTGACCATTTCAACTGGATTTTCCTGGTTGTCGGGGGTTCATAAAGGCTAAGTCTGCTGCAGACTGGGAATCATTTATTCCAATCTCTAATTCTTCTTTTTCAAACTTTTTTGGCTGGCCGGAACGCTCTTTATCATGCGCATAAATATCACCACTTTTAGATATCTAAACCACATCTAAGACAAGTAAGTTGTTGTCAACTGGAACTAATATTAAATTTTTTTAATAACGATTGGATTTCTTTTTTTCAGGACGATTTGGTATCTTATATAAAAATGGAATTCAATTACGAAATCTTTTATATTAATTATACTTTTAATTGATTTTGCTCCAATCACCAAAATTATAATATTAATTAACTGATAGTAATTAAAAACATAAATTAAATTTTTCATGAAAAATTGGAAAAATTTTGATCCTTAAAAAATATAAAATGGAATTCAATTATAAAATTGTTTATATTATACTTTTAGTTGATTTTGCACCAACCAACAAAATGATAATATTAATTAACTGATAATAATTAATTTTAGCTCAAATTTCAATTATTTTTTTTTTATTTTTTGACAAATTAATTAGAATTATGATTGAATGTTTGCCTAAAATCAATTAAAAATTGTATTAATTTAATTCTACAATTAATTAAATCCTTCCGTCAATAAAATCGCACGAATTTTGTTATAGTTATTTATTAAATAATTAAAAATATTTAAATAATGCAAGTAAAATTAAACGAAAAAAAAAAAATAATAGAACTCTAAATTTGATTGAGGGAAATGAAACACGATATATTCATCTTCTATCTATCAGAGCACCTTTACGACGGTGCCTGAACAAATCGTCAAAAACAATCATGGTGAATAGACCGTCAAAGGATCAGCATTCTTTTATTGTTTTTTTTTTTTTTTTTAATTAAAAGTATATTAAAGCATATTGTTATTTCTGAATTATTTTTAACTGTATAAAATACCAACATTACATTACACTTCATACACAGGTATTCTTTCATGAATCATATATTTATACAAACATTATTAATTTTTTTTTTTTTTTGCAATTTAATTGTAAAATATGCAATATTTAAAAAAATATACATTTTTATTAAAAATTCCATTCATTCAACAATAAATATTGTTTGAATATCTACTAAAAACTAAATATTATTTTCATTGTTTTGCTTAAAAAAATCAATTAAATTTTATGAAAATTTTCAAATATTCAAATTTATGAATAATAAAAATATTTTAATAAGAAAAAAATAAATTATTTTTTCAAGAAAGCATTTACGAATTTAAATATTTGATTTTATTAATTCAGTGATAAGTCCGATTTCAATAAAAAATACAATTGATTTTATAAATTTAGTATTAGAATATGAATGAATTATTTTCCATCTATTAACAAAAATGCATAAAGGACTCAAAAAATATCAGTTATATTTAGATATTTCCTTAAAGATGTTTAAACTTGTAACAAAATCAAATAAAATAAATAAAAACAAATTTTAAAACACATTAGCTCAGTTGCAGTACTTGTCAAACTTGCAAATTTTAGTCAGAATTTACAGAAAAGCGTTCTCTCACTAAGAATTTGTGTGTATTTCCAGCAAAAACTTCTTGATTCTCGGTAATGGCAGCTACTTATTAAAGTAGTTTCCTGGTAATGAGGCGTCATTATTCTTTGCTTACTCTATATTACATAAATAAGTGCTAAATGGTATAATGATATAATAGCACAGTAATATTGCAATCACGTGGATCAGTTGTTTAGAGCGCTGTATTAACAACCAGAAGATTATTGGTTCCATCCCATTCTGCTGCTTGTTTTTTTTTTTTTTTTTAACAAAATGTCTAAAAAGATATTTTATAGTTAGAAAATGAGGTGCGAGATGGTGTACTGAGTAAGACATTAGTCATTAAAAACGAATGGTTAATTTATGTCCAAGTTCAAATTTCACTGACGGCAAAACCTTTTTATTTTTTTCTTTTTTATTTTTATTTTTGTTTAGGTACATTTTTACATAACTACATGAATTTGTGGACAACTCGAAGAAAAATAACTAATTATTCAGGGAAAAAATAAGCAGTTTATTTTTGTTTCCAATTATACCTGCTAGCTTACCAGGAAAGCAAAGCTTTTGCTGGGTTTTGTTGGTTTTCTGAAAATTTCTGATCCATTCTGACTAAAACCTGTAAATTTGACGAGTACTGGAACGGAGCTATTATATGCAAAAAAAAACCATATAGGAGTTAAAAAATATAAGCATTTTGCATACACAAGAAATCCCGGGAATTCCCGCATGATTTTCCTGAATTACGGTACTGAAAATTTTGTGTAATTCCCGTCCCGGGATCTCCCGAGAATAGCTCTAGTCGTAATGTGATAAGTCAAAACTTTTAGTCATTATTTTAATATTTTTGTTTTTAACACGTATTCTTTATTATTATGAATTATAATATATCGTGTGAATAAAGTTTAATTTAAATTTAAATTAGTAAGCCTTAGTTATTATTCATTAGCGGGGATACTAAATGACAAAAATATGTTTGTATGTGTTCTATTCAAATGAGCGGTGAAGACACACTGGTGGGTAAAAAAGAAATAATTCTATTCTTTAAACAAAAATATGTGGACTAGATGGGATTTGATGTGCTAAACAAGAATATGTTCTCACTTTTATTATATCACATTATTATTTTGTTTTTATGGGCATGATTAATAGACCACCTTATTAGGCTTTCATACCTAGTATAACTAGAGAACGGTTTGTTCAATTTAGACAAGTAAAACTCCTATAGCTGCCTATTAAAATTATCTTCAAGTTACATAGAAAAAATTATTCCAAATAATTTTAATAAAATTATTAATTCATTTTATAATGAAACTTAATTATATTATTAATTAATGTAATTAATTTTCTAATTGGTTAAAACTTTTTGACAAAAATCTACAGCTTAAAAAAATTTAAAGATAAAAGAAAAACTTGTCATTAAAAAAAAAAAAATAATAAAAATAAAAAAACTTTAAATCAATTTTCAAACATTTTCAACTATTTAGGCTCACTCTATCGTTTATAAACCGAAATATAATATATCATCATTTGGTAAGTACAAATTTGAAATATTTGATGACATTTTTAATCCTTTCTATGCTTTTGTAGATGTTCTCCTCGTTATATTTAATTTCAAGAAAAAAGTTTGTGTGAAGGCTGTACTATGGAAGATTATATGCACATCAAAGGTCCGTTCATCATGATTGTTTTTGACGATTTGTTCAGACACCTGTTAAATTCTTTAATCTTTTTATTAGTATGTCATCCTAGGTCGTAAAGGCGCTCTGATAGGATTATATGAAAATCATTATTCGAAAAAATTCAAAGGTTTCAAAAATCATATTTGTACATAATTATCGGTGATTTTAACAAGATATTTAAGACGCCTAGATGATGTTGCATTTCCCGCAATCAAATTTGAAGTTTTATTATTATTTTCTTTTCGCTTAATTTTACTTGCATTATTTAAATATTTTTAATTATTTAATAAATAACTATAACAAAATTCATGCGATTTTAATTGATTTTAGACAAACGTTCAATCATAATTCTAATTAATTTGTCAAAAAAGGAAAAAAGATAACTGAAATTTAAGCTAAAATTAATTATTATCAGTTAATTGATGTTATTATTTTAGTGATTGGAGCAAAATCAATTAAAAGTATAATTAATATAAACAATTTCGTAATTGAATTACATTTTCACATTTTCTATTTTTTTATATTATTTTTTTAAGGATCAAAATTTTTCCAATTTTTCATGAAAAATTTATTTTATGTTTTTAATTATTATCAGTTAATTAATATTATCATTTTGGTGATTGGAGCAAAATCAATTTTAAAGTATAATTAATATAAACAATTTCGTAATTGAATTCCTTTTTTATATTTTTCTGTCTATCTTAACATTATTTTTTTATATTTTCTTAAGGATCAAAACTCTTCCAATTTTTCATGAACAATTAATTTTATGTTTTTAATTGTTATCAGTTAATTAATATTATAATTTGGTGATTGGAGCAAAATCAATTAAGAATATAATTAATATAAACAATTTCGTAATTGAATTACATTTTCACATTTTTTATTTTTTTATATTATTTTTTTAAGGATCAAAAATTTTCCAATTTTTCATGAAAAATTTATTTTATGTTTTTAATTATTATCAGTTAATTAATATTATAATTTGGTGATTGGAGCAAAATCAATTAAGAGTATAATTAATATAAACAATTTCGTAATTGAATTCTATTTTTATATTTTTCTGTCTATCTTAACATTATTTTTTTATATTTTCTTAAGGATCAAAACTCTTCCAATTTTTCATGAACAATTTATTTTATGCTTTTAATTATTATCAGTTAATTAATATTATCATTTTGTTAATTGGAGCAAAATCAATTTTAAAGTATAATTAATATAAACAATTTCGTAATTGAATTACATTTTTATATTTTTCTGTGTATCTTAACATTATTTTTTTATATTTTTTTAAGGATCAAAGCTCTTCCAATTTTTCATGAAAAATTTATTTTATTTTTCGTCACTAATATCCGAATAACTCCGAAAATATTGAGCAGATAAAAAAATTTGATAACTTGAAGATAATCTTAATTGACATTTATTGTAGTTTTATTTAAATTTATTTAAAATGGACAAACCGTTCTCGAGTTATATTGGTGTGACAGCCTAAAAAGGGGGCTATAAAGTGTGCGTTCGAATAAAACATAACACAACATTTTCGTAATAACTCTTATTGCCGCCGTTAATTTTAAATATTTAATTTAATAGAAAATGTATTTTTTTTTTTTTTTTTTTTTTTGTTTACTTACAAAGCAACATATAAAGTTAGAAATAGGGACCGTTATATGTACCGTTTTGAAAAGCAAAACGGAAATGATGAGTTTGTTTACATATTTATGACAGCCACTGTATATCAACTTGATGAAAAAGTGCACATAAAAAAATTGCAGATAACTATTATACACTAATTTCCCTGCTGCATTAAAAATTCACAAATGATATAATATTAATATATTTCGTTACACAAAAAAAGAACAACATCGTATTCCTGTTAAAGCAATATGAAACTAATTTTCAAAAATCATTCCATACAGCTCCCCAACTCTTCTGTTCATCTGTCACTAGCACAAAATGTCAATATTATGTGCACAACAATGCTTTGTGTTATTTTTTTTTTTTTTTTTGCTACACAAAAAAATCTTCTTTATGTGAATTCTCACGTTCATTAATATTTTAAAATTTTTTTTTGATGTAGAATTTTCATAGCAGGGTTTTAAATTACTTTTCAATAAGTATGTATGAGTTTGTAAGTTTAAGTTTGTGTGTGTGTAGTTTTTAGTAATATCTAAACATGCAACATGGCCATTAATGGCGCTATGCACGGTGTTGCCACATATTTTTCTTTTCAAAAATCTTAAAATTTCTCTTAAAAAATTTAATTTTTGTAAGAAAAATCTTCTTTTGCTAAAAGGGATCCAATTATCAGAGCAAAATTTCAACAGATTAAAAAAATGATAGAATTAAATCTAGAAAATTGTATTACAATAAACTTGCGGTATACATTTTGTGGATCATTTTACATAAAAATTATTTTTCAGTAGGCGTTGCGTTAACAAATTTCCAAAAATCCTCTATTCTACTATTATTTTTTTCAAAACTAGGGTTTTTCCCTAATACAGGTTTATTTTTAACCTTTATATCAAAAAAATCCTTGTATGTAATAAGCATGCACTGAAATATGCAATTACTTTTTAATTCTTATCAAATAAAAAATATAAAATTTCAATTCAGTGTCATACTAAGTTAAAAATAAATGCATATTCGGTGAATATAAATATTAATAAAGATTTTTATTTATATAAATAGCAGACTCTCTATTTTAAAATATAAAATTTAACCTATTCGAAATTAACAGATGTTATGGATGAATTTTTAAATGATTTCGTTTACATTGTGGAAAGCGTTTATTATGTCTTCATCTGAATCCAAATTTGCAACAAACTTCTTTCACTGACTGTTGTCTCCATGATAAGACAGATTTAACTAAAATAATATTAAGTTCTCTGAGACTAAATAGTCTCATTTCATTGGTAGCTTCTTTAAATAAGTTAATCAATGCATGGTTGTATTATAACAACGGACGACAACGGAGACAAATGTTTCATATACATAACTCAATATTAAATGATATTCTTCTGCCTTCAAAAGTACGAGGGCGGATCAATATTTCCGTGACTTTTCGAACTTTCCTCGTAGTTATATGAAATGCAACACTATTCCCATCAAGTACCACCTGTTAATAGACTACTGTAAAATTTGAAGCAAGTGTCGTCATTTACTTTGCGTTTAACAGCTGTTCAAAACATTTTCTAAAAATGGAAAAAAGTGAATTTCGAATCAATCAAACCAAGGAAAAGCTCGATAAATACTATGGGGACTCTGCACCATCGATTTCAATGGTAAAAAAGTGGTTTACTGCCTTTCGTTGTGATCGCACAAGTACAAATGACGCTGAACGTTCTGGACGGCCAATTGAGGTGAGTACACCCGAAAATGTCGAAAAAATCCACGATATAGTGTTGGTCGAGCGAAGAGTAAAAGTGCGAGAGATTGTTGATGTCATAGGCATTTCATATGGCAGTGTGATTTCGATTTTAAATGATCAGCTGGATTTAAGATTTGTGCCGCGTTTTCTCTCAATTGACCATAAACGTAAACTTCATAGAATTGTTTGGAGTTGTTTAACCGCAATCCGAATGAGCCTTTGCGGCGTTTTGTAACTGTGGATGAAACATGGATCTATTACTGTACTCCGAAGATCAAGCAGCAGTCTAAACAATGGGTTTCTCCGGGTCAACCTGCTCCGAAGAAGGCCAAGGTAAGTTTGTCGGCCAATAAGGTGATGGCAACAGTTTTTTGGAATGCACGCGGGATAATCCACATCGATTATCTTCAAAAGGGAAAAACAATAAAGGGCGAATATTATGCCAACTTATTAGACCGATTTAATGAGGATTTAAAAAGAAAACGACCCCATATGGCCAAGAAAAAAGTTCTTTTTCATCAAGATAATGCACGGGTTCACACGTGTGTAGTCTCAATGGCAAAACTCTATGAATTGGGCTAAGAATTGGTACCTCATCCGCCATATTCTCCGGATTTAGGCCCTAGTGACTATTTCCTATTTCAAAACCTTAAGAAATGGCTCGGTGGAAAGAGATTAAGCTCCAACGATGAAATTATTGACCAAGCAAATGCCTATTTTAAGGACTTCGAAAAATCCTATTTTTTGGAAGGGATACAAATACTGGACAAACGTTGGACTAAGTGTATTGAGTTAAAAAGATATTATGTTGAAAAATAAATTTTTGTTTTGCAAAAATCTGTGTTTCATTCAAAAAGTCACGGACTTTTTGATCCGCCCTCGTATGATTGGAAATTTTACCAGAGAGGCTGTATTTATCTCTATGTTTTCTATCCAAGTGCTGAATTTTTTTCAATAGGTTTGTCGAAATTTTACAGGACATTATTACTTCATCTGTTTTAAAACTTTTTTTATTTTTCTATATGTACGTATTTGATATTTTCATTAAAAATAAATGTGTTTTTAATTGACAATTATCATCTTCAATGTTAAATTTTCAATATATTTATACTAAAAGATTTAATAAATAAGAGAAAACGAAAAATTCTATGGAATTTTGACATTCAATAACTCAATAACTTTCATAACGCATCGTTTACAATAATCAGTGTCCTTCTGTAATTGTTAGTGTTCAAAAATTAACTCTTCTATAGTATTTTTTTAATTTTTTAAAAAATATGATATAAAAATATGTACTTATAGCAAAAACAAGCATTTTCAGCAAAATATGCAAAAATATGCACTAACAAATCGATGCTATTTTAAAGCAAATTTTCTGATTCGCAAAGATATTTAGTTTACACAGTTGTAGGAGTAAAGGCAAAAAGCATGCATTTCTATGAACTTTCGGTCCTTGGTAATAAGCAAAAATTGAGGGAAATAGAAGTTATATTTATTTACTCAAATCTGCATTTTTGGTAGGGATAATATTATTAATAGAGCCAAAATAACAAAATAAAAAATTTAAAAAATCTTATTTTTGGATCAAAAATCTTTAAATCTTTACAAGGCCTCAAGAAACGAGAAAGATCTTCACATATGGCAACACTGGCTGTGCAACAACACAAATATGAAACACATAGTCATCATTTTGTTAAAAGATCCTGTATTGAGTGAATTTATTATTATTTTTTATGCACATTTTGCATATAAAATTACACTACACATCATTAATTTTTAAACTCTATTTTACTTCGGTCTTCTGCCTTTTCAGTTTTTTTTTTGTTGCCAATAATTTATTCATATTTAAGGTTTATGTTCATGAGTTTGCACATATTTTTATACATAGACTTTTTGTAGAAATGGTATCAACTATAATGTTAAAGGAATTGTTGATGTAAATTGTATATATGTAGAGGAGCAAGTTATTTACCTAGCAGATTATTTGGTAGCAGTTAACCACCTTTTAGACAGTAGATTATCTTGTCTTATCAGAAGGGTGACTACAAGATTATTTTGATGAAAGCTTAGGTCATCCTCTAAAACTGTCCCATACATTTTAATACGATCTGACCAGTTTAGGAGATACAGATTTATTACCAAAAATGGAATGATGTCATCATTTGTGCATTAGCACAACGTTGTAATCAGTGTTGCCGGGAGATGAGAAAAAAGATGTTAAATTGAATTTTAAAAAAGGTCAAAAAAGGCTAAGTGCCCCAAAAACTAGGGCCAGATTTTTTTTTTTTTTTTTTTTTTTTTGTTTTTAATTTAAGAACATATTTTTTCTCGTTCTCATAAGTTTTTGATATTTTTTAAAGATAATGATATTAAAAATAAAACATAGACGACCCATTGAAAAATCGCCTAAAATTTTCCCATACAAATTTGAAAAATGGCCCTATGTTTTGAAGTTATTTTTCGTAATTTTTCAACTATAATTCCTTTTTGATTAAGTATTTTCAAATTTATGGCTGATTCTTCGCTCTTATAAAAATTTCATTAACATTACTCGTATATTCATAAATAGTTTTTATTACATTCTTGAATAGTTTGTAATAAAGTATATTAAAAAATAATTATAATAATTGATTTAGTAAGCCGATAGTATTAGTTATGTTATTTTCAATTTCTGTTATACATATATTATATAATTAACCTCAATTTTTTGTGTAAATAAATACACAAAAATACTTAAATGTTTCTGAAAAAAAAATTAATAATAACAAATAAGAAATTATTTTCTTTGTTGTTAAAATACTAAGATTTTAGCCTTTTTATGGCAATTTTAATAATCAAAAAAGGCTAGTAAAAAAGCTAGAAACCAAAACGAAAATTCTGAAGCTAAAAGTAAAATAAAAAGGCTAGATTTAGACTTAAAAAGTCTAAATTGGCAATACTGGTTGTAATAGATGAACATCCTAAATGTTGCTAAAGTTGAGACATAATTTGCCAACGTTGGTTCCATTGAACTTTTCTGTCTGGGTAGTGTCAACAAGAATTCATTCATAAATAAAATATAAAACACATTTTTCTTAATAATTTTTTCTTCCGAAAACTTAAAATTATTGCACCAATCGAAGGCGATACCTAACTCCTTCCCGAAGCTTTTATTAAAAAAAAAAATAATAATAAAGAAATTAACATTAAGAAAATTAAATTAATTCCTTGCTTTAAAAATATATGGATTTAATCACTAATTAAAATTAAATTTAATGTTAATTAATATCCATTGTTTATACATCTGCTGAAAATAACTGCGATGATGTTGTCTATACACATTATTCAAAACCAAATATGTACTTACATTAGGGTGCCCCAAAATGAAAGATACCAATGTTCCCAGATCAAAGGTAAATTTAGTTCATTTTCTTACTGGCATTATAAAAATAAGAAAAGGTACTTTTTTTGGGGTTTTTTAGATTTTTTTCATATTTCTGTAAAGAAACAATATGAACATTTGTTATATAAAAAAAATCCCTAAAACATAAAGTAGAAAGAATGCTTTTCATTTCGGTCCAGCTTGCGAAAGGATAATTTGGAGAAACGGTTTCTTAAAATGAAAATAATTTTTATTTAAGCTGGAAACATCGATACCATTCAGTTTGGGGCCATCCTAATAATTACAAAAGATACATCATATATGCACATAAAACCAACCATACACTAAAGCCTCATTGAACATTACAATATTATACAGCAAATATATAAAAACAGTATTTTTTATTTAAAGCACAAGATTAGAAATCTGCATTAATGTATAAAATAAATAACCTCTAAAAAAATATTTCTAAATCAAATTGCAACCACCCACAATGACAACAACCTGTTTTGCTGTTGTCAGTGCTGATATGTGTTTGACAAAACGAGGTTGTAATGTACTCGTGTATTGTTGCAGTCTCTAGAATAACAACCGTGTTGTGGTTACTGTTGTACTCATTTGTACTTATGCTTGTTATTGTATTAAAATACATGAACAGGTTGTATATACATGTACAAATCGTTGACTTAATATAGAAAAGGCGTATCTCGTTATTTTTGTATGTATTCTGGTAGACCACTATAGAACCAAATAATAATTCTTTTATAAAAATTTAAGTTTATTGCTTGAAGTTTAAATTATAATAATAATAATAACTTTCAAAACTTTTCAATTCAAAACAATAAAACAAAAATATTTCTAGTTAAAATTATAAAATATTTGTAGAAAGTATTTTGTGAACAAGTTCCCACATCTATTCTCCCACCAGCTAAAAACATATATTTTGGTTTTATATATATTATTTAATTTAAATAAAAAGTTACTTTTTTTCAGTCTAATTTTGTATTAGCAATTTCACCACTTATTTCTGATTTGTCAATAAATTCTGGTTTAAGATGATCAATAGCAACTGTCACAGTTGAATTTCCTTTCTGAATTTTAAAATATTTATCAGTTTTATCAAAAACTTAATATGGTCCTTCAAAAATTTGGGGGAATGTAACTGTAGAGATATAACATTACAAATTGAAGAATTTTATTTACGAAAAACTGTATTTAGAAAATATATTTTGTAAAAATGTTAACTGTCGTTCCAATTTCAAATATATCTCAAAAAAAGTGGCAAGCGTAATAAACAAGTTTGTTATTCCGTTTACAATTTCTGCAAGACCCCCATAATTCTGGATCCTTATAAATCCAGACGGATATCGAAATAGCGGTACCAACAATTCAACTGAGGTATATAT
The DNA here is from genome assembly GCA_932274085.1 of Protocalliphora azurea. NCBI lineage: Eukaryota > Metazoa > Arthropoda > Insecta > Diptera > Calliphoridae > Protocalliphora > Protocalliphora azurea. The sequence continues at coordinate 36,641,959 of OW026521.1, forward strand.
TTTTATATTCAAAAACCGGCCGAAAGGCCGACGAAGTACATAACCTTAAATATATCTCTTCATGTTGTTGACGGATTTTATTAGGTCAAGCTAATTGTTAAATATTTAAAGTCAAACATTTTGAAATACATTCATAATACAAATATAGTTTTATAATGCATTTTTGACAAATTTCTACCCCTTCGATTTTAATTTTATTTTAATATTTTATTTCAAATTTCAATATTAAAAAAGAGAGTTATTATTTTCCATAAAAGTACCAATTTCTAAAAAAGTATAAACTATAAAAAAAGTATCAATTTAAAAAGATTCAAATTTTATGAAAGTATCATTTATAAAAAATACCCTTTCAACACAAAAAGAAAAACAAAACAAAAGGAAGAATGTTATGTCAAATTTCTACCCCTACGATTTTAATTTACTTTTAATATTTTATTACAAATTTCAATATTAATTAATGTAGGACAAGAATATCTAATTTTTTATAATTTTTAGAAAAAGAGGTACGTATCAATATTCAAAAAAGGTATTCATTTTCCAAAAAGTGTTATTATATTCCAAAAAAGTAACAATTTCTAAAAAAAAGTACGAACTTTAAAAAAGTATCAATTTAAAAAAAATTAAAAATTTGATGAAAGTATCATTTATAAAAAAATACCATTTAAAAACAGAAAAAAATAAGTAGGAAAGTTATATCTGGTCCAGCTCAACCATATAATAAAATAATGACAACACATTACAAAGTAATGAGTGTGGTAGCTAAAGGTTATAACCAAAATTCAAAATTTTTGTCTGTGAAGTAAAGAACTTAACATAAATATGCGGAGGTAAAAAAATGTTATTTTGATGTCCTATTAAACATATGTATTTAGTATTTTCACCAATTCAAAAATAGAACTAAATTCCTATGTTGCACTTTCTTGGCAGTTATTTATAATTACTTTGAAAGGAAACCAAAAGTATTTTTAATAAATTCTAACAAAGTAAAATTAGTTAACATTTGTATAAATGTGAACAAATAAGGTTTTGTAATTGTATTTACTTCCAAAACTATTACAACTTGAAAAGCCTGGAATGGGAGTCAACTTAAATTCGACTACATTTTTTTTATTTTTATTTTTTTGAAAAGTTTATTTTTAAAATTTTAATATTTAATTAGCTTTTTACCATATTTATAACTATTCAAATAATATGTTCCATTAATTAATTCTTCGATTATTTGTAGACATATACGTACATAAATATTTATGCTTCAACCTATAACAAATAAATTTTTTATTAGTATCAAGTACTATAATTTGTATTAAGTACATATATATATATTAGGCTGCTTCAAAAAAAGCCGGCTTTAGAATAATATTAAAATATTAGAGTGATCGAATGTTGTTAACACCTGCCGCATGGGAAAATATTGGCTTTTTCACAGGTTTTTGAAAAATTTGCCTTTTTGCAATTTAATGTAAAGGAATCATAATCTAGACATAATTATCTGTCAAACAACATAAAAAAAAGTTAAAATCGGTTAGAAAATATTTAAGTTATTAGAAATTCCCCAGACTATTAACATGTTTTCGAGCACATGAGTAAATTACCTTGTTGTCTTTGTTTGGCAGTACCAAAGCAGAGTTCATGGTCTATAATTAAACACCAGCAGAATGTAATACGTATTTTCTGTGCCGCAACACACTTCATCAGCATTCGTGGTGTCTTATTCATTTTGGTTTCGTTGAAACCTAAACATAATTTGTATGGGAAATTTTCGACTTTTACGCAGTTTTTTTTTTATTAAATATGTAAAGAAATCGTATTCTATCAAACAAGATAAAAAAAAATCCATTAGAAAGTGTTAAAATTATTTTAAATTCTCTAGACCGTTAACGTGTTTTACAACACTTATGTAAGCAACGTTCAGAAAATTTTTAAATATATTAGAAATATTAAATTAAAATGCAATTTTATTTGTATGCTTTCTTAAAAACGTTGATTTTTATTATGGGTATTTCAAAGACACCAATATCAATTTTTTAAAAATTTTGTGAAACAGATTTCAAAAAAAAATTTGGATAAAACTATGCTGTTTATAGACAACAACAAAAAAATTAAAAATAAGAAAAAAATAGATCGATATGAGCTGCCTTCAGAACCTATCTGGATTTCAAAGCAATGATTTCTATAATAAATTTTAGTTTTGTTAGAATAACTTTATCTGTCAAAATTAGTTACGTATCTTTTTCTTTGTCCATGATATTAGTTAATAAATTTTACTTTACACATAATAAAGAAAGAGGGTGTTTCAAAAAAATTGGACGCCAAATCTAATTGAGGGTTAAATTTACGTTTTTGGATGCGGATATTATCTATTGCCTTTTAGATATATTTTTGAAATATTAAATTAAAATCTAGCTAAAAATAAATAATTTTAGTTATTTTTTCGTTCAAAATCTTAAATATTCCAAAGTTTGACCTCTGACCATCCTGCTTTAATTCTTAACATTGTTCAAATTCGGAATATAATTTCTGGAATCTAGGACAAAATAAATTTCTCTACAGCTTAAAAATCGCCAAAAAAAAGTGCGGTTTTCGTCAACCGCAAAATTCAAATCTAAGGTACTGCAAATTTATAGAGATATCGACCTAATTCTTTTTTATTTTTAATTCCTGTGGTGTTGTCTATAAACAGCATAGTTTATCCAATTGTTTTTGAAGTTTGTTTAACAAAATTTTATATTCGTATTTTGCAGTGTTGCCAGTTTAGCCTTTTTGAGATTAAATCTAGCTTATATATTTTTCTTTTTGCCCTAAAATTTTCGTTTTAGCTTCTAGCTTTTTTCTATCTTTTGATTTATAAAATAAAATTCCTATTTGTTTTACTAATTTTATTTTTACAGAATCATCCCTTTAATTCGCAAAAAAAAAAAAAATCGAGATCATTTATATTTAACAGATATTTTAGCCTGCGGCGCTTCATGCTACAAATCAAACATAACTTAACTTATTTTATTGACTTAATTAATCAATTATTATAATTATTTTTTAATAAACTTCATTAATATCAAATAATCAAAAGGAATTATCAAAATAATGAAAAAGGAATTATAATTCAGAAGTGATGAAAAATCACTTCAAAACATTATATATAGGAATTTTGTGGGCGATTGACGATTGTTGGATTGGATTGTTTTTTTTTTTTAACTTATTACAATATTTAAAAACAAAATATTTAAAACTAATGGGAACAAAGAAATAAAATAAGTTTTTAAGTAGTAGAAACATATTTGCTTTTTTGGGAAATTTAGTCTTTTCTAACCTTTTTTAAAGTCCAATTTAGCCTCTATTTTCTAATTTCCTGGCAACACTGGTGTTTTGAAAAAGTCATAAAAATCAACGTTTTTTAAAAAGGGGATTGATTGTATTATCCTGCAGGAGCCAAAGATTATTTTTATATATTTATGATTCAAATTTGAATTAAAGTAGCATTTTATTTTAACATAAAAAAAAAATAAAAATCTGCCTGTACGTTTGTTTAAATGCACCCTATAAATTTCAGGCTCGCTCAATGATTCGTTTCATAACAAAAATATAAAGAAAAATTCAGAAAGAATTGAAACTAAGTTTGTTGAAATAAAAAAACATGTACATATAAGCTATTATAAAAGCCACCAGATGACGCTAAAATCATAATATTTTTGTAAAAACTTCTGTTGGTGAGAAATGGGTTTTTGAGATTAAAAAAATTATTTTTGTTTTTGAAATATTACTTATTTTTGTAATTCACTAATTAATAAAACAAAAATCCTCCAATATTTAACAGAAAATAGAAAAAAGCGATCCTTTACAAAAATAGTTGTTTGTTAGGAAATCAAGGTATTTTAATGCTGATTTGCCAAAAAGCTCAAACTTGGGGAAAAAAAAGAGGAAAATGTGTTAATAAATTTTTTAATTCAAAAAAGATCAGCTGCACGTTTTTTGTTAAATTGAAAAAAAACGCTCTTTTGCAAAGGTGATCAAGTTATTCTAATCTAAAGGCACTAACTAATAGGCAAAATAATTTCTATATAAGACTAATTTTGGCAGATTTATACACAGAGAAAACAGATTCGTTGAAATTATTTTATCAAAAGTGCATTTAGGAAATTATCGGACAATCCTATCTGATACAGCTATACAGCAATCAAATAATTTTCTCTGATAGGACGTTGAAGATATGAGGATTTAGTTTTTGTAGTAGCGAAGATGAAATCTTCTGCAGGATGTATACATTGATATTGAAAATTTTCTGCAAAAAGAGTTATTAAAATCCATAAAGTAAATTATTTAAATCGACCTTTAAAAGGGTAAATTTTTTTTTACCATAATTGTGTCTATTAGGAAGTAAGTAAATCGCAGAGATTTGCAAAAACAGCAAGCACGGAACAAATTACAATTTTGTCATACCGGATATTAGTTGACTTGTCAAGAGACCTCATTTACCCTTAAAACATAATAGAAAGCGTAAAAAAACATATATTTTCCACCCTTTTCCATATGAAGGGTGATTCAAGTAGAGATACTTTTTTCAATAGCCTTTTTTTGACAGATTATGTGTGACTCGTGTCATGCTGTCATGTTATATTTATTTAGTATTGTTTGGCATTTCATAATGGAAAGACTTACGTCTGAACAACGTTTACAAATCGTTCAGCTATATTACCAAAATTCACGTTCTGTGATGAATGTGTTTCGTGCACTTCGCTCAACTTATGGTCAACATAATCAGCCTATTGAGCGTATTATTCGCAACACCATCACACATTTTGAGACCCAGCATTCATTATTGGATAATATTCGACCGAATAGACCACGTCCAGCACGCTGTGAAGAAAATATAGCGGCCGTAGCTGGGAGTGTAGAGTCGATTCAGCTTCGTTCGCAGCAACTCGGACTGACGTATAGAACGACTTTGCGCATTTTACGTCGAGATCTTAAATTTAAAGCATACAAAATACAGCTTGTGCAACAACTGAAGCCGCTCGATCTTCTCAAGCGACATCGCTTTGCTCTATGGGCTCTTGAAAAGTTCCAAAAAGATCCGACGTTTTCGAGGCAAATTTTGTTCAGCGATGAGGTTCATTTCTGGCTCAATTGGTATGTAAACAAACAAAATTGCCACATTTGGGACGAAGAGCAACCAGAAGAGATTCAAGAACTACCACTTCATCCAGAAAAAACAACGGTTTGTGGGCCGGTGAAATCATCGGTCCATATTTCTTTAAAAATGATGCCGGTGTGAACGTAACCGTCAATGGCGACCGTTATCGTGCCATGATAACCGACTATTTGATACCTGAAATTGAAGCTCGTGATCTCGGCGAAATTTGGTTTCAGCAAGAAGACGCCACTTAACACACATCGCATCAATCAATGGATTTATTGAGAGAACACTTCGGTGAGCACATAATTTCACGTTTTGGGCCGGTCGTTTGGCCACCAAGATCGTGTGATATCACACCGTTAGACTTTTTCCTGTGGGAATACGTAAAGTCTAAAGTTTATGCGGCCAAACCCGCTTCGATTCAGGCCTTGAAGGAAAACATCACGCGTGTCATTCGCCAGTTACCAGAACGAGTCATCGAAAATTGGACTCAACGGATGGACCATCTGCGACGTAGCAACGGCCAACATTTAATAGACATAATCTTCAAAAAATAAATGCCAAAGAATGTTCTTTCAAATGATAATAAACATTCCCCATTAAATTTGAATTTTCTGTGTGTTTTTTTTTTTTTTTTTTTTTTTTAAAAAAGTATGGAACCTCGAAATGGATCACGCTTTATAATCACATTATTTTATACTTCCACACATACTTTTGTATATCTTCACCCACAATTAGAAACTAATCCACAAAATGTTTAGAGCAGTAATGTTAAACAAAATATTTTTCTTTAGTTCCTTTTTTTAGCATTTACTTTTACTTGCAAATTTTATTCACAATTTACAAAATTATTTCATAATTTATTTGAAAAGTGTCAAAAATTTAATAACCAATTTTTTTTATAGATAAATTTTGACCGAATTTTAAGAAAGAATTAATATTTAGTCGTGAACATTTTTAGTACTTAATTAAATTCGGTTATATTTAAAAATTATTTTAAATAAATTTGAAATGTTCTAGAATTGATTTCAATAACTAATTCTTAATATTAAGAACCTTTAAATCATTACCATAATATTTAAAATTGTGTAAGTCAAGAAAACCTATTATAATTAAAGACATTTATTACTTAGAAATCAATATTAATGATTTCGATTATTTTTCTATTATTGTAACCGTTATCCAACCAATCTTTTTTCTATATGTATAATTTAAAAAAAGGATATATGACAGGTACAAGTGTCCTTGCTGCGACCCAAGAAAAGCTATATATGTTATATGTGGAACGTTATCCAACATTTAGAATTTTTATCCGAAATTTACAAAAAATATCACAGTTTTTAATTTCAGAACATATGAGAGGTACTTGAATCCTTACACCGATTTTTTCTAAACTTATTTCTTAGTTCTTCCAATACAGAACTGTGTACCAAACTTAATAAGACTAGAATAACTCCTACTATTATTGGTGAATTTTGGGAATGAATCACTGAGTGATCACTCTAATATTTTACACATTATATTTTTACATAAAAAATAACAATACTATTGAGAGTTACGGTCGATATTCGAAAGTCGGCTCTTTTTGGAGCTTTCTAATAAATACGGATGTACGAATGTCTGTCTATATGTAATTATTTGAATTTCTACATAAATAAATACTTGAAAATATTGAAGACATTAATTGGCATAAAATACACACACTTTGTGACCGATAAATTATGGTAAATGATAAATAAATTTATTTTCCATATTATAAAACACAATACAAATACTTATACATCAAGTAGAAATATCTTATTTTAAAATAAGAAAATTTGTCTTAAAATTGTAAAAAGTTTAGAACAAAAAAAAAAAAAAAACAAAATTTCCTGGAGTTCAAGATAGTTTTTTTTTTTTTTTTAAGTATTTTAATTTAAAGTTGATTAGTCTAGTAAATTGTGTATATTTAGGCAAATTGTTTTGGTAATTTGTATAAAATAAAACATTTATTTCAATTTCACTTAAAAAAAATTGTTTAATACTTTGTAAAACAATTTCAATTAAACTGTGTCACATATTAGTTATATAATTTTAAGGTAAGCGTATTTGTTAGGGTATCCAGTCGATTAACCGTCATTCGCTTATCCGATTAATTTTGGTCGATTAAATGTTCGAATAATTTAAAATAATATATTTTCGAATAACAAGTAAACCGAATAATGTGAATCGAATAACCGATTTACCGAAATTTAGTATTTTGGAGTTAAAAATTCAGACATTTTTTAATTTTAAAAAATGTCAGCCACATAAAAACAATTTTTAGGGAAATACTTTGTGATTAGGAAGTAACACAAACAGCATCAAAAAAATATTATTAAAAAACTCAAATGAATTGTTCTGCTATAAAGTGTTAACATTCGTTGAAGACGGTTTTTATGGGAGCTATGGTAAATTATGGACCGATTCTCATAAACTGGGCAATGTTGTTTCTACATACATAAAACGTATTTGTGTCGAATATTAACTTGATACTAACATTCGTATGTGATTTATGCAATTTAAATTGATTTTTGGAAGAGAGGTTTATATGGGATCTATGGTTAATTGTGGACCGATCTTCATAAAATTTGGTACAAAGATTGATACTTGTACAGAACTTCTTTGCACTGAATTTCATTTAAAATTTCATATTTTAAGGCATTTTTAAACTCTACTCCGGGGGGACATTTGTACGGGAGCTAGGTGAAATAATGGACCGATCACAGCTAATTTCAATAGGCTTCATCCTTGTATCATAAAAGTCCCACGTGCCAAACTTCATTGAATTATCTTTAGAATTTCTACCTGTACTTTGTGCAAAAGTATACAATGACAGCAAGCCAGCCGTCCAGGCAGTCAGCACAAACGTATAATACTCGTACCTCAAACACCTATGGTGGTGTAGGGTGTAATAATGTTATGCATAATGTCTGTATTAAAAAATAGGTATGTTGGTTTATATAAAAATTAAAACTAATTTCTTTGCGCCGATTTCATTGCAATTTTGCATGAAATCGTGAACATGACTTCCCTCTCAATGCATAGGTATCAAAAATGAGAACATCTTCCAATGACAAGACTTTGTTGGAAATGATCCGAATTTGTACTTCTTCTGGATCACAAGTTTAATATCTTATTGTTAATTTTCTGTTGGGATAGAATTCGTCTTACAAATCCTAACGAATATAGATTTTGAAACTTCTATCAGGGAGCGGAGATGCGCAGATTTATATATAATTTCCCAAGCATATTTTTCTTTCCTGATCTTTCTGAAGCTCCTAGACGACATAGAAAATTAATATTTGGCTTGTTTACATAACTATTTCTCCTACAAATCCTAACGGATCTAGATTTTAATATATATATATATATATATATATATATATATATATATATATGCTTCCAGACGACGTAGAAAATTTAAGTTTTTCTTACTTATACAAATCTTCTTCTACAAATCCTAACGAAGTTAGATTTTAAAATTTCTATCAGGGAGCGCAGATACCGGAAACGCATCAATCTTTTATTTTCAGTAATATTTTTAAAAGTCGGTTTTGGGTTTAAAAAGTTTCAATTTGTTATGTTCATTGTTTGCTTTCTTCAAATCTTATTGTAAACTGATTTTGTATTTCGATCAGGGAGCGAATTTATGCCGATTAATTTTTTTGAAATGTTTTTTTTTTTGTTTTTGTTTTAATTTTACCATTTAATACGTTAAATATTATTCACCATAAAATTCTAATGGCTTCAAATCTTTCAATTTAGATTGGGGAGCAGAAAACCGTCAAAAGACTGTTTATATCGTCACCTAAAATACAAAAAGCCGTAAACAGACTTTTTATTTTTTTACAGCAGATTAAAAAAATCACAATTTGCGTTTTAGGTAATGATTTATTTTTTTTTAATTTTTGTTTTTTTGTGCATATTTTTTTATTACTATTATATGGCAATTTTTTCTGGCATTGGCAGGTTTATACGCTAGTATTTAATAAAATGCGAAATGGAAAGATTATAATATTATAATTTCATAAATATTTGAACTTGTCAATAGAAATTCTGAGAATATAGTTTTAAGTAAAGTAGATTTAAAGTTATGTAAGTCATACAAATTTTAATTTTCATACAAATTTTAGTTTTTACTTTTATGACAAAAAATCATTCACGTACAAAAAAATAGAAAGTTACATTAAAAAGACTGATTCATTAAATAAAGCTGAGTTAGGAGAATATTTTGTAGTATTAGGTCGAAAAATGCAATTTTTTGTAATCTACATTACGTTTCTAAATAACTGTTTCAATAGATTAAATGCTATATTATTTATATGTAATTTATATATATTATTATTCGACGAATTATTATTTGTCGAATAAACCAATTAATATGAAAACCCTAATAATTGGATACCCTAGTGTCTATAGACTGAGGTATAATAAATTATTTGATGTTTTTATGTTAGTATTTCTTTGTAGTAAAAAAGTTTAAAAAAGTTTTTTTCTTTTTATTGCTATTTTTGTGGTTATGTTAATTTGATTTTGCTACATCATTTGCCATCTTGTATTTTTCTTTTTTATTAACTGTTGTGTTACAAAATTTTTTACAATTTCCCTCCTGTATATGTTACTAGGTTACAGAGGCTTGAAAGAATTGATTGAGGTAAATGAATAGAAAGCAATAACTGCAAAAATTTTAAATTTTTTTGGAAAATGCATTGTCTAATTTGTATTAGAATACTAGCAGATAATTTATATATAAAAAATTAAAAAATTAATACTATAAATATAGCGTAATATTATTATTAAAAAAAATGGACGTAAGGGAACTTGAAATCCAATAAATAACGGTATAACATAAGTTCCTTTGGTACGTCTGTGCATGTAGCAAATTGTATATGAATCGCTTTAGTAGTTATGTACATGAAAAAATTAGAAAATAATTCTTTTATAAAAGAGGGTATAAAATATTATCTTATAATTCTTTGAATAATGTGCAATGGGGGCATGGCTTCCAATAAATACACTGCTAGGTAGTTGCCGAATTTAATGTAACTCGCTTTATTTGTTAAGTAAAAAAGCAACTGTTTTACAAAATGACCATAAAATGTGATAACAATCAAGTTATAGGATAGTCTATAATATTCTTCGTTGCACGTTCTATCTGTGTATTAAGTTTCATAGGAATAAGTTTAGCCGTTTAAGCGTGATTTAAGTACATTTCAAATTTTTTGATATTTAATTTAACAACATCAGACAAATTGTTTTCGAGATATGCTTTAATATATGGTACAGCCTTGTCAATTTTATAAATAGCGATTTATTGCGAGAAGAGTCATTTAAAAATAAGTAATTTATAGGCTTAGTACACGTAGAAAAAAATATAGTTGTAGTGACCATAATCTAAGAAAAACATATTATATTTGGAACAGCTGAAAATAGATATGATTATAAATAATAATTATTGTGAATTCATTTCATCATATTGTGCCCGATTTTATGGTAATATTATTATTTAATATTATTATGCCATCTTACTACATTATTATCCCATTCTATCGTAATATGATTTTGTTTTATTATATTATTATTCTATCTTATCATATATGGGATAAATATTTACATACCATTACATTTGTTTCAAAATAATGAATCACACCAAATATAATAAAACCTTATCTACTTATACTTATTCATTTATAAACTAAATAGGAATTCTAATGAAGGTGGAAAAACAAACCTTAAAAACCAAATATATTTAAAAACAAACAAGTTAAAAATTTTTCAATCATGTTTGTAATATTTATTTATAATATATATATTTATTTGTAACGTTTCATTATTATGCGAATAATAATATTAATATGATTTGAAAACAAAATATTGTTTAAGAACAAGGATAAAGATTGATAATATTTAATGGTTGTAGAAATAATAATATAATATTAATAAAATTTTGTTTCCTGTAAAAATATTCAAAAACATTAAATGTTTGTAGTCAACTATATTAAAATTTTTATTGAAAGTAAACATTAAATAATAAAACTGAAACAAAAACATTGTTATCATAAAACCAATATTGTTAAAATGAATGAAAATTAACAATGAGAACATAATATTGTTGTAGTAACAATGCTGTAGCTATGTTTTTTCTCTACGTATACCTCATAATAATATGTATCCGAATTGACTGAGATATGTAGTACCGCAGAAAAAAATTTAAATTTTGTCAACCTGTGCTATTTTTCTGAAACAGTTGAAAACAACTTTTTTTTTGTAATTTCTCGTAGCTAGAAAAATACCCAAAAAAATCTAGTAAATATTTGTGAGTCTCTAAAAAAAAACTGTGCGCCATATTGCAAAGCCGAGCAGAATCAATTTTCTAACTTCTAATTTAATAATAATTTAATAAATTAATAATTTAATAAAAGTTTACGCTATCATTGCAGAGTCTTTTTGATATGATCAAGGATTATATTGGTTAGATGTTTGTTATTGTAAGACACCTCTAGCCAATGTAGTTTTAATTCTATTTTAATTTTATTCAATCCCACATTTTAATATCTAACATGTTAACTTTTAAAATAAAAATGTTTTTGCTTGTAAGGATAAAAAAAGTGTAGATTTAATTCCTTTAAAATCATTCTGTATATCTATATCACTCTCATCTCCTTAACATTAAGTTTCAATTTGACTCTTTGCGGTTTAAGAAAAAATGTTGCGTCTATTAAAGTGGCATGTCGTCTAGATTTTTTTCATCTATTTCTTTTTCTATTCCACATCTCTTTAACGCTTTTGTAACATAAAGTGTATATATGTGTGTGTTTATGGCAGTTTATATATACTTTTTTATCACTGCAGTGTTTTTGACATTTTACACCGTTTTATTAAATTTTCGCTATTTTCTTTATCAAGTTTTTGCTGCTGACGCTCTTGACTGACTTAGTAAAAGAAACACATTATTTCTGAAGTCATTTTGTTTTTGTTTTTGAAAGAAAATTTATTGGCAATGATTTTTTTCTTATTTTTTGTTTAACATAAAAGGAATAGAAGGATGTGTGCCTTTGCTTCAGCTTAACAACCCAGCAAAAAAGGAACTGAAAAATAGCTAAAAAATTAATGATTTTAACATTGCGTTGTCATTGGAAGGAAGTACTTAGAGCTGAAAAACAGCTGCAGAATTTCTTTTTTATACCCTTCACCACAGGTGTAATTTCCCCAATTTTGTCGGAGAGCAAAAGAGTTTATATTTTCTGGATGCTTGTGAGAAATTATGTCGATAGAACTATGTCCGTCCGTCTGTCGGTTAAAATGGCGTTTATGAAGCCCACCGATAACTGCCATATATAATATATACATCAAACGATTGGAAATCCTTTCGAGAATATTGCTATTGAAATTCAGCAGTATCGGTTCATAAATGCCGATTCATTTTGAGGCTTTTTGACTTAAAACTGATTTAAATGGCTTTTCAGAAGTCTCCCGATAACATAGATATATGACTTGTATATCAAAAGATAAAAAATTTTTTCCAGAATATTTTAATTGAAATTCAGCAAAACCTGGTTCACAAATAGCGGAGATATTAAAAAAAAAATAGTTTTTTCAAACCGATTTTCGATTTTCTGAAGCCCCTGTATAAGTTAGGTATTTCGTTTTTGCAAAACAAAATTGGAAAATATTTTCTGAATTTTTGTGCTCAAGAAATGAACTTCAGTCGGTCCATTAGTAACAGAGATATCAGCCAAAACGTATTTTAGATCGATATCTAAGTCCTAAATAAGCTACGGACTTGGTTTTTATATCCAAATATTTTTCGTGAATTTCGGTTATTTGAATCAACCCAATCGGATCATAAGCAACCGAGTTTTTTTGCAAATCCGTCTTTTTTTCATTTATTTAATGTCTGCTTCCCTTATAGTTGTTGTTTTCATGAGTACTGAAAAATATTTGGTTTTTTCAACTTTTTGAAGCACCTATGTAAACTAAAGACTTTGTCGCAAATCGCAAATTTTTTAAAGAATTTTTGTGTTGAAAAATTTAACTAAGTAGATTCAGTATTAATCAAAATATAGATCCAAACACGTTATTTATTTTTTGAAGCTCCTATATAAGCTATGGACCTCGTTATTGCATAAAGCTATCACCAAAATTTTCTTCGAATTTCCGTTTTTTAAATCAGTCAAATTGGTCCATAATTTTCCTTCCACACCCTTTTTTTAATTTAATATTATCTTACATTTATAAAATATTTTTTCTGCACCAAAGAGATTATATCTTTCATGAAGATATGCAAACTTTTGTAAAATTCCAAAGTATTAAATTTGTTATTGACTTTTACCTGTGTACTATTCAATGCGATAACTAATTTTTACTTTATATGGGAGCTACTAATCCCTTTAATAATAGGGTGATTCACTCTATTTGAAATTTGACATGAAAATTACTTTTAAAACTTGTTAAGACTTCCACTGAAATAGTCCCTTAGATAAGGCAATTTATATTTTGTTTGTATGGGGGCTACTTCTACCCCTGAACCTATCGTTTCTATTATTCATTTCATCAATGCGATTTGATAAGGTAAAGTTTCCCACGATATTTGAGGGCTCTTACTGTAATAGTTCCTTAGATATGCCGTAATGAATATTTGCTTTATATGAGAGGTACTACACCCCCTGTTCCGATCGAAAAATTAAATATCATATTTGAATTTAGGGACACACAAGATGATGCTGTGAAAATTTTAAACAAATCAGTTCATCCGTTTTTTTATTAACTTCTAAAAAAAGCGCAAAGTATGATCTTAGTTATACTTTTGAAGTGGTAAAAAAGTTCTTTTTTGGAAGCACTTGTTCGTTTTTCTGCTGGGAAAGATTTGCTGTTAAACATGATTTTTTTGATGACTTTTTTTTATTCCTTAGTAATCGATTTTAAATTAGGCAGAGATATTACAAATTTATACAAATTTTATTTATTATATTTCCAAGAAAAGGTATGTATGTATATTAGTGAAGTAAAAGTAGGATTTTGTTAATACAGTCGTTGTAAGAAAAATGTATTATTAAGACAGATTGTAAATTGATTTTTTTGAAAGAAGACAAAAGTTGAAAGGGAAACTGGTATTGAATTTTACTGAAAATAAGCCTTATTTTTAGTAAAATTCAAAGTAAATTTTATCAGATTAGACTATAGATACAAAGAGTTAAAGCTTGAAAATATTTGAATTTGTTCATTAATATCGTTAATTAATCTCTGCTAGAGTGAAAAATTACTCGTGAGGATATTATAAATCAGTTTTAAAAATGTCCAATACGTGATCAAAATATTTAGTTATGTGTATTTATGGGAAGGTTTCTGTATAAATGATCCCCAACTCTATTATTCTTTTGTTGATTTTTTTCTTTTAAAACTTTTTTGATAAGTAGAGAAACTAGGCTTTTAAACAGTTTATATTTCTTTATTTTCTAGTCAAATATTAAAAGCAAATTTTTAAACATAAAAAAAAATTCTATATAAACGATGTAATAATTTCGAAAGACATTTTTGTCGTAAACGTAATAAGATTTAGTTTTTAAAAATTAGACAAAATCTATAGAATTTATTAGATTTTATCTAGAATAACTTATTAAAACTTTCCATACATTTCTCGTGTTTACCCCAAAAAGTATGCAATAAATCCAACATCAAATAAAGTACTTTGTCTTAAAATGTATCAAGAATTTTTTGACAAAGTTTAGAAAATATTTAGTAACTTTTTAGTGTAAAGCGATTTTAAAGGTCGTTTTATTCTAAACTTTTTACACAATATGTTTAGCAGGGTGAGAAAAAAAGTGAAAGTCATATAGCAAAAACGAAATATATGCAAAATTGTAAGAAAATTACTCTAGGAAACTAGGGACCTAAAATTAAAACTAGCTCTCTTTCAGCGATTGAAAAATCATAGGTTCCATATATTTAGACCAAGAAAAAGTTTAGATTTTTTCTCAAATGGATCTCAAAAAGTTCGCAATTTTGAGCTTGTTATGAAAAAAATATTTTTAAGTTTTTCGGCATGAGATTTTGGACCTCTAGGGAACTATTTAGTAAAAATTTTGGCAAAAACAATTGACCCATCCAAATGTTTAGTCTTTAAGAAAAAAGTCGAAACATTTTTCATCAAATTCAAAATTTTAAAAAAGTAAAAAAATTTCAAAATCTTGAATATATAATTACGAGTACTTATTTGAAATGTATCATGAATTTCAGGGACAATGCGTACTCCGATTTTCTTCAAATTAAGCAGATATTCATAATAGGGAATATCTTCATTTTTATAAATTTCGAAAAATTCGGGATTTTATTCCCGATTTTTGTTTATAGAAAATGGTTAAAAATATACGAAGTATCAAGGTTTAAATATTCGTCCAATTTTACTTAAAGAAAAAGCGAACAAGAAGGAATTACATTCTCTTTAAATATGTAAAATACATTTGCAAAAATATGCATTAAAACACATTTGCATTTTTCAGATTCATTTTAAATCTTATAAAGTGATTTATTGTTAAACAATTTTTTTTGTGTCGGAAATGTTTAATATTTTTAAAAATTTTTAGTAAAAAAACCATCACTTTTTCCCATATAAAATATTATTTTTAAATATTTAAGATTTTGTACGTTTTACGCAGAGTGTGCAACTTTATTCATACATATAAAACTCAATACATAGATGTCCAATTTTATTGATTTAAAAAATGCATTTATTTATTTTCAAGCACATTTTTTGAGGAATTAAAAAAAAATAAAAAAATATATAGTATTAAAATTTAAAAATTTTTCTAAGTACTCATAGATATCTTCATTTCGGCACACGTTTCTTCCATTTTTTTAGAAATAAACTCAAAAATAAGTTATACAAAAATTTATATTTTAATGGCTAATTTTGTAAAACGAAACAGTTTTTAATAAAATACTAACACAACATAGAATGCTAGTTTTATTTTTTAATAAACATTTACAAAAGGAGCAAAATTTTAAGGTATAATTTCCTCGAATACCCGAGTAATTCGAAACATTTATTCGATTATTCGAGCAATATAAAAACTGCATTTTCAAGTTATTTCATTAATCGAGTAATGAAAAAAGTCGAGTAAAATGAATACCCTAATAAAAACCTAGTTATGTGCGATCTTTCATGATTGTCCTTAATGGTGACAAATTTATTAATGAACCTTGATATGAAATTAGAAATAAATCAGAAATGATTGAAGAAAGTATGGGAAGTTTAAATATTTTCATATGATTTAATTGTTATTGAAAAAATCTTATAATAACACTTTTTTATTTTCATTGGAAAAATGCAGTTTCATAAAATCTTGAGATAGAGAGTTATGAATATAGGTCCTCGATGTGCAAAATAAAATATTCAATTTTATATTCACCGATTTAAAAATGATCGTGATTTGTACAACTTCCTCATAAACATGAGCACTCAAAAAAAAAAAAAAAAAATTGCTCAGTATATTTTGTTTTGCTTGTGCTCGAAAAACAATAAAATCAGAGACTTCATAGACGAAATATAAATTAGAAATGTAATGCAATAATGACAAACATTTAAAATTAGGTTAAAAAATAAATAATAATAAATAAGTAAATAAATAAAAATACGCAAAAATAAGTAAAATTTTCTTCCTTAGCCCATGCGCCACAATACCCCATTTTCCCTTATATTATAAAAAAAAGTTACGATTGTATTACAAAGTTTTGTAACACTTTTCATTCATAACACATTCTTGTTTTCATTCAGCAAACAAATAAACGGAAATCTTTAACGCTTATAAACAGCAAAAAATATATATATCGACAATTCCATGAAAGAACGTCCGAAAAAGTGCATCTTTTTTAGTTGATGTCTTTCAATTTCTATAAAAATTTTTATACACAAACTTCTTTAAGCCATTTATCAGTTTCAGTTATCAGTTTCACGAAATTGTGAAAACCTGCGATTTTATTTCGTTTTTATCCTTTTCAAAAACAAAAAACTTTTAAAAGTGTGTAAGTTTAAATAGCAATATCTTTGGGAAGACTGTGAGTTTTAGTGATTTAAACTGCGTTTGAATTTAGCTTTTTTCGGCCTTAATACGAACATTTCAATAATAAGTAAGATTTTTCACATTTTAATGGAATTGCATTTTTTTTAAATACATTTTTCGTTAAATATGATTTTTAACATATTTGGAAAAATATGGAATCTTTACATTAAAATACAAATTAAAGACGTACAAGAATAGAACTGAAAGTATGCTCAAAATAAATATAACAAATAAATACTTTTTAGTATTGGTATAAATAAGAAAATGAGTGTAACTGATGTAGTATGATTTCATTTTTACACACTCACTATACTCACAAAAACTGTTACAGTTATTTCTAGTTTTGCATTGAGTGAGAAATTTATTTGTTTTAATTGTTTTTTATTTCAAGTAACTGTTGTACTACAAGTATTTTAGAGCACCTGTTGGTAAAACAAGTAAACATATTAGTTTTTATTGTGCAGTGTGTGAATATGTGATTTTTTTGATAAAGTTTGTATTTAATTTTTCTCAGACTGTGTTATTCGAATTCGAGCTTGATTTTTCCACCATTTCAAAACATTAATAATAAAAGTAAAATAGCTCCAAAAAGTTTTATAGTTTTTGCCCTTGAGTTAGAATGCCCAATGTTAAAAAAAAAATATGTTGCCGAAATCCTTTACAGAATGAATAATATATTTATGAATTCATGTTTTAAATTCTTTTTTCTATATGCTAAGAATTTTGTTTTTCTTTTTTATTATTATTTATTATTATTTTTACTTTGCTACCAAAAATAGGAATAGTTTTAAAGTATTCTTAATATTTTTTAGTTCAGTAAATAATATGTACATTTTAAAGGCGTTTTCGTTTTCAGAATGAATAACATATGAATGTATTCATATGTACTAATGATTAAACTTATATTTTTTTATTATTAAAACTTAAAAGACTGAATTACTTTGTTAACTAAAAAACTTTAAGTTTATTTAAGACAATAAAAATTTTTAATATATAAAAATATGTTTAATATTGTTTTAATTTTATGAATTGATCATTTTAACATCTGCGTTTTCATAATACGTATTCATACGTTTTTATCAACATACAACAAGTACTTATAGTACAAGCTTCTATATCTACTTTATTTGTTTCAGCAAATAATAGTAAAACAAATATGTTACATTTATTCGCTCTTTATTTATTCACACCTAATCTACTAAAGAGAATAACAATACCAACTAATAACAAAAGCACAAAAATGCTCAAAGGGTGTGAAGATACCTGCGAAAGTTAGCTACGTTTTTTAATTTTATGTTAACTAACAGTTCTCACGCTCAAAGACTGTTATGTTAGCAGAATTTGATTATTTTCAATTTTAATAACATTTTTAAAAAGGTTAATGACTTTTATTTAACAGAATAGATCTAGCTGCACTTTTGTTTACATTTTTAAAAATGTTAATACCATTTGCGTAAAATATTTTCATTAAAATTATTATAATTTAAATGTTTGAATAAAAAAAATTATAATTAAAAACTATGTTTCAGAAATATGTGTTTAAAATAAATACTTTTAAAAATTTTTATTTCTCAAAAAATCTTTATATGATGATCCAATTGATGATCAAACAATGATCATACGTTTTGAGTAATAGAATTTTTAAAATTTTGAAAAAATTAATTTTCTCATATAAGGGCTCTATTGATGATCCAAAAATGGGTCAAAAATAAAAGGGTGCTATATTTGGACATAGTAGGATAGAAAGCTATTGTCTTAAGGATTTCAGAGCAGAAAAGATAATATTAAGATTGATCATAGTTTTTTTTATTCAAACATTTAAATTATAATAATTTTAATGAAAAAATATTACAAAAATGCTATAAAATTTTTAAAAATGTAAACAAAAGTACAGCTAAATCTATTTTGTTAAATAAAAGTCATTAACATTTTTAAAAATGTTATTGAAATTGAAACTAATCAAATTCTGCTAACATAACAGTCTTTGAGTGAGAGAACTGTTAGGTAACATAAAATTAAAAAACGTAGCTGACTTTCGTAGTTATCTTCACACCTTTAAATACTCATCAATACGCACTCAAACAGGCAGAGAAAGAAATTGGTGTGGTTTGAGTGTAACTGTGCAAGTGTTTAATACAAATCTCAAATTTTTGAAACGCAAATATCTACTACATATGTATAATAAAATTTTTCAAAAAATTTTTCAATAAAATTATTTCTTATTTTTTGAAAAAAAAAAAAAAAAAAAAAAAAAAATGATTTAAATTTATATAAAAGTTAACAAAATAGAGAGAGTTTGCAACTTTAAATATTCATCTCATCTTTAAGTTATTTATGAAGCTGTATAATTTTAAAAGTGTATTTGTCTTCTTTTTGCATAACTCAGTTGGCATTTTAAAAATATCCTTATTTTTAAAAAATATTTGCAAAATAAATATGCAATTTATAGATGCATTTTTGACAAGTGTGAATTCATTGCATTTTAATTTTGCTTTAAGTGTATTTAAAATTGTTTTGTTTGTTAATAAAATGCAATATTAATTTATCTATGACATATAGGTTTACTATTAAAAAAAAAATTAAAGAGTAATCCAATACATTTTGCAAATAAAATATGTAAACTTATTCACATTTTAAAAATATTACCAGCAAAAAAAAAAAAGAATTTTTATATGAAAAAAATGGGAATAGGTTTTAGAAAAAGCGAAATTGTGCACGGTTGATGTGTGCGTACCAAAAAATTTAGAGTTTTAGTTTAATAAAAAAATTCCCTACTTTCTAAATATTACAAAAAAAAAAAAAAAAAAAAATCAAAAATCTGAAATATCATATTCAACGCAAAAATGCATTTAAAAAATGCACTTGCATTAAAATGTATTCTTCAAAAATCTTTTTCATTTGTGAAATATTTGTATTAAAGCTGATGCAATCATAATTCAAATGCATTTTACATCATTGAATTTGATAAAATGTTCCCAGAAATATTGTTATTTAATGTTATATATTTTTGAGATTCTTTAGGTTTTTTAGGAAGTGAAAGAACGTAATAAAATCTCGAATTTTCGAAATTTCGCGATATTGAAAACTGAAATCGATATAGATATCTATGAATTATTTGCGTGCAAAATTTTACTAAAATCGAAAGAGACTCGGTAAATTTTTGGGCGTTCTTTCATGGAATTGTCGATATATAAAAAAATATAACATGGAATAACTATTTTAAACTGAAACATAATAATGTGAAACTATAAACCTTGCAGTTTTAAAATTAAGAACTTTGAATTATATATAATTAATAAATAACAGAACAAATATTATATATATATAGCACAAAAAGTAAAAAAAATAAAAGTTAATCCGGCACTTGCGCTTTACTTAAAAAATAGTCAACTTACTTATGTTAGTATAAGAAATAGCAATTGATGAATAACATAAACCTGTTAAGTTCGCAGAACTGCAGAGACATAAAACAATCACAAATTTCAAACTCTTACAAACAAGTGAGAGAAAAGAAAGTAGTAAGTAAAACATTCTGACACCCAAACACTTTTTAACAGACTAAATTTAAGTAGGTAGACATGAGAAAAAATTAGTGCTTCTCACTGTTGCTTGTTAACACAAAAAAAAAAAAAAAAAAAAAAAAAAAAATATAACAAATACATTTTCAAAAATAGTTATACACTTTAACAGAATATATAACAAGCAGACTCATACACTTACACACACTCGCAACCAGATAAATAAAGTAAATAGATACATGTATCTATCTGTAGACATATACGAATAGTAACTATAATCATAAGCATTCCTTCCTTGCAAACACTTCCTTTTCCGGTCTGTTTTTATGATGTTTAATACCCGTACTGTTGTTTCCGCTTTTAATAATACATATTGTAAATATATGTATACTAATACTACACAACACGTTTATGTTTTTACTACACTTTCATACAAATAAATACATTTACTCTTATGTGTGATAAGTTTGCCTGTATGAGTTTTGAAAGCAGTCGATATTTTAAGTAGACAAAAATATATTTACTGGAAAAAAATATTAACAAAAACATTCAGAATATAACATAAAAGTTTTTCCTGTCGTTGTTATTGCTTAGTAGGGTATTCATTTTACTAGACTTTTTCATTATTCGATTAATAAAATAACTCGAAAATGCCGTTTTTAAATTAATCGAATAATCAAGTAAATTTTTTAAATCACTCGAGTAAATTATATAAAAATTTTTAGTCTTTTTTTTCAATGCTCTTTAAAAAATAAAACAAGCATTCGACGTTGTCTTAGTGTTTTATTAAAAAATAACACAATAACAATATTAAAAATTAATTTAAATAAAATACAAAAATAGTTCCCAATAAGCATTTTGCCTGGAATTCAAGTGTAAGGAAAGTTGATAGTGAAAAGGAAACTAGAATTCAAGTAGAACGTAACATTTTTAATACATTTATTTTAAAGTGTTGCATCACAGTGAAATTTGAGTTAAACAAATAATTGAATTCAAGCTTGAAAATGAAATAAAAATAAGCCTTTGGCAACAGTGCAATTCAAGTAGTAAACATAACAGAATTTAAGCTAATTTTTTTTAATTGTTATAAACTCGAAATAAACATATCTTTCTTTTTTTTGCAATTTTTATTTTACAAAATCAATTGAAATGTATAACATAAAGGAATATAAAAATACATTTCAAAAAAATCTTAAGACAAAATTTGACACGTTTATATATATATATATATATATATATATATATATATTCCGCTTGAGCAAAAAAAAATATGATTGTTCTTGAATGGACGTGATATCTTCGGGTTGAAAAAAAGGATATGCTGTTCTTGTAGTGATGCATTTTTTATTAATAATAAACAGATTATTAAAAAAATGTAAATTTTATTATGTATTTTTTCTTATTTGATTCTTAAGTTAATATTTATATATATATCTTTTTGAACCGAATTTTAAGCAAGTTCTTACTTGAAAAACGCTTAAGAAATTGGTTGAAATTCAAGCCGAAGTCAAATAAAATTTCAAGTACTGCAATTTTAATTTTTTGAGTGCTTATTGAGTTTAAAACATTAAAAGTATGCCTACATTAATTGAGGTTAAAAGAAAAAGAAGACTAAAATAAATAAAATAATCGTTCTGAAATAGTCTTTCCAAAATTCTGTTACACTGTTGAATTGTTGTATGTCGTAAATATTTTTCAAGCTAAACTTTTGAAAGCAAAAATAAATTAATTAAAAAATCTGATAAGGCACATTTATGAATTCGAACAAAAATCCAAATTATTTTAGATAAAGATGTTTAGCAATTCTAAATATAAAGCATAAGTCCACAAAAATTAAAAAAAGACAAATTAATAGAATAAAAGAAGAAGCCACCCGCAACAAATTAAATGCTGGAAAATCAAAATTATGTACAGTACAATTTTACAATTATAATGAACTGTTGGGAGATGTTCTTCTCTCATTTATAGAGAGTTTACGCAAGAAATGCACAGAATGCAACTATAGTGACAATAACGGAGTTAAAACTAAAAATTGAACAAACCTAGGAAGAAATTCACAGCGATTTTCTTCAAAAATTAGTCTAATCAATGCTAGACCAAGTTATCCAAAACAAAGCTTCATTACAACGTTATTAATAATGCTAAAATGGTTCATTAGTTTAAGTGCGTATATAGGAAAATGTCATAAAAAATTACATTAAACTACTAAAATTACAATGAAAAAAAATGTAAATTTTTTTGTTATTAACTTTTTAAGTGAAGTTAATAAATAGTTTAAAAAATTAATTTGTAGCACCTTAATTATTTTTTGGTTCCATTTTTGGTAAGTTCATTAAAAAAACTGATGTGCGCTTATAGGAATATGCACCAGTGTATACACATTATCATTTGTAGAACCAACAAAAAATTTAATATAAAATTTAATATCACCTCCAAATCCAAAATAAAAAGTGACATATATATATATGTTTGCTTTTTGTGATTGAAAAACAACTTTTAACTACGCGTTGTAATTTAGACATATATTCGGTTCTTTCTAACAAATACAATTTTTTTTAATACATATAATTCCAAAATGCGACGTCACTTTTTCATTCTAATATTTAATAAAAATTTTGCAAAAATTGTTTTTAAGCTAAAAAAAAGACTAAAATTAAAACATTATTAAAACTAGTTAAGAAAGGACATTTTTAATACATTTTTATTCGAATTATTCGATTAACTAAAAATTACGGTCCTATGCTCCTTATACGAACAACAGGAATTAATATATATATTCTATTAATCGGCATAAATTACTCTAATAAACTTTTATTCGAAATTCTTGATTTTAATTTAATCAAACAATTATTTGATTTTAATTTTTCAATTAATCGAATAAACAATATTCGAGTGAAAACCCTATTGTTTAGTAAAAGTTGAGACGAATTATGTAAAAAAAAACTGCAAAAAAAATAAAAGAAAACATAAAAGATAACGGAAACGCATAAAAGTATACTATGAAAAAAATAAAACGAATAAATAGTAAAAAATATATAAGTTGAGCTTATATGAATATTAAGGTGGCATTCGTTTTGGGGTACTTGGTTTCAATAGAAATACTTTGAACTTATGTTAAATCCAGATTATGAAAATAATTACTACCAACAAAGTACCTAAATTCCCTTAGAGACGGGCTTGAAGCATGCTTCATTCGAGTGTGGCAGAAGCAACAAATCTGGATCTTCGGAACTGCTGAACAGATCCTAAAATTCGATGTATATCTTGGAATATCGATAGAATATTAATTGGGATTTCAGAATGTTGTGCGTAATAGAGCTTCTTACTTTCCAAATGTGAACCGGTTGTAAATAGTTTTGCATTTCTGAATTGTAATAATGTCTCATGGTTTGAAAGATATTTATTTAACATTGAAAATTGAATTGTTCGTTTTTGGTTTGTACTTTATTGCGATTAGAGCCATAATTTTTTTCAATAAATATTTAAAAATTTTTTAATATATTTAGTGAAATCTGAGCTAAAAAATTGAAATTGGGGAAGAATAATTTCCAAAAAAAAGAACTGTTTTTCCTTCAACTTCTTAAAAAATTGTCTAAAAAAGTTTTTTTTTTTTTTGACCTATTGTCAAAAAGCAACATTTTTTTCAAAAGTTCAATTTTTTGTGTCAGTAAAAAAAAGTCAATTTTTGATTTCAAAAATATTTCGAAAGAAATTGGGTAGAGTAATATATGTTAAAATTTTTTCAAAATATTGTGATAACCTAATGGCAAGTTTAGTCACACGAGCTGGTTTCGTGGAAATACCCACATTTTCAATAATAAAAGTTTTCATCTTAAAAAAATATATAGTAAAACTACATAAATTTGTTTGAACTTTGCGTTTCTGAATTCCTCGTAAATTATTTTATAATCCGTTTAAAAACTAATCTGATACATAAAATCATTTCCTGTAAATATGATATGCCTTTTTTATTTTAACAAAAGTCTGTAATAAATTGTTGAATTTGTTATACATCATTTTAAAGGAGACACAAGGTCTTTTAAAACGTTATATAATATATCTATTTTGTATTTGGAATGTGTCAAGTAAATTAATTTAAATTCCAAACATTCTGATTTATTCCTATTTTTTTTTTTTTTTTTTTTTGTTTTTATTTCTACATTACACAGTGGGTTAGAATCAAAATTTTTTGAAAATAAATCTGTAACTTTTAATCGGTTGGTTAGATTTACATAAAAAAAGCATAGCAGAGGAGCACACAATTTTAGGAGCGGAAGGGGGATTCCACAGTGCTGTCAGAAGCAGAGTTATGGAGGTTCAAAGTAGGGTACTTTTGATATAGAAAATTTTTAACCGCTTGCTCAATTTTTGTTTCGTAGCCAATTTCAAGGATTTTCATATCTTCTTAAGTCTCTTGATAAAACTTACAAAAAACATGTGCTACTTATCTCTTACAGTTTTCGAGTTATTTGCATTTGAAATTTCAACAGCCTAAATTTTGGAATGAACTTGGTTCAGTTTTTTTCCATATACAGCCCAACATTTCCGACTGATTTAGCTAGATTTTTCCTTAATTGGTTAAAAAAACAAAATTATTTATAGAATAAAAAAATTTAAGTCGTTATTTTTTCACAGTCCAAAAACAGACAATTTTAAAATTAGGATTTATTGTGCTTTTTGTGCCGAAAAAGTGTCTATATTTTTTTCCTCTAAAAAAAATTTTACTTATGAACATATAATGATTTTATACTTTTTTGTAAGGTGTCTTCACGGAGGTGATTTAAAAATTAAAAAACGAGCTCAACCACTCAACAGGGCCAATTACAGATCCTGCCGAATTTGACATATTTTGTATCGAAATTTTGATTTTAGCCTATATGTTCTAAAATCCTAAAGAATGGATCTAGGAATGCAGTTTTTGAAATTATGATATGTTGCACAGAGTTTCCCACCGACTTTTTCCACAACTGCAATAAATGTGGACTTTGTGGGTAAAATTCCAGAAAATCCCATCTTTGGGATTTTCAATGTTTTTTTTTTTTCAATCAAATCTTTTTACACTTCATCATTTCAAATGACAAATTCAACAAACACCGAAAATCTCTTTACGATATCATAACTAACAAAGATTTTATTACAGCTACAATATTTGTAGTTTCTCCAAAAATCAAATTTTTACAAATATTTTTTATAGAACCAAAACTACGTTACTTTAAAACGAAAATTTTGATTAAAAAAATCAGTAAATTCGGCAAGATCTATATTTAGCTTTATTGGGTGATTGGATTCTTTTTCAATTTTGAAATTATCTTCGTGAAAATCAGAATAAAATCCTTGTATGTTGTGTCTTTAACTAACTACAGAAAATTCTAACAAAATCGGTAGGAAATGTTGGGCTATATATGTAAAAAAACTGGACCAAGATTTTTCAAAATTTAGACAGTTGAAATTTAAAATACATATAGCTCGAAAACTATGTGAGATAAATAGCACATACAAGCACGTTTTTCGTAGGTTTTATCTGAAGCTTTCAGAAGATATAAAAATCTTTGAGAGCAGATAAGAAATAAAAATTTGGCTAGCCTCATTAGCACCGCTCCTGAGACGTCTGTGGGACCCTCTTCCAAACTTTAAATTATACACTCCTCTGCTATGGCTACGTCAAATTTTATATAAATCCAACTACCCAGTTCGAATTTACAGATTTATTTCAAAAAAAAATTTGATTTTGTCTCACTATGCATTATAATGCTCAGTTAGAAAACCTATTACCCCAAGTCTAAAAGTAGGCATTTTTATGTGGGCAATTGTAAAATTCTAGTTACCTGTGGACCTATAAGAAATCTTTTGCGGAATTTATTTCGCAATAAATGTTTAAACACAAAATTGAGCAATAATGTGCAAAATTAATTAATATTGTTATAGAAAGACAAATAAAAAATAAAAACGGGGAATAAAATTAAAATTTTCGGTAAAAAAGGCAATTCAAAATTTTAATTTCTCATGTACGTGTTCTCCTCCCGTTAACATCAAGTGGGAAATAAAAATTTGTTCCCTTTGTTTTACCGACGTTATTTCTTATGTTAGGAAATAAAAATCTCTTCGTGTACACGTAGAGTTAGAAATACAATAGATTTTCTACAGAATGACACCTATTACTCATACGTGAGGTCGGAAAAGCTTAAATATCCTAAAAGTGGTAATCGTAGGTCATTTTCCCAAGTTACCTTCTTCTCGATGACATGGCCTATTGAAACTAATTTGTTTATTTTTAGCCTATGAAGAGAAATCGCCATTTATTATAGAATAGAGGAAATCACATAAAAATTATATCAAATATTCCAAAAAAAAAAAAAAATATTTATTATTTTAATATGCAGATGCGAAAAACTTGATAACTACAACATATTAATAGCTATAGGAGATAATTGCTAACTAAAAAAATGATAAAGGAATGCCCTAATGCAAAAATATTTTACAGTTAAATGAGACACTATATTTATGATCTGTTGGCGTGTGAACGATTTATGTGTGTTTAAACAATGTTTGATATTTTGTTCCTACAGTTCCGTTAATTCCTGGTAAATATTCCGTTTATGCATTTCAGTATCATTTACGAGTCTTTTGAATGGAAGAGGATTCCAAGTGTTTAATTTATTGCCCCTAAGTAATGTATACTGTAGGTAATTTAATATTTTAAACCAGCAACTACACAAAGTTTTTGATTTGTTTTTATAAAAACAAAACAAGTTAAAATATCTAGACGTCCAAGACTTTGGTTAAATCCCTAGATTGTGGTCAATCACCAGGTAAACTTAAGAAAAAAAAAAAAAGGAAAGGGAAAGAAATCCTTTCGAAATTTAATTTAATTTAAATATATATATAATGTCTAACTATGTATATTCTCTTCGTTTTGAAGTACATATTGACACTTTCAGCACTGTAGGGCTATGAGAATGTGCCTGTATTATTTATTGTGTGTATTACTGTAGATTTTAAAGTTGTTTTCAAGTTTATGCATATGTTCCAAACAATAAAAACAATAACAATAATAGCAAAAACAAAGAGATATATTCACATGTACTCACACTTTAAATAATAAAAAAGCTTTAACTGGCATATTCAGTGCTATTTAAGCCATTCTTTTCTCTATTTTATAACAAAGAATAAGAAAAAATAAAAAATAATATCAAATAGACTTTGAGGCTTAAAATTCTCTTTGAGAGAATGTTTAAAAACAACAAGTAAAAATGTTATATTCGGATTTGTTCCACCCTAATTTAAAAGTGATGGACGGAGAAGTGAGCAGATCACGCCCATTTTTAAATTATGAATTTAAAGTACATCCTTCAACTATATGAACAAAATTTCGTTGAAGAACATATTTTTTCTAACAGATATTGGCGGTAAAGTATGAACTGGAGTACTAGTACTTATTTATTTATGAACCGATTTTGCCCATTCTTCTTTTAACATCGACTCGACTCAGCTTCTTACGAGGACCCAGAATATACATATACATATACCCCATAAAGTGGTTTTAGAAGATTTTTTCGACGTTTTACCCACAGAATGACAAACCCAATATACCATGACAAGGGACAGGAAGTTCATGCATTTAAAAAGTATGTTTTAGGAGCTTAGAAAATGCACTAAAAATGTTAAAATATGCCCTCAAAATAAATAAATATGCCCATATTTCTTAATTTTTATTAAAAAAAAAAAAAAAAAAAAACATAAAATTTTAATTCAGTATCATATCAAATTAAAAATAAATATACAGCAAAGACCTTAAAATTGTAGCAACTACATTGGCAACACTTCTTTCGATGGCTGTGGTCTTAATGATAGGACTCAGACAGAATAATCTCATTGGTAGCTTCTTTAAAAATAATTAATAAATCGATGTTTTACAAATACGTATGACAGTCAAAACAAACGAACTTGTTCTGCCTTCAGATAAATGACTGAAAATTTGACCCCGAAAAAGTATATATTTATATCTATATTTTAGGCTATTATTGTTTTCGACTGATATACCAAAAACTTTTTTCAGTGATTTCTGTTTTGTCGAATATTTTAGGACAAAACTTCTCCGAAGAAAAATTATTTATTCTTTATAATTTCGCATCTTAATACGAGATTGTAAAAGGTGCTTCTGATGAAGCACCTTTTACAATAATCAACGTCCTTCTGTAATTGTTAGTTTTCGAGAAATGGCTTACCATATATTAATTTGTCCATGTTACTCCATGTTAGTCAAAAGAATTATTTTTATTTGAATATTGCACTATATATAATATAAAAATATGCATTTATGGCAAAATATGCAAAAACATACATTTTCAACAAAATATGCATAAATATGCACTAACAAATCGATGCCATTTTAAAGCAAATTCTCTAATTCGCAAAGATATTTAGTTTACGCTGTTCTAGGAGTAAATATAAAAAATATGCATTTGTTTGAACTTCCGGTCCTTGATCATGACAAATCCAATATACCATCTTTTTTAATGATGGGTATAAAAGGAATGTTAAAATAAAATAACGAACGAACGAATATTACTGTTATCACTTTGGCAAAATGAAATGAATGCGAATGAAATGCAATAAATAGGGTAAAGGAATTATTCAGATTATGAGAGATTTAACAAAAATAATGACTACACAGGATGATAAAAAAAAATATTTTTTCTGTACCACGGAATTTCTCAATTAATTTAGATTAGGGATGTCAATTTCATAGCATATCTCCAAATAGCAAATTTCCATCCCCAAAATTCCAAAAAAAAAAACTGCTAATATTATCTATAAAAATCTCCACTAAAATAATACCTTAATTTTAGAGATTAATATGAAGAACTTTTATACTATTATACTATTAAGTATTTATTTATGTTGTATTTAGTATTAAGTATTTAATAAGTAGTTGCCATTAGCGAAAACCAAATAGTTTTTGCTGGAAAGTTAATGCAAAGACCAAAAATTAAGTTTTTATTTGTTCAAAGATATGAAGGTATGATTCAGCAAGTTGCTTTAATTATTTTTGATACACTTTTTTAAATGTTTAAAAATTTTAATGATTTGCACCGTTTATTTTTAAAGGTTCCTAAGCCCTCATCAAAAAAAAAAAATTGAGTTAGTCATAAAAATAGTTAAAATTTTACGTAATAGTTTTATTTTAATTTAAGATTTTTCTTTATTCATTCAGAAATCTTAGCGAATTTCATTATAAAGGAAAAAAATTGTGAGAATCAAATAATAAGATACAAATTTTAATATTTTCATACTTAACTTCACTATTTTCTTTTTATTTTTTGGTTGGACCTATCACATTTTCAAAATAAGCGGCTTATTTAAATTCCCCATTATTACAGTAACATTAATAGAGCCCAAATTATTCAAACACTACTTTCACAGCCAATCCGTACAATAGTCATATTGTTGCAGAGATTTTATTTAATATTACAGTTATATTTTATTGCCTTCAGTGCACTATTTTTGAAATAAATATAGGTTTATCTTACTAAAAAAATAGTTTTTTTTTTTTTGGTAAATTTTTCCTAAGTTAAAATTCCCAAAAATCTTCCAAAAATTCCTAAAATTTAAATAAACATCCCCGACAAATCCCCTAAACCCCAAACCTAATTTCTCAAAATAAAACCTAAATTTGGGGATAAATCCCCCAATTTGACTACACTGGACTGAGTTCACATGTATATTCTTACGCTCTTTCATTTAGCCGTTGCTGAGAGTGCAAAATGCACTGGAAAAAATTTATGGAAATAAATTGTTTGATAATTAATAACCATCAATTTCTTTAATATTAATGTTTTAAGATAAAGTTGGAGGAATGTAAATTATATTCTTTTTATAACAACATTAAAAAATCCCCTTTTTTTGGCGACCAGTTTTTGAAATCGCCTTTTTTTTTGACACTTTTTAAAAATTCTCAACGGTAATATGAAATACACCATAGATCCTCAAGTTTTATTTATATTTGGCTATTGCATGCTCTCTAGGACTATATTGATGTATCTATTTTATTTTTTTGAAATTTCAAAAACGATTTCATTCACTTTTATAGTTTCGTAAAAAATAAAAATATTTCACCTTGCATGTAATTTTAATTATGCATATCTTTTGAAGTTCAGTCGGTCCTAAATTGATTTAAAAGTCATTAGAAAGTTAAATAATTCCTCTTTTAATATCAAAATTATAAAAAGAAATATATTTCTAAAAAAATTAATTCATAATGCAAATTCATTTTTGGGATGTATTTTCGAAAAATTTTGCTACCACTTCGATTTTTAATTTTCTTAAATAAACTTAAAACTTGATATATTAACTTAAAAATTATTCAGTTTAGATTTTTTTGAGACGAGAAGATATAGTGTTTTAATTTTTTTTTTTTTTTTTTTTTTTCTAAAAAAGACCACCAAACTTTCCCATACAAAAACTCATTTATTCAAATATTTTTGGATATTGGACTAAAAACATGCAAAATTTTTTCTATCAAATTTTTATTTTTGGTTTATTTATAAAAAAAAATTAGGAAAATATGTATCTAAATGAAGTTATATATGAATAATTATTATAATTGTAAAATTTTAATAAAAATCTTTTTAAGAAATTTTTGTTGAAGAAATTCTGCAAAAAACGCAGTTATTTTTTAATTATATTTGCAAATGCATTTAGGCATCTAATGAAATTTATAACTAAAATGTTGATTACTGGTCACCTCGCAATAGGGAATATGACCAGTAAGTGGGACACTGGCGCATCAGACTTTTGCAGGATGTGCAATAATGTGGGGGAGCAAGAGACAGTGTAGCATATACTCTGTCACTGTGTAGGGCTTCAGCGAAGTACACTGATGTGGTTTGGCAGCCATATCCTGCACGAACTAGAGGAGGTTGCGGGTGAAGAGCTCGGCAAGATTATAGGGTTGGTAAAGGGGATAAAGTGGCTTAGAGTTAGTCAGGGTTGATTTGATGGGTCTTAGGTTCTAAACCTTTCTTATTTTTCTTATATTTAACTAACTTTCTTTACAATGTTTTACTATATTTTACTAGGATTTCTCTCTTTCTTCATTTATCAGCTTTCTCTATTATCTATAAAGGGATCACAATGGACCAAATGGCCTTTAGGTGGAGGCTTGAAGACGCCGCCCCTTTTAACCTAACCTAACCTATAACTAAAATGTTATTTTTGAATTATTTAACTTAAAGCAAATATAAATAAAGTTAAATGTTTTTTTTTTAAATCAATTTTTTAAGTTGTGTTGGTAGTTTTTTCTAAAATTTATTAAAAATTGTAAATATTCCCGAAACAAAAAACTCAAATTCTTTAAGCAATAAATCAATTTTTAGTATGAAATAAAGAAAAAAAAAATTAAAAATCGTAGGGGGAGAACAATTTCAAAAATGCATTTCACAAATTCATTTGTATCTAAAATGTATTTAGTAAAAAAATCAAATTATTTTATAAATTTATTATAAAAGAGGGTTAATGTAGAAATCTAATTCATGTGAAATAATTAAAATATCATAAGAAATGCGGAAAATATGGTCTTTTAAACTACCATACTTTTTCGATTTATTCAAATTTCTTTTATAAATTCTAAGCAGGAAAAACAAGGTTTTTAGTTTTTTGTTTAAAAGACGAGGAAAAAATTGTATTTTTTATGTGTTCTTTCCTGGAGTTCATGATATAGATTATTGAACACGATTTTGAATAATATTTAATAAATTCTTTTACAAAATTAAAGCAAAAAAAATAAATAATTTTTCAAAAAATCATTCAATTTTGTCATCAAAAATTTTTTTTAAAAAACATAAATTAAAATTCACGTCGTTTACATACCAGTTTTTGTTTCAATGTATTTTTCGTTGACACAAACAATCTTAGATAGCTTTTTAAATCACTTGTATTTTATTTGAATTTTGTACTAAAATTAAATTTTAAAATAAATTTATTGTAAAAAATTTATTAGTAAATGAAAATGTTTCTGAAAACTTTAAATTTTCTATTTCATTCGTATATGAAAGTTTAATGTTATGAAATAATTATTTTATTAGTTTTTAATTGGTTTTCAACAAAAACTAATTGAATTTGCATTCGTATAACTACTCTTGGTTGGGAAGCATTTCGCGCGTCATTGCCGTTATCTTTTAAGGGCAATAAGTCCATTCGTGTTTGTTGACCTTCAAGTGTTTTGCGTTTCAAACTCGCAATGGTTGCGCGTCACATAACTGTATAGTGTTACAGTTTGTGAGGGGGCCATTATCCACATGCATTCGTTTTACCCCAATTGAGGTTATATTTGATAGCTAAGAATACTATGTAGCTACCTGGTGAAGCAGCAAACAAAACTCAATTGGATGATATAAGGAGACAATTTCGTGAATTCCAGCTTCCTATACTATGTTATAGGTCGAGGGCAGTTTTCATAGGAGGCTCCTAAGGCGTTTTTCTGTAATTGGTGATTGCTATATGAAAATTTCAAGGCCAAATAAGGAATTTTCTTTAACTCCTTCAGTGGGGACATACGTCTCAGAAGAGTAACTTAAAACCAAATAGAAATAATTGAAAATGGTTTTTGCTTTGTATTGAAAACGCAAAGAAATTAATGCAGTCTTTCATTCGAAAACCGAATGAAGCCAAAAACTACTAGTTTTCGTTTGGTGTAAATGGCATATAAAACGTTCGAAATAAAAAAATCGTAAAAATTCCAAAAAACCCCAAAAAAAAAATTAATAATAAAATCTTTTGCAGCAGGCTAAGAAAATTACATATAACAAATTTTCCCTCAAACTGCAAGGACAATAAATTTAATTTTATAATATAATTTAACAAAATCTGCAATTAAAAATATATAAATTAATTTAACATATTTTTGTTATTTTTGTCTTGTTGTTATTATTTTTGTTCTTTATCTCATGTTGTTTATTTTTAATTAAAAACATGTCGAAAGTTTGACACTACTTTTAACAGAGACACTGAAACACAATAAAATAACCCAACAAACATTTGAAAAATTAGTTTTTTTTCAATTTAAAGTTAATTTTAAAATTTAAAAAGAACAACTAAAAATGTTATATTTGGCTTGATCGAATCTGTAATACCCATCATCATATATGGAATGTGGGCGGTGAAGTGCGCGAATCACGCCCATTTTTGGTATCCGAGTTTATATTTATCCTTAAACCATTCGTGTGAAATTTCGTTGTTGAACATATTTTTTCGTTTTTATGTTTTGTAGTTTAAAATTGCTCAGGAACACACTGAGCGCACAAGTCTTTGTCCCCAATCTTTAATTCGGATAAATTGATTTTTTTTTCATATTTGGCAGAAAATATTTTCGAGTAATAACAAATCGTTGTGATAAATTTCATCTTTCTAAAATTACACGTTCATGAGATATCGACGGAAAGATATGAATTATAGTTACGATGGACACTGATTTTTCTAGTTTTTGGCCCCTAACTTGTTTGCTTCTGAACCGATTGTTCCCATTATGAATACCAAACAAACAAAAGATGGTCCCTAGCAAATTTGGTTCCCCTAGATTATCTGCACGAGCCCTATCGTGCTTTCAATAGACGGATTTACGGACGTACATAGCTAGATCGTCTTAGAATTCTACAAAGACCCAAATTAAACATATACATATACTATATGGTGAGTTATGATTGACAAGTTCAATATACCTCCCATCTTTTTGAATGGTGAATATTAAAATATTAAAAAACCAGTTTTCGTGTTAACCGAAAAATCTCATTCTGGAAAAAATCAGGAACCGGGTTTCAATCATTTAAGTTTAAAAAAAAAGTATTACTTTTTGGTAATATTTTAAAACAAAAGTCTAAATTTATATCTGCATAAAGTTTTACTCCGAAAAGATATTAAATTTTGGTGCGCATAATTAAAAAATTTAAGTTTTCTTATTTGACGTTCTAACTTCTGAAAATTTTTTTCTTTTTTAATTTGAAATTGGCATTGTTTTTAATTATTGTATTTAACTACCTTTCATCAATATTTTATTTCTAATCCTGGTATTTGAAAATAGTTTTTCCGAAATAAAATAAAATTAAATTTATTTTTTGATTGAAACACTAAGGAGTGAGCACGAAAAAACTAGTGCATTTAATTCTGGCTATAAAAATGATATCCATAGAGGGTTTATGCTTTTTTATAAAAGAAAGTTTTACAGTGCTATTCACGACCAAGTGACAAATGAATTTATTGTGATAGTAAATAAATTTGTGACAATAACAAACATTATTCTATTCTGGTTTCATATAAAAGCTCTTTTTTTCTGTATAAGTTTTCGGTGATAGTTGTCACAAAAGCACATGACAAGAACTAATGACCAGCGAAACCAAAACTGTGCAAATTCATATTTTTTTCTTGAGCTTCAAATGAACCAAAGTGTTAGTTATTTAACCGTTTCAGACAATTTTAAGAATTTTGGCATCGATTCGTTATAGCATATTTTTGCATATTTTATGCTTAACACCAAATTTTGTTATATTTCATATCTTTATTTTAGAGAATATTTTAGTAATTTAACTGGCATATTTTTTCATATTTTGCACTTAAAAGCATAATTTTGCATATATTACACTAAAGAGCATAATTTGGCATATTTGACACCCAATGCAATTTTTTACATAATTAGCCATTAATGAATAATTTTCTTTTTACTGTCACATACGTTTTTCGAATTCGATTCCTTAATAATTTTCATCCTATAAGTTTATAGAAATTTTGAAAATTTCTTGATACAATAAATTAACTTTTTTGCCTTTTAGCAATTGCTAATAAAACTCAAGCTATTTTTAGCAACAATAGTAGATAAATTAAAATTTAGCGAGATAAAAAATAATATTTTAGCATATTTTCAAATCTTAAGGGCATATTTTCCGATTTTAAGAGCATTTTTTATGGACATAAAACCCCATTATATAGCAAATTTTTGGTTGCCCTGCCAATGTCTGACAGTTGTCATGAATTGGATAATAGCACTATTAAATTTGAAATAATAAGAATTTATTTCTTATTGGGTTTTAACAAAACTTGTTTGCTCGAATGTGTGTATTTTTAAGCTCTTAGTATCCTATAAATATTATTGGTTGAATACGGCCCAATACCTTTTAATTAATCGGAGTTTTGGGCAATTTGGTGTATTGGGCTCCATTGGTGCATATACAACATCATGGTTAATGATTAAAAATATATTTAATTTTCAATGTATGTACATCAAACCTTATAGAGCAAAAATGTTAAGTCACCATTTTTATTTTCTCGCGCGCACTCAATAATTTGATTTGCTTCAACTATATGAAGAGAATTGCCTAGGGTAAATAAGTTATCTGGCATATTTATTGCATTTAGCAAGTTACATGAAACTTTTACCATATTTTTAGTTATGTAATTTTTAGTATTTTTTTTTAACTATTTCTGAGTAACGTTACTTACATAAAAATTTATATAAAATGCTGTTCAAAAAAAAAAACAGTTAACCGGTTTGCGATTTTAAATACTCTAGTGTTAAAATTACTTTCAGTTGTTCAGAAGATAATTATTATATTTACAAAAAGTTTCAATTGAAAATTTCTCCTAAGAAGTAGCAACGTCAATTTCTACATATATATTTTTTGATCATTTGACCAGCATATTGATTACTTTGTTTTCCCTAGGTAATCGAAAAAAGAGTTAGTTTTAGTTTCAGTGAACTGAAACTTTTGTAATCTTTGAATTGCATAGAGCAAGCACATGCATAAATAACTGGTCAAGTAAGTCGATTTGTAACCAATTGTATTCTAAATTTAGTAAAATCTGTACTATTGGAAAATGTTTGCAGGTCATTTACAATTGCACAATGTGTGTAAGAGTGCTTCCTTTCATACATTTAAAACTTCTCAGTATAAATTCTACAAAAATTATCTTCTACAACTGATGATTCGGAGTTGCTCTCAAAAGCATGTTTTGGTAGTAAAATATTGTTTTCTCGTATATCGTTCATTCCACGAAAGATTTATAAAAAATTACTATTTTTTGGAAAAGGGATTTTATTCATATTTGGTAGACATATAACCTATGGAGCCACCTAATCCTTCTCTTTGTTTTTTTTTTCAAATTTCGAAAAATTCGGGTCTTTATTCACAATTTGTCTGCCTGTTTCGCTAAATGTGAACGAATGTTTCGTTCGAATAAATGCATTAAAAACATCAAATAAATTTGAAAATTATTTTTTGTTTTCAGTACATTTACTCGAACGAAGCTTTCGTTTGCATTTAGAGAAACAGACAGTAAATTTTTATAAAAGTTAAAAAAACCGAAAAAGTATTCAACTTTAAACGTTTATATCTGTTTACGATATACACGGATTTTATTGGTTAATGGCTCTAATGAAAGCCAATTGAGAACTATTTAAAGGCAATAGCTCAAAGATAACATGTTTATCTAAACATGCACTCGTTATGCAATTGCAGTTTTACAAAGCATTTTTGAAATTTCTACACCTTTGATTTTAATTTCCTTTCAGTATTTTTAAATTTAATATCTTTACTACAAATTTCAAATTTTAATTGTTCAGGAATAAGATAATCTACTATTTTAAATATTTTTTTCATATCAAATTTCAATGTTTTCATATTTTTGTTTTTTTTTTTATTTTCTGGCTGTACTCTTTCAGTAATATGTAACCTTACCGGCCTGTCCCACGATGTGGAACGAAAAATTCGTTTCGACTAATTGTAACGTGGGATCTACACGAGAAATTTTTCTATCATGGTAAACGTCAAATTCTTATCATGATAACAATTTATCATCACGTGTAGACCAAATTTATTTATATTATTACAGCGTTATGATGTAATTGTTAGAGCTCCAGCGAAGATAAATTTGTTTTGCTAAAAAACGTCATTTTGTTTTTTTTACATTCATTTTTTTAAGAATTCTTCACGGAAATATCAATTAATTATTTGGAGCAAAAATAAAAAAATAATGGGTGATGCATTTCGAGGTTCCCCACCTTAAAAAAAAAAAAAAAAAAAAAAAAAAAAAAAACACAGTAAATTCAAATTTAATGGGGAATGTTTATTACCATTTGAAAGAACATTCTTTGGCAATGTTGGCTGTTGCTACGTCACAGATGGTACATCCGTTGAGTCCAATTTTCGATGACTCGTTCGAGCATTTCGACTGGTAACTGGCGAATGACACACGTGATGTTTTCCTCCAAGGCCTGAAACGAAGCGCGTTTGTCCGCATAAACTTTAGACTTTACATATCCCCACAGGAAAAAGGCTAACGGTGTGATATCACACGATCTTGGTGGACAATCGACCGGCCCAAAACGTGAAATTATGTGCTCACCGAAGTGTTCTCTCATTAAATCCATTGATTGAGGCGATGTGTGTGAAGTGGTGCCGTCTTGCTGAAACCAAGTGTCGCCGAGATCACGAGCTTCAATTTCAGGCATCAGATAGTCGGTTATCATGGCACGGTAACGGTCGTAATTGACGGTTACGTTCGCACCGGCATCATTTTTAAAGAAATTTGCACCGATGATTCCACCGGCCCACAAACCGTTGTTTTTTCTGGATGAAGTGACAGTTCTTGAATCTCTTCAGGTTGCTCTTCGTCCCAAATGCGGCAATTTTGTTTGTTTACATGCCCATTGAGCCAGAAATGGGCCTCATCGCCGAACAAAATTTGCCTCGAAAACGTCGGATCTTTTTGGAACTTTTCAAGAACCCATAGAGCGAAGCGATGTCGCTTGGGAAGGTCGAGCGGCTTCAGTTGTTGCACAAGCTAATTTCTATATAAAAGAATACGCATTAAATACCCAGATAAGGTTGAGCCAAAATAGACAGATGGAAATTAGAGATAATGGACATTCATCACTAATTAGAAAATTTAACTGTGAAAATTTTATAACGAGCTACATGGCAACTGAAATTTGGTGAGATAGGGAGATTACAGAGATTATACCGAGAGAAGATTGGGAGAATAATAATCGTAACATAGAGGGTATTGAGGTTTTTTGAGAAAAGTTGAATTGGTATTGAACACAGCTCAAGACTAATATCTATGATGTCGATATTTAGAGATTATATCACAAAATGCATAGATAATCAGGCTACAATAAGGGCAGTTTGTAATAGGAATATTAGATTAAAACTGTGCAGGGTACCAGGTCACAATAACGTAACGAAATAACTGATGAAACTAGCACCGCACGTGTAATGTTTATTCAGGACTAGTTTATATATATATATATATATATATATATATATATATATATATATATATATATATATATATATATATATATATACCTATCTTTCGACCCTTTGCCTTCCAAACCTTTTTGCTCTCCAAACTTTGAGACTACGTTGACTATTTCGGAAACAACAACGAGATATAGCGCAAGATACGCTATATCAATCATATTCCAAATTCTATCAATCTATATTCCAAATTTTGTATGCCGTTGAGGGGCACACAGACTCCGCCAAAAAAAAAATAATAATAATAAAAAAATAAATAAAATAAAAAAAAAAATAAAAAAAAATCGACTACCCTGTATTTATCTGTAGAAAGTCATTGTGCGGACTTTCTACAATTCAATACAAAGAAGAACAAAGATTGCCAACAGAGGGTAACATAAACAGGAAGAAATCAAAATGTAAGCCTTTTAACAGCATCATAAAAATGTTTAAAATTTGCGTGCAAATACATGAAAAGGACAGGTGAGTGAAGTAAAGTAATCTTTTCTGATGAAAAGGAATTCAATTTGGACGGTCCAGATTCATATTCTTAATATTGGCATGATTTGAGGTCGAACAAAATTCATATGCCGAAACACAATTTCGGTTTAGGCAGCCTTTTCTGCTGCAGGAAAATCAAAAATATGTTTTGTTCCAACTAAAATGAACAGTGCAATTTATAATGAAATGTTGTTGGAAGATGCTCTTCTCTCATTTATGGATGAAAATTTCATATTCCTCCAGGATAACGCTGCGATCCATGTCTCGAACCATTTTGAATAGTGATTTAATGAACATAGTATTGCGTTGTTGAACTGGCCGGCTTGCAGTCCGGATTTAGATCCAATGGAATAGGAAGTTAAAACTAAAAATTGAGCAAGTCTGGGAAGAAATTGACACTGATTTTCTTTGAAAAATAGTCGAATCAAGGCCAGACCAAATTCTTAAAATTATCCAAAACAGAGGTTCATCAACACATTATTAATAATACTAAATTGCTTCATAAAAAATGGCATTAAACTACTGAAATTGCAATGAAAAAAATTTAATGTACATTTTAGGTTTTTTGTTATTAATTTTTTTAAGTGAAGTCAATAAATAATTTAAAAAATTATGACTTATTTTTTAGCTTCATTTTTGGTAAGCTGATTAAAAAAAATTGATGTGCGTTTATGAGAATATGCACCAGTATATTAAATTCAAGTCTTGTAAGCTTAGATCTGTAATCCGTGTTATTACAAAAATTACTGCAAGGTTAAAATCGTGAATAAATTCGCAAGTTTTTCAATATTAAAAAAATAAAAATAAAAATAAAAATGGGGATATTCGAACGGCTCCATAGAGTATGTGTATGCTGAATATTAACAAAATCTGAAGACCTAAGAAAATTTTTTGTTCGTTCTTTCATGGAATAAATGATATGTGTTTTTATTTAATAAAATTTATGATAAATAAAATAATTTCAGTTAGAGAAAATAATACTTACACACTTGTATACAAGTTTATAAATACTTCCTGTAAATGTTTAAAAGCTTTTTGGCAAAAATGTTACAGAAATAACCGAACACACTTACCTGTAAAGAGAAGAAAAATAGAAATAGAATTCAGTTTTAAATATTTATTTACAAAATAAATAAAAGGAAAATAGCTTTTTAAGCAAATTATTATTTATAATAGGGAAATAAGTTTTATACAAATAATATCTATTATAAAATGCTAGAAGTCTTTCATGTACAGCTTTAGCCATAAAGAGAATTTATTTTATATATTGTAACATACGTTGCAATTTATTGAATTCTCCATTAAACTAAAAGGAAAACTTAAAATAAATGCAATGAAATTTTTAATAGAAAAAAAAAAATAAATAAATAAAAAATAAAATAAAATAGAAAGCAAATTACAGCATTAGAATTGTTAATCTTTAATAAATTTTCTTTAATTAGAAAGTTACATATTAAGTAACTTAATACATATGACTTTTAGCATAAGAATATCATTCTACGAGTATGTAAAGGGTAATTCCAGTAGAGATACTTTTTTCAATAGCCTTTTTTTGACAGATCACGTATGAGTCGTGTCATGCTGTCATGTTATTTTTGTTTAGTATTGTTTGGCATTTAATAATGGAAAGATTTACGCCTGAACAACGTTCACAAATCGTTCAACTTTATTACGAAAATTCACGTTCTGTGAGGAATGTGTTTCGTGCACTTCGCTCAAATTATGGTCAACATAATCAGCCTAATGAGCGTACTATTCGCAACACCATCACCCATTTTGAGACCCAGCATTCATTATTGGATAATATTCGAACGAATAGACCATGTTCAGCGCGCTGTGAAGAAAATATAGCGGCCGTAGCTGAGAGTGTACACGAAAACCATGGAGAGTCGATTCTGCGCCGTTCGCAGCAACTCGGACTGACGTATGAAACTACTTGGCGCATTTTACGTCGAGATCTTAAATTGAAAGCGTACAAAATACAGCTTGTGCAACAACTTGAAAAGTTCCAAGAAGATCCGACGTTTTCGAGGCAAATTTTGTTCAGCAATGAGGCCCATTTCTGGCTCAATGGGTATGTAAACACACAAAATTGCCGCATTTGCGACGAGGAGCAACCTGAAGAGATTTAAGAAGTGCCACTTCACCCAGAGAAAACAACGGTTTGGTGGGCCGGTGGAATCATCGGTCCATATTTCTTTAAAAATGATGCCGATTCGTACGTAACCGTCAATGGCGACCGTTATCATGCCATGATAACCGACTATTTGATGCCTGGAATTGAAGCTCGTGATCTCAGCGACATCTGGTTTCAGCAAGACGGCGCCACATCCCACACATCGCATCAGTCAATGGATTTATTGAGAGAACACTTCGGTGAGCACATAATTTCATGTTTTGGGCCGGTCGATTGGCCACCAAGATCGTGTGATATCACACCGTTAGACTTTTTCCTGTGGGGATATGTAAAGTCTAAAGGAGGAAAACATCACGCATGTCATTCGCCAGTTACCAGTGGAAATGTTCGAACGAGTCATCGAAAATTAGACTCAACGGATGGACCATCTGCGACGTAGCAACAACCAACATTTGATAGACATAATCTTCAAAAAATAAATGCCAAAGAATTTTCATTCAAATGATAATAAACATTCCCCATTAAATTTGAATTGTATCTGTTTTTTTCTTTAAAAAAGTAGGGAACCTCGAAATGTATCACGCTTTATAACTAATAATAAATTTAACACAAATGTATGTTTTTTCATAAAGTTATATTTTTCGCTTAATTAAATCATATATGTATATAAATTTATAATTTATTTATTAAACATTCATCATTTAAGTATATTCTTAGAAAATGTAAATAACTTTATTTGTTCAGGTATTTAATTATTTAATGATACAATATAATCACCTACATAATATGCAAATTTTAAAAATGATTTTATCTTATTTAATTGAAATAAAATACAAATATTTAATTAAAAAAATTTATAAAATGTTAATATTTAATTATTTTTTTCCTACTTCACTTTAAATAACTTAATAATAATATATTATTTTACTGATATTATGTAATGTATTCAGACATTATTATTATTTTTTTAAATAATTTATAAAAAAGTTTAACTAAATAGAACAAGAAAAAAAGTGTATCAATTATTTGTGAAAGAACGCCCGAAAAGTGCCATTTTTTTTACCTGGTGTCTTTGAATTTTCATAAAAAATTTGTATACACAAAATCTATTGAACCGTATATCGATTTCAATTTTCAGTTTTGTGAAATTGCAAAAACTCGCGATTTTGTTTCACCTTTTCGTCTTCTCAAAAACAAAAGAAAAATTCAAAAGTATGTTAAATAGCTATATCCCTATGAAGGCTCTGAGAATTTTAATGATTTAAATGGCATTTGAATTTTTGCTTATGTTGCACAGTGTTGCAGAAGCGGTTAGAAGCTTGAAATTTTGTATTTATTTTGAATCTTTTTTTAGGTATAGTGAGTGTGGCACTTCTTGTAGTAGCTTAAAAACTGTTTTAAATTATAAAATTTCAACGTATTTATATATAAATGTATACATTTAGAAGTACTTGGAACCCATTTTGACAATTTTTGGAGTGATGTCCACATGTGCACATGAATTAAATCAACCATTTCTCCTTTATATGATAAAATTAAGAATATGAAAATTTTCACTATGTATGATGTCAATATGTTTTATTAAAATTGCCAGATTTGCCGATT
Organism: Protocalliphora azurea; assembly: GCA_932274085.1. NCBI lineage: Eukaryota > Metazoa > Arthropoda > Insecta > Diptera > Calliphoridae > Protocalliphora > Protocalliphora azurea. The sequence continues at coordinate 36,685,215 of OW026521.1, forward strand.
TATCTGCATTTTGACGATTTTTTACTGTAAAAATTCCAAAGTGCGATTTGACGATTTTTGTTCAAAAAATTACGATTTCTCGAAATGTTCATACACGTCAAGTTTTCTTGTTTAAATCTGATTTTGTATTGTAGTAGATAGAGACAGAGACAGAGAGAGAGAGAAAAGGACTATAAGAAGTTTAAGCTTTTATTTCGAAATTCGTTTGCAATTTAACAAATATTGGTGAAACAAAATTTCTGTATTAAAACCAATACATATGATTTTTTGAGTAATTTTTTCAATTGAGTTTATTTTGCCGCAAATGAGGATCACCGGCAAACTTGATTTTTAAAAAAATTTTAAAATAATGCAGCAGTACTTTCAATTGTAATTAAAGAAATAAAAAAAATTTAGCCGCTCGCTCTTAGTTTACGAATTATGGTTCTCTATAGTTTTGATATATTTTTCTGAATATCTTTATTAATACATATGCGATTTAAATTATATTAATACTATTTAAAAGTTCAAATACATTTTGAATGATATATAATATGTACATTTTCATTAAATCCTTGGGAGGATTTATGCAATTTTCATTTTTATTGATATACCTGAAATTACAAAATTTTCTTATTCCTAAAAAAAAAAGTTTATTCGGCGAATAAATATAGGAGAAAACCTTCGAGTCCGGCCAAAGGCCGGCTACACGGGAAAACTTTTATTACGGTTAAGAATAAAATATTTTTATTTTAACTGAGCCTGTTGTTCCAATTTTTAAAATTTTTTATAATATAAAACAATGCTGAAAGTTTATTTAATAAACAAAGAGTTTTAAAACTTATTTTTTTTTATGAACACAAATAGCCAAAAAATATGCAATTTAATTTTTCCGATTTTTTGACAATTTCAAAAATATTATGGCGATTTTGACGATTTTATACTATAATTATCTGGCAAAATTGCTTCTATAGTACACAGGCGATAGCCACCACCAAAATGCACCCTTGCAATTAATGTAGAAAAAGTTTATACAACATCTCTAATCTTTTTATTCAAATTGTTTTATATCTTCGGGTATGAAAGTATCTAGAACAGGCAAAGGCGCCCATAGCACTCCAGAGCCGAGTGATTTTGGCATTTTCACATACACATCACGAATGTTTAGGAAACTAAACAAATGAGTATGAATATAAAACAAAAAATCATTTAATTGTGTTCTAGCATCTCAACAAAGCAAAATCATATCGATCGCATGGTTAAGCAAACACAAAAACAAAACACACAACAAAGAGCGTAATAATTATTTTTTGTATGTTAGATATAACAAACACATTCGTAACAAAGAGCGTAAACAAATAAAATACACAAACACATTCAAGTTTGTATGTCCCTCTTTAAGCTTTTCGCTGATCTAGAAGTAACGACATCTCCTCATTACATAATTGCTCTTCATTTCGAGAGCTCAGAGAAGGTTTTTTGAAAAAAACGAAAAAGCAAAAATTAAAAAAATCTTGCATTGTTTTCCTTCGGGACATTTTTCTCGTATAATGTTCGCGAATAAATCTGAAATCTTTGTTTCGAGACTCAAGAGCTTTCACCTGCATCATTCCAATTGGAAGTGCAGCATTTTGAATTATGTCTGCACCATGAATTAAGATTTTGTGGACACTCGATGGCATACAGTACCCTGGATACAATTCTACATACAATTTCGCAGTGCCTATTGCACATACACACGGAATGCTTTTACATTAACTGCATAGCCACATGACATAGTTTTCAAAATTATTCCTGGTCTTTTGATTATTAAACTTTCATTTACTCCTGTTATTTGGGCTGCTAAGGATGGTTGTTGGAGAAATTTTCTCACTGTATTACCGTCATTGGTGCTTTCCGCTCCTGGTTTAGGAATATGAATCAGCAAATGAATTTCTGATTGTAATGAAACAATTACTTCATTCATTCATTGTAAAGCTTTATCGGAATTACTAATTTGAATTTCAAGTTTGTACGATATATGAAATACACATTCCAGGCATCATATCCACGAGTGCAATTTTGATAATCCATATTCCCAAAAGTTGACGTTTATATTCAAGTTCTTAATTTCACTTAATTTATTGAAAATGTTTGGCATGTCTCCGCAAATACCACACATTTTACCGTTATGAACGGTGGTTAGTTCTTAAAAATATTACCAAACAAATTAGGAGAATTTTGACTCAAAAAAAAAATTGACTTTTTTCCAGCTGGATTGGCCTGTGGCAACACTGTGTATTGACTTCAAAACAAACATTTCAAAAATAAGAATGATTTTTTTTAAATGCATTTTAATACAATTGCATTTTTCGCTAAATACACTATTTAAATTTTTTGATTTTTTTAGCATATTTTTAAAGTCTATAATCTTTACATTAAAATAAAAATTTTAACCAAAAAAAAAAAAAAATTTAATACAGCAAAACATGTTCCAAAATGTTCATATAAGAAAAATAATTTTGTCTTATTTTTTGAAAAAATGATTTTAATTTGTATAAAAGTTAGCAAAATATAGAAAATAAGCAAATTTAAATATTGATATTTTTTGAAGTTATTGACAGATTTTTGTAATTTAAAAAGCGTATAAAAAGTATTTGTCATCTTTTTTTAGAAATTTAGTAATCATCTCCAAAGTATCTTTTTCGTTCAAAAATATTTCCAAAATACTAATGCAATTTTTAGATACATTTTTGGCAATTATGAATTCATTAAATTTTAATTTTTTCTTTAGGTGTATTTTGAACTGTTTTGTTTGCTTTAAATTGCAGGTTTAATATTTTTAATAAATTAAAAAAAAATATTCTAAAGTATTTTTTAAATAAAAGATGTAAATCTAAACTAATATTTAAAAAAAAAGTATCACAAAATTGGGATTTTTATATAAAAAAAAAATATAAATAGGTTTAATAAAAAGCGAAATTATTCATGATAGATGTGTGTGTCTCAAAAATTTTAAATTTTTATTTTAATGTAAAAATTCTATACTTTCCAAATATGTTAAAAATCAAAATTTTTAAATAGCATATTTAACGAAAAATGTATTAAAAAAATGCAATTGCATTAAAATGTGTTTTTTAAAAATCTTTTTTATTTGCGAAATATTCGTATTGAAGCTGATGTAGTCACAATTCAAACACCATTTAAATCACTGAATTCCGCCTTGGCTTTCCAGAAATATTATTATTTGAAGTTGTGTACTTTTGTGATTTTTTTTGGTTTGTTGGAAAGTGAAAGGCGAAATAAAATCGCGAGTTTTTGGAATTTTGTAAATCTTAAAACTATAGATATGCATATATTGGTTTACGTGGTAGCCCGTAACCTTACGGGCAATCAATTAGACTCGTTAGAATCCGTTTTGATGTATGCATATATTATTTACGTACAAAATTTTATGAAAATCGAAACACACTCAGTAAATTTTTGGACGTTCTTTTATGGAATTGTCGATATAAATTCATAATAAATAGTGCATATGGAAAATTTAAATTTAACACTTTTTTTTTTGTTAAAATAATTGAATAAGTAGTACATTAAACAAATTAATAAATAATGAATAAAAAAAATTTTATATTAATGATTTAAAACATATGTTATTGAGATGTAACTATTTAAGAGGATAATTTTTTTTCGGGTTTATATTTTAAAATAAAAATATTAAATTGAAAATTTATCAGTTATATTAAAAAAAAATCTTAACATGCGTTGTTCACTGTGGGAAATGCTGGAATACGAGCTGATCATAAATATATTTTTTAAAATGTTTGAAATTTTATAAAATTTTTAATTTATTGTAAAGCTATCACATCATGAACTAATGTGTGAAAATAGTGCAAATTTCAACCAATGTAACTGCCCTAAAATATTCATTAAATTTAGTATACTTTAAATAAAATTTAAAAAAAAATTTCCACAATTTAAAGATGGAATATAATTTATAATAGTATTAATAATCTTAATCAATTTTGTAAAATGTCAATTACTACTGTTTACAATAAATGTAAAAATAAAACATGGCGGATCCAATATAGCTTTAATATGAAAACATTTTTTTTATTAAAATAAAAACATTTTTAAATTGTATAGATATGTTCGAATTTGAAAACATTAAATAAAATCTTTATAGAAAAATTCTATAAATTGCACTGCAGTTCGGCATTTTTATTATTATTACTATTTTTTTTTTTAATTAAATTCTTAAATTCTTTGTTAACAATCAAGGCGAATTCATAGAAAGTGCGGGCAACTCTACAACAAATTCAAGGCAAAAACAACATGGTTTTTTTAGAAAGACCATTTTTGGCTTGCCAATGTATAGGGTATCCAATGACTAAAACAGGGAAAAACTTTAACCAAAAACATTAATTTTTTTAGGTTGTAATTATAATTTTCTTATTGATTCAAATTGTATGGGCTTATACATGAAGTAAAACGTCGTATAATTGCACCGGGAAAACCACAAAAAATAACGAATTTTTCTTAAATTAGTTTTGGGACACCCTAGTAATGAATAAGAAAACAAACAGGAAAAAAATATAAACAAAAAAAATTTAAACCAACTCTGACATTTGATTGTTATAATTTACGGCGAATTCAAATCAGCTGTGCTCTTAAACTCAACCTTTATGAAATCCTTGAATGAGATTGTGGTCCATTTTGATACGCCATATTATTTCCACCTTTCGAAATTTGGAAAATTAAAAAAAAACAAATTCGTATTCAAGGACCACAAGTTTATAAAATGTGGTTATTTAACATTTCGTCAAATAATACAGGGGTGTTCTGAAAACCACTTTTTGTCAAAGTGATTTCAAAACACGTAAAAGGTGTTCTGCGAACAAAAAACATTGAAATCACTCGATTTGAAATCGGTCGGCTAAATGACTGACGATTTGAAATCACTTGTCTATTTTTTCTATGTTATCTATAGAGAATTCACTTTAAATGTTATTTTGCATTTAATATGATGTGTCTTCTATTTATTTTTGCAATAAAATTAAGTTTTATTTACACAAAAACAGAAATATTAACAAATTTCTAAGGACATTGTTTGTTTTGTAAAAAAATGTTTTGCTTTGTTTACCAATGTTCGTGATTTACTTTTTCTCTTTAGCAGTCAGCTGGTTTGTGTTTTCGAAGATACTGTTAAGGTTGCCAATATGACACAGTCGTAAAATGTCATGTAAAATATATTGAATTTATGCCATCCTGTTTCTTATTTAAGATAAAATTTAATTGTTGTTGCAAAAAAATTTCATAATATTCAATAATTGAGTAGTTTTTGTGCAAATTTAGATATAAGTAAGTGCAACATGAAGGCAAATTTCATCAATGAAAACAGTGGCAACTTCATTATTTTCTTTTTTTTTATTAATTTTTGTATCCCTATGATTCGATAAGTCCCTTAAATGACGTTTTTTTTTTTTGACACGTTCATTCTTTAAATGCTGGTTTCTTAAATTAATTACTGCCAATAAAGTAGTTCCCGGCATTTCTTTGTTTTCTCGTTTTCCACTTTTAATTTTTAATAATAATGTAAACAAACGAAGCACAAAACTAAAAGTCAGCTGTTTTCTCGTGTTTTCGAAAAATTAAAACCACACCGAAAACCGTAAAATCGCGTGATTTGAAGAACAGTATAAAATCGTATACGTGATTTCAAAACGGTGCGTGATTTGAAACCACGCGATTTTCAGAACAGACCTGATAGAATCAAATTTTGGGCCGCCATATTGGATCCGCCGTTTGGAATTTATATTTTTTTTACAGAATCGTAATCAGCATCCGGAAAGACTTTGTAAGGATTTGTATTCCATAAACTAAATAAATAAAATAACAGGTCTATTAGATGATGATATATAGCATCCTTTGGTATCATTTTAATCTAAGAAATATTCCATATTTTTTGAAAAACTTCTTGTTTTAAGATCGCATTGAAAATTATTGACATCACGATTATTGCCAAATCTGGTGGGTTTCTAATCATGGATGGTGTTATTGAATCATATCCAGGTGATTATCTAACATTTATATTTTCTTTGATAACTGTATTAATGTCCTCTGAGTTAACAGTTTGATGTAGTGTCGGGTGTCGTTTCTCCTAATACAAAATTTTTGTTTGGGAATGCAAAAAAAAATGGCTTTATCTTATGAACTACAGTCCCAGCTACCGTCAGCTTTCCTTGGTGGCTTAATATCTTTCACTGTCTTCCATAAGCAAAAATTAGTATATTTATTTTTATTTTTTTTTGTTAAACTTTCAATGTAATTTCTACTCTGGCGATCCTCTTCTATTTGAAGGGCTTTTCTAAGTTTTTTAATTGCTGTGGACAGTCTCAGCTTTGCAGCTGATGATCTGGTTTGTTGCCAATCTCTTTTAAGTTTTCCTTTTTAAGAAAAAGTTTTTCAATGTGATAATTGAAAATATGCTTGTTATCTTTTTTAAAAGTTTGACTTTTTGAATGATCCAAGGCTGAATTAATTAACGACGTAAAATTATTGACGCATTTGTTTATATCTTCCTCATACTGAAAATATGGATTTGTGTGGATATGACTTCTGATATATTTTCTATATTTTAATCAGTATGTCCTATAGGAAGTATTCATAGAATAGTTTGGTATGTTAGTCCTTTCATAGTATGTTGCTATTATTGGAGAATGATCAGAAGTTAAGTCATATAAAATTTCGTTAGTTATTAAATTTTGGTTTATATTTTAAGATATAGTAAAATCTATAAGATCTTGAATTTTTCTAGGATCAGCTGGCCAGTACATTGAATGTCCTGGGGACACGAAATCCTTTATAAAGCTGTCTACCTCTGGAATTTATCAATCTAGAACACCAGTAAGTAAGTTTGGCATTATAGTCGCCACATGCCAGGAAACGATCTCCTAGTGTGTTAGAGAATTTTTCAAAATTCTCCTAGGTCATTGAAAATTGTGGTGGGCAATACACCGAGCTTAGCTTTAAATCACTAGGGAAACATTCAAGGTGAATAGTAGTTACCTGCAGGTATACTTTTGAGAATTCATTTAGGCTATAATTAATATACCAATACCACCATGTGCTTTACCATCCGAACGATTTGTAAAATGTGTCTCTGAGCTTAACATTACATCAATATTTTTCTGTTTCATGAAGTATGATATTTCCGATTTATGTTGGTTTAAACCATTTGCATTTCAGAAAAATATTCTCAAATAACTAATTTTTTCATTAAGAGGATTTGAATAATTTGATTCAGCGCTCTTGATCTTGTATTAAAAAAAATGAGAACAGATTCTAATTAAACACATTAAACTCCTTATATATGTATGTATTTTGTATAATATCTAAGAGAAAATTTTAAAATTTAATAAATTTAAATTTAAACAAGCAGACAATCTTTTGTTTTGCTTTTATTTATTTTTTTTTTTTTTTTTTTTTTTTTTTTTTTTTTAACAAATATGTTGTCTCACATATTAGTCACTCAGTATAAATATTTTTGCACAAATATTAAATTTAGTGGCAAAAAATCAACAAGCAAATAATTGCTAAACTAAGCAAATAAATTGAAAAATTACTTTTAAATTAACCAAAGTAAAAAGTAAAGAAATGCACCTAAGTTCATGAAAATGATGGATCAAATAAATTAAAATCAAAAATTAAATTGAATAAAGTCAAACAAAAATTTTTACTTATTAAGTTTACGTTTATTATTAAGTTTATGTTTGTGTGTTCTTTGCTGCACTTGTACAAGAAATAAAATTTTAAATTAAATTGCACTTAGATGCAATAAAAACAAATGATATTTTTTACGTAGACTTACTTTAGTTTAAAGCTAAATTGATATTGATTGATAACTAGTTGTGAAATTTCTTAGAAAATTTATTTATTTATCTTTTTCGTTTTGAACACAGACGCAGATGCATACATTTTAATTAAAATTAAAAGATAAGTAATAAGTTTAAAAACAGCACATATTACACTTTATGTTCTCGATTGATTATATTTGTAGCAATTGGATTTTTAAACTGGAATCAAAAAAAATTTTCCCCAGCAATAGGGTCCTAGATTTTCAGTAGCTTCCTAAAAATCGATATTAAAATGCTTTAAAGGCTAGCTAACAGTTTACAAAAAAATTTCGTACAAATTCGCAGACTACACTTTTTTAAATGACCATCTCCTAGCCGGTTGACTACAAATGTAGTCACCTTCATATAAAATGTTTGGAAATTCATAGATTTGCTTTTTTATTTTTTAGCTACAAATGTACAATTAATTAATCAATAATTTCGAACTGATTGGACTTTAAATATGCGTAACAGAGAAGTGTACAAGTTAAAGTTTTGAACACGGACTCTACGCAGACCTCCCATTAGTAGAGTTATAGGGCCTTAAAGTTAGGAACCTCAATTTATAAAGCCTTTTAATTATGTATGAAAAATAAGATTTTCCAATAAACCTTGGTTTGAAATTTGAAAATATCAGAAAAAATTTGCGAACGATTATTTTTTTTTTAACTTTTCGTTTTCATTTAGTAAAATATAGTTTTTAATTGTTATCATTTCCTAGAGCAAAAATAATCGGCTTTGAATTGAAAAAAAGTTAAAAATATTAAATTTTTAATTTATGGCCGAAAGTGTCTTTACTATTTTTCTTATAAATAGAAAGTTTATAAAGAAAAACATAATAATTTTATACTTTTATGAAAAATATTCTTTTGGACAAAATCATTAAGTAGAAAACAAGATCTTTCTATAATAGAGAATGCTCTATTTATACCCTTCCCAATTTGATCTATTTTATAGCAAAATTTTGAATACTTCGTTATTGTTCTAAAATTCCAAAGCTGCAGTTGACAAAAAGTAGGCATTTTAGTTAGCTACTGTGTTATAAATCTATTTTTATAGATTTTTCTTCAAACCTAAGACAAATGTAGGCTTCAGTGGCATAAATAAGAATTAACTCCAATTTTGTTATTTTTGCTTCTTTATTTAAGAATTTTGGGATGCTCTTTATCACATTTCAAGTTTCTTGTACACTTTATTATTTCTTATAACTGAGTCCATGTTCACTGAAAATTTCATTAATATTAGATTAAAAAGGACATTTAAATCAGCTAAAAAACTAAAATACACAGACGTCCGACTTTGAAACAACATAGCTCCATCCCTGAGGAGTGCATGGGATCCGCTTTCAAAATTTACCTATTTATTTCTAAAATATTTTACAAAATTTTACATTCATTTCCACTAATTTCCACTAACTACAAATGTAGTCCATCAATCGACCGTCTGCGTAATTTTAAATATCCGAGCATATGAAGGTTAAAAGAAATTAAAATAATATATAAATAATTGAATTTTTGCAAAATAACTAAAAATTTTTAATTGTATAAAAATGTTGGTTATCATTTGTCACATAAATGAAACAACAATGAAAAAATTTTACAAGTTCTACAATTAGTTCTAGAACGCATGAAAATATCCTGTACTTGTTCTAGTTTGGCGTTGCAATCAATGATTTTTATTTGAAATTGTCAGCCCCAGAAGTAGTTTTGTGGAAGTGTTACCTAGCCAGTATCCATTCTATAGAACGCTTCTAGAACTAGTTCTTTAATCAATGATTTTTGTACGAAATTGCCACATTCAGAACTAGTTCTATGGAAGCATTAGGAAACGGTTGAAAAATCACTTATCAAAATCAACGATTATTATAAGTAATAAAAAAGTGTTATAGAAGTAATACGGAAGTAGTTGTTAATCACTAGTTCTCAAAAACATTCTATAAAATCAATTTGGATTCACAATAGGGTTCTATTTCATGCGTGCCAGAGTTGGCTGCGACAGCACTAGTTCTAAGTGTGTTATTAAAGAATGTGAAATGGTTCTGGTTACACTAGTGTAGAACTAATGATTTCGTAACAATTAGTGATACATTCAGTAATCATGTAAAATTACAATTAATCTGTAATTGTAATTCAAAATTTTCGATTACAATTACAAGTTAATTGTAAAAGAATTATTTCAATTCCAATTTAAATTTGCAATGCAGAATTGTTTTAAAAAATAACGACCGTATAACGTTTAAAATATGCAAAATTACTTTAAATAAAAATCGTATATTGAATTTTCTTAATAACATTTTGATAAGATTTAATTTTAAAGGATTTAAAATCTAATTAAATATTAGTATCTGCAATTTGATGTAATTGTAAGTGAACATTTTTAATTACAATTTTATGGGGGATAGGTGAAATAATGGACCGAATGTACCAAATTTCATCAATATATCTCTTCTAAACTGTGACCTGTAGTTTGATTACAAGGTATACATGGGCGGACGGACGGACATCGTTAAGTCAACTCGGCTAGTGATTCTAAGCTGATTGTTATACATTAAGGTAGGTTTTTGACCAATATTTTTGGGTGTTACAAATATTTACTCTTTTTTTGCTGCTCTTTGATGCAGACCAAGACACTTTGTAAGTCGTGTCCAAAAATATTAATCAATTGGGATCAATTAAAAGAAGGAAAGGAAATTAAAGACCCTTTCTATCAAAAAAAGCAACAGAATCTACTCGATTGTAGTTCGTACTGCTTTGAATGATACTCAACAATGTTTTACATTATTTCTTTAAACGTTTAAAAAAAAACTTTTTTTTTAAATTCAATATCCGACAGTTTATATTTTTCAAATAAAGGATATTAAAAAATATTGTCAATAGATGTTATATGTTATATATCCCCAAATCACTGAAGTACGAATCACACAAACAAACAATAAATCAAAACCCTGCAAATATTTTCTATTGCAGAAGACACTAATATGAGTTTTCCAGAATTTGAAACTCATCCCCAAAACTATTGGCAAAGTGTCATTAAAATCATCTTTCGTTGGTAAGAACTGTTCCTCGTGGAAGTGTATTCCAGACGACTCGAAGAAGACACTTCCAGAAGTGTTGTAAAAGAGTCTTCTAGTACCTTCGAAACAGTCGGATGATTCTGCACTTCTACTATTTCTGTATTTATAATTTAAATTAGAGCTTTTTTTAATATTTCATAATTATTTTCATTTCACACATATGAAGCACATTTAAAAAAAATAACAATTCATATATAAATTAATTTTGTATTTAATAATAATAATCATTAGATACTTCTGCTGATTTCCGGTACCTTTAAAAGAATATATTATAATATATTTACATCACGTTTTGGTGAAAGTATCTGAGAAGACATTTTTACAAGCAAAGTTATGGACTTTTTTAAATACGTTAATTTTGGAAGTCCGTTTGTGCATGTGTTATCAGATCTCTTTGATATTGACATCATATAGATCAATTCTTTCATACATGTTCATGTGTGGGTTGGTTCGTTTCGAACGCTGTTATGGACACGTGAATTAGCAAGACATGATCCCTCAGGGTTGCACAACGGAACCAAATTGAACCCAAGTGAGCTGTCTCTTATTGACTAGACAGCTGCCCTCAGAATCTAACCTACCCTAACTTAACCTAAATACGCAAATTTTTTTCTGTTTGATGGAGTTTTGCCTAAAATATATTAAATTTGTGAGAAAAATCAAATATTACTAAATAAAAATTTAATAAGATTTACTTACTTTTTTGAAATATTCTGTATTGATTATAAAACACTTCATTATCTGTACCTAAGTTAAATTATTACTGAAATGCATGTTTTTACCTGCTTCTCTGTTGAGTTCTTCTTTTCATAAAACAACTGACAATCTTCCAAACGCACATCAAGAAGATTAATGGGCAATAGTAATCAAGTAGTCAAAGTATACTCGTGTACTTGTACAAAGTATACTTGTATTTCTTTTTTTTTTTTTTTTGTAATTTTCGAACAATCTTCTGACAATCATTTAGTAATCACTATGAAGTAACGTCTGAACGATTGGCAACAAAGTTATCTTCCAAACGTTTGAAGGGAATGTTTGATTTATACATGTGTAGTTGTATTGATGACATGCACTTAACATACATTTACATACACATGTAAGTGTATAAGAAAATACCCAGAAGTTCATGCACAGAAAGAATTATTTTATCATTTTATCCAATTTTATTTTTTAAATTACCATAACATTTTTTTAAACAAATTACTTAGAACATTCATTAGCACTATTTTAAACCATTTATATAATTAAGATTTTAATAAATTTCACATATTAATACAAATTAAATTTTTATATATATAATCAAATTTTTTATTAACATTTATTTTGTTACACTTTTTAACTAATTTAATTAATAACTTATTTAATTTAATGTAAACAATAACTCTAGTATTGTTTTGATCAATTCTATTATTTATATTATCGATTCTGGGTGTTATTATTTATTAAATTAGTAATTGGTTTGATTAAAATATTATTTTTGGAATTAATTTGTGCTAGGTTTAATTAAAACATTAATCTTTTTTATTAATTTATTCCATTAAATTGCTTAAAGATAATATTTTTTTTAATTTTTTTTGTTTAATATAATTTCAAAAAGACTCATGTTTTAAGTATTTCTATAATTTCTTATGAAGATGCATAAATTGCTTTGTCACTTTTAAAGTTGTAGGGCAGATTTACTATATTTACTTTGATGCCATATTTTGAATTCTTTAAAACTTTTCTGAGAGCATTTAATGGCACAAACAATCACTCAAATGTATTTGTATTTGACAAAGAGAAATCAATATACATTAGACTGCTCCCAAAAAAGCCATCCTTCGAATTTCGGCCGGAACTTCTTCTAGGATTACTCTCTTTTATGAAAAAATATAGTGTGCAAAATATTAGAGTGATCGGATGTCGCTAGCACATGCAGCATCGTACCTAAAGTTGACTTTTACACAGTTTTTTTTTCTTTTTTTTTTTTAAATTGCTATTATCAACTTTTTTTGCAATTTAACGTAAAGGAATCTTAATATAGACATAATTATTTATCAAACAAGATAAAGAAAGTTAAAATCTGTTAGAAAATATTAAAGTTATTAAAAATTCCCCAGTCCATTAACATATTTTCGAACAGTTGTGTAAGCAACAGATTTCTTTGAATTTTTTTAGAAATGTTTAAATAGTATGCTATTTTAAGTCAAATTTGAACCATAATGTCTGAAAAAAAGTTATGACTCCTTCAGAACAATATAATTGCCTTTTTTTGCTTTCTTAGAAAATTTTGATTTTTATTATGGCTGTTTCAAAACTTCAATTTCAGTTTTGAAAAAATTTTTATTAAACAAATTTCAAAAACATTGGGATAAAGCTATGCTGTTTTATAGATAACACCACAGAAAGTAAAAATAAGAAAGAATTAAGCCGATATCTCTTATAAATTCGCCTTACCTTATATTTAAAACTTGCGGATTTCAAAAAAAAAAAAAATTTTTTTTGGCGATTATGTGTTGTAATCATTTTTTTTTTTTTTTTTTTTTTTTTTTTTGTACTAGTGTACAGATTATTGAAAATTTTAACATAACAAGTATAAAATATATTCCGAAATTTTTAACGAATTTCAATAATGTTATACTTTAAACATGAATGTCAAAGGTCAAATTATGGAATATATGAGATTTTTAACGAAAATATCTCAAAATAAAAGTAAAAATTTTCCATGTTTGCGACACCCAATTTATAATACGAGTATTTTGCATCAGCAATCCAATGGGGAATTCGAAAGTCGACTTTTTTTTGGAGCAGTCTAATATACATATGTTTTTAAAACAAAAAACTATTTCTAACAACAACAAAAACTTTAACAAAAATTCACAATCACAAATAGTTTACTACTTGTTTTTAAACAAACTACGGCACACATCGATGATATTATCGATGCTACAATTGCTGTTACTGATGTTGATGACGACTATGTTGATGGCAATGACAAGCCACAAGTTAAAATTGTTTTGAAATCTATTTAAGGGTTTCCTGAAAAGGGTTTAACTTTGTTTTATTTTTGGTGTTCTATTCATATTTCAATTCTTGTAGTTTTTTTTTTCCAATATGATTTTTCAGACATCGATTTGTGGTTACACAAAGGCGGGGTGGTAGAACAGGAGCGCGGATTGTAACTGAAATGAAGGATTAAATAGAACAAAAAAAAAAAAGGAAAAAAATTAATATGAATGTGACCTCAATTCCTGAGTATACATACATTGTTTAAGGTTTGAAAAAAATAAGTGTGTCAGCAGTTTTTGACTTCTTTCGAGATAAAAACTATTAAGTATGAAAATAAGGACTTTAATGATAATTTAGTTTTGGACACAAAATTTTATTTAAAATTAATTTAAACAAGTTAGAGAGCTATATTCGACTGTGCCGAATCCTACATATACCCTTCACCACAGATGAGCTGTTATATGAAAATTTAACATATTTAAATGATTTTAGTATTTCATAAACATTTTTAGACTTTAGATATTGAATATAAAATATAAATTAATCAAAAATACTTATATTCGATTCAATTACAAATATATTTATCTATACTATATCTGTGTAAAAACTAACAACTCTAAATAATTTACATTTTCATATAAAGTTGAAATAGAATTTAGATTTGAAAAATAACATTGCGCATATCTTTGAAGAACATATAATAATCATTTCGGCGCAGAACAGCTATTTTATTTATAAATGTAAAACAATAGTAAATTAAAAAAAAGGGTAAAGTGATAAGTTTATAAACCTATTTAACTGATTTAAAAAACCGAAATTCGAAAAAAATATCTATGCAAGAACGAATTTCCTAGTTTAAATAGTAGCTACAAAAATCGTAATAACGCGTTTTGGCATATAACTCTGTTAATACTGAACCGGCTTAGTTCACTTTTTTAATAAAAAAATTTCGAAAAAAAGTTTGCGAATTTTTACTGAAAGAACGAAGTTTGTAGCTTACTTAGGTGCTTCAAAAAGTTGAAAAAAACATATATGCCTTAGTTTATTGTTGTTGTTCTTCAGCACCCACGAAAACAACAGCGATAAGAGAAGCGGGCATTAAATAAATAAAAGAAAGATTAGCCAATAACTCGGTTGTTTATGAACCGATTTGGTTGATTCAAAAAACCGAAATTCAAAAAAAAAAAAAAATAAATAAATAAATAAATAAAAATTGCGACCGATCTATATAAGAACTATGTCAACGGCTTAGACAGGACTTGGACATCGACCAAAAATCAATAATGGACCGATTGATTTTTTTTCGCATTTTATTTTGCAAAAACGAAGTCCCCAGCAAAAAAAGGGGGCTTCAGAAAATCGAAAACCGAAACAAGCTCTTTAAAATATCTCCGCCATTATTAAACCTATCTTTTCTGAATTTCAGTAGAAAAGTCTGGAAAAAATTTTTCCAATCTTTGAATATATCATATACCTATGTTAAACCATTTTTAAGTAGAAAAAACCTTAAGTCGAAAAAACCTCAAGAAAATCGGTTTTAGTAGGGTATTCAATTATTTGTGTTTTTATATTAATTGTTTAATTTAATTGTTCGAGGTTAAAAGCTGATAGATTAATAAGCGATAAATTGCAAATTATTCGATTACCCGAATAGTCTTAATCATATATGTAAAACATATAAATAACAGTTATTTAGAAACATAATGTTGATCAAATTCTTTCCCAAAGGGTTCATCTTATCAGTTCCTTCGGTTATATTCTGAATAAGCTTTATTTAATAAATTAGTATTTTTAATATAACTCTCTTTATTATCTGTTTGAAAATTACTTTTTTTCATAAAAGTCAAAGTCAGTGTTAATGATTTTACATATATTTTGTTAAAGAAAATTAGAACTTTTATGACTTTATAGCTTTGTAATAAAGTTGTACTATTATAAACTTTTCATGTCGCATTTTATTAAATATTTTATCCCAGCAAAAAAAAAAAAAAAATAACATCCACAGAAGTCAATAAGATCTTGAGCTTGTGTTCCGAAAGTAGTACAAATTCGAATCATTGGAAGATGTTCTTTTTTTTAATACCTCAATGAGAAGAAAGTCATGTTCTCGATGTCATGCAAAGTTGTAAAAAATATCCAATTCTTTTTTCTCGGCACAAGGAAATTAGTTTTAAATTTTTATATAAACTAAAAAATTTTTTAATAAAAACACTATTGTTTATCATTTGTTTAAAACAGTTTTTTTTTTATTAACAATTATATGCATTTTCATTTGAAATTATTTTCCTTTGCATACGAATCTATTAAAATTTTTGGATGCTCTTTGTATTACTTCTTAAGCACAAGTAAACGTATACTTATGGTTACTTTAGAAGTAATGAAAAAGTACTTCCCAAAAAGGTAATTTTAATTATGTTTGCTGTGATATAATAGACATTTTAAGAAATATGTTACTGACATAAATTTATCTTTAAAATAAAGAAAATATAAATTTATAATTTCAAGAAAATAAATTTCGGTTAATCGGTTATTCGACAGAAATTATTTGGTTTAATCGTTATTCGAAAATAGACTATTTTAAATTATTCGAACAGTTAATCGGCCTAATTTAATTGGATAACCGAATGAAGGTTAAGTGATCGGATACCCTAGTTTTTAGACATAGGTTAGATATATATATATATATATATATATATATATATATATATATATATATATATATATATATATATATATATATATATATATATAAACGTAAGTATATATGTAGTAGTCGATGGGCTTCATAAACGCCAAACAGACGGTGCTATCGACATCATTTCTTACAAGGATTAAGAAAATATAAACTTATTTGCTCTCCGATGAAAATTGTGCAAATTATAAACGGAATGACGAACTTATATATTGATACCCTTTACACCTGTGGTGAAGGATATAAAATAAAAAAAAAAAAACAAAAAACTTTTGATACATTTCTTTTAAAAAAATATTTGACAATTTTAATTGATTTTTTTAGTTCTTTAATATAAATAATACTAAATCTTTCCGTTATTGCTAAATTCAAATATTAATGTCATGTATGTCAAACTTCTAAAACTCCCCCTTCACCTTTTACTTGTACATTGTTTACACATATTGTTCAACATCTAAGCGAAGTTTTCTGCTAACATTTTTTCAATTTCCAATTTGAATTATCACAATACGCTCAATATCTATTGACTGTGAGAGTTTGACTGACAGAGTGAGTGAGTGAGTATGATTCGATTTGACTAGCTGGATGAATGAATGACTTGACTGCGTTTTGTTGCTTACGAACGTACAGTGTAAAGTTTTGTGCAAATGATATGAATTGACAACTTGTTGTGATTGATAGAACACTGTCGAAGTGAATTTTGTGGTTGGTAGTTTTTATTTTGTTCTGATATGTACATCCTTAAAACTTCGTTTTTAGTTGAATGTTTTATCTTTTTTTTTTTTTTTTTGTATGTTTTGTATGTGGGATGTATGAAAAGAGATACATTTATATTATTGGTAATAATGGATGAGAAACCATAAAATGTTTTAAAATAGTGATAAATGTTGGTTAAAAAAGGATAGTATTTGTTTTAGTGTTATCTAGTGTTTTTAAATAGAAGTTTTTTTTTTTTTTTTTTTTTTTTGAATAAAAACAAAGATCGTAGTAAATATAGAGACAGAAAAGTTAAAGCAAAAAAAGCAAAGCAGTTTTAATAATTTTGAAAGAAAATTATATAATTTAATATAATCATTTATTTATCTATTTATTTATCTATCTGTTTATTTATTTAATCACTTATTTATTTATTTATTCACTTACTTATTTTATTTATTTATTTATTTATTTACTTATTTATTTAATTATTTAATTTATTTATTTGTTTATTTATTTACTTATTCATTTATTCCCTTCTTTATTTGTTTATTCACTTACTTATTTTATTTATTTATTTTTATTTATTTATTTTTTATTTATTTATTTGTTGGTTTATTTATTTACTTATTTATTTAATTATTTATTTATTTAATTTATTTATTCATTTATTTGTTTGTTCATTCGTTTATTTATTTGTTTATTTATTTCTTCACTTACGTATTTTATTTATTTAATTATTTCATTTATTTATTTGTTTATTTATTTACTTATTTACTTATTTATTTATTTATTCACTTATTTATTTATTCACTTACTTATTTTATTTATTTATTTTTTATTTATTTATATTTTGGTTTATTTATTTACTTATTCATTTAATTATTTATTTATTTTATTTATTTATTCATTTATTTGTTTGTTTATTCATTTATTTATTTATTTAGTTACTTTTTTATTTATTTATCTATCTATCTATTTATTTATTTAATTATTTATTTTATTTATTTGTTTATTTATTTACTTATTTATTTATTTATTTATTCACTTACTTATTTTACCTATTTATTTATTTATTTGTTATTAATTTAATTATTTGTTGTTTTATTTATTTACTTATTTATTTACTTATTTATTTAATTATTTATTTATTTAATTTATTTATTTACTTATTTATTTAATTATTTATTTATTTAATTTATTTATTCATTTATTTGTTTGTTCATTCGTTTATTTATTTGTTTATTTATTTCTTCACTTACGTATTTTATTTATTTATTTATTTAATTATTTCATTTATTTATTTGTTTATTTATTTACTTATTTACTTATTTATTTATTTATTCACTTATTTATTTATTCACTTACTTATTTTATTTATTTATTTTTTATTTATTTATATTTTGGTTTATTTATTTACTTATTTATTTAATTATTTATTTATTTAATTTATTTATTCATTTATTTGTTTGTTTATTCATTTATTTATTTATTTAGTTACTTTTTTTTCCGTGTGGAGTCTTTACCTGTTTACTTCCATCGGACGCGTCCCCAGGTGGCGGATAGGGGGGATTGGGCGAGAGACACTGGAGGCACTAATGTACGGTGCTGGAGTCCTCTTCCCTTGCCGACATTAATGCATCCTTTGTATCACACCCAGTCCTGAAAACGGTAGGCTTGCTGGACTGGATGCGATGCATTGATGTATTCTATTTGGTGTTTCCGCCGAAGTGAATACATCTCTGACACTGGGTACGGTCTTGGGTCATGCGTTTTCCGTGGACCAAATAAATGGGTCTTATGCACTTTTAAGATCAAGGTGGTTGGTAGCAGTGCCGAGGATCTGAATGATTAGTTAGTGCTAAAAGAAACTAATAGTGAACAGCTCCCCTCTGATGCTGATGGCAAGGGTCAGTTGTATTACAGCCTAGTCCGCGTATGCCGTCACTGCGCGAGATGGTCTATTTTTTACGAGCACACTCGTGGGACCAAAATAGAAAAAGAAAAATTGGAAACTGATAGGTTAAGTATTGAACAGGACAAAGGGACAACGGACAAAGAAACCAACACTAGGGTAGTAGAAGGGACGGAAGCTGACTTAAGAGTTAGGGATAGGGTCAAAGTAGGAGAAAACAATGACGACGCCGGGAAAGGGGGGAAAGATGAGGATGGGGACGATGACATGGACTTAATGAGACTGCATACGGACATCCTCATTCAACACGGACAACTGATGACCCAACTAACGGAGGAGGACAGCCTGCTGGACTCGACGGAGGACCCTGTAGGATCTGGAGCGACGGAGGGACTGGAGGACCTGTCTCTTTTATCCGATGAAGAGCATGAGACAACAGTGGTCTCTGCACTTGACCGGGGCAAAGAAATCGGAAATGCAGTCACTGCGTCAACTCCGGGTAGGAAGCAGGTGAGCTCGTCGGGGGCATCAGGCATGCCAAGGCCTACGGCCAAACCTATTGTTCGGCAGGTAGCGGTAGCATATCCAATGGATGAGCAAGCCGCAACCGACAGCCGAACGAATCTTGAAAAGGCGAAAAACGGTGTTAGGGCCTCTATAGCTGCACTGAATAAGTTGGCTAAAAAGGACCCATCGCTGTTAGACGGGCGGGATAGGCATGTTCGCAGGAAACACCGAAAGAGCATCTACAGGTTTGAACGGACCTATGGCTCCATCGGTGACATCCTGGGATTGTCTTATCCCGATGGTTTTAAAGTGGAGGTAGAGGAAGGTCCGCAAATTGCTCGCAAGGGTAAAGAGTCCGTGTCTACCAACACTTTGGAACCAAAAGTCGACGCTGTCACACAGTGTGATACTCACAAGCCATCTAGCAGTCCTGTAGCCTCTCTCAAGGGAAGCGACAGGGCAGCAAGGATTGGTAGTGGGAAAAAACTCATTGAGAAGAGAGTAGAGAAGGTAAATCAAGCTCTTGCGAGCCCCGCTAAAGGATCTCAAATGAGGTCAATTAGGGGAGCTCTGCCTGGAGATGAGATACCCTCTACCTCTAAGAAAGCAGGTCATTTCCCGCATGACTCTTTTAAAGGTCCCCCTAAGGGAACCATAAAAAGAGTGAGGTCGGGGGATGACCAGCAGATTCCGTCTGCGAAGAAGGTTGGTAATGCACCAAGTGGCCCGTTTAAAAACTCTCATAAGGTAGTAGTAAAGCGGGTAGTATCTGGTGACGTGCAACCTTCATCGTCCAAAAAGGGGAAGGATTCGTCCAAGTCGGACATTCTTCAAGCAGCAGTCATTGACCGTGCTGATCCAGATGGGAGAATCAGTACGGAAATGTGGCGGCTGATTGAGGATAGACTTATGGACGAAATCTTCCAGGCAAGGCACAGACCGGGTGAAATAGCCTTCATGGGTGCAGACTGGACAAGGGGCGTCAAGACTGTTGGTTGTGGTAACAAAGGAACTTTTGAATTCCTGAAAGCCGCGATCAACAGATGTGGCAACCTTTGTCCAGATGCGCAACTGGAGGTTATACCAGCGTCGGAATTGCCTCTGCGACCAATAGTCACGGTATGGATTCCACCACCCATTAAACCGGTGGAAGTCATACTGGGAATATTGGAAGGACAAAATAGGGGGATCAATACAAGTCAATGGAAACTTGTTTCTTCATTGACTTGTAAAGAGAACCAGGGTAAAGATTTCCGATTCGCAGTGGATCGGGAATCTATTAGGATACTGGACTCATTGGGGGGGGTTGTTACGTTCGGGCTTGGCTACATCAAATTTCGCTACGCGAAAAATGATAAAGCCAAAGAGGTTGCGGATGGTGCAGATAAATCTGCATCATTGTGAAGCAGCCTCGACCGAATTGATAACCTACCTCAGTGAGACCAATGTGGACGTGGCCCTAATCCAGGAGCCTTGGCTAAATGATAACCAGGTCTGTGGTTTAAGGGTCAAAGGATACAAATTGTTCAAGCCGTCCACTGAGGATAAGGTGAGAACTTGTATTTTGGTGAAGAATGATCTTCAGGTAATTCTTCTTAACTCTTTCAGTTATGGTGATCTAACGGTCGTCCAAGGAGAGGCATTGGGAGGCGGTAAATTGGCCTTGGCCTCGGTGTACATGCCCTATGAGGAGTTGGAACCACCAGATGACAGGGTGTGGGCCTTAGCCGAGTACGCAAGACGGAATGGAGTACGTCTATTGCTCGGTTGCGATGCAAATGCACACCACAGTCAATGGGGTAGCAGGGATACCAATAAGAGAGGTGAGTCAACCTTTGATTTTATTATTGCAAATGATCTTTTAATCTGTAATAGGGGTAATACTCCTACGTTCAGAACGAAGGATAGGAATTCAGTAATAGACATCACACTGACCAACTCAAAGGACCTGGTTGAAGACTGTAGGGTGGCCATGGGATGTACTTTCTCTGACCATGGTAGGATAACCTTTAGTCTGAACTTCCGAGGTTCTGAGGGGAAACCTTTCAGGAATCCTAGGAGGACAGATTGGGACGCCTTCGGGCGGGATCTAGGGTCAAGATTGACTAGAACTCCGATGGAGGTCTTGTCGAGAAAGAATCTTGACGAAATAGTGGAGAGGGTAACAGGGTCCATTAACAGAAGCTATGAGCTTAACTGCCCGGTGAGCTATCCGGGTAAAAGGAGACAGCCGGTCTGGTGGTCGGAGGAGTTGAAGGCTCAACGGACCACAGTTGGCAGGCTGTACAACAAGGCCCATAGATCTGGTAGGGACGAGGACTGGGGCACCTATAGAATGTGTTTCAATAAGTACAAAAAGGACATTAGAAGAGCTAAAAGAGCCTCGTGGATTAGGTTCAGCGAGGCCATTGACTCGGTCAATGAACTTTCCAGATTCAGGAAGATACTGTCAAAGGACCCTAGTGTTCCTGGGAGTATCCAGAGATCAGATGGTTCATGGACGGAGTCTAGTTCTGAGTCACTTAATGTACTTCTGGAAACCCATTTTCCGGGTTGCAGGGATCCATTGGTGGAGGGATCAGGTGAGGGAGAACACTTCTTCACAGAGTCCACCAGTGGGATGATTGGTACAGTGGTAAGTGACCTAATAACGGTGGAGAAGGTCACATGGGCGGTGAATTCATTCGAGCCTTATAAGTCACCAGGCCCGGATGGTATTTTTCCGGCCATGTTGCAGAATGCACCGTTGGTGGTCCGTAAACTACTGGCTGAGATTTTTAAGGGGTGTCTGACACATGGACATATTCCAAGGGGGTGGAGAGAGGTTAGGGTTATATTCATACCGAAAGGTGGAAGGACCTGTCACTCGAAACCCAAGGATTATAGACCTATCAGCCTATCGTCTTTCCTCTTGAAGACTTTAGAGAGACTGATAGATCTGTATTTAAGATCGTCTGGTAGCTCCAGCATCATGAGTAGTGCTCAACATGCTTACCTGAAGGGTAAATCTGTGGAGAGTGCGCTAAGTGATGTGGTGGGTTATATAGAACAAGGGCTTCGGTATAAGGAATACACCATGGCCGCGTTCTTGGATATTGAGGGAGCGTTCAACAATATTGAGATTGACGCTATCAAGCAGGCGCTGGTGAATCTTAAGGTACATGACTTCTTGATCGAATGGATAATCCTCATGCTGAGCAGCAGGATTATCAATTCGAGCTTGGGTGGAGTATGCTTAAGAAAACTAGTGACTAGGGGAACTCCGCAAGGGGGAGTGCTCTCACCCCTGCTGTGGCTAATGGCTGTCGATGTGATTTTGCGTCAATTCGACAGTAGAGGGCGGAAGATCGTGGCTTATGCGGATGATGTGGTCATACTGGTAAAGGGAAAATTTCTTCCCACAATCAGTGAGATCATGCAGTCAGCGCTGGGTGAGCTGTCCTCGTGGGCTGCTGATAAGGGGTTGGGAGTGAACCCGGAGAAGACAGAGTTGGTTCTGTTTACTAGGAGGTACAAGGTAGAGAAATTCAGACTACCGGTACTATGTGGGACTGAACTGAAGCTTTCAGACTCAGCGAAATATCTGGGGGTGTTCCTTGATAGCAAACTGACCTGGAAGAGGAATGTTCAGGAAAGACTCAAGCGTGGCCTCAATGCCTACTACACCTGTAGAAACTCCATAGGTAAGAGTTGGGGACTCAAACCGAAAGTTGTATATTGGATTTACACTTCGGTGGTGAGACCAATCCTTTCATATGGTTGTTCTGTCTGGTGGCAGGCACTGGAACGCAAGAGCAATAGGAGCCTTTTGTCGAAGGCGCAGAGGTGTGCTTCGATTGGCATCACGGGTGCAATGAGAAGCACACCACAAGCGGCTCTGGATGTCATACTTCATCTCCTACCCATTGAGGAGTTTGTGAGGGGTATGGCGGCAAAGAGTCTACTGAGACTTAAGGAATTGGGACTATTAGGCTCATCAAGAGCAGGTCACTCCAAGGTCATTTACGAGATCAGTTATGGTGAGGTTAATCTGAACTCTACGGGGGCATCAGATTACATGGCCGCTGAATCGGACTTTGGAGTAAATCCTGTCGTGGTGATACCTGATAGGGAGATCTGGTCCGGCACTGAGAGACTATATGAAGGTTGCGCAGTGTTCACGGACGGATCAAAGATGGTCGATAGTACCGGGGCGGGGGTCTACATTATGGGCACGGATTTGAAGGGCTCTTTTAGACTCCCTGATGAGTGCAGTGTTTTTCAGGCTGAGATTCTCGGCATCCTGAAGGCCGCGGAAATGATCAGGCAAAACATTGCGAGAGGTACCGAGGTCACTCTCTATGTGGATAGTCAGGCAGCTCTGAAGGCCTTGGAGACACATTTGGTGAGATCCAGGCTGGTAGCTGCCTGTAGAAAGGCACTGAGAGAGTTGATGGAGGACTACATGGTGAGACTCTGCTGGGTGCCTGGCCATTGCAATATTTCAGGCAATGAATTGGCTGATGAACTGGCAAGGCAAGGTGCGGCAGGGAACGTCTCGGATAGAGAGACATATGTGAGACCACCACTAAGTTTCTTCTATGGGAAGATCAATGATTGGATCTTGGTCAGAACCAATTCGGCTTGGGAAAGTAGGGAGGACTGCAAAGTGTCGAGGGCGATATGGCCGGTATTGGACAAGGCAGGCACTACCACTCTCCTGGGCATGAATAGGAAGAGTTTGAGGGTCATGATAGGGGCCATAACGGGTCACTGTATGATAGGAAAGATGAGGTCTAGAATGGATGCTAACAGTTCTGTTTTTTGCAGACTGTGTGAGGACATCGATGAGACCGAGTCTATTGAACACATTGTGTGCCATTGTCCGCGATTACAGCATCGTAGGATGAAGTGGCTGGGTAGACAGTTCCTCGACGGGCTAGGTGACGTTCGGAATGTGGATCTTGTTGACGTCATAGGCTTCGTCATGGGAATTAGCTGCTTGAGGGAGAATCAGGGGTTTAACCCTAGGGGGATTGGTGGCATTGCTGGTCCCCTTCTGTGATTCGTTACGTTTCTGTTCTCTTTTTACCTTTCACTTTAGTTTTTCTGTACTCTATATTTTCAATTCTATACATTCTATACCCTTATTTCACAACTGTTCTGTTGAAGGGACTCACAATGGACCGGGATCGGTCTCTGGGTGGAGATGTGGTACTGTCTGGTATCACATCTACCTTCTCTATCTATCTATCTATCTATCTATCTAGTTACTTTTTTATTTATTTATCTATCTATCTATTTATTTATTTAATTATTTATTTTATTTATTTGTTTATTTATTTACTTATTTATTTATTTATTTATTCACTTACTTATTTTACCTATTTATTTATTTATTTGTTATTTATTTAATTATTTGTTGTTTTATTTATTTACTTATTTATTTACTTATTTATTTAATTATTTATTTATTTAATTTATTTATTCATTTATTTATTTAATTATTAATTTATTTATTTACTTATTTATTCAATTACTTTTTTTTACTTATCTATTTTATTTATTTACTTATTTATTTATTCACTTACTTATTTTATTTATTTAAATATTTTTTTATTTATTCATTTATTCATTTATTTATTTATTTGTTGGTTTATTTATTTACTTATTTATTTAATTATTATTTACTTAAACAATATATTTTATAAAATTTTATTTACCTCCTTTGCAATTAATTAACCATTTATATGCCAGCCCACTTTAAAAATTCATTTTTTTTCTTTTTTGTTTTGCAAAATTATTTCACCAAAAAGTTCTTGTCATACTTAAAGTTTGTTAATTTCAAATTTCTTTAAAGTAATTAAAGACTATTAAAATTTTCTTTTACATGCTCATGTTTACAAACAAAAAAAAAAAATAAACACATCAGAAAATCAATTAAAATGTTTCACAACAACCATTAAAACCGAAAATAAGTATAAAAAAACAAACATTTTTCTTCTTCTAGTTATTGCTATTGATGTTCTCTCATAGTCCTTTCCAAGGATATGTTAAGCATGTTTTTACAGTGTGCGTGCATGTGTTTATATAAATGAATGTTTGTGTTGTGAACGATAAAATAGCTTACTGAACTTTGCACCTCGTTCAATAACTATTATTCTTTTTTTGCTTCTACACCATTCATTGCCATCTTATAAAGACTCGTCTTTAACAACACTGCCGCCTAACGTTGCACGTTAGGGTAAACTATGTCAAAAGTGGCGAATAATTGAATTTTGAAAATGAACTTTTTGTTATAAAATTAGATACAGAATAAAAACAGACGAAATTATGTATCAACAGCAATACAAATCATTAGTCTAGATTGCGTTGTATTTGTGTACTGATCTGTCAAAATTCAACATTTTTTATGTTTTGGAATAAGTGCAAAAAAATAAATTTTCATATGTTTTTAAATAAAAGGTCTTTCATTATAAAAATGCATTTTTTACTAACTAATAAATAAAAAAAAAAAATAATAAGTTCTGATCATTAAAATATTTATATTGCTTTTCCCTGAATTAAGCGGCTATTATAGACCCATTTTACCGTAATATATAGACGGAAAGACATTACCATTCTGCCAAAAAAAAAATCGGAGAATTTTTTACTAAGTAATAAATAAAAAATAAGCCGTGATCATTAAAATATTGATATCAAACAAAGGTGTTTAAATTAAGCGGCCATTTTAGACCAATTTCATCACAACGTATAAACGGACGGACATTAGCATTCTGCGAAAAAAAATCCTAAAATTCTAAAAATGCATTTTTTTACTAACTAATAAAAAAATAAATAAATTTTGATCATTAAAATATTGATATCACCTTTTCCTGAATTAAGAGCTATTTTCGACCACTTTCACCCCAACGTGCGTTGTTCTAGTAGTATAGTAGTCTCGGTAGTTGTCTTAACGACAGGAAATAGGAAACGTACATGAACAGTAAGACTAACGAACGCACTGTTTACTAAGTAACTTTCATAACTGTTATAAAAATATAAGAGGATGATGGAATGCAGACAGTATTTCATAGTTATGATTGTGTCAAAGATAAGACATTGAAAGGAATTAATTTTTAGAAATTTTTAAATTAAATAATATATTTCAAATAGTAATGAACTAAGCTCTTATTTTATCAAATAACATTTTTGAAACAAAAGACATATAAAATTTTCATAAAATTAAGAGGAAAAAATATATTTAATAAATAATTCTATTCTTTTAAACCCCCTTTCTTTAGCAACTCTTTATGAAAAGGCACAAGTGTGCGAAATAGTCTTTCTTCGATTTTTATTTTCAATTAAAAATTGTTTGCTAAAGAGCTTTTGCTTCTTTCCGCGCTATCTTCTTTTAACACTCACCCACATGTGGCAAGAGTTTGAGTGTGAGTTGTTTAAAAAAGTAACTACAAGAAAAACTAAAGAACTCATATCTGGTATATGTTTTTTTCATATTTTCCATTTTAATTAAAATCAAACAAGTCTATTAGTATTTTTCAAGTTAAAACTTTTGGTTTTAGAAACTGGGAGAAAAAAATTAGATAAAAGTTTTAGTAATTTCAGAAAATGGGGATCAATGGTGGGACAAATAATTGCGCTCTTATCGACTAGAAACCCTACGACGACCACATCATATGAGCATGTCGACAGCGTTCTTGTAACAGTAGGTAAATGTTATCTTTATGCACTGTCACAAGAACGCTGTTGAAGACTTCAATCTACAAATGGGCTCAGGCTTTTGAGGGACAAATTCCTAGGAGGAGGCAATCAGATAAAAGGAAACCGAACTACTGGTGGAACTGTGTAATAGCAGAACTTCAAGGAAAATGCCTTAGAGCATGAAAGATATTCTAAATGGGTAGTTCAAGAGGATACTAGGACACAAGCGGTAAATATACCATCCAGCGAGGCGAGGATCTCCAAAGGTGAGTTTCAAAAAACTCTGCAGAGAATTTGACTTGCATCCATAGGGAAACACATACCGGATAGTAATGTCACGTCTAAAAGGCAGAAGGATTCCGCTAGACTATAGACTACACTATAGACTAGACTATTGACTAGACTATAGGCTAGACTATAGATCAAACTATAGACTAGACTACAGACTAGACTTTATACTAGACTATAGACAAGAATTCATACTAGAATATAGACTATAATATAGACTAGACTATAGAGAAGACTATAGACTAGACCACAGACTAGACTATAGACTAGACTATTGACTAGACTATAGACTAGACTATAGACTAGACTATTGACTAGACTATAGACTAGACTATTGACTAGACTATAGACTAGACTAAACACTAGACTATAGACTAGAATATGGACTAGACTGTAGACTAGACTATAGACTAGACTATAGAATATACTATAGACTAGACTAGACTATACTATAGACTAGAATATAGACTAGAATATAGACTTTAAATTATACTATAATTTAAACTGTGAAATTGATTATACACTGAATTATGACCTAGACTAGGTTTTATATTATAAATACAAAATTTATTGTTGCTTTACATTTTTTCTCTGTATATTGCCGTTTTCTTCCTCTCTCGTTACCTTATAGCTTGCAATTTAACAATTAGTTACAGATTGCTAACTCTATTAGTTGAAATTACGTTTTTTTCTTCTACTTCTTCGTCTGTTTCTTTTAGACGCCATTATGTCTGTTTGTTTTATTTTATATTCTTATATTCACACAAACATTCCCATCCACAGACAGACACTTATGGAGAGAACAGGTAGATATTCAATATTCAAGAACAAAAAGTTGATTGTGCCATGAAAGTAAATAAAGAAACGTTAGAACATGTTGAAATAAAAATAAAAAAAAAAAAATGAATTAAAACACGAATTTTTCGTTCCACTTGATTCGTTGAGGCATTTCTTGTTTTATTTTTTGGTTTAACAATTAAAGGTAAAATTTTAGTAGTTGTTGTTGCAAGCACAAGTTAATGGTAATTATGAATGATTTGTGTTCTTGAAAAAGAACAAAAATTAAACGATAAAGGAATTCCTTATAACTTTAATAGGTTTTAAATTTATGTTTAGAAAATATAATTTTGAAGCTATAATCAATAATTATTAGATTTTTAGAATTATGCAAGAGATTTATTTGCAAAACTGTAGAAAAAGCTAGTTTGTAGTTCTAATGTTGATTTGAACCAGTTGGATCTTCCACTAATTTTTTAAGTCTTTTTGTTATAGCTAAAAAAAATCCCACCCATGTTGGTTGTTTTGCGAACATTTTAAATCAATTATTTTTTTCAACAATTATTTTATTCAACATTCAACTATTTACTCCCTTTTTCCCAGCTCATTTAAAATTAGAACTAATTTTTGTAATAACAATAATTTACATGAACGCGGTGCATGTAAATAATACAATAAATATATTTATAAAAAAAAAATAAAAAAAAAAAACTAAACGGCAACTAATGTAAATTGCATTGGGTAATTAAAATTAATTACAATTGTGGTGTTTTATAGTTTTTTTGCTGGTATTTTGTTCAACTTAAATTTTCTACTCATTTTACACACACTTAAAAACTTAAATCCTTTTGTAGAGCATGTAAAAAAAATAACTATAAAACAAAAACAAATAATAACAACAACTGTTACAAAAAACTAAAGAGAAATAACTACAACAACGCCAACTAAAACTAAACAACAACAAATTAATTGTCGAGTGCAAAGCAATTAAAGTAAATTTAGCATATTTTACGTTCAAACTCTTATAACAATGTTCTATATATAAATGTATAGAGGAAGGCTGAAAAATAGCACAAGCTAGAAATTAATATAAATTATGAATAATTTTCAAATTGTCATATATGGTTTTTGATGATTTTATACACCTTAAGCAATATCGAGCACATTGGTGTACAAAATGACACCACTTCGTGTCAATAGTGTATAAGAACACATATACAGTGCAGGAAAAAAACCTAAGCATACAATATAAAAGTTTACATATTTATAAATTTAATAAAAATATGAATTATCTTTACAAACACTGCTATCTAAGGGGATTAAGGGATTTATAGAAAATATTATATTTTATAAAGTTTATTTGGAAAATATAAAAACCTTTAAAAAAAATTTTTCAAACGAAATAACTTAAGCATATAAAACAAAAATTTTATGATAATTATGACCCGTTAATTACCGTTTAAATAAAATAATATTGTTGGCATTTATATTTGCTTAGTAATGGAACCATGTAACATAATTTTTTTTTTTTTTTTCATTGTATTAATGCAACAGTAATTCATGTACCGTTAAACCTATAAAATTAAAAAAAAACTGCCCGCCAGATTCACAGCATACAAAAAATGTGTTTGAAAACTAACAAGAAATTGGGCGCTTAGCCAATGAAATTAGTTTCTGAGTGATTAGAATATATTACAAATAATGCAATTAGCCATAAAGACTACTAAAACTTATAGCGGTTTTGGTAGTGTTAATAATTTTAAATAAAACATGCTAATAATATAATTTCTAAGCTTAGGTTATTTCGGTCTAATCTTTAAAATTGCTTCTTATATCTTAAGAGTGATCTTAAGTTTCTGTATGTTTATAAGTTATAAACGAACGGTATAAAAAAAATCGATAACGTAAGTTGTCAATGAGACCACAACTGTTGTCGATTTTGCAACATAATTTTTCCCGTAGCGTATTTATAGAGCATTTAAACTTGAGCCTCTGGATGCCTCCAAACTAGACGCTATAATTTTACATCCAACTCTATCTAAACTACACACACTTAAGAGTTCATGTTACAATATTTTTTTCTTTTTTTTTTGCCGAGTTTCTTTATTCTTTTATAATTTAACACCCCATGAGCAATAAATGAAAAGGGAAACTATATTTTACGTATGAGACCGGCAAAGCATAGAAGACGAAGAGTCTGGAAATGTTGTATACAAAATAACTACAAATGAACAAAAAAAAATTATTGTATATAAATTGTTGTGGTTTCTTGTTGAGTTTTTTTTTTCACATTATACTAACATTATTTACAATACTCTTAGTAAGTATTGTATTACTCATTCGAATTTAATATATTAATTTATTTTAAGTATTACAAATGCCTCTTTTTCTTTTTATCGACCATCGCCATCAGTTTCGTAAGCAGCATCATAAATCATCCAATTGATTTTGTAGATTTTTTACGGCATAGAAAAGGTAGAAAGATTTTTTGTCTAAGAGTTTGAAAGAAAAAGATGATATTTAACTTTGAGTAATCTTTAAAAAGATTTGTGATTTCTTTCGAGTGTATGTTTTTGAAACTGAAAAAGGAGGCTTATGTTTTCTTAAGAGGTTTCAAATAAATTTTATGATTAATTCGAATGTGATTTAATATAAGGAAAATCATTTAAATATTTTATAGATTAAGGTAAATTTAAACGTTTTAAAAATATCTATTTAAAAAACTAAATTATGTGATTGGTTCTCGGAAATGGAAAGCACTTATTAAAGTAGTTTCTTGGTAATGAGACATCATTATTATTTGCCTATTAAAGGGTGATTCAAGTAGAGATACTTTTTTCAATAGCCTTTTTTTGACAGATCACGTGTGAGTCGTGTCATGCTGTCATGTTATTTTTGTTTCGTATTATTTGGCATTTCATAATGAAAAGACTTAAGCCTGAACAACGTTTACAAATCGTTCAACTTTATTACGAAAATTCACCATCACCATTTTGAGACCCAGCCGTACCTGAAAGTTTACACGAAGACCGTGGAGGGTCGATTCGGCGCCGTTCGCAGCAACTCGGACTGACGTATGGAACGTCTCGGCGCATTTTACGTCGAGATCTTAAATTGAAAGCGCACAAAATACAGCTTGTGCAACAACTGAAGCCGATCGACCTTACCAAGCGACATCGCTTCGCTCTATGGGCTCTTGAAAAGTTCCAAGAAAATCCGACGTTTTCGACGACGCCACTTCCTACACATCGCATCAATCAATGGATTTATTGAGAGAACACTTCGGTGAGCACATAATTTCACTTTTTGGGCCGGTCGATTGACCACCAAGATCGTGTGATATTACACCGTTAGACTTTTTCCTGTGGGGATATGTAAAGTCTAAAGTTTATGCGGACAAACCCGCTTTGATTCAGGCCTTGGAGGAAAACATCACGCGTGTCATTCGCCAGTTACCAGTCGAAATGCTCGAACGAGTCATCGAAAATTGGACTCAACGGATGGACCATCTGCGATGTAGCAACGGCCAACATTTGATAGACATAATCTTCAAAAAAATAAATGCCAAAGAATGTTCTTTCAAATGATAATAAACATTCCCCATTAAATTTGAATTTTCTTTGTTTTTTTTTTTTTCTTTAAAAAAGTAGGGAACCTCGAAATGTATCACGCTTTATATATTACATAAATAAGTACTCAGTAGTATAATAGCACAGTAATATTGTAATCACTTGAATGAGTTGGCTAGAGCGCTAGATTAACAACCAGAAGGTTTTTGCTTTAACCACTTTCTGATGCTGTTAGTTTTTTTTTTTTAACAAAATGTCTAAAAAGATATTTTACTTTTTTTAAAAAAAGTTTTTGTCACTTAGAAAATTAAGTGCCGACGATGTAGTGAGTAAGGCGTTAGTCATTAAAAAAGAATGGTTAATTTGTGTCCAAATTCATATCCTACGTCGGGAAATTTTTTTTGATTTTTGTTTTTATTTTCGTTTAGGTATACATTTTTGAGCACCCCTAGAGTCTAAAAATAAATGGAGAACTCGAACAAAAATTATTAGTTATTCAGGCAAAAATAAATAGTTTATTTTTGTTTCCAATTACACGAGGGCGGATCAGTAAGTCCGTGACTTTTAGAACTTCCCTCGTAGTTATATGAAATGCAACACTATTCCCATCCCCAAAGTAAATGACGACATTTGCTCAAAATTTGACAGTAGTCTATTAACAGGTGGGGTACTTGATAGGAATAGTGTTGCATTTCATATAACAGCGAGGGAAGTTCGAAAAGTCACGGACTTATTGATGCGCCCTCATACCTGAGTACTTATATAATAGAGCTTCATCAAACAAAATTGATTTATAAAATATTTGTTTATTTTTCACACATTTTTTAAATATAAAATTTAAATAAATTAAAAGTAATACTTGCTGTAATTTTAAGAACATCTCCCAGAACACTTACCTAAAAAGGAACAAAAAAAAAATAAATAAATAAATAAATAAGTTAATTAAAAAAAGTTATTAAATATGATTAAGTTTTGAAATTATATTATTTGTTAGCAATTATTAGGTCCTAATAACTTCAATTCAAAAACTAAAAAAAAAAAACATTTTGAGCTTTTTGTTTTAAATTCTATTACTAAAACAAACATTGAGTTTAATACAACCTTAGTTAGGTGGGCTAACTAAAAATAAAAAAATAATAACAAAAAAGTTTAAAAGAAAGTGAAAAATTTTAAAATATGAAAATTAATATGCATTATTAAGAAAAAATGCAAAAATATGCACTAACAAATCGTATCATCTTTTAGTAAAATGCCTGATTCGGATAAATAGCTTCTTAAGATAGTTTTTAAATGTTCCGGAAAAAACATGCATTTGCATTAATATCCGCCCTCCTTATAACAATAAACCTTGAAACCTCTGGCAATTTTTCATATTTTGTATGAAAAATGCAGAAATGTTACAAGTACAAGTGCAGTGTAAAGATAACAGAAGAAATTAACATTAAAATTACTCTACGTTCAGATGATGTCTCGTATTTAGAAGTATACTCTCCTTTTGAACCACAATTATTGAAACACGCTCCTATCACATCTGTTGACGTGATAAGATCATTTCAGTAAAAAATATGTTTGTTTACCCATCAAAAAAAAAAAAAAAAAACTGAAAAAGAGCATGATTTTAACATTGTGTTGTCATAGGAAGGAAGTACTTAGTGCTGAAAGAGATGCAGGAGTTCTTTTCTTAACCCATGCTTCTCATTAGTAGGATATTCTTCTTTAATGCTTCTTGTTCGTTGCTGTTGAAGTGCATCTCTTAAAACTATGTTTATAAATTTTTTTTAACAAAAATTGGTTTTAGCTTTAATAAAAATAATAAAAACATAAATAATAAAAACATTTTTATTTTGTAAAATATTTATTCTCCTATAAATTAAGGAGTGAGATCGAAAAAATATTTACACATGTTTTACCTCTTACCTTTTTTCGTGATCAATATTTAAATTTATTTTTTGATCTGGTTATCTTTGTAAAATATGTCAGTTATTGTTTTTAATGACAAACATGTTGATTTCTTGTGAGTTTGATGAAAATGAGTGACGAAAAAGAAGTAAGTGCTAAAATTGTTAAAGATTTTGAAAAAAAAAATCAAAATTGGTCATACAAAAAATTGGCCAAAGAATTAAAGGTCTGCCGTCAATATGTTAAATGTTATTAAAAAGTATCAGGAAAATTAGACCATTGATAGGAAACCTGGTTCGGGAAGAAAAAAAAGGTCCATATGATATTGGGAAGGCCTAGAAATTGGAAGCATATTGAAAAGAGCTCCAAACACATCTGGCAGAAAAACAGCCCGGTTAGCATTGTGCTCCGATTATTTGGTGCGAAAAGTTAAAGCCAATGCAGGCTTGAAAACATACAAAGTACAATAAGTTCCAGAAAGGAATTTTGCAAAAAATTTAGAAGCCAAGAATAGGGCACGACAATTAAAACCAAATTTCATATATAAAAAAAAATTATGTAGTATAATGGACGACGAAACGTATATACTGTCAGATTTTTCGCAGCTTCCGGTTCAAATTTTTATGTTGCTAATGCTTAAGGAAATATTAAAGATAAGTTTAGGACCCAAAAGCAGGCAAAATTTCTTAAAAAATTCCTGGTATGACAAGCATTATGCAGTTGCGGAAAAAGAAGCAAATCATAAGCTACAGAGGGCTTTATAAATACCGAAATATTTATATATCAAAGAATGTTTGAAAAAAAGGCTTCTTCCTTTCATAAGAGAGCACAATGTGTTTAAATATTTTTGGCCTGATTTGACATCATTTCACTGCGATAAGAAAGCTCTGGAGTGGTACCAAAACAATAACATAGTTTTTGTACCAAGAGAGAACAATCCTCCAAATTGTCCGGAGCTAAGACCAGTGGAGAGATATTGGGTTCTTGTGAAAAGAGAATTGAAGAAGCATGAAAAACGTGTCCCAAAATATCGAAGATTTTAAAAAAAAGATGGGCAAGGGTTTCCAAAAAAAAGGTCCAGGAGTGGTTAGAACTATAAAAGTTATATTTTTCAGTGATCTGTAATAATAATGAAGTGCAAAATATGTATTTGGTTCTACTTTTGAAGTGGTGAAAAAGTTCGTTTTTGGAAGCACTTGCTCCTTATTTTGCTGAGTAAATAAAAAAAAGCCTAAGGTTGTAATAAACTCAATCTCATGAATATAACTTAAAAAAAGTTTAATCTGAAATAGTACAAGTTTAAGAAAGTACAAAGAATTATCATTGATCTTTTGAAACACAGCTTTAATTTTTAAAAAAAATAAAAAAAGTTTTGCATTTCTCAGCTTAATTTTTAGGGTATATTTTGAATTTTTAATGCACTTTTTAGGCGCATATTTTAAAAAATGCATTAAAATCAGATTCAGATCTAAGTAGTACCTATATAAGTATTTCATATCTCTGAATTCGTAAGAAATAAATTAAGAGCGGTGAAAGTTCTTCAGACCCGAAAAATTAAAAATTTAGATTTCTTGAGAAATTCAAATAAAATTTAAACGTGTAGAGGTATTCCAATGAAATTTTGGCACAATATAGATAAATTTGGCCTAAAATCAGGAATATAAAAAAACTCCTACTTTTTTATACCAAAATTCTAAAAATTCCAATTCGGGCAAAACTGATTTTTAAAGTAGACTTTTTTTCATTAAAATTGACACCCTTTAGATATCAGAGGCGTGGCTTATATATAAACATATGTAGGTATATAATCTAGATATTTTTTAATCACAGCTTTTACATTTAAAAATTTCACAAATAAATAGCGAAAAGACCGTTGTCCCAAATACCCAAATTTGCTTTACATGCATTTACCTTAAGTTTTCTTTTGGAAATATGAAAAATTTTTATAATTCGGTGGTATCTTTTTGAAAATTTAACTCTTTAATATTAAATTTATTACACAGATATATACTGATTTTGCGACACAGGATTTCTCATTAAATTCTGATGCACATTATTACAAAGTACTAAGCCTCTAAGCTACTTTTTTGAATTGACTCTGGTTTTCGCGAGAAATTGCTTTTTGTAAAATTATTGAGGTTGCACCATATATTAAAGCATATCACGAAAACGACTAGTCTAATTTGGTTCAATAAAATTTCAAAAAATTCAAATTCAAATTGCCTACAAGTTATACTCACATAATTTTTTAATGTTCTCAACAGCTATGGAAATATTAAGCCTATTTTTTGAAAAAAAAAAGAAAAACTTAAATTTCTTACAAAATTTCCAAAAAAAAATTGCTTTATGCAGTTGCGGCAAAAGAAGCAAGTAATTTGTTACAATAGGCTCTATAAATACCGAAATATACATCAAAGAATTTTTGCAAAAAAGGCTTCTTTTTTTCATAAGAGAGCACAATGTGTCCACATATTTTTGGCACGATTTGGCCACTACGGTAAGAAAGCTCTGGAGTAGTACCAAAACAATAACATAGTTTTTGTACTAAAAGAGATCAATCCTCCAAATTGTCCGAAGCTAAGACCAGTGGAGAGATATTGGACTCTTGTGAAAAAAGAATTGTCCCAAAATATCGAAGATTTTAAAATGATATGGGCAAACCGTTCCAAAAAAAAGTGACTGAAATAACTATCAAATCTCTAATGGAAGGTTTATCAAAAAAGTTTCACAAGTTCATAAGTAGTGGTTAGAACTAGAAAGGTTATATTTTTCTGTGATCTGTAGTATAATATCAATTAAATTGAAAAGAATCAAAACTCTACCGCTTCCAAATTATTGAATTTTATATACGAGTATGTTAAGATTTTTTCGATCTCATCCCATATATGATGCCGTTTTCGCTATTATATTGTTCTTTGTTGGGTTTGTTTTTGTGGAAAATTTATTTGAAAAATAAATTACAGACACATCTACTGAATAATAATGCAACATAATAATAATATTATAGTGCAGTTATTGTCTTTTTATTTTATTTTTATTATTTCTTATTATTATTAGCAGTAAATAGAAGACAAAAAGGCGGGCAATTTATCTCATATGTCTGGACAATATGGACAATTTGGCTTAAATTCAATGCAATTTTCTTCTATATTAATTAGGGTGGTTTTAAATGTGTATGCTATTAAATTAAATGCTATTTAAAATCTAAAAAAGAAGCACAAAAATATCTCCAATTTAGTCTAAGTACACAATTTATTAAATTATATTTCAGAATCTGAAAATGAATAGATGACAATTAGAACTCAAATAAAGACAATTTTAGATAATAAAAGAAATAGAAAGAATTCCATTTATTCACTTTAAATATTTGCAAAACCCTAATGTTTTATTATTACAACAAAAAAAAAAAAAAAAAAAAGCAAAAAGAGTCCCCGTTATTTTGTATTGTGTGTCATCAAACAAAAAGAAACTTTTCATAAAAGTTTAATACATTGCACTATTCCAAATATGACTATAATGCGGCAATTTATTACAAAACATTTATGCTTGTTAGTACTTTTTCTTTTAAAGAATAATGTTGGATTATACATTTTTGTAAAAAAGATGAAACATAATGTATATGGAATAATATCAAACACATACAAAAAAATCTTTTAAGGGTCATATGGAAAAAAGAGTTGCTTTACTTGTAAGCCCAGCCGGAAAAAGAAAGTCTGAAGAGACATTTTAAAATGCTTTATTTAGCAGCCACAAGGCATGCCTCTCGCATTCCAACATTATCTTCTATTTATATATATAAAAATTAAATATATTTGTCTGTTTGTTGGCTTATAGACTCCTAAACGACTGAACCGATTTTCCTGAAATTTTTACAGTAACATCACATAGGATACCAATATTAAGTTTCGGATATTTTAAGAGCTGCTGCAACCATTTTCTTGAATTTTTTTGTAGCACCGAAATTGATGTAAGCTGCAGGGGGAGTGGTACCCCCCATAGGACGCCAATGTTTAATATCGCATATCTTAAGAACTGTTATAGTGAGAATGTTCAAACTTGGTAGGAGTTACTCTTATAATAAACTACACCTTTGAACGTATGCGGCCTTATTTATCAAACCCAACTCTATGTTGCATGCTCATGTGTAAGAAGACCCAAAAATTTATTTGTTTACGCCCCTGAAGGAAAGACCAAAAATTTTGTATTTCATAAAGCATTACAATAATCATTAATAATAAGAATTATTTAATTGAATTAGTTGCTATTGATAATATAAATAAATATATATAAAAATAATTTTTTTGTTAAAAGTGTATATTTACCAAACAAGTTGAAATACAATACGTATGTAAATAAATAAATTAAATCATAAAAAAAATATATTTGTATTTTTTCACACTTATTTTATTTTAACCGTGAAGCTAATATATATATATGTATATATATATGTATATATATATATATACAAATATTTCACTTCTTTAACAAATTTTCAAAAAATTTAATAAAGTGTAAATATATATGACTATGACTGAATATTGCTTAAAAACAAATTAGCAGGAGTTACTGTGGTGTAAAATAAAAATCATTTTGAAAAAAAAAAAACTAAAAAGTCGAATAGATAAAAACAGAAAAATTAGTATTAAATTTTAGAATAAAATAAATCATAGAATATAATAATGAAATATCGTATGACTATTGCAGTCAACAGAATTATAACGCCTGTGATTTGTGAATAACACTTAAGACTTTTCATTTCCTTTATTATCATTACTGATTTAATCAAACCATTAATAAATCGTTTATTTCATTGTTTGTCTTTCTACTTTGTAGCAAAATTGATTGCCATTTAAATTTATTTAGATTGTATAAAAAAAAATCAATCTCCGAAACGTGCTAAATTCATAAATAAGCGTGTTCAATGATTCATAAAAGAAATCTTACTATAGGAAATATTTTTTTTATTGTACAATACATATTAATGGAATATTTTAAATACAAAGAAAATGCTTTTCTTTACAGTATTTTTTTTTTAATCCATAAACAAATTAACAATAAATTAAGTAAACAATCATGATTCCAGCTTATTTAAGTTTTTCAGTTTATGTCATACGTCTAATTGAAAGGAAATCTTTTGTTTTCATATGAATGCGATAAAATAAATTTCTTGTCAATTGAGGTTATAAAGTAGTTTGGGAAATATTTGAATTATTATTAAATTAACTAATATAAATAAATAATAATATTAAGATTAGTAAGTTTTCAACAAAAATGCTGCTTTCCTGCTTGTATTTTTGTAAGGGGAGGCGATATGAAGATTTGATAACACCGTGCAACAATTTTCAGATTTTTTTTTTCACACAAAAGCAAATTGTTGTATGTAAGACCATATATAGTAAAACTGCGAAATCTATCTTCAAATTTCCTCTCAAAAGGGACTTCAAAATGTTAAAGTATACACAACTTTAAAAATAATTATAAAATATTTATAAATATTATATCAACCCAGTATAGGTGTTAAATCAAAGCCACGAATCCTTGTTATATAACAAAATTGTTTATTTAAATGCTGCAGCACAAAATGTTAAGAAAATATTTGATATTTAGTAAAGAGTAAACTTTTTAAAAGGTTATTTCTAAACTTTTTATACTGTAACATTTAAGCAAATAATATTATTATATTGCAGAGATTTTAAGCTTTCATATGATATCCATATTGGATCGATATAATTTTGCTAAATATTTATAATTCTTTTAAAGTTGTTGTATCCTTCGAAATTTTTGAAGTTCTTTTGAGAGGAAATTTGACATTCTGGAGAAAAACTGAACGCGCACTTTTGCTATATTGATTTTTTGTCATATGTGAAAATTACTGTTGCACAGTGGGGCCAATCATAAAGTTTTTGGTAATAAATCTGTATCTCCTAAACAACTGGTTGGCTCGAATTGAATGTATGGAAAAGTTGTAGAGGAGGACCTAAGCTTTAAAAAAAATTATCTTGCAGTCACCCTGTAATAATACGAGATAAGCTACAGGGTGTCAAAATTCACCGATTCGAGTATATAAAAGTTTTAAAAAATCGTAACTTCTACAAATCAAGTTCCATTTCAAAGATTGAAGTTCTTATTTAAGAATTCAATAAACTAAAAATATTCAAGAGCATCATAGAATGCTTAGTTCTAGATATTTTCCAAATAGTCAGAAAATTTAAAGAATGAATATTTATTGCTTGGACATGATATTCAAAAATTAAAGTCCGAAAAAAACTATGGTTTCCAAAAAATAAAAAAAAAAAATAAAATAAAAAAAAATTTAAAAACATTCACAACTTTTGAGATAATAAAAAATTCTCAGATTTTAAACAAATATAATAATTTTTTGGAGCATTCCAAGAAATATTCAAGTCCCTTAAAATACATTTTAATCTCATTTAAAATTTTCCTCTATTGCCTGCATCAAGATATGGCGGGAATTTAAAAACAGGTTCCAACTATACCACTTCCATGTAATGAAGACATAAAAATAAAAGAAAATATTTTTTGAAACTAAAACGAAAAATTTAATTAACATTTTACTTCATTCAATCATTTTGGTTTAATTGATTTTTAATTCATTTAATTAAATACTTTAAGCATTATTCAATTATTTTATTTATTTATTTTTTAATTAAAATTTTTAATAAAAATTTATTCAATTTTCTGATTTTCGGAGTAATTCATTTTAGTGACTGGTGCAATAAAAAAAAAACTTTTTGATTGAATTAGTCATTTTAATAATTAAAACAATTTTTTTTTTTTTAATTTTTTTCGTGAGCATATTTCGAGAACGGTTTGTCATATTTGATTTAATAAAATATCAATATATATATTTAAATTCAAATTATATCCAAGTTATAAGCACATAATTTTTAAATTTTTTAAAAAGAAAAAAAAATTACAAATACAAATTTTCGATTTTCAAAACAACATAAAAAATTAAAAGCTCCCAAAATTCTCAGTTTTTCATTTCATCATAAAGTTGGATATGTTATAAAAAAACATGATAAATTTCATTAAAATCGATACATAAATGTCAACTTTATTTGCAACTTTTTCCAAAATTAGATTTTTTTTAATTTTATAAGAATTTTTATTTTTTTTACGCAATTTTTTTCTAATATCTTCTAAACTAATGAGAAGATTAAAAAATATTGTAGATAAAACTTGAAGGTAATGCAAATTAGAATTTTGTTTGTATTTCATTAAACCAAATCAGACAATTCGTTAAAGAGATATTTTGCTCGAGCACTAGATTCGATTTAAAAAGAAGAGATATGTAATTCTGGAACTCCATGATCACGTTGTAACGTGGAAATAATACACTCAACACTACTTTTTTCCCCTACATATTTCTTAATATATATTTGAAATTGCTACCATTTTTCCTTTTCTTTATTATTTTATTTATGTATTTTTAATTATTTTCATTTTTCATACTAATATATTGAAGACTTTATTAGTAATAGGTAATTACATTGAGCGCCCCTACTGTAAATACTACATACACACATGTATAACAATTGCAGTTGATGCTAGCTTTCAGAAACCATTGTACGTATTGTAGAAAAATGTACGATCTCGCGTAAACCCGAACCAGTTTGACAGCCGAGTGTGTCGAAGACGAAAGCTCAAAGCCGATTCTATTACTGAACCGAGCCTACTAGAAGCCGAGCAACCAAACCTATTATAAGCTGAAGAACCGAAACAATCCTAATATAAGCCGAAGAACCGAACGGATCCTTATATAAGCCGAAGAATCGAATCGATCCTAATATAAGCCGAAGAACCAAAATAAGCCTTGTTGAAGAAGGTAGAACCGAAATAAGCCTAGTTGAAGAAGAAGCGATTGAAGAGGATTATTATTAAGTCGATGGTATCCGAACTGAAGTTATCGAAATTATTCTCTCGTAATTTGTGTACCTGAAATGTTTTTGAAGTATTCAATGAAGAAAATATTATTCTAACCCCCAGAATGGGTAAATCAAACGTGTTATTACTTAAGGTTTGTGGATCCGTAAGTAGACCCTGGAGGCGACTAAGTTACCGCAGCCGAGGTATCTGTATTAAGATTGACTGAAAAACTCATGGATCAGAATGATTTTTTTATTTAATTTGTTCTGATTTAAATGGTATGCCTACCTTTTTATATCCACCTTGATTTATTTAGTATGAATTTAAATATTTCCATGAACCATGAATAAACAATTTTAGTGCGCTTCACAGTATATTAGTTGTTAAACTAGCCTAGTTTTTACAATTTAAAACTTTTACCTGTTAAAAACAAAAAACACTCCCTAATGAATTAAATAACAAAAAAAAAAAAAAAATATCGTATTCCATTGATGAATTCGAAATAAAAAAAAAAATAAAATGTACCCTGATCCCTAAGGGTGTCACTTTCCATTTAAATTGTATACAAATCTCAAATTTTTTATTATTATTATTATTTCTTTCACTATATAATCCCAACAAACATTTTTCGTTATTTGGAAGCAATAAGAACTGATGGAAGACAATATAAATCATGCTTTGTACAGAGAAAACAGTTTCGTTGTGGCAATAGAATTTATTGCCACTCGATTTTAGGTGGTTGAGTGTACGATCTTCTAATTCGATTGTAATAAGTTTATTTATCGGCATTCGCAACTACTTCGAAAAATTAATTCGTTTAGCATAATTTCAAAATATGTACATTAGACTACTTCAAAAAAAAGAAGAATATTTAAAAAAATGATTTTATATTATACATAATTTTATTATAAATATTAATATATATTGAACGTTAATTATTGAACAATAATTTATCAATTTGTTGATTTATACGCCGATGAAGTGTAATTTTTTAACACTGTTGAAATGGAATTGAAGCCAAACCTTTAAGAAGTAGATGAATATTACTATTAAGCAATGATTTAATAATACTGAGGGGGCATAATTTTTTTTTATCGAAAAAAATCATAATATGAAATCTGGAAAGGCATAAGGAACCACAAGAGTTTAAAGAAATATTTTTTGGCAGCCACAAAAATCATACGCGTAGAACCCATTAGCAATTT
Source organism: Protocalliphora azurea (assembly GCA_932274085.1). Taxonomy (NCBI): domain Eukaryota; kingdom Metazoa; phylum Arthropoda; class Insecta; order Diptera; family Calliphoridae; genus Protocalliphora; species Protocalliphora azurea. The sequence continues at coordinate 36,728,247 of OW026521.1, forward strand.
TTACATTTTATTTTGGAGCTATAGTTGTTTGTTAGTCGTTTATAAATGGTTACTTTTGTTGTGTAGTGATGATCGATTTTGAATAATGTATAAAGTTTGCATTGATCACAATAAAAGTGGGGAATTTGGGAGATCACATAAGAACAATAAAATAAATTAGCACTGTGCGTAAAAATATAACATGATGTATTTGTGTAGTAAGGTGCTTTGTAAACCATTTGTGGGCCGATCACCAGCTGCGTTTTATTAAAAAATTTTAATTTTTACTGGTAATCATCATCATTTAATTTTAAGTTGTTGAGATCACAGATTTTGAGAGGGATAAAGTGAGCTTAATGTCTTCGATTTTGGTTTTAATTATTTCAATAATATCTGTAAAAAGAAACAATTTTAAAGTTAGTACGAAACTAAGAATATAGTCATAAATATGTGTGCTTACAAAATGCTTACCTTAATATAATTAATCATTTGCAAATATAATTTAATAGTTTGCAAATTTTGCTACGATTCCCATTAGGTTTTCTTCAGTTACCCTATTGTCGCCAAAGAAATAAGTAATCCGAATTCGTTTTCCATTATAAAATATTTCCTAAAAGGATAATGGCTCTTGAAAGCAAATAGCAGAAACCAACTATGTCCAGTTCAGAAATACTCCAGGATAAAAATAAATTAATTCATTTTTTTTTCAAACAATGAAGAAACCTTTACCCATTTTTTCATGGAGAAATCATATTGTTTCTTCTGTTTTATATTTTCTAACGTGTTTATACCCTACAACACCATAGATGGCTGGGGTATTATGAGTTTGTGCTGATGGTGTGTTCCAACACCCACCTTAAAGTATACCAATCGACTCAGAATCACTTTTTAAATTGATCTAACGATGTCCGTCCGTCCGTCTGGCTGGCCGTCTGTCCATATAAACCTTGTGCACAAAGTACGTGTCGCAATTTTAAAAATAATTCAATGAAATTTAGCACGTGGGACTTTTATCATACAAGGACGACGCCTATAGAAATTGGTTGTGATCGGTCTATTATTTCACCTAGCTCCCATACAAATGTCCCCCCTGGAATAGAGTTTAAACACTCAAAAATGCCTTAAAAATAAGAATATTTTAATGAAATTCGATGTAAAGAAGTCCTGTGCAAGTATCAATCTTTGTACCAAGTTTTTTGAAGATCGGTCCACAATTGACCATAGCTCCCATGTAAAGCCCTCTTCCGAAAATCACTTTAACGTGCATAAATCCCATACGAATGTTACTATCAAAATAATATTCGACACAAATATGTAAATGAAAACAACATTACCAAATTTTATGAGTATCGGTCCATAATTTACTATAGCTCCCATATCAACCCATTTCTAGGAATCGTGCTAAAATACATAAAATCATCTAGATGTTAGTATCAACGTATTATTCTGTATTTCTATGTTTTATTTTACATTTAGTAAAATTGGCCACAGGTGTAATATAAGTCCCCTTCCCGAATTTTTATGCTCGGACACACTAGTGTAGGGTATAGTCGTTCTTGACCAACTATATCTTTCTTTATGGTTTTCATTTTTATTTAATATTTTTTCAACACGTTAAATATAGTTTGAAAACTATTTGAGCAATATTAATTTCTTTTATTTGGAAATAACGAACTGATTTTATTTTTATTATTGGAATCGAATTTTATTGGTTTCTGTAACTGAAATTATTCTTACTGAATTTTTATTTTTAATATTTTAACCAACTACAATTGATTACTATAACGGAAACATACATCGTAAGATATAAATTTTTAATATAATTATACTTTAATCGTAAAATACAATATGTGGAGCTAATGAAAATTTAATAATTGTATTAAAATTTTAATACTATTCATAAAATATTCATTCATATTTGTGACAATTTTCCAACTAATATTTTTTCCGTGTGTATAAATACGTTTCAATAATGTTTATGTTATAACACACTGGTGCATATTCCTATAAAAGCATTAAAAATTTTTGTTTTTCTTTGAGGTATATTCGTTTCTCTTAACCAAAAACAATGTTGTGTTGTTACATTACCTCGCGATGTAACGGTACTTTTTTATGTAAGAAGTATTTGTTTGTTGCTTTTGTTGTTTTCTTTAATTTAGCAATCAAAACATACTGGTGATTATTTCAATGGAATATTCCTATAAACCCATTCGAGAAAAATTTGTCTAAAAAGTTATTGCAAAAAAAAAAAAAAAAATTAAAAACTTTAACAATTTTAGTTGTTTGTTTCACTTAAGGTAAGTTTCTGATGACAATATCTCTGTTTACTGCAAATATTTTTGTTTTAGTTGTAAAATTTCACCAGCTTAAATGATGTCCAAAGGAACTTTTCTTACAGACCAGAGAAAAATTTAAATTAAATTTTTTTTGTCGTGATCAAGACTGTTCTAACAGAGAAATTAGACGAAAAATTAACCATTCGGAAGGAGTGATTCGTGGCTTTCTTAAGAAAGGGCAGAAATAAGGAGTGCGAAAACCAACAAAAGGTAATCAAAAGTTAACAAAAAGGCAAATTAATAAAATAAAAGAAGAAGACACCAAATTAAATACTACACAAATAAAAAATAAACTTGACGTTGCTGTCACTTCCAAACATGTTGGACACATTTCGCGAACTGATGGTAACATTAAATGGAAGAAACCAAAATGTAAGCCAATATTAAAACAACATCATAAGGAAAATCGTTTAAAATTTGCGAGCAAATACATGAATAGACAGATGAGTGGAATAAGGTAAGATTTTCTGATGAAAAGAAATTCATTTTGGACTTTCCCGATTCATCTCTTTGCTATTGGCATGACTTGAGGTCAAACGAAATTCGTATGTCGAAACGTAATTTCGATGGTGGCAGTGTCATGTTTTGGGTACCCTTTTCTGCTGCAGGATAATCAAAAATAAGTATTGTTCCAACTAAAATGAACAGTGCAATTTATAATGAACTGTTGGAAGATGCTCTTCTCTCATTTATGGATGGAAAAATGCATGAAGAACAGAATAACGCTGCAATGTATGTCTCGAATCAATGTAAATCGTGGTTTAGTGAACATAGTTTTTTCCACTATTGAACTAGACGGCTTGCAGTCCGGATTTAAATCCAATGGAGAATCTGTGGGGGTACATGGCCTATAAAGTTTACGCAAGAAATACACAGAATGAAACTATAATGACAATAATGGATTTAAAAATAAAATTAAGCAAGCCTGGGAAGAAATTGATAGTGATTTTCTTAAAAATTAGTCGAATCAATGCCAAACCGAATTTTGATGTTATACAAAACAAAGCTGCATCAACACATTATTAATAATGTTAAATTGGTTCATTAGTTTAAGAGCGTATATAAAAAAAATGTCATAAAATATGGCATTAAACTACTAAAATTACAATGAAAAAAATTTAATATACATATTAAGTTTTCTGTTAGTAATTTTTTACACAGAGAAAAAAATGCATACATTAGGAAATTTTTTTCATAAATGTTATGAATCGAACATGACCTTTTTTCCCAAACTTTTTTCATAAAAAATAATTTTTTTATAGATATTATTAAATTGTTCATAATGAAAAACTTAGGAATTTTGCAAAAATTTTGTTAAATTTTTGAATTAGTTTTATTAGATTTGATTGCAAATGGTAAATGAATATAGTTATACAGAAAGTATTAACAACATATGAATTCAAATAGCAAATTCCAAGGAAAATCTGTTTAAAAATATTAATGTTTAGAAATTTGCATAATTTTGCTCGAATTCTGCAGCACGTCATTCTTCTTCTGTTCTGTTACCAAAATGTAGCTAAAAACCATTAAAAACTTAAAAATTTTCAATCATTTTTTACAAATTGAAAAAATAAATGAAAATTTTTAAAAATTTTTCAGTCTTCTTGACTTTTGATTCATTTGAAAAAATATAAAAAAAGTTTTAGTGCTTATGAAATTATGCTTAAATGTTATGAATTGAAATCAATGAAAGTAAATTTTTATATTTATGTACAAACTTTTTTCTGTGTAAGTGAAGTCAATAAATAATTTAAAAAATTAATTTGTAGCATTTTAATTATTTTTTAGTCCCATTTTTGTAGTTGTTTAAAAAAATGTATGTGCATTTATAGGAATATGCACCAGTGTATACCTCCCCATAAAATTGTAAAAGGTATTACTAAAGCACATTTATAAGACATGATTTTTTGTTCGAGATGAGCCGCCTAGAAGCAATAGAAATGAATTTTTGCGCTTCATCGTAGAACTATGATAAGGAAGAGTGACTTTCGCATACAGTCAATAACTTACGGTATTGCATTTTTGAAAGCTTTATGCAATTAAGTAAGCAATCTATCATTTCCATCAGCTGTGATGGCATCCAAATAAGCAACACTTTTTGCTGGGATACTGGTTAGAAGGAAAAAAATATATATAATAAATAATAGTTTTCAAATAGACACACTCTATAATAACATTTCAATATAACTAAACAAATACCGAAAAAAAAAAAAAAAAATTATAAAAAAGGGCAAAATAAACAAAACTGTTGACCGAAAATGGAAAATATAAATTTGTAGAAAAATCATTTAAATTAAATAACAACCAGGTGAACGAACAAAAAAAAAGCCTAAAAAAGTGAGCTAAAAAGTATTTTATAAAACCTACAATATTTGGCAAAGAAAAAATATATTTGAAATTTTTTTTTATTAACATTAAATGTCGATTTGTATGATAGTTAAATGTGAAATATTAGTTTCATATAGATAGAAATTTTTAAGTTACAAAGTCATATCCAATGATTCTTTAAGCTTCCACTTATATTTTAGACAAATTGTTAAAAATGTTATTATTCTCAAATCATTTCTAAAAATAATATATCTTTAGGAAAATATTTATTTTCCTCACTTTAACACTGAATTTTGTGTGTTCCATCATCTTATTCTGCCATCTATAAATTTTTAAAAGCCTTTAACTTTACACAGTAGCATCCCTCTTAAGTTGCTGTATATGACTCCTGTCAAAATAACCACACATTTTTATTTTCAGTACGTGCATTTGACAATAGTAAACTCTATAAAACTAGTTGTCAAATTTATTTTATTGAAGTTCATAAAAAAATGTGTTAAAAAAACAAAGCAAAGAAAAAAAAGTAGCAAATGGCATAAACAAATTTTATAGTTTATTTTACACTATTTTTTTTTTTTTAGGAAATAACTGCATAAACAGTTTTTCCAAGCCAAAAACTACAAAAAAGAGGTTATTGCCTAAAACCAAAAAAAAAAAAATAACTAAAAAGTTCAATAAAAATTTAATAAAGTTAAAAAACAAACACGGGAATTTATTCAGTATGTGTAAACCAACCATAAAGTGTTGCTAAGTCACGATTCGAAGTTTGGAAAAGATATCGGCTTGAATATTTGTTTCTCAAAAAGGAGTAAGCAAACTGTGATTCAAAGCGAAAAAGATCGAGATAGTGCCCCTATAACAGGTCCCTTGTTTATACGACGGTGAGTGTTTGGATTTATTTACAAGAGGAATCCTATGAAAATGAAATTTTTAGAATAAATGGACTCGCGGTATCCGCTATGGCGCTTATTATTATCCAGCGAAAAAAGTAATTTTTACAAGAACTATTTAAAAAAACCGTTATAATTTTTTAAAAAGAAATTAAATTAAAAAATAGTTTGACAAATTTAAACTGGCCCAGCAGAAAATGGTCATATATTTTCATATATGATTCCTGTATGATAATGCATATATTGTTATAAAGGGTAATTCAAGTAGAGATATTTTCTTAAATAGCCTTTTTTGACAGATCACGTGTGATTCGTGCCATGCTGTCATATTTTTTTTTTTTTTTTTTTTTGTTTAGTATTCTTTGGCATTTCATAATGGAAAGACTTACGCCTGAACAACTTTTACAAATCATTCAACTTTATTACGAAAATTCACGTTCTGTGAGGAATGTGTTTCGTGCACTTCGCTCAATTTATGGTCAACATAATCAGCCTAATGAGCGTACTATTCGCAACACCATCACCCATTTTGAGACCCAGCATTCATTATTGGATAATATTCGACCGAATAGACCACGTTCAGCACGCTGTGAAGAAAATATAGCGGCCGTAGCAGAGAGTTTACACGAAGACCGTGGAGAGTCGATTCGGCGCCGTTTGCAGCAACCCGGACTGACGTATGGAACGACTTGAGGAATTTTACGTCGAGATCTCAAATTGAAAGCGTACAAAATACAGCTTGTGTTGCAGCCGATCGACCTTCCCAAGCGACATTGCTTCTCTCTATGGGGTCTTGAAAAGTTCCAAGTATATCCAACGTTTTCGAGGCAAATTTTGTTCAGCGATGAGGCCCATTTCTGGCTCAATGGGTACATAAACAAATAAAATTGCCGCATTTGCGACGAAGATCGCAAGAGAGATTCGAGGACTGCCACTTCATCCAGAAAAAACAACGGTTTGGTGTGGTTTGTGGGCCGGTGGAATCATCGGTACATATTTCTTTAAAAATGATGACGCTGCGAACGTAACCGTCAATAGCGACCGTTATCGTGCCATGATAACTGACTATTTGATGCCTGAAATTGAAGCTCGTGATCTCGGCGACATTTGGTTTCAACAAGACGACTCCACTTCCCACACATCGCATCAATCAATGGATTTATTGAGAGAACACTTTGGTGAGCACATAATTTCACGTTTTGGGCCGATCGATTGGCTACCAAGATCGCGTGATATCACACCGTTAGACTTTTTCCTGTGGGGATATGTAATGTCTAAAGTTTATGCGGACAAACCCGCTTCGATTCAGGCCTGGGAGGAAAACAACACGCGTGTCATTCGTCAGTTACCAGTCGAAATGCTCGAACGAGTCATCGAAAATTGGACTCAACGGATGGATCATCTGCGACGTAGCAACGGCCAATATTTGATAGACATAATCTTCTAAAAATAAATGCCAAAGAAAGTTCTTTCAAATGATAATAAGCATTCCCCATTAAATTTGAATTTTCTGTGTTTTTTTTTTTCTTTAAAAAAGTAGGGAACCTCGAAATGGATCACCCTATATATGGGCTTTCATATGGATTCATACATGGAATAATTTGCAATATATGAAAAGATATATCGTAAAATATATGAACAAAACAAGTTTGCAATCGTAAATTTCCTTGTTGTCTCTGTTTGGCAGCACCAAAGCAGAGTGGACTATAATTAGACACCAGCAGAATGTAATACGTATTTTCTGTGCCGTTACACACATACACACATGTGTAAGTAGTAAAGAGCCACTATATTAGCTTCTTAAATTATTACATGGCAACCAAAGTTTTTTCTGGGTAAATTTGAGAAGATTATATCGGCCCAATATGGATGTCAAATGAAAGCTAATAATCCCTGCAATTGGAGATAGAACTAAAGGGATGAAATAACTGTCAAATATATTAAGAAGTCTCTGGAACAACATTACTTATATTGCACTTATAATGTTCTTCCAAAAAGATATCGAAATAGAATGCGTGTAACGTTTTTCGATGTACTATTTGCAATTCATTGATAATGGAACCGTGGGACCTTTGGTAAGCTGGTTAAAAAAATTAGACGGACAGACTGTCATCGTTATTTGGATTGCCCTACTTATAAGGAATACGATTTTAGATTTTTTTTTTTTTTTTTTTTTTTTTATTCGACCATAGACTTGAAAGTTATATTATGCTGGTTTTGAAAATTAAGGAGGGTGATAAAATAAATACGATCTTTAGTAGAAAATAATATCACTTTTCAATTGGAAATAAAAAATTACTATATAAAAATTAATAATATCACAAAGAATGTAATACTATTTCAATAAACTCAATTTGAAAATAAATATACTAAAATTACTAAATTTGCAAATAATAATTCCGCAAACTTTATACCACAATAAATGTCGCACAGTGGTACCAAAAAGCGTTTATTGGATATAATTATGTAATTTGTGAACCATTTAAGATATCTAAATAAAATTTAGCACGGTCAAAGTTGATTTTGAGGAGCACAATCCCCTACCGGGTTACGGGAGTAAAGGGTAGACCTCCAAAATTGATCACCTCGGTTATGTATTTTTTTTTTTTTTTTTTTAGTTCGCCAAAAATTCATTAATGACTTGAATGTAGTTTTTGGCTTGGAAAAACTGTTTATGCAGTTATTTCTTATATATAAAATAAACTATAAAATTTGTTTATGCCATTTGCTACTTTTTTTTCTTAGCTTTGCTTTTTTAACACACTTTTTATGAACTTCAATAAAATAAATTTGACAACTAGTTTTATGCATGTATGTAGTCGTTATAAATCTCCTTAAAAAACATGCTTACATATGTAGGTTGTCCCTTTTAGTTTAAGAGATATTTGGGTCGAAGTAAATTTTACCCTCATTCAAGGGTAAGAAAATATATCCAATAAAAATTTATATTAATCTGAAAACGAAACTTTTAAAAAAATTTGAAAACATTGCAAAAATTCTGTAGTCTGGAACAAAAAAAGTGAAAGAATATTACCACTTTTTTTGAAAATAATCCCAAAAATGTGAAATTTTTTTAAAGTTTTCACTTAAGTTTAATATAACTTTTCATCGTGTGGATATATTTACATGATTCTTGCAGCAATATTATTTAGATTTTTGTAAGAAGTCTAATGGATATTTTGAAAAAACCTTAGGGGCCAAATTAAGTATCAAGTTTAAAAAACTTAATAAAACAAGGCCAAAAATTAGGGTAAAATTTACTTCGACCTAAATATCTAAAAGAGATAACTAAAAGAGATAACTTATACATGTAAGCGTTCTTTTTTGAACTTTTGGCGAATTTTTAAAAAATTTACATACCCGAAGTGATCAGCTTTGGAGGTCTACCCTTTACCTCCATGACCCGCGAGAGGCCTATGATCAAGTAAAATTTTATTTAGATATCTCCATTTCATTCGCCAAAAGTTACAGAATTTTTTACAAAAAAAAGCATTTTGGGACCACTGTACGTCGCATGATACGAGTATACATTTTCACAAACACTCACACACATGTTTTGCATATAAAAACAACAAACGAAAATATTGAATAAATAAAAGAAAACATTTTTGAAAGATGCCAACCATAGCACAACAGTCAATATTAAATTGCTGGATATTATATAACAAAACTGCAAATTTCTTGATATTTGTAATATTTACATTTTTCTATTATTTAACCAAACTTTTTTTACAAATAAATATTAAGGCAGAGATACTTAAAGAGTCCACTACTAACTAACTCCAAATGTACCAATTGACCTAAATTATTTAAATCATATTCCACTTTCCCAATACACAACATTAAGAACCTCTGTCCATTAATGCATGAAAACTACTTTCAAAACTTTTTTGTAAGAGTATGAGTAGCTGTTGTTCATTTTTATTTTGCTCATCGGACTTTGTTTCGTTTCTCTTAGGGGAAATTGAATTTTTAAAATGACATTTTATTTTTCTTTTTATATATATATTTTTTTTTACAATTTTTCTTTTGTTTTCTTTTTATAATATTTTTAGAATTATTTTATTGGATTTTGAGTGTTTGTTTTGAGATTTAAACGGAAAATGACAGAAAAAAAGTGTATATACTCTAAAAGATAATTTAAAATTTAATAAATAATAAAAATGGTTTAAAAAAACCTTGTCTTGCTGTCATTCCCACATTTAGCTGCAAAATGTCAGAGTGTAGCATCGTTAGATTCACAAGAATTCAAAAAACCGAATTAACTTTATTTCTATATGTTACAAACTTTTATTGTTTAAAATAATTTTATTTAATTCAAATTGAAAGCTCAAATTAAAATCCCATCTTAGGTGTGCAAATTTCCCAATAGACATGAGTCACTTCAAATTATTTTCTCACTTTCAAATAGTTTTTAACACCTACATGGTTGAGATGACAAATTATTAATTATTTAAAGGAAATAACAACAGATTGTTAAATCTATGTAATATTGAATGAATTGTTAGAATTAAATTTTGAATTTAAAATGTTATTACTTTATCAAATTATTGACATTTAACCTGCTACTGCGTTAGAGGATTTGTGGGTCTCTTACATAGCCCAGATATAAATTTAGTAAATTTATTTATTTAGAAAAAACAAATTGTACTACCTAAATGGAAAAAACTGAACTGTTATAATATTGGTATGTTCAGAAAATGGTCTAACATTACTAATAACATGCCTCAAGATTTATACTTAAATAAGTAACATCCAAGGACTGAGATATGGTACCACTTCGTAGAGAAGACCTGCGTTTGTTGGCTTAAAAGATACCATATACATATCTTTAATTTTATTTTTCTAGGTTAATTACTAAAAAATTCTAAAGGTACCATTAGAAGACCGAAAAAGTATCAAAAAGCTTTTAATTTGTTGTTTGTACATTAATTTTTATAAAAAAAAAAACCAAAACGTACCATCTAAAGAAGAAAAAAATACCAAAAAGTCCCCTCTTGTGGATTCTCACTCACTAGTATCTCATTCACTCAGGACTGCTTATATTTAGTTTCATGTTTCTATGCTCAATATTATAGTAAATTCAAAAAATACCATTATAAGAGCTAAAAAGTTCCACAAAGTCCCCCTAGTGGATTCTTTACCCTATAGAGATATGTGTAAATACGAAAAGTACCATTAGAAGAACGAAAAGATACCAAAATATTCCTTCATATTCCATCTCATTTACTCTGGGCCATGTAAGTTTAATTTTATGCTTTTAAGTTCATAGTATACAAATTTCAGAAAGTACCATTAAAGAAATGCAAAAGTACTAGTAAGTCTCACGTTTTGTGTGTTCAAACTCAAAAATATATAAAAAATTACTATTAGACTTCCACTGACCATTAAGCACCACTTTCCTTGATTTATAATTCATTCAGAACCATATTAGCTGACTTTATTCCGGTAAATTTATTTATAGAAAAAATTTGAAAAGTATCATTGTAAGCAAAGAAGTATCAATTTCCATTTTCCGCCCTGGAACAGATCCATTCAACTTTAATTTTCAAAATGCTCTGGGTGTTTGAATTCGCATGTCACAGACATAACTCAAAAGGTACATTGAAGGCAAATTACTTAAAACAATTATGTTTTACAAAAAGTACCAAACTATTTACCCGAATTTGAATATATCTACGTCTTGGCACCCGAGTTCGAAATAACGTCCCGTTACCTTATTTTGTGAGACTAAATGAACCAACCAGTCTTTAAAATCTTTTCAAAATTGTTTCAATGGTTTTTAATGAAATGTAATTTCTCTTTTTCCCCCTTTTTCGTACTTTTCTATTCCCATATGTTCTAAAAGATAATTTAAAACTAACCGAGTGATTTCGGTTGATTTTTACTAGTGTCATTCTAAGTAATATTCCCCATAATTTGATGTATAAAACATATATCTAAAAAGTGACTTCAACAGGCAGATGGACATCGTTATATCGACTTCCCTATCAATAAGGATTCAGAAAATATATACTTTTTAAGGTCTTAGATGAATATTGTAAAAATTACAAATGGAATGACAAACTTATATATACCTTTTGCACCTGTGGTAAAGGGTATAAAAAATGTATGACCACATTCCATATTTAAAAAGAAGGTTGCAGATAAGTAAAAAAAAAATTAGAAAAATAATAAATATAAAATTCATAATACAATATAAAAAATAGTAATAATATTATGACTGTCTGTTGCAATAGAACAAGTTGCCTTAAAAGGTTACAAAGTAGAGATTTATAGTTTTTAATATTTCTCTTCAACTCAGTATGTTTTTTCTCACATTTATTCCTTTCATAAACATTTTATTTTTTCATCTGTTCTGAGCTACAAATATTTCTTTGTAGCCATATTTTGTTCAAAATGAATTATTATGAAAATTAAAATATTGGCAAAATAAAAATGTTATTGAATATAATAAAAATGAAATAGTAATAAAAAAATATAATGACATAATTCATAAAGAAAACTTATAAAAAGTTGTACAAAGCGTCTTAAATTAAATTAAAAAAAAGAAAAAGAAAATGGGTTAAAATGTCTTTTATTAAATTTGTTCGTTTTACTTTTTCTTTTAAAACTTCCTGAACACACAAACCAAATATACAATGAAACGCAGCAGGCGAAAATTTTCACTAAATATAAATAATAAATATACAAAAATGCTTAAATAAATGGTTCTGTAAAAATAATATTAGTAGCAGATAATAAGAAATTATTTTCTTCGTTGTTGAAATTCTAACATTTTAGCCTTTTTAAGCCATTTTTAAGAATCAAAAAAGGCTAGACGCTAAAACGAAAATTTTGAGGATAAAAATAAAATAAAAAGACTAGATTTAGGCTAAACTGGCAACACTGCTGGTTAATACATATCATTGCAAACATTTGTATAAATGTTATAATTTGAGTAATTCCATAGTTAAGTATTCTATGGAAAATCATTTAATTATTTACAAATTTAAAAAGGAATTTAATTTCTTTTCTACAACTTTTAAAATATTTAGTTTAATTTAAAAATTTAAAATATTTATTTTTATGTCCTAATAACAACTAAACAATTGTGAGAACCATATTTTTTGTTAGTTTATAAGGTTTTAATTTATTTTCTATTTTTCTCTTTTTTAATAAAGTAAATTTTAAAGTGTTTCAATTGTCATTTATAAGGAATTTTATATTTTATAAACAAGTATACATACGAGTTGACAAAACAGGAAAAATAAGAAGAAAATTTTATATATTGACACTTAGTACATTAAAGATTTGACAAGGCAAAGATGTACATTAGGGTGGCCCCACAAACATACACTTGTATTGCATAGATACCCATATGCATATTCAAAAGTACGAGTTGACAAAACAGGAAAAATAGGAAAAAAATTTTATATATTGACACTTAGTACATTAAAGATTTGACAAGACAAAGATGTACATTAGGGTGGCCCCATTTGTAAGGAAAAAAGTTAGGTCTCATAGCTCCTTTATCACAATTTTCATCGTTTATTAAATTTGTTTTTTTTTCTCATGTTTCTTTTAAGTAAACAATATAAAAATTTGGTACCATTTGAAAGGTTCTTTAGAGGCATATTTAAAAATGTAAGAAAATTTTCCGATAAAGTTCTAATATATCCGAAATTCTGTAATATGAAAAATAACCAAAAACCTAAAATTATCAGGACACACAAATTTTTATATATGTAATTTTAAAATTAATTTAATTATCACTTGAAGTGGAAACATCAGCATTTTTTCCGGGGCCTCTCTAATTTACATACATATGTTTTTGAATAAGATTATGTATATATAGCTTTGTAGTATAAATATGCCCACGAAAAAATCCGTGTATACAAACCTAGTTACAAAAAGTAAACAAATAGGTGAATTTTGGTTAACTATATTCTATATTTTTATTAATGACTGTTATGTTCAAGTTTTTATTTTAAGAGAATAATTTATTTTCTCTTTTTTTTAATAAAATATTTGATCTTTTCCGGAATTCGTTGCATTAGAGATTTTTTTATGTTTTCGGCTACTTTTTTGATGGAATAATTTCACTTTTTTTAAATGCGTTTCAGCTTTTACAGAACTTTTAGTGTCCTTTAAATGTTTTTTACTAGGGCCCAATACCTTCCAACTAAGCCGAGTTCTGGACAATTTAGTGTTTTAGCCTCTTTCGGTACAAACACAACACCATTTGTTTGATACCACTCTAACGCATTATTGATGTAATGAGAAGTAGAGAGGTTTAGTGGGAAAAATGCGGAAAGGGAGAAGACTTTTTTGTTATAAATGAAGTGCCTCTTACGAACGTGCACATACGACAAATGAGGGAAAGTTAAAGGAATTATTATTTTTTCACTATAACAAGAGTTATAAGAATAAAAGTATTCACAAAGTTTTTTAGTGCGCAGTCCTATGGGGAAATTTTAGTGCGCAGTCCCATGGGGAAATTAATTCATACAATTGAAAACGCAAATAAAACTATACAACAGAAATTGAGTAAATATATATATATATAGTCTCTTTTTTCTCAGCTCCTGGCAACACTGTTAACCAGTGACATCATACTCTGATGCGTAATTAAGTGTATGTGTAAACCATGTATAATTTTAAATTACGTGTTATATTTTCAAATATTTACTTTAAGTTAGGATTTGTTCAAATATTGGAATCCTATTATTGTAATTAAATACAAATATTTACTTAAAAGTCTGTGCATCCTGTTTAAAACATATTTCGACCTCACAAAAATTACATTTAAAAATTACATTACCTGATATTTTGGTAGAATTTTATAACAAATGATATTTTGAGGACATTTGAATTGATTTTGTTGAAATACTGATGAAATAGTCAACTAAAAAAAAAAACATATTTTTTGAATGATTTTGAAAAACTTTTGTTAGAAACTCATAAGCACAGTGGGACGTTATATATACATTAAAGTGCGTCGATTTGTATGAAGACAAAAAAAACTATGTAAATTTAACCCCCGAAAATTTTTTATTTATTTATTTTATAATTACAATTATATTCTAATTCTAACCGAGCGGAGTAACGAAGACCATAGCCCGTTGTAGTGAAACAGACCAGAGTCTCTGGTGGGAATCGAACCCACAACCCCCAGACTGACAGACTAGCTCACTACCAACTAGGCCATCGGGACACCCAACCCCCTAAAATTAAAGATTGATATATTATAAACTAGTCCCCAAAATATTTAGGTTCAATTATTTTGCTCTCGTGAGCTGAACCATTTTTAAAACACCTCCAGAAATATAGCTTTCGATAAACAGTGTTTTAATTTTGGTAAAAAAGTAATATATAGTAGAATTAAATTTTTAAATACTATTTTATTAAAGTTGGAATATTTCGGATATTTTCTATCGTAATTGAAAAGTTCTTTTATTCAATACTGTTGATATACACAGAAAAAATTATTACCGTTTATTTTTCAATTCACACCGTTATTTCATTTTGCATCTAAATTTAATAAATATACTCAAGTAAATAGAAAATAAAAATAAAATTTAAGTAAATTTTTATTTCTCACTTAAATTTTTAATTCATTCAATCATGTACTTGATTGATGTGATCAATTTTAAATTGAAAAAAAATTTCTATTCTTCATTTTTTACAGTTTTTAGTAATTGATATATTAAAAACATATAAAAAAAGTCTTTAATTGAATGAATTATTTACTAATATATTTGGTAATTTGTGACTTTTTTCTATGTAGATAAGATTAAGGTAAACTGGGGCATACTTTAATCTTACTATAATAAAATATCAACCAATAATCTTTTGAACCGTCAAATGGATCTGTTATATAAAATGGATTGTTGTCTAATGTTTTGCATAAAAATAATAAGATTATTTTATATGTTGGTAATATTTTTGGCGTTTTTTTTTAAATCAACTATTTTTGATAAAAGGGGAAATGTTGGGGTAAGGTGGGAAATGTTGGGGTAAACTGGAAAGTATTCAAAATGACAAATTTTAAGATATTTAGTGTTTTAAAATATCTTTAATTATGTATTTACGAGTCCACGCGAATACCAAAATTCCAAGAAGTGATGAAAACAGACAGATACACGCAGAGAAATAATATAGTTGTATTGACCACAATCTAAGAGCAGCATGTTATGATTGGTACATATAGTTACAGATAAAAATTAATATGATTATAAATAATAATTTTGTGATTCCATTTTATCATATTGTGCCCGAATTTATGGTTAGTTCTTCCATGTTTTGGTTCGAGTTTGTTATATTATTATACCATTTACTACATTATTATCCCATTCTATCAGATTATAATTCCATTTTATTACATTTTTATTCCATCTTAACATATTATTATCCCATCGTATCATATTATGATTCCATTTTATCATAATATTATTCCATCTTATCATATTGTCATCCCATTCTATCATATTAATATTCCATTTCATCATATTATACCATAACAATTTTTTTAAAATATTTGTACTCAAAATTATTGAAATTTCTCACATCTGTTAAAATTTTTTAGTTTACTTTCTCTCGTATCATAAATTATCCATATCTTAAGATAGAGAAACATATATTTTTAATTTCCATTTATTAATTAGACAATAGGAAATGCTCATTTTTAAATTTGTATTTTTTTAACTAAAAAAATGTTTAATTTTGTAGTTTCAAAGTGTATAAATTATACGAGGCATAGGTTGGAGAACATAAATTCATATGCAGGTTACATATAGCCAATATTCCAAGAAATAAAAATATTATAAAACTGTTCTGCCCAGGCCAGATCAGTTGAACAATGTTTTAAATTTTCTAATAACTTAACAAAAAAGTATATAATTTTTAAATTAATTTTTATAAATATTTCCGGGAAAAAATGATTTCCATGCGACATTAAATTTTAATTTTACACTATTTAATAATGTTAAAGACAAATAAAACATTAACATGTTGTAAATGATGCATTGAAATTTTTATAATTGGCATTCTTGAAAAATATTTATATCATTTTTCTACAGTGTGACGCGTTGATATAATTTACTGTCTAATTTCATTTTGATAACAGAATCCATATAAAATTTATGCACGTCAGAAGAAGGTTAAATAACATTCTCTTTGCGCGTTATAAGCACTATCGAGAACGTCATAAACTAAAGCATATTACAATGATGCGAGTTATAATTAAAATAATTTCTTAGTATATTTTTACGCTTTATTTCGGTTTTTCAAATGTGATATACAACTTTTTTAACATTTTTATTTTTATTTAAATAAAGTTATGTTATTGTTGTAGAAGGTGCTGTTGCACTATTATTTTTTGCTTTGTGTCATTAAAACCTTTTCAGTGGCAAACATACTTCCTTTAGATCTCCTTCAGAGAAACTAACTACTACCATTATATAAGAGGTATAAGTTTATGCTTGATATTTACTCAGGAGATCAATGTTTATTATGCATCCTTTCATTCTGTTCCTTAAGGTTCAGTTTAGTTTTGTTGTTTCTCCTACTGTTTTTTTTTTTATGTGCAATGTACTTTTGTAATCTTTTAACATTTATTAGAAAAACTTAAGAATGTAATTTGAAATGGCATCAAAGAGCAAAAGGAAACAGAATAATACCGAAAACAAATTTTATTTAATTACAGACATATGTATGTATATTAGACTGGTGACGAGATTTGCAAACGATATTTTCTAGGGCTCCGCAAGGTGCCCCAATTGAATTCATCAAAACAAATGTTTATACGAAAAATTATTCAATATAATATTATATGTAGTACTAAATTACGGTTATATATATATATATATATATATATATATATATATATATATAAATTATAAATAAATTTATATATATATAAATTTAGGCAAATCCAAGAATATTAGAGGTCGATTTTTTCACATTTTTTCACATTGGACCAGTCCAATGTATATACGTACGTAAGGTTGCATTTAAATATTAAATGAGATTTATAAAGGGCACAGAAAAATAACGAAAAACATTATTAAATTAAATATAAATTATTATAATGAATAAACATGACTGTGAATTAAAAGAAATTTTTAAGGAAAAGAACAAAGCAAATAAAATTACAGAAAAATTGAGTGCTAAGTGGAATTATTTTAAATTAAAAAGGAAAATATTAGAAATTCATATCAATAATGCTTCAGTAAAAAAAAAAAAAAAAACTTGGAATGTAACATAGTATAGTTTATAGTTATGGGTGAGCAGATTATTACACCATACGCAGAGAAAAAATATGGTTACATACAGCATTATAACTAGAACAATCTTACGTTCTCATTATTAATTTTCTTTAATAATGCTTTAATAACTCTATGTTCATGATAACAATATTTTTCTTTAAATTTTGTCATTTAATGTTTACACTCAATTAAAATTATAATATGGTTAACAGCCAAACATATGTTTTTAAATATTTTTACCATAAAGAAAATTTTATTAATATGAAAAATATCTTTTTCTTTGTTCTTAAGCCATATTCTGTTTTTAAACCATATTAATATTATTATTCCCATGACAATAAAATGTTTCAATTAAATATAATACTTATCCTTTTCACAAACTTAGTGGAATAATCCATAACTTGTTTGTTTTTAACATATTTTGTTTTCAAGGTTTCAACTTTTTTCAAATACATTGTAGTTCTTATTTAGTTTATATATGAATAAATATAAATAGCCAAGGTTTGGTTAAACTCGGTTTGATTCAAGCAATATAAGATATAGGTTAACTAACATTAAAGGGTTTAGTTCAAAAAAAAAAAAAAAAAAAAAAAAAATCTTGCATTCGAACCACATATGGTAGTACGAAATATAATATACTATAATTAATGAAGAAATAATATTTAAATGTTTTTTTTTTTTTGATTTTTTTCTTTATTATTTTTAACAAAAAATTTATAAAAATATTTTTTTGATTAATACGTTTTATTTTAATATATAATAAGATGGAATAATAATATGATAATGTGGTATAATACTATAATAAGATTGAATAATAATATAATAACATCAAATTATAATCTGATAGAGTGGAATAATGATTTAGTAACATCCCAGCAAAAACTTTGCTTTCCTGGTAAGCTAGCAGGTATAATTGGAAACAAAGATAAACTACTTATTTTTTGCCTGAATAACTAGTTATTTTTGTTCGAGTTGTCCACAAATTCATGTAGTTATTTTTTTTTTTTATTTTATTTTCAATAATATTTCATAACCTAGCCTTTTGGCCATAATCGGTCACAAATTTCTACTAACAAATTTTTTGACTCTAGGGGTACTCAAAAATATGTACCTAAACGAAAACAAAATTAAAACAAAAAAATTTTGCCGTCAGTGAGACTCGAACTTGGACACAAACTAACCATTCGTTTTTAATCACATAGCATCCTAAGCGACAAAAACTCTTTTTAGTTTAAAATATCTTTTTAGACATTTTGTTATAAAGAACTAACAGCTTCAGAATGGGGTTGAACAAACAACCTTCTGGTTGTTAATCCGGCGCTCTAGAAAACTCATCCACGTGATTGCAATATTACTGCGCTATTATACTATTGAGTACTTATTAATGTAATACAGAGTAGGCAAAAAATAATGACGCCTCATTACCAAGAAACTACTTTAATAAGTAGTTGTCATTACCGAAAACCAAAAAGTTTTTTGCAATTATATGGAAAACTAGAATCATAATATGAAAAAACAAACCATAAAATGGGGCACAATAAAATGATAAAACGGAAACATAATAATTATTAATTATAATAATTTATATTTTTCGCTGTGCTCATATGTTCCAATCATAACATGATGCTCTTAGATTACGGTCACATATTATCCCTAAATAATATAATAAAACAATATTTCTTACGGTTAATTATTTTATGAGGTAAAATACATTTATTATCACTTGTTGTTGAATCATCTGAAAAATATATAAATTTTAATCGTTATTAGGAAAATCTTTAAGGAAATAGTTAAATCTTACCTTCGAATGTCTTCAACTGTTGGATTTTTCTCTGCGTGCATATTTAAAAATTTTAATATATAGACAAAATCGCGAATTATTTAAAAAAAAAACAATTTTTTTTTTGAAATTTGATTTTTTAAAAATGTTTATTACGAATTGCTGTAATCTAATGCTTTTTAAACGGAATTAGAAAGAGCAGAAATTTGCCTTTTTAAAAAGTAAAAGCACAACAATTTTAAAATCAATAAAACCGATTTTATGTTATAATAATTTCGAATATGGTTCTATTCTTTGCAAAATGGCTTATAACAAGGGCAACAAAAAACATGCAAAATTATATTGTTTCTTGGACTTCAAATGAACTAAACTAATCGTTTTAGACAATTTGAAAAATTTTGATATCAATTTTTGCATAGGTCATAACGGCATATCTTTGCATATTTTTGGCTTAGAAATATATAATGCCATATTCTCAAAGGAAATCCTTATTTGGGAGAATATTTAAATGGCATATTTTACATATTTTATACTTAAGAACATAATTATTAGGCCATCCAATTATTCGGGTTTTCAGTCTAACCGGTTAATTCGACAAATAGTTATTCAAGGTTAAAAATTCATGAGTTAATAATCGAGTAATGAAAAATTATTGGATTAACCGATAACATATATATAACACTAAATCTAGTATTTAATATATCGAAATAGTCATTTAATAACATAATGTAAATCTAATTCTTTCATAAAGGACATCGGTTCTTTCGTCCATTTGTATGAAAAAGAATTGTATTCATAGGTCTATATTACTTATTACAAACAATCAAATAAGTAGTCAAATACTATAAAACTAAAAATACTGTAAAATTAAAAAATTGCTTAAAAAATTAGAACAAAAAGTTGGCTCAACTAAGATTTGAACCTAGGCAAAAACTTTCTTTCATGTTTTAAAGACTACTGTCTTACTCACTACGCCATGTATATGTTAAATTTGTATAAGCTGTTAATAGTTTTAACATGCCAACAAAAATTCAAATAATACGCTAAAAAATAAAATATGGGTTGTTTGGGATTGAACCGACAACCTTCTGAGTGCTACGCAGTCTCTCTAACGAACTGAGAACTTGTTACTTACTGGTAAATAGTTTTAACTCAAAAAAATGAGAAATATAATGACAACTCATTACCAGGTAATGAGTCTAGTAAGTAGTAGTCATTACCAAAAAACAAATTTTGTTGGGATGTTTTCAGAACTTCTATTGTCAAAATATTAATTATTTATGAAGTTGTACTATTATAATATTTTCATCAAACATTCTATCCTAACAACATCCAAAGAAGTTAATAGGATCCTGAATTTGTGATCCACGATTTCATGCCAAATGAATTTTTGTATAAACCAACATATTTTTTAATAAAAAAAAATATATGCATAACATTAGTTTTCATTTCCTTAAAACAGTTCCTTTAAGTCCTTGTATCATAAAAGTCCCACGTGCCAAATGTCATTGAATTATCTTTAATATCGCGACCCGTGATTTGTGCAAAAGATTTACACGTACAGCCAGACGGAGTGACGGACATCGTTAGATTGATTTAAAAAGTGATTCTGAGTCGATTGGTATACTTTAAGGTGGGTGTTGGAAAACTTTTTCTATGCGTTACAAACATCAGCACCAACCACCTATGGTGGTGAAGGATGGAAAAATGTTTATAGGTACATATTTATTCATTTATTAACTTATTGACTTATTTAAACCGTAAAATATATATACAGAAATTAAAGACAAGCACCCACTTGCAACCACAATTTAACTGTGTCAACAGAATCATTTACTGGACTTATCACTGGACCAATTACAAATAACAACAAATGTTTTGCACTCAACTCTGGAAAATTTATGAGAATCGTTTTTCCGGTATTTTAATCATTTAGTTGTTTTTTATTTTTTGCTTTTTTTTTTCTTCAAAAATGAAATGGAAAACAAATTATTTCTTTTTATTTGTCTTCACTTTATTTTTGCAATAAATATATTTTAAACAAAACGTAAAAAAGAAGCCTCCACAAAAATTTTTTCATATGACGCTACATAATTCATTGAAGGTTTTTTCTACTTTTTTCTTTTTCAACTTGTTCCAAAAGGATGCTATGGTACAAATTCTATATGATTTCCATGGTATCATTGTTTATAGCAACCAAATACGCATATACATTTTTACAACAAACAACAACCATAACAATAGCAATAACAACAATTTAACAAATAATGGGTTATTATACCCTACACCACCATAGGTGGTGGTTGGGGTATTATGTGTTTGTCCTGATGTTTGTAATACACAGAGAAAACTATCTAACACCCACCTTAAAGTATACCGTTCGTCTCAAAATGACTTTCAGAGTTGATTTAACGAAGTCCGTCCGTTTCACAGTGTCACATTGATCAAAATTAGAACAAAAAATACGAAAATAAAATCTTGTTAATTGATGATTATTTGATATCATATATATTATGGAAAAAACAATAAGATTATTGGAAAGTGTCTATAAAGCGAATTATAGATTTTCAAAATTGCTACTTTTAAAAACATTTTAATGATGAAGAAGTATGTTATCTTTAACTGCCTATATCTCAGTAAATAATGCAGAAACTTACACGATTTTTTTTGTTATATAATAATAAATGCATCCAAATTATTTGGATATAATTTCTTAGGTTAAAAAATTAATATTGATTTTTTTTATTTAAAAGAAATCCAAATGTTAAAAAATGTACTTTTTTTTAATTCTATTTTTAATGTACTAGAATTAAAAAGTTCCAATGAGTGCCAATTTAAAAATAGTATTGGTATATAAAAGAACATCCATAAAATTATATTTGAGAACATTGGATGCGGCTTTTTGAAATCTTTAAAATATTAGAAAAAAATGTGCTGTACCTCATATTAAGAATTTTTTTAAGAATAATTTTCAAAACTTTAAGGTATAGGCTAAAAATTGCCAATCCAACCTTTAAAGTATACTTTATTATAATTATGATAAAATTTATAAAAATATGCCCGAAATTCTTAAAAAAAATATATTGTTTTCATTATGGAAGTAGCAATGATTCTACTTGCTGAAAATGTTTACGCCTTTGTCTGCAAACAAAATATAAAATTTCAGTCCAATATCTCCAAAAGTAGATTTTTGTCATTTTAAAACTGCGAAATGTGACACTGTTCGTCTGGTCGAATAACTGTCCGTGTAAACAAAGTTCAGGAGGTCTCAATATTAAAACTATCTTGACAAAATGTGGTAGGAATAATTATTTTGGTCCAAGGACAAATCCTATTGAAATTGGTTATGATGGGTTCATTATTTGACCTATTTCCAAATGTATATATATATATATATATATATCAAATTTTTGAATTTAAAATAGTTTATTTTTGGACTCAGTACAGATATTGCCTTGAAATTTCCTTTATTCGATGAATAATTTTGTTTTTTAACTAATTACAAAAAAAAAATGGTTCAAGATCTTGCAAAATTAAGCTCCGCTTCGGAGGGGTATCTCTTCCATATTTAAAATTGCTCCTCTGCGAAATTTTACGTAAAGCCAACCAGCCGAATAGAAATTACAAATTTATATCCAAAAAATTTGATTCTCTTCATACTTAAAATTGTTCCTCTACCAAATTTTATGTAAAGCCAAGCAGCCGATTAGAAAAATTTTTTTATTCTGCCCCACTGTGCACTATGTTCACATAAATATCAGAGTGCCATCAACTCAAAGCGACAGTGTGCCGCATGGAAAAAAGTATCAGGCATATTTGCCTTGTCTAAATAGGAACATAAACCAACATCAACATTAAAACAAAAGCGGCAGTAACAACAACGAAAACCAAAAAAACATAGTTAAACAAACTTTTTCAGTATTTTTGTTGTAGTTTTTTGTTTTTTCGCTGCTGTTTTTGTTGTATACCATGCAAGACAAACAATAATAAACAGCAAAAAAAAAAAGTCGCAAACAAACTGAAAAATGCAAATTATTTAATGAAAAGAAGTTCCATGCCAAATTGTTAAGAGATTCCCAAATTTATAGATTTAGAACACTCACATATTAAGAGAACTTTATAAGCAAAAATCTCGGAACATAGAATTTTGTGAAAATCCTTAGTAAAGTACTAAATTTTTTTTTTTTTTTGACCCTACATACTTTTTTACTTTTTAAATTTAACTTACCTCTTTGGGGGAGATATCAGAAAAAGCTGCTATTTTTTAATGTTTTTAAACTTTTTGGAGCTCCTTCTTAAGATATAGACTTTGTCAATCGGCCCATAAAACTTTTTTAACTTTTTTAAAATGTTTCTTATTGTTATTCTTTTTATACTCTTTACCACAGATGCAAAGGTTTATATAAGTTTGTCATTCCGTTTATAATTTCCAAAATATTCAACTGGGACTACATAGGTAGGGGAGTTGAAATAAAGAAATCTTGGAGAATTGATATTGAAAATATGTATTGTTCTAAAATGGTGCTTAAAAAATTTTAATAATTTGTTTTTTTTATTTTATTTTTTTGCAATGCTTTTTAATATTACAAAAAAAAAAAATTAATTGAAAAAAAATTATACATTTTTTAATGTATTCCCTTTTGACAAATAGTACTTTTTATGGAAATTAGATTTTTTCTAACGTAATTTTTTTTAGTAAGAATTGTATACTTTACTAGTATTTGAGCCGCTACTGCGTTAACAGATTTTCATCCTTTTTGCTTTAGCGACTCTAGTTTCCTTATAAAATGAGATTTTAGCTCTTTATATAAAAAAATTCTTTGTGGTAAGAAATATAAGTGATCACAGAATGAAAAGTTTAGTTTAGGTTCACGATTTTCAACTTGGAACATAAAAATATAAATAAGTCCACTTTCCAATTCGTCAGATAGATTCCCTGGACATTCTCAATTTTAATATCAACTAACTATAATATTGTTACGAAATTGTAATTGAATTCAAATATAACGGTTTTAACGGCCGGTTTAAATCTTTCTCAATGCTTCCAGACATTTCCGTTTATGTTAACTGCAGTTAACATAGCTGTAAAATTATTAACATAGTTCTAAACATACAACATTGAATAAAAAGCTTTCACCATTGTTATTAAGTGTGGCAGCACTAAGTGCTTATGCTGCTGGCACTATCATCAAAAGCTAGCTTGGCAGCACTAAGTGTTTATGTGCTGGCACTATCATCAAAAGCTAGTTTGGCAGCACTAAGTGTTTATGCTAATGGCATTACCTACAAAAACTCTAGATTGTCCGTTAACATTGTAGAAAGAAATAGAGCTCTCAAGAAACATCTAGTAGGCAATACAGTGTATATAAATTGGCCGTGAGAACACCATTGAGTCAGTCTGGTTGGAAGCGTCGTTAAGTAAAGACATATTAACTGCCTTGGCCGTATAATCTTGTACATTATTAAAGTGTGCTGTATAAAGCGTGTAATTTAAGTGTGTGTGTGTATTAAAAACACAAAGTGACTTATAAACTGTATTGTTGTACCTTTTTAAATAAAATAAAGAGTCGTTACAATTTTTAAACTACTAAACTGCTGTTATTTTTGCAATCAAAGTACAAGTTTATTTAAAGGAAATAAACGACCGTTTTTAAAAGGTAAAAACGTAACAATTGGTGTCAGAAGTGGGATTGCAAAATAATAAGCAGTCATGAAGTTTGAAGAGCTGAAAGTGGAGCAACTCAAGAGAGAATTGAATAAGTTGGAGTTACCTACAGCTGGTAATAAAGCAGAATTACAAAAGAGGCTGATAGATGAATTCAAGCGGCGTAATATTGACATTGGAACTTACGAATTCGAATATAAAGAAGAAATGGAAGTTTCTACCCGTGCAACAACAAGCATGGATTTATCCACAATGTTTGCTGCAATGATGGAGCAATTTAAAGAAACTAACGAAACTTCTAAAGCTAATAACGAGAAACTTCTTGCTGAAGTTAAAGAAGAAAATAAAATAATGGAAATGAAATTTCAAGAAACTTCTAGAGCGACAGACGAAAAACTTCAGCAAATTTCGGAAGTTATAAACTGCAGAGTGGATGGCATTGATAAAAAGGTGTCCGACTTAGAGAGCTGCCTAGATATACAAGCTAAAGTCGTTGATAAGGTTGATAAAAAGCTGTCCGACTTAGAGAGCTGCCTGTCCGATTTAGAGAATGAAATAGCCAAAGGTGATAAAAAACTACATGATCTAGAAATAAAGATGAATAATCTTCAATGTCAAGATGGACAGGTGAGAATTATACCAGAATCCTCTAGTAGAATAAAGGCCCCTAGTTTTGATGGCACCACACCATTTAATGTGTTTAAGTTCCAGTTTGATACAATTGCCATTAGAAACATGTGGAATGACGAAGAAAAGGCTATAGAGTTGATATTGGCCTTAAAAGGAAATGCAGCAGTGGTTCTAGAAAGCGTACCAGCGTGTAACAGAAACAGTTACAATGACATAATGGAGGCGCTACAACGTAAGTACGGTGATGAACATAAAAAGGAATTATACCGAATGGAATTGCGTGGTAGAGTGCAGAAGCCCAATGAGACACTTCAAGACTTTGCGTTTGAAATCGAACGTTTGATGCAGCTTTCTTATCCAGGGGAAAACAGCCCGTTTTTGGACCATTTCAAGATAGAGGCATTTGTTAACGGCATTCGCGATCCTGAAATAAAATACGCGGTTTGTGCCACACCTAAACCATCATTTACTGAAACCGTCTCATTCGCACTGGCACAAGAAACAGCGAAAATAATTTCAAAGCCCCAAATATGTTATGTGCGAAATGTCGAAGTTGTAGCTGACAATCAGAGAAATATAATCGACGAATTAAAAAAGGTTTTGAAGACGTTTATTGAGAAACAAAGTAAAGTCAGAGTAAAATGTTATAACTGCGGTAAATCTGGTCATATTCAGCGAAACTGCAAAGTACCAAGAAAACGAACCAGATCTGCCTCGCCTCGAAGAAGTAATCAGCAGTTGAATCATCAATCATCACAAGAATCACCTTTAAAATTAAAACGAGCTAGCACTATGGGGCAAGAGCTAGATCCCACATCGGAGGGTCCCACAATCTTCATATCCGTAATGCAACAGAAAAATAGCAATCTTACTGCTTCGGGGTACATTAACGGTCAGAAGCACGTTTTTACTTTAGACACCGGGGCATCACAGTCTATCGTCAGGCCAGAGTTAGTCAAGAAAACAATTGAACCATTATGTGGGGTAAGTCTGCGCACAGCTACTGGGGAGCCGGTCACTGTCTATGGCAAAGTAAATGTGAAATTAACCATTGCCAACGTTACCGTCAATCATGTATTCATTGTTGCCGATATTGTGGACGAAGTTATCATTGGTGCTGACTTCATGATTAGCCATGGCATTACTTTGGATATGGGACAAAAAGTTATGATTTTGCGAAATGTGAAGATACCCCTTGACGTCGGATATGAGAATAGAACTCAAGTAAGAAAGCTAGTTACCGTCGAGCACCAGAAGCTACCACAGTCAGAAACTTTAGTATGGGCTCGTATGGAGGGAGATTGTAATTACAACAGTTTGAGGGTGATAGAACCATCAGAAATAACAAGTGATCTTGTAACAGCAAAAACCTTCGTTAGGTGCTCATCAACAAATAATGAAAACACTTCCCAAGAGCAAGATGACCTAAACGAACTTCATGAATTCGTACCCAGACGAATGAAAATGACCAGCGACAAAATAAAAGCCAGATACGATCGAGCAGCGAATTCTGAAGGATTTAACGAAGGCCAGCTTGTACTGTTATATAACCCACAACGTAAGAAAGAAATGTTCCCCAAACTACAAACCCATTGGGATGGACCATACAAGGTGATTAATAAATTAAACGGCGTGGTGTACAGAATACGGAAAGAAAAGAGGCCGAGATTTAAAATGAAGAACTAGCTACCTATGGGAGAAGTGATTCTGTGCCTATTCGGGACGAACAGGCTTAAGCGGGGGGCAGTGTTACGAAATTGTAATTGAATTCAAATATAACGGTTTGAACGGCCGGTTTAAATCTTTCTCAATGCTTCCAGACATTTCCGTTTATGTTAACTGCAGTTAACATAGCTGTAAAATTATTAACATAGTTCTAAACATACAACATTGAATAAAAAGCTTTCACCATTGTTATTAAGTGTGGCAGCACTAAGTGCTTATGCTGCTGGCACTATCATCAAAAGCTAGCTTGGCAGCACTAAGTGTTTATGTGCTGGCACTATCATCAAAAGCTAGTTTGGCAGCACTAAGTGTTTATGCTAATGGCATTACCTACAAAAACTCTAGATTGTCCGTTAACATTGTAGAAAGAAATAGAGCTCTCAAGAAACATCTAGTAGGCAATACAGTGTATATAAATTGGCCGTGAGAACACCATTGAGTCAGTCTGGTTGGAAGCGTCGTTAAGTAAAGACATATTAACTGCCTTGGCCGTATAATCTTGTACATTATTAAAGTGTGCTGTATAAAGCGTGTAATTTAAGTGTGTGTGTGTATTAAAAACACAAAGTGACTTATAAACTGTATTGTTGTACCTTTTTAAATAAAATAAAGAGTCGTTACAATTTTTAAACTACTAAACTGCTGTTATTTTTGCAATCAAAGTACAAGTTTATTTAAAGGAAATAAACGACCGTTTTTAAAAGGTAAAAACGTAACAATATTTTTCTAGGTGTGGTATTTTTGCAAAATATAAAGATTTTAGTTGTAATAGTTCTTTCAATACGCAATAATTTCATCAATATTTTGGACCTCTTATTTATTTTTTTTTTTTTTTTTTTTTATGTAGGCAACATGTATATCAGTGGGTAGGTATATATATCTACGAGGGCGGATCAATAAGTCCGTGACTTTTCGAACTTCCCTCGTAGCAATGCAACACCACTCCCATCAAGTACCACCTGTTAATATACTACTGTCAAATTTTGAGCAAGTGTCGTCATTTACTTTGCGTAAAAAATAGGATTTTTCGAGGTCCTTAAAATAGGCATTTGTTTGGTCAATAATTTCATCGTTTGAGCTGAATCTTTTTTTACCGAGCCATTTCTTTAGATTTGGAAATAGGAAGTAGTCACTAGGGGCTAAATCCGGAGAATATGGCGGATGAAGTACCAATTCCTAGCCCAATTCTTAAAGTTTTGCCATAGAGACTGCACCCGTAAATTATCTTGATGAAAAAGAACTTTTTTCTTGGCCATATGGGATCGTTTTCTTTTTAAATCCTCATTAAATCGTTCTAATAAGTTGGCATAATATTCGCCGTTTATTGTTTTTCCCTTTTGAAGGTAATCGATGTGGATTATCCGGCGTGCATCCCAAAAAACTGTTGCCATCACCTTATTGGCCGACAAGCTTACCTTGGCCTTCTTCGGAGCAGGTTCACCCGGAGAAACCCATTGTTTAGACTGCTGCTTGGTCTCCGTAGTACAGTCCATATTTCATCCACAGTTACAAAACGCCTCAAAAACTCATTCGGATTGAGGTTAAACAACTCCAAACAATCCTTTGAAGTTGTCACACGTTTACGTTTATGGTCAATTGAGAGCAAAAGCGGCAGCCATCTTGCAGACAACTTTCTTAAACCCAGCTGATCATTTAAAATCGAAACCACACTGCCATATGAAATACCTATGTCATCAACAATTTCACGCACTTTTACTCTTCGGTCGGCCAACACCATATCGTGGATTTTTTCGACATTTTTGGGTGTACTCACCTCAATTGGCCGTCCAGAACGTTCAGCGTCATTTATACTCGTGCGGCCACAAAGAAAGTCAGTAAACCACTTTTTTACCATTGAAATCGATGATGCAGAGTCCCCATAGTATTTATCGAGCTTTTCCTTGGTTTGATTGACGGTTTTTTTTTCGCAAAAAATAATGTTTAATGAGCACTCGAAATTCACTTTTTTCCATTTTTATCAAAATACACGAGGTTGTGTATTTCGAACAGATGTTAAACGCAAAGTCAATGACAAAACACTTGCTCAAAATTTGACAGTAGTCTATTAATAGGTGGTACTTGATGAGAATAGTGTTGCATTTCATATAACTACGAGGGAAGTTCGAACAGCCACGGACTTATTGATCCGCCCTCGTATTTTTATTATTATTTTATAATTTTTTTTTTGCTTATATTTGTTTTACATACTTAAAAATTGGAAGAAGTTTTGCATAAAAAATAAAAACAATTTTAGTATTTATAAGTTTTAAGAATTTTTTTTTTTCGATTTGAAAATTTTTTAAAAAGTTTGTGTAGAAACATAACCAACGACGGCAACGGCAAATTCATACAAATTTGACTTTAGATTGCCGTTGAACGGTAAGCCATTCGAATAAATTTTATTTTATTTTCTTGACGGTATTCTATGTTTACTTCCAACAAGATTACTATATTATTTATGAAAAAATATATTATAAAAAAATAAAAGAAAACTAAACAAAGACAGAAAATTCTTTAAAGAAATAAAATTGTAAAAATAAAATATAATAGTATACGTATATATTAAAAATTATAATTATAACAAATAATAAAAAATAAGAATTAAAATAAGAGTTAAATATGTTTTGACGTAACGACTTACGTCGAAACATATTTAACTTTTAAGTTAAATATGTTTATTTTTAAATATGTCCAAGCGTCAAAAACATATTTAACTTATATTTACCTGACATATTTAAAATAAATAAAACATATTTAACTAATCTTGACTCTGAAGGATTTTGATCATATCTTTTGATTTTTAAAAAAATTTTGAAAATTACACTTAATGGATTCTGGTGGTCTCTGAGGGATTTTGGTCATATTTGGCCATCTCCTTCTTTGTCACTCATATGAACCATATGGAAAATGAAGACAATAATCCCCTCTATATGTAATTACATATGTAATTACTAAAAACTATTTCTTAAATTTGAAAGTTTTCACTTAACTATATTTTCTAGTCTGATGTACTTGAAATTTTGTTCAAAGTTTCAAATGTTCTAATTTTCGACCAATGTCGGAGGTAACTCTCAATCAAATAAAAATGTCCTTATTATCAATTCTTAAAACTTTGTCTTTTGAAATATGTGAAAATCGAAGTTGATTTGTAAAAGTTACGGTTTTTTGAAACTTTTTCATCGTCGAGGTGGTCAACATTGACACCCTGTAGCTTAACTCATATTATTACAGACTAACTACAAGATGATTTTTTTTCAAAGCTTAGATCCTCCTCTACAACTCTTCCATACATTTCACTTCCGTTCAGTATTTTAGGAGATAAAAATTTACTACCAACATTTTTGTAATCGGTCCCACTGTAAGTTCGCCTACTGAGTTCTGGAAAAATAAGTACAATCATAAAAACTTTAGGAATCACTTTCTTAAAATGCTTTTAAAATAAAGGCATGGATGGAATGCCTAAACATATGTTCAATTTATTTTTCGGCATTAAAATAAAAAAAAACTGCAAATTTGTTAAATCAACTTTCATTAAGTTTTCCGCTTTTTGTCGGTTGAATGTGAAATTTGTGTGTAGCTTTTATATGAAGTAGAAACTGTAACAATGAAGCGGTAGACAGAAGAGAGTAATACGAAAGGAATAAATTAAATACTTTTTGCCAATAACACACAAAATATGATAATTATGACCTAATTAGATACATAGACATAGTGTAGAGATAATAATGATGATGATAAAATATAAAATTGAAATCAATTGAATCGAAGCATCTCACACACAAACACATATAGAATAAATTAGTTCATTAAGGACTTTGCAAATATGTCCTAAATATTAAGTATATTTTTAATGGATACTGAAAAAATTTTAATGGAAATTCATATACCAATAAGAAGAGGCAATTTAAAAGGGGATTAGTTAAATATTGAAAATACTTATTTAAATGAAAAATGTTAGACAATTAACGTACATATAAGAAAAGAACTAAAATTATTTAAATTTATTAAATAGTAATTTCTTAGAATTTTAAAAATTTGCTAAGATTTTTTATTAATTTTGTTTTACAACACACAATGGGACCAATCGCAAATATTTTTGGTAATAAATCTGTATTTCCTAAAATACTAGTCGCATCTAATTGAAATGTATGAAAAAGTTGTAGAGGAGGACTTAAGCTTTCAGAAAAATTAGCATGTAGTCACCCTGTAATAGTACGTGATAAGCTACAGGGTGTCAAAGTAGACCACGGTAAAAGTTTCAAAAAATCGTAACCTACAAATTAAGTTTGATTGCAAAAATTTTTATATTTCTGTAAAGTGCTAAAGAAAAAAAAATTATTACTCACCTCTTAACTTATCTGTTACAGTTAAAAAGATATTTATGTTTGAATTTTTTTGATTTTTTGCCTCGAATTTACTTAGATTTTCTGGAATAAGTACAGATGTATATGAGCAATAATTTTTTTTTTTTTTAATATTCTTAATTTCTAATATATTTCGAAATAATATACTGAAAAAATTCTTCATTATTTTAATTCGTCTAGCCGCAAAAAGACTGATGTTTGTTTTATATAATGCATAAGAAATAATAGTAAAAATATAACACTTATGTTTTTTGTGGAATTCAAAAAAGGTCTTTTGAAAAATCAACTTTTTTCATAAAATCTGCACTACTGCATTCGTTTTTGGCAGGACGGAAAGCAAACCGCTCTAAATATATTTTGTAAATCAATAAATTAAAAGAAACTCGAATGACATTTTTTTATTAAACGATAAACAAGATTTTTTTTAATAAAATTTACAATTTTCGACTGATGCTGGATGTAGTGAGCAGATCTAATTCAATTTAAAATTTTCTTATTAACCATTTATAAAGCCTTATCTTTTGAAATATGTAAAGAAAAACATTTTTGTTAACAAAACTTTGAGAAAAATGTGGAAGAATTTTTTAAAAAATAGCAATTTTTCATACTAATTTCAGAGTGCTGTCTTTGAAAAATTTTTTCAGCATATTATTTCAGAATGTATTGGAAATTACAGAATATTAAATTTTTTTTTTTTTAACTCATATATATCATATATATAACTCAGGACTTATTCTCGAAAAACGAAATAAAGTTGGGGCAAAAAAATCAAAAATTCAAACCTCAAGCGTAAATATCATTTTAACTGTAATAGATAACTTAAGTGCATATTTTTTTATGTCTCGCCAAGGACTTTGCAGAAATGTAAAACTTTTTAAAATCGGACTTGATTGGTAAAAGTTAAGATTTTTTTGAAACTTACATACTCGAGATGGTCAAATTTGACACCCCATAGCTTATCTCTTATTATTACAGGGTAACTACAAGATAATTTTTCTCAAAGTTCAGGTCCTCCTCTACAACTTTCCCATACATTTCAATACGATGCGACCAGTAGTTTAGAAGATACAGATATATTACCAAAAATGTTGCGATTGACCCCACTGTGCAACTTAAGAAATGGAAAACGATAATAAATAAGTAAATAAACCTTAAGTAAACAATTTTGTCAGTTTGTCTTTCGTTTCTTCCTCCTCTTCTTATTACTTAATTAATTGGCAGTAATAAGTACAAATGAATATATATATTTTTTTTTATTTTTATTACGCCACAAAAATCCAATAAACATTTCTGAATATTTTTGCCATAAATACTCAAATAAATTACAAACCATAAAATAAGTCTATAGTAAATATTTAATTAAACACGAAAAGATAACAATAAAAGAAACTTTATGGATTTTTCTATTCCCGAATAAAAGAGTATTTTAATAAATTTCGAGGGGAAGAGAAAAATAATGGAAAATTAATGGAAGAAAGTAAAGAAAAAGTTTCAAAAACTATATATATATATATATATATATATATATATATATGTGGAAACTTTTTTTTTATTCAAATCAAAATTACAGCAAACCTCTTTTGACAAATTTTTTCTGTCTCTTCTCCTTAAATTTCCATATTTTCTGCATTTAACGAAAATGTTTGACATCATCAAATATTTCACAAATTTACTGCTTTATTCGTTTATATAGCAGAAAATAACATTTTTGTAACAGCAAAACCAAAAATACAATAAACAAATTGTTTACCAACCTCAGTGATCATAAATTAAGTTTCTTTTATACATTTTGCACAAATAAACAACTGAGGAAAAAGAGACAGAAAAGAAGGCAACAAAACAATTATAATTTATGGAAAAATAAAAATCAATAAATCCCAATGTTCAAATTTCACAATTTAGTTAAATCGTTTTTGATGAAAATTAAGTCAAATTGTTTAAGGACTAAGCGGTAAATATTTGATGATAAGTAATAAATAGTAAAAGTAGACTAAGAGTTAATTTTTGAAGAACAGTGGATATTCTCTTTAATGTTTGTATAAGGATTGTTTTAAGGAAATAATAGAATATGATTGCAGATATTGTTTAGGTTTCAACGAAACCAAAATGTAATGCTGATGAAGTGTGTAGCGGCACAGAAAATACGTATTCCATACTGCTGGTGTCTAATTTTAGTCCACAAACTATGTTTTGGTACTGCCAAACAGAGACAACAAGGCAATTTACGTTTGCAAACTTGTTTAGATATAATATATTAAAAATTTGTAATAACCGATTTACTGAACCCGGTAACACCAGAATATTTTTTCATAACTCGAGAAAAGACTACATGATTTAGATAAATAAAATGTCAAAAAATTCTGACTAGAGTTAATGGACAAATATTGATTTTATTCACAATTAAGTGAAGACAACTATATTATTAATATTTATATTTGCAGTCAAAATATTAAATATATATATATATATATGTAAAAATTAAATTTTAATATAGATGTCATCACTTAATTGTGAACAGAATCAAGCTTTCACCATTAAGTTTCATAATCAGTGTTGCCAGTTTAGTTCTTTTTAAGACTAATGGCCTTATTTTATAAATCACTATACCTCACTTTTGAACACTTTTACGAATTTCGTTTTAATTAAATCACCAAAATATTGAAGTGTTTGCTAGTGATAGAAACGCTCGACGTTACGTTATTTTAAATGAAAATGTATTGAAATAAAATTTCAATAAATCACCGCGTCATAAAATTTACTACCTTAAACTTCAAATTTAACACCTCAAATTTTTAGGCGTCGGCGCAAAACATCATACAAATTGAATATGTAAGACATTAAAATGTATATAAAAATTTGCTCTTTAATTTTTAAATTCACTTAACACAAAAACTTTAAATTCATTATTTAACAGAAAAAAAAAAATAAATAAATAATTTTGTTAATTTAGTTTTTCTTATTTGTTTTTCATTTTGTATTCAAATTTCTATTTCAATTTATATGAGGATTACCAAGCATATAAATTTAGTTCTTATAAAAAAAATAATTTTTGTAATTTCTTATACATATTGATGTTGGAAATCCGGTAATTATTTTTATTTGTCATTTATCAGTGATAACGTAAAATTTCAGCGCAAAGTCATAGTGATTTATAACCCTTAATATTTTTGGTCAGACGTTAGTAATTAAATGAGAAGTCTAGGTGAAGCGAAAAAAAATTAGGGCATAAATCTAGCCTTTTTATTTTGATTCTGGTCTCAAAATATTCGTTTTAGCTTCTAGCTTTATTCCAGCCTTTTTTGATTCTTAAAATTACCATAAAATGCTAAAGTTTTAGTATTTCAACTAAGAAGAAAATAATTTCATATTTGCTTTTACTAATTTTATTTTTACAAAATCATCTATTTAAGCATTTTTGTATATTAAATCGCAAAGAAAAAGTCGAGATTATTCATATTTAACAAAAATTATAGCCTGCGGGGCTTTATTCTCATAATCAATTATCTTTATAATAAATTATTATAATTACACATAATACAGTGGTAAATCATTCGAGAAATGACACAGTGTAACGTACACTGTAGGCCTTCTTAAGGACATAATAAATCAGTTTTAAAAATTTGCAGTACACCCTCAAAATTTCCAAGTTATTTGCAAAAAGCAGTTTTTTGGTAGTTTTTTATATAAATGTATTCCTAATCCAGTTATTCTTTTGTTTATTTTTCCTTTTTAAACTTCTTTGGATAGTTGAGGAAATAGGCTTTCCAATCGTATGTATTTGTTATTTTTTGGTCAAATATGTTTAAACAACATCTAGCAAAAATAAAATTTTTGCATAATTTTTCAAATTTAACTGCGGTGCAATATTTTTTACGGGCATTTTTGTTGTAAACATAAAAGAATGTTTATTTTCAAATTAGGCAAAAACTGTAGAACTTATTCGATTTTATCTCTAACAATTCACTAAAACTTTTCATACATTTAAAATTTTTCCCTCAAAAAGTAAAAAACAAGTAAAATACTCGTATATAGAAAAACACTTTGTCTTAAAATATATGACTAATTTTTTAATAAACAAACAAATATATAGTCTTGAAGAATAAAATAATAATAATAATAATAAAAAAAAAAATACATCAAAGTAGGTTTCATCAAATCGACTTTCGAATAATCGAACAATCGACTTTTTGTTGAAAAAATTCGAAATCAACTTTTTGGTTAGAAAATTTTCGAAAAATTGACTTTCTTATTTCCAGATAGTCGAAAATTCGAAAAAATTCGAAAATAATCGGATAAAGTCGAAAATATTCGGAAATAAGTTGAAAATAGTCGAAAAAGTCGGAAAAAGTCGAAAAAAGTCAAAAATAGTCGAAAAAATTTGCTTTCTTTAAAAGGAATAGTTTCTTAGCAGATTTTATTTAAACTACATCATCTAATTGTTGGAATAACAAAAAATAGTTAAAATAGGTGAAAAATCTCGAAAATATCTTATGAAATCGAAGAGTCGGAAAAAGTCGAAAGGTCGGAAATAGTCGGAAAATGTCGAAAATAGTCGGAAAATGTCGAAAGTAGTCGGAAAGAGTCGAAAATAGTCGGAAAGTCAGAATAGTTTCTTCGAAGTTTTTATTTAAATTACATCATCGAACAGTTGGAAATAGTACGGCAAAAACATATTTTTGTGTGTAATCAGCACTTTCCTTGCATACTTTGTTTGTTAATTAAACAATATATTTAATTGCGTTGTATGCATTTTATATATCTTTTTTTAAATAAATAACAAAAACTAGTCAAAGGAGGCGAAAAATCTCTAAAATATAGTATAAAATTGAAAAGTCGAAAATAATTGGAAAAAGTTGAAAATAGTAGGAAAAAATCGAAAGTCGGAAGTTGAAAAGTCGACTATTCCAAAATTGAAAAAAGTCAAAAAGTCGAAAAATCGTCTATTTAAAAATTGAAAAATTCGAAAAATCGATTATTTAAAAATTGAAAAAGTCGAAAATTCGACATTTTATTTCAACTATAAAAACCTACATCAAAGTCGAAATGAAAAGGGAAATAAATTTAATAATTTAAATAGATCACTACTTAATATGAAAATATATAAAAAATTGTAATAAAGTTAAAAAGCTACGTCCTTCTGCTTTCTAAATCAATTTAAAAAACTTAAAATGTACGAAACTACGAGATCTATAGCGAAGGAACTTCCCTAAAAACGTTTTTTTTTTTTCTTTTCGCAATATCTCGAAACTTTCACGAGGAAAACGCGTAAGTTTTACTACATTTCCTAGTGAATATGTAGCAGCGTGTTATTTTTTAATGAACTTCATTTACCACAGAAACTATTTGTGAATATAATTAAAAAAAAAAAAAAAATCTTATAAAAGCTAAAAATCTCGCAAAAATTTGGAAACGAATTATAAATATATAAATGGTGAAAAATCTCCTCAAAACATTAGGTAATTTTACATATGAAATGTAACCCAAATTTGTATAGGAATTTTGTGGGAGATTTTTCATTGGATCATTTTTTTACTTATAAGTTTATTACAATATCTTTAGAACAAATGAGAACAAAAAAAGAAAAAAAATAACAAAAATAAGCTTTTAAATAAAAATATTAGCTATATTTAAGCTTAATTTTTTTTTCGGGCACTTAGTCTTTTCTGACTTTTTTCAAGTACAATTTAGCCTCTTTTTCAATCTCCTAGCAACACTGTTCGTAATGCGTGTCGCATTTTATTCGTAAAGTACTTAGCTTCATGAAAATTTTATAAATAACTTCGATTTCGTAGTCAGCATATTTGGAGTTATGGTGAAATATAGTAATGTGACCGCCTTATTAAGGGGTCATATTAATCATGCCCATAAAAAGAACCTGTTCGTGATAAAACAGAACTGAAGACAGGTTCAGTTTTATATATAATGGGTGATTCAAGTAGAGATACTTTTTTCAATATCCTCTTTTTGACAGATCACGTGTGAGTCGTGTCATGCTGTCATGTTATTTTTGTTTAGTATTATTTGGCATTTCATAATGCAAAGACTTACGCCTGAACAACGTTTACAAATCGTTCAACTTTATTACGAAAATTCACGTTCTGTGAGGAATGTGTTTCGTGCACTTCGCTCAACTTATGGTCAACATAATCAGCCTAATGAGCGTACTATTCGCAACACCATCACCCATTTTGAGACCCAGCATTCATTATTGGATAATATTCGACCGAATAGACCACGTTCAGCGCGCTGTGAAGAAAATATAGCGGGCGTAGCTGAGAGTGTACACGAAGACCGTGGAGAGTCGATTCGGCGCCGTTCGTAGCAACTCGGTCTGACGTATGGAACGACTTGGCGCATTTTGCGTCGAGATCTTAAATTGAAAGCATACAAAATACAGCTTTTGCAACAAATGAAGCCGCTCGACCTTCCCAAGCGACATCGCTCGCTCTATGGGTTCTTGAAAAGTTAAAAGAAGATCCGACGTTTTCGAGGCAAATTTTGTTCAGCGATGAGGCCCATTTCAATGGGTATGTAAACAAACAAAATTGCCACATTTGGGACGAAGAGCAACCTGAAGAGCAACCTGAAGAGATTCAAGAACTGCCACTTCATCCAGAAAAAACAACGGTTTGGTGTGGTTTGTGGGCTGGTGGAATCATCGGTCCATATTTCTATAAAAATGATGCCGGTGCCAACGTAACCGTCAATGGCGACCGTTATCGTGCAATGATAACCGACTATTTGATGCCTGAAACTGAAGCTCGTGATCTCGGCGACATTTGCTTTTAGCAAGACGGCACCACTTCCCACACATCGCATCAATCAACGGATTTATAGAGGGAACACTTCGGTGAGCACATAATTTCACGTTCTTGGCCGGTCGATTGGCCACCAAGATCGTGTGATATCACACCGTTAGACTTTTTCCTGTGGGGATATGTAAAGTCTAAAGTTTATGCAGACAAACCCGCTTCGATTCAGGCCGTGGAGGAAAACATCACGCGTGTCATTCGCCAGTTACCAGTCGAAATGCACGAACGAGTCATCGAAAATTTGACTCAACGGATGGACCATCGGCGACGTAGCAACTGCCAACATTTGATAAACATAATCTTCAAAAAATAAATGCCAAAGAATGTTCTTTCAAATGATAATAAACATTCCCCATCAATTGGAACCTCGAAATGGATCACGCTTTATATATATATATATATATATATATATACATCTTGCTGAATTTCAATATTAGGAGCTTCGAAAAAATCTAATAACTCGTTTTGGCCTATAAAAAATTTCCGATTTTTCTGTGAAAGAACAAAGTTTCTATCTTACATAGGTGCTTATTTTATTGTTTTTGCTTTTCAGTACCCATGAATACAACAACTATAGGGGAAGCAAGCATTACATAAATAAAAAAAACAGATTTGACAATAGCTCAGTTGTTGAATCAACGAAATCGATTCAAGAAACCGAAATTAAAAAAATATTTGTGATCGATCCATATAAGAACAAGTCCCTAATTTATTTACGTATATTTCATTTCAGTATTTCTTTGTTCGGAACTTATTTTTTCTCTTTACTTTATTAAATACATCGAACTGGGTGCAGAGCAATGTAACAATCTAACCGTTTATTTGCTTGATTATGGTCAATCAACGCTTTTTTATATAACTTTTAATTCCCTGAATTTCCGACAAAAAATCCCAAAATTGTCGAGAAATTTGCCAAAATTGTCGGAAAATTCGCTCCGGGAATTCGCTAGAAAAAACCCTATATCCAATAGTCCTTTCAGTTTTTAAATGAATATTTGCTATTTTCATGAACATGACTATAAAAAGCATATTTAAATATAAGTATATTTGGCATGTAAATATATTAGTTTATATTATGGCCATTGCACTAATTGTTATTACTATAATACGGCCCAATAAACCCACTTAAATTTTATGCTAAACTATAAAAAAAAATAATAGCTTGTAATAGAATTTATGGAAAATTATTGTCGACAACATTTTCAATAGGTTTTTTTACATTTTTATTTTTCTGATTCAGCTCTAAACAAATAATGCCCAAACACTTCAGCAATTGAGTGTTTATTGTCATGTCATAGACATGCAAGTTTTCTATTTCAAGTGATGATTTTGTTTCTGGTTGATGATGACTAATTCAATATAACTCACTAGGCAATTTGTCCATTAACTTTTATACGATTTTAATGTTTGCTTTTAGTTGTTCCTTCTCCTCAATGTGTTTGGTTTGGCAGTGTTTGATTCCTGCTTTACTTAGTTGTTTATGGATAGAAAGAAAAAAACTAGCAGCTGTAAATGTTGGCTGTTTATGTTAATTTAAAGTAATAAAATTTATTTTTACGGCTGACTACAAAATACAATTTTATTATTATTTTTTTCCTATCAACGCCATTAGCAATTATTTTGTTGTAAAAGGAGAACGAACCAGAGATGACAATTACAATTAGGTTGATAGGCGGCCACTAAAACCATTAAAATTGTTAGAATTTATTGTGTAGGAAAAAATACAAAAAATATTCTAAAAAAAACAAAAATAAACAAAAAAAATACATACTTATCGTCTGCATTATACTATTTTTAGGGCGGGAAAATCTTGTTTAAGGACTAGAAATTTTATGGAAGTTTAAGTAATAAATCTAGTGGATATAATATAACTTACTCATTTTATTTTATTTATAATATTAAGTCCAAAAATTTACTCACCTGAAAATAAAGAAAATAAAACCAAATATTCAAATAATAGTACCAAGATATTATTTTTAAAGTTTAAAAATTATATAAATTAAGATCAACATATTATGACTGCAATATATGATCACAGCGAAAAATAGAAATGATTATAAGAAACAATTATTATGATTCCATTTTGTTATATTGTGTCCAATCTTATGGTTCGTTTTTACATGTTATGATTCTAGTTTCATATATAATTGAGCAATCTTACTACATCATTATCCCATTCTATCAGATTATGATTTGATTTTATTATATTATTATTATTATTATTATTATTATTATTATTCTATCTTATTATATTATTATACCACATTGCCATATAATGATTACATTTTATAATATTATTATGCAATTCTTCATATTATTTATTGTTCCATCTTATCAAAAATTTTATTAATAAAATACTATTTTTATAATTTTTTTATTGATAATAGTAGAGAAAAACTTGTATT
The DNA here is from genome assembly GCA_932274085.1 of Protocalliphora azurea. Lineage (NCBI taxonomy): Eukaryota > Metazoa > Arthropoda > Insecta > Diptera > Calliphoridae > Protocalliphora > Protocalliphora azurea. The sequence continues at coordinate 36,769,409 of OW026521.1, forward strand.
GACCAAAAAGATAAATTATCCACATTGTAACTGACCTAATTCAATAAAACAAAAAAAACTTTTAAATTAATTCTCTGTATTAGATTTATCCGCATCTTTCGAAACCTTCAGAAATCTGCAGGTAATCGACCTGTTGTATTGCATTTGTTGAACAATATATCAGTTTGTGCCTTATAACGGATCGTGCCCTTAAAATAAATTTTTTAAACTTTAATATTCGAAATATAAGAAGAACTACTTACATGTTCTGTTCTATAGCAAAAATAAAGTGAATAAATTAAAGGTAAAAGTGAAAAAATTCGCGGGAAAAAAATCATTCACGATAAGGGGAATATTATTTTAGCATGAAATTTTCAATGTTGAATATATAAAACAATTGCTAGGAACGTAGGTGATTGCAAAATACAGTTTCTTGAGTCACAGGAAATACAAGGAGGTCATGATCATCGAAAAAAATCCTGATAACCGAAGAGAAAATTGATTTATAGACTGTAGGATTTTACGAGAAAATCTCTACATCTCTGGATGGAATGTTTTTCTTTCTTTAAATTTCTTTGTATAATCTATCAGAAAAGTTAAAAAAAAGCTGGCCTGAAGGTCCGCGATATAAAAATTTTACTTAATAGCAATATGTGAAGGCAAACGAGAAGACGAAAATTATTGAGATTAATTTTCTTCAAAAATATGAATATTGCCCGAAAGGTGATAAAAAGTATATACTGACGGACTTTTTACAACATCCATATCACAGATATTATGGGAAATATATCAGATAAATATTGTGTTAAAAAAATCAACATTGTGGAGTAAACTTTTGGTCTGGCAAGACATTTGTAGAGGTGAGGAAAAAAGCATTTCATTCGTAACAAATGACACTTTTAATAGAGAAATGTGAGAAAATGAGTGCCGTCGAAAAAGAATTCTAATTTTTGTGGCCTGATCTCTCTTCTCATTATTACTACAAAAAAGTAACTGACTGGTATCAAACAAATGATGCTGCTATATACCAAAGGAGTCCAATCCTCTAAACTGTCCAAAATTGATTGCATTTTAAATGTATTGGAATGTAGTAACAAAATATTTAAAGAATACTTAGAGCTAACTAAAAAAAATAAAATATAGTTTAAAAAGTAGGGGACCCATTCCAAACAAAATACAATAAAGCTCATAGGGAGGGTACTTCAGAAAATATTAAATATTTTATTAAAAAGTAATAATAAGTGAACTTTTCTTTTAAATTTAAAATTGGCATATATTAACAGCCTTTAGCAAAATCAAATTTTCAAAGAGATTGATCTATTGGTTTCATTTTTATGGGCTGAATTGCATGCACGAAGGTTTTCGTGCCCAAATTCCGTATATAACAAATTTGATATCAAATCCATAAGGATTTGCTTAAACTTAAAAAACTTTTATTCTCTAGTGTAAACGGTTTCAATTTCGGTAAAAATAATAATGATTTCTGCTAACTTAAACCAAAATTTCTTATATTCAAATTTGATTTCCAAGATGTTATCTAGTAATGCTAATCAATTTTACATTTCATAAAAGAAAAAAATTCAAGTTTTTTTACTTCCCAGACTAAAACACTTTAAATTTTAATCAAAAACATAAAATTTTCAAACATATAATATTAATTTTTATTTTAATAAAAAATGTTCCTACCCTCCTTTTTTTTATCTGTCTGTCAGTGTCTGGATACTTAAAAATTTACTCCGCAAAAACAAGTTTCATATTGATTTCATTTGTTGTTTGTTTATATGTTTATATGTTTATTAAATTTAGCCTGCAGCAAAATAGAATTTATTTTGTTCCACCATTTACAGCGGTGTTTTATATTTAATCTTACTTGAGTCTTTTAATAATAACAAGTAAATATAATTTAAAATAGTTAAACAAATAGCAAATAGACAACCGTTGCAGAATACGAATGAATAGTTAAATATACACCGACTTCCAAGGCACAGTGGTTCAAAAAACGTTTTTTTTTTTTTTTTAATAATTCTGTAACCTGTGAACTTTCACTTGTGACCTATAACCTGTGAGTTTTCAAGTATATGTATGTGGCATAGATTCTTAGTTGGTCATTTTTTGCTTTTAATCGCCAAAAATTAATTTATGATTTCATTGTAAACTAATTTATATATAGTTATTCCTTCTAAATCTAAACAAAGTTGTCAAAGTTTATATAAGTTATGCGGGAAGTCCGTCCCAAATGAAATTCTATAGAAATATATATATCTAATAGTTAAAAATTTCAAAAAAAAAAAGTGTTTTAGAACCACTGTGCAATGCTAAACAACCATCAAAAAGTGAAAAAAAGATATGATGCAGTAAAAATGAGAAAAAAAAAGCAAGCTTAATTTAAAAAGAATGACAAAGCAATTCACCATCATCATCATTATTGTGACAGTAATCATCAACACCAGAAACCGCAAACATACTGCATTATCTAAAGCAGAGGTTCCCACAAGCATTAGCTTCACGACTAGTGCTGGCAAATCTACTACTCAATACTTTTCATTTGGGTACTCGATACTTAACGGATTTTTTAATTTGAAATATAATTTCTAATTAAAGCTCTTTTATTTAAAAATAAAATAAATTATTCAACCGATTAGCAGAAAAAATTATTGATTGATTTATATAAACATAAAATAAACAAAAACGTTTATTTTAAATTTAACGTTAACAAAAATCAAAAAAATTATCGCTCATTTGCTGCTACAGTGTCATAACTCAAAAAACGCAAATTTCGAGTTAACATCACTAATGCATAGTAAATAATATGTTTTAGTACCTGACAAACAGCCGTATTAAAAAAAAAAAAAATTAATTTGTATTTAAAGCACACACTAGCTAATATACAATTTAGCTCTTAAAGCCGTTATTGTAGGTAGGCTACGTTTCCTTCGCGACTCTACATTTGTTCATATTTCGCCATCTATTTTTGCCTTTTCTAGAAAGTGTTTTTGGATTCTGCTTTTGACTGATCCTAACATTGCGTCAGAAACCGATAAGGAGGCATTCATAGCAGAGCCTGCTCGGGCTAATTCGTCTGCCTGTTCATCACCATAGTAATCCCTATGCGCAGGAACCCAGACTATAGTAATGTCAAACAGTCGACTTAGTCCTAGCAGTTCCTCTTTACACTGTCCGACTAGAATAGAGGTAGTTTTGTGTGATTTGAGCGATAGTATTGCCGCTTGACTGTCGACAAATAAACCAATACTCCCTTGAATATTTCTATCGCGAATTAGTTTGCACGCTTCCCTGACCGCTAGTATTTCCGCTTGGAATAAGCTTGCCTAGTCAGGGAATCTATATGAGTGTCTAATTCCAAGATCGTTAGAGAAGACACCAGAGCCGACACCGCAGTTCATCTTTGAGCCGTCAGTGTATATCCCACTTCCATATTGTTCAAGAAGATTTACCCTTCTCCATTCGCTCCTGGTGGGGAATAGGACTTTAATATTATTTCCGAAGTCCAACTGGGGAATCATATAGTCGGTAGATTGATTAAATTGCGGGGGTATTAAACTTAATATCCTCGCTTGCCCATATGTTCTTGATCTCCAGCTTTCCGTTGCAGATAATCTTATCGCACTATTGACTGATGATTCAATAATGTGTATGTCTTCAGATGTTAGGTGCAATATAGTGTTCAGTGCTTCTGATGAACTAATACGTAATGCACCTGCAATGCCAATGGAAGCGGATCTTTGTATCCTGTAAAGTTGGTCCAGCACGTAACTCTAACAAGTAGCGGTCCACCACACAAGAGATCCATATACAAGAATGGGCCGTACTATTGCAGTGTATAGCCATTTTATCAATTTAGGACTCAAACCCCATTTCACACTAAACATCTTTCTACAGGTGTAGTATGCTACCGTAGCCTTACTAACCCTATGTTGAATGTTTAGCTTCCATGAAAGCTTGGAGTCCAAAATAATGCCCAAGTACTTTGCATTGTCCGACAAGGTGAGTTCACAGTTTTCTAACCGTGATAGTCTGAAGCTCGAAATCTTGGTCTTTGTGGTGAAAAGTGCCAGTTCCGTCTCGCTCGGATTCACTCCTAGTCCACATTCTTTGGCACAGTCGCTGAGTGAAGTCAGAGTAGTTGACATTATATCGCTTATCACGTTCAAAACAGTCCTGATACTAATATCACCACATCGTCCGCATAAGCCACGTCTTTCACTCCCTTGTCTTCCAATTCGCACAGGATGGTATTAATGTAAAATTATCTAGAAGTGTGATTAAATTTGACCATAATATCATTCTCATTCGAAAATTAAAAAAAAATATATATATCAACATAAAAACTAAAAAATCTAGTCCTTTGAGTTATGACGTTATTGCAGCAAATGAGAGATATATTTAAAAATTAATTTGTATCATTATACAGAATTGTATTTTAGCCGTAATATTTTTAATACGATATTATTAAAAAATTAAACTCTGAAAGTATTGAGTAACTACTTTACAGTATTGAGTACCCAAAAAAAGCGGCAAATACTCGGTAATCGATACTTAATACTCAATACTTGCACAGCACTATTCACGACCGCCTTACAACTAGAGAACGACCCACCGCAATAAGTAAACACCAAATCAAAGGTTTGCAATATGATTTTAATGTTTGATATCAAACAAGTTTTGTTTTAATTTTAAGTTTGATATGAATACATTTTATTTTACAATTAATACATTTTATTCAATTTGATATCAGAAATGTGCAAATCATTCTTAAGTTCAAAATTTTAATATAAAATAAATTAATTTTTAAGAGAAGAATATTTGGTACTTGATATCTCATATTATTGTTAAACTTAAGATAAGTCAAAATTTTGGAAGATATTAAATTTATTAGGTTTAAAATTTGTTAAGAAATAATTTTAAATTTAAAAGAAATTTATCAGGAAATAATTTTAAAACTGTAAGAGATTCGTTTTAGTTTTTAAAACAAAAGGAACAATCTGTTTTTTATTGATATTACACCAGGGTATTTGTTCGATTAATCGACAAATTAAAATTAAATAATTGTCCGATTAAAATTTTATCAATAATTTCAAGTAAGAATTTGTTCGATTAAATTATACCGATTAATCGATTAACTGACGTAAAAAAATATTTTCAAAAATTTCCTTTCTTAAGTAGTTTTAAAGATGTTTTTAATTTTTAATTTAATTTAAGTCATTTGTAATTTTAATTTGGATTTGGAGGAGATAACGAAAAAAAATCACTTTAAAGTTTTCGTAAGAAACCAATTGGAAGACTTTGAACTTGATTTGAAAAAAACATATTGTTGTTCTACGAATAGTTCTAAGTATGGACTGGATGTACCATGGTTTACTTGATATAATAATGATGGCTTGGATGAAACTTGTGATACGGACTTAAAATTGAGTTAAGCAGTAAACTACTCATACTTTAAATTAAGAATCACTGAACTTATTAACTACTTATTAAAGTACTTTCTTGGTAAGAAGGCGACATTATTATTTGCCTGCTCTATATTACATAGGTAAGTACAAAATAACATAATAGCACAGTCATATTGTAATCAGGTGGATCAGTTGGCTAGAGCGTTTGATCAACAAGCAGAAGGTTGGTTCAACCTCATTTTGATGGTGTTAGGTTTTTTTTTTTTTTAACAAAATATCTAAAAAGATATTTTATACTAAAAAAATTGTTGTCACTTAGAAAATTAAGTGCGAGATGATGTACTGAATAAGACGTTGGTCATTAAAAACAAATGGTAAATTTGTGCCCAAGTTCAAATTTCACTAACGGCAAAATTATTTTTGTTTTTTAGTTTTATTTTCGTTTAGGTACATATTTTTGAGTACCCCTAGAGTATAAAAATACCTACATGAATTTGTGGACAACTTGAACAAAAATAATAATAATAAAATTTTCAGGCAAAAACTAAGTATTTTATTTTATTATATCTGCTAGGTTACCAGGAAAGCAAAGTTTTTGATAAGTATTTACACTTTCACATTTTCTCAAGAAAATAGTTTTATTTTTTTAAATAAAAATCCATTTTTAATATAAAATTTTTTATTTTTCAAATAATGACGTTCTATCATTTCTATCGATATTCATCGTTAAAATATGCTGACGAAAAAAATTGTTAACTTATAGGAAAATAGCACAATTGTTAAAACAACCGAAATTTTTCGTTAGTTAACGATATCGGTAGTTACGAAATTGCGGTACAGGTGTTCTTTTATGTTGTTGTTGTTTTTTTTTACAGACAAACAGACATTGATATTTCGTACAAATAATTGAAAAACTTCTGGATCAAAAGTACCAAGTTATACGTTGTTTTCAACTCAATTTAAATTAGGTACACTGCACCATTACTGCGTTACCTATGCACTAGAGTACGAAAAAAATTCTTTTATCTGTCATAAAGCAATCGAAATATATATATATTAGTATTAATAGCAAAAAATAAATAAAATAAAGCTGCACAGACACAACACACAAAAGTGCAAATTGTTAAAACATGCTGTTTGACTTTTGTCGTAGAAATAAAGTTCCAAAAAAAAAGTAATGTAAAAGCTAAAGCCATTGAGCACCAAATGATAAAAAGAAAAAAAAATAACAACGTGCTAACAAATGATCAAAAAATGGATGGATGGCTAAAGGAATAAATAGTGAATAGTATAAAATAGTGGTAGTAATGGTTCGTGTTATGGCTGTAGAAGAAGCCATATTCTTTACAGGACCACTAACTATAACAGGACGAAAGTTTGATGAAATACATACATAGTATATCATCACACCAAGTACTCGTAAACATTGTACTAAAAATGTTTTATGAGAAGATAACAGCAGCATAAATGAAATAGTGAGCACTATGGCATGTGTATAGGAGAATTTGAAAAGAAAGAAATAGAATAAGAATTATGTAAAATAGTTTGAGAAGGAATTTGAAAGAATATATATTAACCGATTAGAAAAATTGTATAATTGATTTTTTTTACCAAAATTTAGTCTCTTTTAAAGTCAAACATTCGTGCAGATTTTTATCTAAAAGAATGAACCACTAAAGGACCAAATATATTATGTGTTATGGATTTAGGTCTAGGAAAGCAGAATCTTAAACATCTACATAATTAATAAGCAAACACTTTTCCTGTAATCCCTTCTATGCTCACAGTATATATTCGATTTTAATAAAATATATATATCGTTAGAAAGGCATTTTTTCATAGATGTGCAGAATATATATTATTAATATATATTTTAGAAGTTATAAGCGTTAAAAGTTGCTAATAATACATATAGAAAACTCACATATATGTGTATAAGCCCCTAACAAAAGAGCGACTCAAATTATCCTTTTATTTCTCAAGCATATCATACAACTATCTCAATTCAAAGCAATGCCGTTGTTGTTATTTCTTTACAACAGTGAGGGGCACACACTATACTTTACATTTACACTTGTGTGTGTGAAGCAACAATAAACGAAATTGAATAAACGCTTCTCAATACTACACTGCAAAAAAACTCTTCAATTGTAGAAAATAAACGACCATACAACGAAACATATGTGTCAACTTTAATTTTTGTTATTGATGACTTTATTTTAAATTAGAACTTATTTATTTTCCTGGCTATAAAAAATATTCATTCAGATGATTGAAAATACAAAAATATATATACAATAAATTCAAATTTAAAAATAAAAAATTTATAAAATAACAAAACAATAAGAAACAGAAGTTTTATTTTAAACATAAAAAATATATTTTTTAAAATTTTTATCAACATAGATCAGTCTTTTAGAATATTTTAGATGGGCTGAAAGATTTTGTGTTGTAATTTTAATTGAATATAAAGAAAATTAACTTTAATTCTTTTCTAATTATAAAATATAAAAATTATAAAATAAAATAAATAAAAATACATTGAACATATGCAATGAATAGTTCGTAGTAGAGTAGTTTAAAAAGAGTTATAATTTTCATAAATCATAAATTTTAAGGAAAATGCTGCTTTTAATTCCACAACTTTAATTTTCCTTCATCCTCCTTTAGACTATCATAACCTATGTATATTATACAAACATTTGCTACTTAAAATGCGATAACATTGTGCTTCACCATCCATATTCACTAAAAAAAAAACAGCTACCCATTTTTCATCAAACATTTTGTTTAGTGCAGTTTTTTAATTGCGTAGCAAGACATCGCTTCAACAAGTACTAAGCTACAATTGACTTGATTTGCTTTGATGAAATTGAGATAAAGCAGCTGTTGAAGGAAATCGCACGAGTGAACATATGACACAACGTTGCATAAGCAGCATTTTGTAGTCTAACTAAACAAGTTTTAATGAAATATTAAGGATGAAATAGAGTTTCTTCTTCCGTTTTAATTGCAAAAGTTGTAAGAGAGTTGCTATAAACAAACTAGAAAGGAGTGTAATATGTACTTCGAATTGCTTTGACATTTTTTTTGTTTAAATCTTATGCATAATGTACAATGTAATAATCCATATTTTTATGTAAAAATAATTGTTTTATTTGCGTTATCAAGACAAGCTCATTTTATTGCTTTTTTAAATTTTAAAATCAGGGTGTGTAACTGCAATAGCAGGCAGAGACTTATTTATTCACTTTTATATTTTTTGATCAAAAATATTTAACTGCCATTTTCTACTTTTTATTGAAATAATCAACAAATTGTCAAAACGCAAAGAACCGTGAAAAAAATTGTCAAACCGTTAATAAGAAAAACGTTTAAATACAAAAGCGACAAAATGAAAAAAAATCAGTTAAACGAAAAAAACGCAAAAGCGAACAAACAGAGAAACAGATAAAATGAAAACAATCGCATAAACAAACAAACCCAAGACGAAAAAATCGACTAACTACAAAAAATCGCCAAAATAAAAAGTCAACAAAATGGAAAAATCGCCAAAATCAACAAATTGTCAAAACGGGAAGAACCGTAAAAAAATTGCCAAAACCTTAAAAATGGTCGACCGACAAAAACGTTAAAATAGAAAAACTACAAAATGGAAAAAAATCTGTTAAACGAAAAAAATCCCAAAAGTGAGCAAACAGAGAAACAGATAAAATGAAAACAATCGCATAAACAAAAAAAAAAAAAAATACCAAAATGACTAAACACAAAAAATCGCCAAAGTGAAAAGTCAGCAAAATGAAAAAATCGCGAAGAAAAATCACCAAAATGTCAAAATGAAAAAATCGTCAGAACGGAAAACACCATCGAAATAAAGAAATCGCTAGAATGAAGAAATCGCCACCGAAAAAAACACCAAAACGGAGAAACTTCAAAACTAAAAAAATCGTCAAAACGAAAAGAAATCCATACAAACAAAAAAAAACATTCAAAACGAAAAAAATCGCCAGAACGGAAAAAATCGTCAAAATCGAACAACCGCCACCGAAAAAAACGTCAAAACGAATGAAATCGCTAAAACGAAAAAAATCCAATATAAAGAAAAAATATCCAAAACGAAAAATATCGCCAGAACGGAAAAACTCATCAAAACAGAACAACCGCCAGAAAGAAAAAAATTGCCAGAACGAAAAAAATCGCCAAAGAAATCACCAAAGTAAAAAAAGTCGCAAAACACCAAAACAAAAAAAGTTGCGAAAGAGCTTTATTGGCCTTCTTTGCTTTCAAGAATTTTTAGGAAAAAGAAAAAGGTGTTGAACTCGTAAGTGTTTTATTTTTGTATTTAACCGTTATTGTTATATTGGTTATTTTATTCTTCACGTATTTTGTTATATAAAAAGAATCTTAAACATTTTTAAATTGGCAAAAAATATGAAAAGAAAAAAATTTTTTTTGGAAAGGTATTAATGTATTTTACATATTAAAGTGTGCGTTCGAATAAAATATAACACACAAATATTAACTTAAAAGTTGACTGGAATAAGTTGTAATTATGAATGAAACAATATATTTTCGGACTTTTTCTACAGATTTGTTAGGTGTAGCAATAATAAATAATGATTAGATATGAATTTTTTTTAAACATTTTTCAGTATTAATTCGATTGTATTTTGCGTAACTTTTTTGGAACTAGCTGTCCACTTGTGTTTAAAATTTTTCAATGTTTTGGGCGCAGCATTAGTCTTTCTTATCTCCCTTTTGACAAGAGCCCAATATATTTTAAAAGTTCTGGGCAATTTTAAGGGTTAGAATTTTTCGAAACAAAATGAACATTATACTTACTGTACCATTTTAAAGTACTTTTACTGTATTGGCACACTACTTGATATAAATATCCAAATTTATTTTGCCCGATGTTACATACGAGTCACTTCTTTCACCAAGGCTGCATAAAGCTTATCAAACAAGAAACTTTTTGGTAAATTTTGATTGCTTTTTGGTACGGTGCCCTACTGGAACGTTTCCTATAATATCTGCTACATAAAACTTTTGCCCAGGAAGCCATTACATCCATTACACAATATTTAAACTTAAAAAAAATAGAAAATAGGAGCTTTGCTCACTTTTTAGCTTCAGCATTCTTTTTTGCGTTCCTATATGGAACTTTTTGCACTTTAAATGTTTTAAATCCAATATTAGCATTAACTTTGCGTTCAGAACATTTGACACGTCTAGCCACTACGCGTGCGGATATGTTTGGAATACTTCTTGAGAACTGCTCCACCTTTTTAGCTTTGTGTTCGTTTCGTGGTTTTTAATTTTTTCCTGTTCCTGGTTTCCGATCAATTGTACGATCATCGTTTAACTTTCTTACCGCTCTAGAAGCTAACACATACATAGCTCTTTTCCAATTTTTGATAAGTCCAATTTGGATGAGTTTTAATAGTTTAAAATTTTTTTTATGTGTTTCCCTTTAACTCTCCTTTGTGAAGCAAACACACAAAATATTTTGCAAATTCGTTCCATTATAAAATCTGGAGTATTTTTCAAGATTACACCAGGTATAATTTAGTCCGTATTAAAATGTTAATAAGATTTTATCTCGCTAAAACGTATTTCTCAAATATTCTTAATCACAACATTCAAGTAAATTAAACGAATATTATTTATTTTATATTCAAGCCATAGTGCATTAGTGGTCGACAAAAATTTAAACAGAAGAAGGTCATAACCCGTTTTTTCATTTCAGCAGCATCAACGAATTGGCAAAATAATAAAAATACAAGAGTAAAATTTTTTTACAAACGACCAGCACAGACATAAAGTGCATAAATAAAGAATAATAATATACACAAAAAACAACATAAATAAAAGAAGAAATAATAAAACATACATAATAAAACGTGGTTTATATTACCACCAAGATAAAAAAAAAAAAAACAAAACATATTTATTCAGATCCATAAGAACACGAAGAAAACGTATTGTTTTATGATGATGGTACCCTTAAGCATTTTATTATGACGGAATCTGTTGGTTGGATAATTTTAAGCAAAAATAACATAAATATTTTAAATAAGAAATTATTGAATTTAAAGGATTGTAAAGGAAAATATGATAAATAAAAAAATATATCACACAATGGGAAATTTAAGAATTTACATCATTTGCATTGGAATACTGATAATTTTTGTTATAAAAATATTAATAAAATTCTGCTGAAATAACATAACATGTATTATAGGTCTTCTCAAGGACATTATAAATCAGTTTCAAAAATTTACCATACACCCTCAAAATTTTCAGTTATGTTCAAAAAACTGTTATCAGTTAGGTTCCTTTATAAATTTATCACTCATTATGTTATTATTTTGTTAAGTTTTTCTTTTTAAACTTTTTTTGTGGGAAGTAGAAGAATAAGTCTTTTTTTATTAAAATAAAATTTTTCAAAAACATTTTAAAGTTTAATACCGATTTATTATAAATTTTTCTATAAAAGTCTATACAACGATGCAATAATTTTTCAAGACATTTTTGTTGTAAACATAACAAGATTTACTATCGTTTTATCAAATTGTACAAAAAAATATAGAATTTAATCGATTTTATCAGGAAAAATTTTTATTTTTGCCCCAAAAAGTATGCAACAAATTAAATATCAATTTAACTTTGTCTTAAAATCAGTGTTACCAAAAAATGTTTGCCAAATGTCTCAATATTTGAGCTCGATGTTCAAGAAAATTCCTATATAAATATAAATCCTCATTTTTTTCTCAAAATATTTTTATTGAAAACTAATACGTTATTTTTACAATAAATTTTACAAAAGAAAAAATTTACTACAAATTTTCTATAAAAATAAAGTTTATTGAAAATTTCCAATAAAAAGAAAAATGTTCAAAAATTTTTTGTAAAAAAAAAAATTTTCAAAATTTCAAATAAAAAAAAAATTATAATAATTTGCAATAAAATAAATTTAACTGAAAATTTCACATAAAAAGATTTATAATAAAAATTCCAAAAAAAAAAAGAAATTTTCTTTTTCAATAATAATATTAATATGGCTTGAAAACAGAATATGGCTTAAGAACAAGGAAAAAGACTACAAGTATTTAATGGTTTTAGAAGTAATGATATTTTTTATATTAATAAAATTTTGTTTATGATAAAAATATTTAAAAACATATAATTTTTGCAGTCAACTATATTAAAATCTTTATAGAGTGTAAACATTAAATGATAAAATTTAAACAAAAACATTATTATCTTGAACACAGAATTATTAAAATTCGAGAAAATTAACAATAAGAACATAATATTGTTGTAATGATAATGCTGTAACCATGTTTTTTCTCTGCGTGTAAATGGTCTTTAGAAAAGGTTATACAACTGGAAAAATCATCGTTATAAGTTTTAGTTTAGTCCACAAAAAAAGTATGATTGTTGCTGCAATGTAATCAATGTGAATTTGCAATAGTTTGTTTGCAGTATTCCTGGAGGCCACCCTTTATTATTATTTCCAAGAAATACCTACGAGTATATTCCTTTCTCCTAACAAAAATTTAATTAATATCAGTAAAAGTTACATGGAAGTATTTATCATCTTTATTCAAAATATGTTTATAATCAAATTAAATTAGTAGGTAAATATCTATCTAATCAATTGCTACTGAACTAATTACAATTTTGGTTTGTTCCCTAGTAAACATCTCAGCATATAATTATATTAATTTTTACTGATAAAGATTAAAACATTTCTATTATACCTGACAGCTAGTGTAAACCATACAATTGTGGGAAACTTATGTATGTCAATGTTTTTTTTTTTTTAGTATTAAATTCAAATGTTCTATTACACTGGTCGGCAAAAAAATAAAAAAATATGAACTAGATTGGCTTTGACCTGTTAAACAAGAATCTGCATTCAGTTTTTTTTTTTTCACCATCATTTTCCTATATACCAAAATGGTTTAGAAGCTTTGTCCGTATTAGTTATTTTAGTACTCTATGATTTATTTCTAAACTTTGGTACGAGTATTTCACTACGAACTACTCTGTCATACCGAAATCAGATAAGTTCCGATATCTCACTGAAAATCGTCCAGAAAAGTTTCTATAATTGAGTAATTATTGATTATAAAGCGGTAATTTATTTCTGTCTAAATCTATATTAATTTTCGGGGCTGCAATTGTGGTTGCATCTATTACACTTTTTGTTAAACAATCTACACCAAAGACCGGCGTCCATAGCACTCCGGAGCCAATTCGACATTTTCACATACACAATACGAAGGCTAACAAATTATGAGCGAATAAAAAGCAAAAAGAAAAAAAAATATTTAATTTTGTTCTAGCTTTCAACAAGGCAGGTTCATATCGCATGGTTAAGCAAAAACAAAAACAAAACACATAACAAAGAGCATAGAAAAAATTATTTTTTTTTTTTTTTTTTTTTTTTTTTGTGTGCTAGATATACCAAACGCATTCGCAACGTAGAGCGTACACTAACACATTCAAATTGTTACGTACACTCTTTGTGCCTATCCTTGATCTACACTAACACTAAGAGTGTCTTTTCTTGTCACGGTCTTTATATCAGAAGTTAAATGGAATATGGAATTAACTGCTAGTGATCTAAAAAGTTCCAAGTTGGTATTTTTATAGTCAAAAGCCAATTGTTCGCTTAGCAATAGTAATCATAGGTTAAATTTAAAAAATACTGGTAAGTGGTCTGAGTTTAAAGCGTTTATTGTTGTAGGTTATGTTATACATTGATGCATGTTTGAAGTGAGTAAGTCAATAACCGATGATGTTTTTGTTTCTCGTAGTTGGAATATAGGTTGGTGAGCCCGGATGAAGAATATTGTACGTAAGAACAGACACAGTATCAATCAGAATATTTTTGTTTGACCGATTGCAATTCCAATTTCTATGTTTACTGTTTAAATCGTCACAAATAATAACATTTCTATTAATTTTAAGCAGCTTTCTAATGTCTTTTCTAAATGAGCCCTTTGTTTCAGAGTTTGCAATATTCCCCGGAAAGTAAACTGCAAATAGATTTCTTTATTTCTGATGAAATAAGTCAGCTGACTCTGAATGTATTAAATAAATAAAAAAAAATTGTAAATCTAAAGAATTAGAATGTTATCTAATTGTGTGATAACTACTAAATATTTATATAATAAACTAACAAAATGGCAGAACAATTAATTGTTATATATCGGACCTATAGAAGTCTAAGAAATAAATATATTGAACTTTATAATTTTCTAAATAACAATAATATAGATCTATGTTCCCTAACGAAAACTTGGCTCAAATAGGTTACTATTGTGATCGGTCAGATCGTATTGGTGAAGGTTTTGCAGTCCTTATAAGGAAAGATATTAATAATTTTAGATAAATTTTTGTAGAACAACTTCTGATATGGATATTTTTATTTAACTGAGATTAAGATCAAGATTTGTGCAAAGATTTTGATGATACATAGCTTATTTTTTTCTTAGCACTACCAGCTTTGTGCCAAAGATAAAAAACTGAAACATTTTTGTCTTAAAAAAAAACAAGAGAAAAAAATTTTAAATTTTGCAAGAAAAAAAAAAGAAAAGTGTGCAACACTGATTTCTAAATAACTCCAAAAATATTGAGTTTATAAAAAAAATATGTTATAAGACATTTTTAGTCTAAATCACCTAACATTTTTACAAATCGTACACACCGTTCTTGAGTTATGGTTAAATATACACGTGTAATGGCCTCATTATGGGCGAAATATTATACAGTCCAATAAAACAAATCCAGAGCTAATGAAAAAAAAAAACTAAGTAGATTCGTATTTTTAACACATCAAAATCTATTTATCTTCAGGGGAGGATTTTTTTGTCGACCAGTGTTATTTATATGAGAAGCTAAAGTCAAATTAAAGGTTATCAAAGGAATTCTGAAGTAAACAAAAATATTTTGGAAACTGATAGTGAAACTACTGAAAAGATGTTATGTGGTCTATTTAATCAAATAGGGGCAAAAAAAAAAACAACTCATTAAACTAACAGAAATATACTCTATAAAAATGATAAGAAGTCATTATGGAAAACTTATACATTTGAATACATTTTTAATTAGAAATAAAATGCTTTAAAGGACATAATATATTAAAGATCATGATTACACAAAAAGCAAAAAAAGAAAAAACTTTTAAAATGCACTATAACATATATTTTCTAAGTAATCTTTTTAATTTCTCTTAAAACCAAAGTTATTTTCACACTCCTTTACCAAAAAAAAAAAAAAAAAAAACACATTATTGCGTTTAAACAACTGGAAAAATGTTGAAATTTCTTTTTTAAAGCTTAAACCAAATATTTTTCTTTAACTTCCTGTAACATTTTCGTTTGGTCTATTAAATTTATAAACTTTTCTTTAAACATACGAGTACAGACAGAGAGAAAAATAAATTCTCGAGCAATATTTGAAGATGAAAGAAAAAACATTTGCAAATTTTTTTTTCTATAACTTCCTTTATCACCAGCATCACCGAGATGTTGATTCTTAGAGGAAGTAACCAAAAAAAAAAAAAAAAATTGAAAAGGAAAGCAAAAGAAAGAAGAAAACTCAAATAAGAAACTTGACTTTTTATTTTCCTATGTATATTTTATTCATTTTTATTTTTCTTGCTGTTGCATACCTTATGATCACATTTATTTTAATAGAAAAAATATTTTACTTCTATTTCAATCTTTTTCAATGCAAAAGAAAATAGTGGTGTTTGTATTAGTTTAAGCATACTCATACACATGCACAGCCAGAAATACCAAGTGAACTCTATAAAATACCATGAATGCGTTTTTTAGTTTTACGATAAAGTATTTTTTTAGTAGCTTTACTGGGTATATTTTGCATTTTATTAAACAACTTAAGGTGAAGAGAGGTTCTCAAATGTTTTTAAGGCAGAAAGGAGCTTATATTTCCGAGAGGATTTAATGATATACACAAAAAAAAAAACAAATAAAAATAGTTTAAATAGGAAAAAGTCTAACGGTGTGATATCACACGATCTTGGTGGCCAATTGACCGGCCCAAAACATGAAATTATGTGCTCACCGAAGTGTTCTCTCAATAAATCCATTGATTGATGCGATGTGTGGGAAGTGGCGTCGTCTTGCTGAAACTAAATGTCGCTGAGATCACGAGCTTCAATTCCAGGCATCAAATAGACATTGACGGTTACGTTCGCACCGGCTTCATTTTTAAAGAAATATGGACCGATGATTCCACCAGCCCACAAACCACACCAAACCGTTGTTTTTTCTGGATGAAGTGGCAGTTCTTGAATCTCTTCAGATTGCTCTTCCTACCAAATGCGGCAATTTTGTTTGTTTACATACCCATTGAGCCAGAAATGGGCCTCATCGCTGAACAAAATTTGCCTCGAAAACGTCGGATCTTCTTGGAACTTTTCAAGAACCCATAGAGCGAAGCGATGTCGCTTGTGAAGGTTGAGCGGCTTCAGTTGTTGCACAAGCTGTATTTTGTGCGCTTTCAATTTAAGATCTCGACGTAAAATGCGCCAAGTCGTTCCATACATCAGTCCGAGTTGCTGCGAACGGCGCCGAATCGACTCTCCACGGTCTTCGTGTACACTCTCAGCTATGGTCTATTCGGTCGAATATTATCCAATAATGAATGTTGGGTCTCAAAGTGGGTGATGGTGTTGCGAATATTAGGCCGATTATGTTGACCATAAGTTGAGCGAAGTGCACGAAACACATTCCTCACCGAACGTGAATTTTCGTAATAAAGTTGAACGAAATGCCAAATAATACTAAACAAAAATAACATGACAGCATGACATGACTCACACGTGATCTGTCAAAAAAAAGGCTATTGAAAAATGTATCTCTACTTGAATCACCCTTTATTTGTAATGAAATTTATCCAATAAGGGACATGACATAAATTACGAAAGGTACTCGTATTAATTTTATTTGTATAATTTTTTTTTTTTTATCTTAGAAATGGCGTTATACTTTTATTTTATTTTATTTATCATTAATTCGGTACATTTATAATGTTTCGTTTTATTTTATTTAATAAAAAAAATAATTTTCTTTATAAGAAATCATAGCCTTTTTTCTTATAACTAAAGTTTTAAAAAATTCCCAAGAATTCTCATTCCCATTTCCCGGGAAAAGAAATATTGAGGGAAAACCAATACCTGATCAGTAAATGTAAACAAAGAATCAAAAAATTAACTTATTTTTTCGGAATACGGTTTTCGTAACGCCCAGATAAGCTACGGAGTACGTTCTTATACATATCTATCAGATATGTATGTCTATATTTGAAAGAAAAAAAACCTGAATTTTTAACGTGAAATAAATAATACATTTCTTCATTAACCACAAATAAAACATAACACCCGGATTTAAATTAAAAAAAAAATAGTTCAAAACCAACAAAAAATCAGTCATCATAATTTTGTCTTACAAAATCATCAAAATCGATCGGTAAATTGTTGAATTGCAACCAGAAAAACAAAGAGTAATTTTTTCGGAATCGACTTTTTTAAATAAGGACCGTTATTTTACATTAGTACCTGTCATAGATTTTATTTCAAAGAAGTATTTGAAATTTAACATAAGAAATGTTCATTAAGAAAATTCTTTCGTCAAAGAAAATGGCTTAAAATCGCATTTTTTATAGAGAAAAGGGAAATATTTTCGTACCATCAATGATGGATATATAGAATTTACTATTATTTAAAACATATTTAATTTTGGTCCATCATGTTTTGGTACAGAAGCAACATTTGTTATAGAAAGATTTTTTTCCAGCAATATTTCAAATACAATAAATAATTTTTTTTTAAGTCTTTTGTTGGGAATCTCTGACTCTCTTTAGAAAATTTATAGGAAAACATATTTGTGTACTTTTTTCAATGTTTTATTATTTTTCTATTTTATTTTTTGGTTTTCTTCGCTTACAAATTTCAATTTAATTTTTTAAGGGTTCTTTAAAATTTTTTTACTTTAACATGTTGCAATTTTCTAAGGATACCCTACTTGTAAAAAGGATGATTAGATTTTTAAGAGGAATATTAATTCTAAAAGAATTTATGAAAATAATTCTAATGATTTAAAAAGGTAAGGAATTGAAGTGGTACTATTAAAAATAAAAAAGCTATGAAATTTAAATTTAAGCTTAGGAAAAAATATAAATATAAATTAGAAAGATTCAGATGTGCCGAATAGTAAATACAATTTATTCGTCTGTAATTTCAATAAAAATAAAACACACGGCAAAGCCCAAATTTAAATAATATATATGTATATATATGGGAATTTTTTCACACTCTTTAACTACGGGGGTTCAAAAAAATTTAAAAATTATTTAGTACCAACTTTTAGGAAACACAAATCTGTTCGCGTGAATGACTTTTGACGAACGGCATCAGTGTTATGGAGGTTTAAGGTAAAAAGTTATAAAAAAAATTGCCAAAATTCTGTTTCCAACAATCTTTAAAAAATTTTCCATACTTATGTAACCCACATCAATATGACTAAAATACAAATTAAAAGTTTATGTTATGATATTTAAAAATCAGAAATTTTAAAAAATTTGAAAAATTCCATTTCAAGACCGATATTTAAGAAAATGTAACCTACACAAAAGTATACAAAATACAAATTACAGAAGGTCCAACAAGTTTTATATTAGGGAACATTATCGCACATCGAGTAAAAAGCAAAGTGTGCATAGATTTCTTTAATTTTTTTAATTGCATTTAATTTGCTCAAATATTTTTCAGATATAACCTCAAATAAATAAATAAAAAGTTGCAAATATTAATTATATTACTATAAAGTAAATTTTTCAATGACAAAAATACACACCCAAAAGTGTTAAAAGTTGCACTAAATTCTCACGCGTAATTATTTTTGACTGTCACTTGGTTCCGATATAATTTATAATACTACCTACAGATTGGTATACATTTGAGCCGATTTCAATTAGCGCCTAGGGTGTGTTTAGACAATTTATGAAATATTAAAGACAACACGACCTCAGGTCATGAATGCTTTTTATGCAATTTTTTGTTGAAACCCTTTTTTTGCTTAATTAAAACAAAATATAATTTCACATAAATTGTAAAAAAAAATGTTAATATAAAGTACGTAAAATTTTAGATCGATTTTAAAAAGTTAAAACGTTTTTGCAATTTAATATTTTATCGCGTCACAGCAATAAAACAATTAAAATGTAATTTGGAAAACTTTTTTGATCACGCAATATTTTAGCTTCATTGAAATTACGCTGTGAGTGTGCCTCGCGAAAAAGGCACCCCTTAGAGCCACTCAGGTTTTTTCTACCCAAATTTGGTCACCCCCTATAGCGGTGCTATTGAGGATACATTAACGAGATGTATCTCAAATGATTGATAATTACAAGAGCAATAAACCTCCATTCTTTACTTTACACAACTTTAAACGGCACAAATTTTCTAATCAAAAAACTGAAAAAATTTTAATTTTGAAAATTTCGGTTTCACCACTTGTCCACAATATAATTTAACATTGGTCAACAACAAAGTGATTGAGCATAAGTTGGCCTATTTCTAAAAGTATTTATAGTTAATATTAGAGGAATTGGACGCATATGTTAAAATCCGCGATTACAGCAAACAAAAGAATGAAAAAAGAAAACTTATTTTCAAATACTTTTTTTGGTTCTTTTAAATTTTAGTGCTTGCTGGTACCACATGGAACCATTTCAGGTGTTGAATTTTTGTTGTTAATCAAAAGTTAATTAAAAAAAAATCAGAGTGAAAAAAAAATATTTGAGGTTTAAAGTCGGTTTCTTAAATGTAATCGTAGAAAGAGTACTCCCCATATGTGTTATTTTTTTATACACCAGTAAATAGATTTTTTCAACTGAGTATTGGTAAATATATAGAAATTGGTTGCTAATAACTCAGCCGATTATGAACTGATTTCAAAAATTTTAATTACAAAAATTCTCATGAACATTTCCGAAATATTGGTGTACCACTCATGCCTCATGTAATATTTCAACATTCATATATTTTTATTAAGAAATCATAACCAGGCTAGAAAAAAATACAAATGAAATGTAAAATTTATATGAAAAAATGTAAAATTTATATTTAAAAATTTCAAAAATTTTCGAAAATCTTTGAAACCGACTTTATGTGCCCTGCATTTCTAAAGTTTGTTTTAAAAACTAGAAAGCTGTTGACAATTTACGTCTTTAAAGCCTTTTTCAGACCGGCGCGAAATTATGTAATTTCATGCCGAAATTACGAATGAAATTTAGAGTGTTCATACTGGCTAGATGACATTTGATGTAATTTCGTGAACTGCTGATACTTATTGTTTACAGATTAAATTGTTATGGGGGTAAATAAAGTATTTTGAAATGGAAACAAATAAGAAACAATTACTTACTACATTAGAAATTATTAATAAAAAACTTGCTAATAAGAAATTGTTATTTCAACAATTAAAAATTTTAGACATGCAAAGGTAAAAAAGAATGCCTTTCATTTTGCAAAATCACTTTAATAATTAATTTTAATATTTGTCTTTAAATTTAAGATCAGCTGTCAATTGCTTTTTTTTTTTTTTCTTCTCACGATTGAAACATGCAGTAGAAAAAAAGTAGTTTTTCCAACCATGCACAGAGTTGCACGGAAATGGGCATCGAAATTACACAAAATTATGTAATTTCGCAAGTGTCAAAATGTATGGGAAATTACGTAATTTCAACTTGATTTCGGCCGAAATCACGAAAGTACGTAATTTCGCGTCGGTCTGAATGCCCTGTTAAGTTAAATTAAATTTTAACCAGTTAAGAGACAACACTATGGATATTCAGATGTTGTATAGAAAGTAACCGTTTTACTATCTGGTGAAAAGTTATGCAGTGATAAAAGATTAAACCAAAAATTGACGATTTTTTAAATTTTCCAGTTTTTTTTATAGAAAAAAAAAAAAAATTACCGAGAAGTATAAATTATGTTAATAGTGATGTCAGATGAATGTACTTTATTTGCTTAATATTAAAATTCAAGTGGCTTCAAAATATTTTAAGGACTCATAATTGTATGAAATAAAAAAAAGATGTTCTTAACCTCAAAAATGAGTCCCACATATTTCGAACTATTGTTCAAATTTAAATATAATATAAACTATTTTCCAGGTAAAACTTATTGCTATATAAGATACATGTTTAAAATTTTGTGAAGATTCACTTCAGAAAAAAAAAAAAATATAATTAATTGCGCTTTTTGGAAAGAATATTACCATGGGTAGTAAGTTTTATACGACTATATTTTTCAAACTAGTACTGATATTTATTTGATTTTATTAGCAAAATATCCCCAAGTATGTCTACTATTACCCACTATTTTTAGAGATTTTTAACCAATAAATATTTTCTGCTATTTGTTAAATAAAATTAAAAATTGTTCTTTTCAATGTACTTCGATAAATATTAAAAGTTTAGTAATAGTTTTGACATGAAGTAATAGCAATTTAGATGTTTTCTGAAATAGCTTTCTTTTGTTTTCGATAAAGTAAAAGATTCTTTTTTTAAGATTTTTTTTCTAATAGTTTCAACTTTTAACCTCCACAACTTTTCTGCGCAATGATTAACTCGAAAAGACTTTGCACACGCAGAGAAAAAATATAGTTGTAGTGACCATAATCTAAACATAACATGTTATGATTGAAATATATGGTCACAGCTAAAATTAGATATAATTATAAATAATAATTGTTGTGATTCCATTTTATCATATTGTGTCCGATTCTATATTTGGCTTTTTCAAGTTGTGATTTTTCGTATTATAATACCATCTTATTACATTATTATCCCATTCTACGAGATTATGATTTCATTATATTATTATGTCGTCTTACCATATTATGATTCCATTCTATCATATTATTATTACATTTTATCATATTATTATCTCATTAACCAATTTTATTTATTTGTATCATCATATGTTGTGCAAGATACAAGATAATTTTTATTAACTATACCCTTTAATAGTAGTTAAGGAATCACACCAAATATAACAAAATCTTGCCTACTTATATTAATTCATGTATAAACTAAATGAGAATTATAATGAAGATAGAAAACAAACATTAAAAACAAAATATATTCAAAAACAAACAAGTCATAAATTTTTCAACCATATTTATAAAAAGCATATTTATTTATAACATTTTATCGTTATGGGCGTAATAATATTAATATGGTTTGAAAATAAAACAAGGTTTAAAAATATGGAAAAAGATTTATAATAAATAATATTTGTAGAAATAATGATATTTTTTCACATTAATGAAATTTTGTTCCCAGTAAAAATATTTGAAAAACATACTATTCTTGTAGTCAACTA
This sequence comes from Protocalliphora azurea, assembly GCA_932274085.1. Classification (NCBI taxonomy): domain Eukaryota; kingdom Metazoa; phylum Arthropoda; class Insecta; order Diptera; family Calliphoridae; genus Protocalliphora; species Protocalliphora azurea. The sequence continues at coordinate 36,792,233 of OW026521.1, forward strand.
TATTAAAAGTTTTATTGAATTGTAAACATTTAAAAATAAAACTGAAACAAAAATATTGTTATCATGAACGCAGTATTATTAATTAACAACAAGAACATAATATTGTTGTGGTAACAATGCCCCTACCATGTTTTTTCTCTGCTACATGATTAAAACCGCAAATCAACGTTCGTGTCAGAAGAAAAAAAATTTGAAAATATTTTTACTCAAAATTTTCAAATTTTTGAAGATTTCTCATACATATCTACGTATAACCTTGAAGGACACAATATTGAAATTTTTACAGGTTTTTCCACATTTGGATTTATAACTTTTTTTCAGCTAAAATTATCCTGCTAATTTCCAATACCAAACTGCCTATTTTCTTTAATTTCAGTTTAATATTTTAAATATGAACAGATTTTCCGCAGACATATAAAGCTAAATCGCCTAAGCACATAATAAGCACCCAGAATATATCATATAAAATTTTAGAAAAATATTACTTTATTTTTAAAATACCATACAAAGAATATAGTTAATAAAATATTTTATGAATATTTTTTTATGACCAAAAAGTTCATCCCACCTACTTTTTAAGTACTTTACAAGTCGTTTTCATAATTCTAAAAATATATATATTTTTTTATTTTATTTTCACTTCATTTTTAAAACGAATGCACTTTAACTATTGAGTTCATAATGTTGTTATAGAGTGGGTGGGTATTGTAAGAGTAATGCGTGGTTTTGCCCCTAAATTGTTCTTTGCAACATATAATGCTTATTTCATTGTTTTATGTTTGCCATATTTGACTTATAATATGTATATACATTATGCACAAAATAAACAAATATGTGTTTTGCTTGCTTTTAAGCTGTTTTTGTTTTTCTGGAAAAATGCAAAAATTTTACAGTGAATTTCTTGTGGCCAAACTGAAATAAATGTATATATATTATATATATATATATATATATATATATATATATATATATATATATATATATAAACTAAGAGTGAGAAAAGTGTTTCTAAAAAATTTATTTTAAAATATTTTTCAACAGATTTTAATTCTAAATTCAATATTTTATATACTTATACAGTGGTGGGCAAAACATTTGGAATGCAGTTGATTTTATGTGTCAGCAAAAAAAAAAAAAAAAACGCAAAGTATTTTAAAAGCTTGGTTGTAAGAAAATATAATGTATAATCGTAGCCTGATTTAGAACTTGTGGATGACGATAAACATGAACCTTTCGATTTTCAATAACAAAAGAAATATCTAAAATTGTTGAAATAAAAGACAATAATTATGTAAACTCTTATTAGCATAAAAACTAGTTTACTAAAAATTGGTATTTTATTGCAAATGTTTTTACCACCACTGTATATAATTTTTATTTATTTATTTATTTTTTTTTCGTTACAGTTGCAAATTTTCATAACAATTGTTTCATTTTTAATTTGGCGCATTTGTTGCCATAAATTAGTTGTATGTAAATAAAATAATAGCCGCACATAAAAACACAAAATTTATGGAAATTATATAAAATACTGATCTAGAACACAAAATTTATAAATAATTTATATAGACTTTTTGGTTAAATGTGTTTTTTTTTAAGCTTTTAGTAAACTACAATTACATGTTGGCTAGAAAAAATTTAAACATATGGACAAAAGCACAAAAATTTTAAAACTCGATAAAAATTTTTTTCGTACTTTTTTTCTTGATACACTGACATCGTTTTGAACTAAAATCTGTGGACGTGAATGACTTTCGCGAAGGGCCAAAAGTTATCGCGATTAAAAGTTGAAAATCTAAAAAAAAAATCTCAAAGTTTCAAACTTCACTTTTTTTACTTTGTGAAAACCTATCACTAAATGTAAAAGGCCTGTCAATTTTATCATTACAAGCTAACTTACACGGAAAAAAATTATTATTTTTTTTTTCATTTATGCACAATTTTTAAAATAATAAAAAAGATATATGCTGTAAATATTTTATGAAAATATATTTCGTTAATTACAAAATTCTTTATTTAAACTACTAAAAAAAATTACGTTAATATCTTTTTAGTGGTCTAAAAGTTACAGGGGTTTAAATAATACAATCAATTAATTTTTACTGAACATTTGTCATCTATTTTTTAGCAATTAAAATACGATTACTTTTTATACCCTACACCACTATAGGTGGTTGGGGTATTATAGGTTTGTGTTGATATTTGTAATTTATGGAAAAAGTTATCCAATATACCAATAGACTCAGAAACACTTTTTAAATAGTTCCAACGATTTCCGTTCATCCATCTGGCTCAATGTCCATGTAAACTTTGTGCATAAATTACGGACTGCAATTTTAAAGATAAGTCAACGAAATTTGGCACGTGGGACTTTTATGATACAGCAACGAAGTCTATTGAAATCGGCTGTGATCGGTCTATTATTTCAACTAGCCCCCACACAAATGTCCCTCGGAATAAAGTTTAAACTCTCACAAATGCCTTAAAAAAAAAAAAGAATATTTTAATGAAACCCGGTGCGAAAAAGTTCTGTACAAGTATCAATCTTTGTATCAAATTTTATGAAGGTCGGTTCGCAATTGACCATAACTCCCATATACATCCCTTTTCCGAAAATCACTTTAACGTGCATAAATCCCATACGAATGTTAATATCAATTTAATATTCAACACAAATAAGTTTTATGTAAGTAGAAACAACATTGCCAAACTTTATGAGATTCGGTCCATAATTTACCATAGCTGCCATATAAACTCACTTCCAGGAATTGCCCTAAAGTGCATAAAATCATCTAGATGTTAGTATAAATGAATTATTCTGCATTTGTATATTTTATTTTACATTAAGTGAAATTGGCTACAGGTGTAATATAAGTCCCCTTCCGAATTTTTATGATAGTACATAACGACTATATGATACCCTATATAGTCGAACTAAACCGACTATATCTTTCTTTCTAGTTTTACTTGATTTTGGTATGTTTTTTTTTTTTCATCTGGTCATGGTCTTTTTGACATCATTTATTTGATTTGGAGATCTAACTTGCCAACCAAAAACCTACTATTGGAATTTTTACTCTAAGATATTTTTAGTTTGTTATTTGACGAACATTCAGTATCATTTTTAAGTTCTACACGATGTGCGCGATATTTTTTATTTTTAAAACTATTTTCGGATTAAACTATAGAAAAACAAGTTAGAGTGCTATATATGTAATGAAATACGCTATATTGGATGTAATTACAAATATATTTATCTATACTATATCTATTTAAACACTAAAAACTATAAATAGTTTGCATTTTCCTATAAAGTTGATATAGAATCAAGATTTTATAAATTCTTATATCCTTATATATATTATAAAGATGAGATGGTTATAGGCTTTGTTGGATATCGACTGAAAATCACGTCCACATTTTACAAATTTTTTCAATTTTGCACGTTATTTACGAAGCTATTTACATGAATTTTGACGCAGAGATAGTATATGTACTGTAGAATTTTATAGGTTATGTTGGATCTTTATCGGATGCCACGTCCATATTTTACGTCCACTTTTTTAAAAGTCTCAAAAGGATAAACCGATTAGCTTAAAATATAAATTAAATATTCATTGTGGCATTATTTAAGGAACTATTATAGTAAGAGCAAGCAAATGTCGTGGGAACCTTTATCCTTTCATATCGCATTAGTGAAATGAAAATAGGACGGATAGGTCCTGCAAGCCCCTATACAAAGAAAATATAAATCTTCTCATCTAAAGGACTATTATAATGAAAAACTTTAAAAAATTAAAAGTAATTTTCATATCAAAATTCGAATATGGTGAATAGGTCCAAGGGTAGTAGCAGTAATATTAGTTATTGCATCAAAAAGGATAGCGAGGCGCACTGGCAGAAGCTAGCAAATAACAAATTTAATACATTGGAATTTTACAAAAGTTCGCATATGTTTAAGGAAGATATAATCACTACGGTGCAGAATAAATATTTTATAAATGTAAGACAATATTAATGGTGGAAAATTTATGGACATATTTGACTAATTTAGAAAATCGAAATTCGAAAAAATATCAGTGATAAATTTATGCAAGAATGAGGCCCATAGCTTATCCTATATAAGCTATAAGCTTCAAAAAATCTAATAACGCGTTTTGGTCTATAACTCGGTTAATACTGGATCTACTTAATTAAAAAAAAAATCCTATTTTTCTGTGAAAGAACGAAGTCTCTAGCTTACATAGATGCTTCAAAAAGTTGAAAAAACTATATATCCCTTAGTACATTGTTGTTGTTTTTCAGTACCCATGAAAACAACAACTATAAGGGAAGCATACATTTAATAAATAAAAAAGATTTACCAATAACTCGGTCGTTTATGAACGGATTTGGTTGATTCAAAAAACCGAAATTCAAGAAAAAAATATTTTTGATCGATCTATACAAGAACCAAGTCCGTAGCTTATTTAGACCTTGGATGTCGGTCAAAAAGCTTATTTTCCTATATCTCTGTAACTAATGAACCGACTGATTTCATTTCTTTAGCAGAAAAATTCAGAAAAAAATTTCCGTTCGTTTATTTATTTATTTATTTTCAAGGTAATTCCGCTTTGTTTGTGATGTATCCCATTAATGTGCCTCCAAAAATAATATAGTTTGGTCTCTCCAAATACTGAAAAAATTGTTGCGAATTTTTAAAAGCAGATTTTTTAAATAGGCACAATCTCAAGACTACTTGAAAAAAATCGGTTTCTTCCGTGAATTTAGTTTTTTTGTTTAATTGCAAAAGATTTAAAGACTTTTTGAAAATTTTTCAAACATTATCAGCATTTTTGATTGTCAAGAAATGTTTTAGAATTATGTAAAGCACATTGGGAGACTTGTTGAAGTTTATTTTTTTAATCTGTAAAAAAAAAAAAAATATCTAAACGCATTTTGCTTGGATAAAAACTATCAAAAAGTATGTCAATAGTTAAGTTTTGTCAAGATTTTTACTAAAAACAAGGGTGCCCTAAAAAATTAATAAGTTCGTAGAATTTATGGGCAGAAATGTATTTTCGTAATCTTAAAAATTATGACGATATAAAATCTTCTTTAAAATAGAGTATTGAATGATCTAAGAAGTTTCTGGTTATCATACCCTTCACCACAGGTGTATAGGGTATATATGTATAAGTTTGTTATTCCGTTTGTAATTTGCACAATTTTCGTCGGAGAGCAAAAAAGTTAATATTTTCTGGATCCTTATAAGAAATGCTATTGATAAGACGATGTCAGCCTGTCTGTACGTCGGTTGAAATGACGTTTGTGAAGCCCACCAATAACTATCATATAAACTAGGGAAAAAAATATGCGAAATTTTTGTAATATTAACTCGGTTTCATTGGTTTTTAAATTTTTATGTTTTTAGCCTATATATGTATATTTTCAATAGTGTAATATGGTATTTGCATAATTTACATTATAATGTGGTCAATATTATTTGTTTTTATAATTATTGGGAAAAAATAGATAAACAACCAAATGTCAAGAGCTTTTAAACAAAATACTTGAATTTTATGTTTAACAATCAAGTAAATTTTTTGCTGAATGATACAGAACACCCACCATCCACTGTGGGAAATGTTGGAATACCACCTGCAAATAAAAATTTTTTTAAAAGCTATGAAATTTAATAAAATGTTTACTTAGTGGTAAAGCTTATACATTGTGGAATATTGCGTGCAAAATTATAACCAATATAATTATCTCAACATAAAAGTATATTTTCAATTTTTTGGAAATAATTCTATAATAATATTCACATGGCCAATTCCTAGGTGCATTCTAATTAATTTGAGGCAGCACAGATTCTTAGCGTGTCTGGGGGATCTCCAAATTTAATCACCTCGGGTATGAAAATTTGTTAAAAAATTCCCAAAATTTCATTTATGATTTGATTGAAAAAAATCTTTACACATAGACAGTCCTTATAATTCCCTTGAAAAAATAGGCCTACATGTGTGGGATATCTTTTTTATTTTAAGAGATATTTAGACCGAAGTAAAATTTTAACACATTTTTGGACATATTTTTTTATTATTATTTTTTTTAACTTGGCGGGCTCAATTTGAGTCCTAAAATTTTTCTTAAATATTTTTTGGATTCTGTACAAAATTCTAAATAACTTTCATGCAAGAATCATATACCTGTGTAGTTCCTATAAAAAGTTATATTATTTTGAAATAGAAAATTTAAAAAATAAAAATTATGATTTTATGTGATTTTTCTCAAAACGGTGGTGATAATTTTTCACTTTGAAATACATTATTTTATTTAATAAGCCATGCCTCTGATAACGACAGGGTGATCATTTTACTGAAAAAAGTCAATTTTTGAAACAAGTTTTCCCCGAACTGGGATTTTGGGTATTTTGGAATAAAAAAGTGGGAATCTATTTATGTTCTTATTTTAAGGACAATTTTGTTTTATATTAATCTAAAATTTCATAATGATAGCTTTGTTTATATAGATTTTATTTAAGCTCAAAAATTATTATTTTTTTTTTTTTTTTTACAAAATAACACCAAACATCAAAATTTAACGTTTTTTTTTTTTTTTTTTTTTTTTTTTTTTTTTTGGTACATTTAATAAAGAAATTAGTTTTACTACTTTACTATTTATAAATTATTTTTCAAGTTATAGCCTTTTCAATTATACCAAACACTTGCATAAACAGTTCACACATTCGTTTAAAAATTAACTGAAACTTGAGCCCCTTCAGCAAAATTTGCACATTTTCCTTCGTTTCTTTGGTAAATGTGTGCTGAAGAATTCTACATATATAAGTGCGCATCTGTTTCAACACGTTCTTTCTTTTTCAAAGAAGTTTCACATAGTCATTGCTGATGTATTTTGCAACTGTTTAGGAGGAGCACAAATTTCTAGCTGGTCTCAGGGCAGGCGGAGAACCACTGAAATTGATTACCTCGAATATTAGTAATTTATAAGCTTTAGGTTTATATTACTTAAAATAACTATTCTTAATAAAAACCATAAAAAATATATTTTATTTACTTCAGTATAATTCATCATATTTCAACAAAATATTCATTTACATCGATTGTATCCTAAATATCATGCTTTACGTGCATTACATTAGTATTCCACTTATTTCTTATCGATGTTAAGGCAGAATCGGAAAACAATAAAAGGTAATTCGAAAGGTCCTGGTTTTGACATATTCTCGAATTTTTTTTTTTTTTTTTGTATTAAAAAGTTAAATATGCTTGAAAACAGAGTTTCTGGCCTCCTGAGCCACTTATGTTAATGCAAAATTTGACGACAATGTTGAAGTACTTTGTGAACAATGGGTGTTAATTCCTTTCAATTATATAAAAATCGCTAAAGCTTTAAAATATCTGTGGTGAATAATTGAATTTTTTTTTCTGCATTTTATGCTGTTTTCTAATTACTGCTCTCAATATCACATGACATCTTCAAAGAAGTTCCACATTAATTCCAATAATTTGAGACGTAATTTCATAGTCTGCAAAGAATTTCCTTGCTGTGTTGCCACCATTTGTACTTCCATAGCTGACGAGTGGTTTATCTATATTAAGACCAGTCATCTGTTTAAATTCAATTTGAATTCGTATTTTTTCACCTGCTCTCATTTCCATAATTTCTTACTGTTCCTAACATTTTTTTATTGGTTTTCTGAAATATAGGGCATTTCCAGGCTGAATCAGTATTCGCAATGGCATTGCAATACTGATTCATTGGAATACAGTATTGCAACTGTATTCCAATGAATTTCAAAATATTCATATTCATATTAGAAAAAAAATGTTCTCTCAAAAAAGTACCAAAAGTAGGTTCGATTTTTACTCCTTTAACGTTCTACGTTCCAAAAAGTGCCAAACATGTATTTTTTATTTTTCGATAAGTTACGCATATGATATAAATTTTATTTCTATGTTTAGTGGTTTAAAAGATACATAGGGTGCCAAAAAAGTACCAAAATCTAGTTTTAACCCTTTTTCTCCCTAAAAGGGATGACTTCCAGAAAAGTACCAGATATCTATCCGCTTATTTTTTTTAATAAATAATGATAGATATTTAATTTTGTGTGTATCTACTTTAGTTTATGAGATATAAAGTTACTTTTTATCTTTTTTTATCCCCTAAACATTCGAATTTCTAAAAATACCTACTTACGGAGGAGGACAAACCTAAATCCTAAGTTTCATACCTCTACCTTTTTTTACGTTTGGTCAGGGCGATTTTAAATTAGCATTGTTCAATTTAATTAAATTATTTCTACTGATACTAAAATATCTCAAACCTAATTTCTCTAAAATTTTATAAATTTTTAAAATAGAATTATTTTCTTAATATGAATAATAAAATAAAATATATTATTCAATAAAAAATTATCGAACAATCTACGAATGGATTTAGCTCATGTTGAAAAAATACACAGTGGGACAGAATGAAAATTTTTTTGAAAATAAATCTTTATCTTTTGTAAATATAAAAGCTCTGTTAAGGATTTTAGCCAAAGTGGCCAATTTCAAAGGTGACATGTATGGAAAATATGGATAAGGGTCAATACTATCAGAGTATATAAACGGAAATTCCAAACTGAGTTTGTGAGCTTTTTGTGTGTGTGTGTGTGTTTTTTTCCTTTTTTTTAAATCCCTTATTCAACTTATATAAGTTCTGTGAGGGATATAGACTAAGATGCTCAAATGGAAAGGTTCAATATATGCAAAATGTGGACAAGGGTCACTACTATCAGACGACATGAACTGAATTCCTGAGTTTGTGGGATTTTTGAGAATTTCTTAACAAATTTACTTGTTTAATAAAAACGTACCTTCTAATATAAAAAAGGTACTTTTATAATAAAAACAAATACTTTTTTATTCAAAAGATACCGTTATAATAAAATAATACTTTATAATTGAATAATACTTTAAAAAAAATCTGTTTTAATGAGAGAAATAATTTTCAAATAAAAAAGTCTTTAAAAATAATACTTTTTTAATAGAAATTTATTATTTTTTTTTTTATTAAAAATGTAATTCTTAGTAAAAAGTTACTTATTTTTATTTCAAATTTACTTTTAACGAAAAAGTAAATTTTTAATAAAAAGGTGAAATTTTTACGGCACATTTAATCCTAATTTATTTACAAAATTGAAATTTCAACTAACTTCATGTCACACAGTGGGGCCGATCGCAAACGTTTTGGTAATAAATCTATATCTTTTAAATTACTGGTAGAATCGAATTGAAATTTACGGGAGAGCTGTAGAGGAGGACCTAAGTTTTCAGAAAAATCATCTTATAATTACCCTGTAATAATAGGAGATAAGCTACACTGTGTCAAATTTGACCATGTCGAGTATGAAAATTTAAAAAAAAATCGAAACTTCTACAAATCAAGTCCTAAAAGTCCTAAAAAACTTTGCAAAAATATTTCCAATGCATTCCATAATAATGTGTTCAATAGTTTTTTTGAAATATTTCAGTTCGTCTAGTCGTGAAAAATTATCAAATTCAAGAAATGAATACGAAAAATTTCTGTTTTTTTTTTTAAAAAAAAAAACTTACTTTTTTCTCAATATTTATTTAATAAAAAAATATTTTTCCACATATTTCAAAAGACAAGGCTTCAAGAGTAGATAACAAAGAAAATTTTATTTGCTTGAGTGTTGTACACTACATCCAGCATTGGTCGAAAATAGTGAATTTTTTAACGAAATAACAACATCATCGGGCTAAAGAAAAAAAAAGTCAAGCGAGATTTTGCAAATTTAAAAATTATTTTTAGTAACCACATATATAAAAATTGATTTGATACTAAACTAGTTCCCGCCCTCTCCAAAGTGTAGACAGGAAAGCAGATTTTATGAAAATAATCAAATTTTTAGAATCATACTTTTTAAGTGCACAAAAAACATATAAAAATTAATTTTTTATTATTTATTTTTAATATAAAATAAAAGAAAGATTACGATCTTTCATTTACTTTTTTATACATTTTTAAATCTAAAACAAACTTTTTTTTAGAAATTATAAATAATAAAATTTAAAATTTTTTAGCTAAACTCCTACCATATTTTTAATATGAAAAAATTATAAACACACAACTCTGCTATACATTTTAATTTGATCCTACCAGCGATCAGCCCCAATGTGTGCCATTAACAACTTCGCAATTACTTTCAAGATGAAAGGAAACGGAAACGGTACCAAACACATCATACATTCTATTGCTGCTTTAATCTTTTAACGTTTATAAGACAAAATCTATTATTTGCAAATGTTTAACAATTGTTTTAATCTGGAACAAACCCATTGTTGTATTAAAACAATAGATAAAGAAGAAAATCATACACACACACACGTACACACATATATGATATGAATCAATTATCTTTACATTTTGTATTAATAAAGTGTTTCAAAATTTAGGGTGTTGATTGGGATGGATGACTGTTGAATGCAGTTGCATTGAACTTATATTAAAATTATATGGAAGTGTGTTTATCTTTTGTTGCATCTTTAAGTTATGTATCTCTAAAAACAAAGTAAGAAACCTTACACTTATTAACACATACATAAATATGTGGCATGTAATTACATGTAGAAATTATAATAACGCCCAAAGAGAGGACATACGGACAGACAGAAAAACGCATCACTCACTTTGAAGTTTAACGCTTCAATTAATTTGTTGTTATTAAACACTTAAAACTGTGGGAATTATGAAGCCTTAAGTTTATAGCATAGAGTAATCATATTAATGACATTACAATTTTGTAAGTAACTTATTATCTAAGTGGTCTTTAAACTATTTTATATGATTTAAGGGATTCATTGGATGGAATGGAAAAGTTGATACGATGGTACTTTTGTTTATACTATTTAATGTTTAAAAGTACCGAGAAATTTGTTACTTTAAAAAAAATTTGCATCTAGAAATTGAACTTTTTTATTCTTAATTTTTGAATAAAATTACGACAATATTTTATTCTTTTTTTTTTTTTTTTTTTTTTTTTGATCTTACATTTATTTTGTAAGTACAACCAAAAATTCATTCAAAATAATGTCAAATATTTTACAGCTTGTTCACACTTGCCGCATTTTAAGTTAAGTTCAAATAATTTTGTTTATATCCTAAAAATATTTGCAAAAAAAAAGTCAAATATTTAATGCGAACTTAGCTTAAGTCTATAACTTAAACTAATATGCTCACCGTTCAAAGCACTATCACTGATAAAAAAAATGTAAAAAACCGAAAGTGAATCAGAACATTCAATTTATATCAAATATTATTTGGGATATTTCTGAATATGAAAAACTGCCTCAATATTTGGGGAATTCAAAACTGCCTGAATATTTGGGGAATTCAAAATTGCCCCAAAGCTTATAAGAAATATATTAAGGTTCCAGCACAATGACCCAAAGCGAGATTACCCAAATCAGATATAGAAAAATCACCCAAAAAATTCTCATAAAAATTTGGATCAAATTTCATATGAAAAATAACTTAAAAATTTTGCGTGAATTTTTCGTTATTTTTGGGCTATAATTCGTTTTTTATAAGATATTTTTAATATTTTGGGTGATTTTCATTTTATTTTTTTTTTTTTTTTTTTAATTTTTACAACACTCATGAGAAAGTAAACAGTCATCCTAATCATAAATAGTGCGTTTTAGCAAAGCCGAGATTTGAAATATACCAAAGTTTAAAACCCCTGCATCCGACCAAAGGTCGGTTGTTTAGCAAACCGTTTTAATCCAGACCAGCATCCTACTCAGGTCAAAATTAAAAGTATTTTCATTCTTAATATGGCTGATTTTGTCCAGAAATTTTATCATAAGTTCGATCACTGTCGTGTTCATTTTGATACAAATTTAGTACCACTAACTCAACAAATTTCCGTTGTTGATTTGAACACACCATCTTCAAATTTAACACATACGTGTCTGATATACTATTGACATTGAATGGTATCATTTTGAACATGATTATCACAATCATTAATTCTCTGGGGGTAGTAAAAAATGACAAAAATAATCCAAAAACTTCATTCAGTTATATTTCATTTTAAAATTATATATATTCTGTATAGAAAAGCAAATATAATCATTTGCTCTTAATTTATGACTCATTTAAGAAAAATTATTACCAGAGACAAAAAAAAGCAAATATTTTTTTTATGACAAAGTTAAACTTATAATATTACAATATTTAGTTCGGATAAAAAACCTACAAGTGAACACAAGAGATATATTTAAAATACTTAGAAGTCTCTATAGACTTTAAAATTAATTTATTACATTTAAAGTTTTGCTTTATAGTCCTTCTCAAGATATTTTGACACAAAATTTTTGTCCTGAATTGACATTTGACATTGAATTATATAAATGAAGGAAATGTGTAACTAAAATTTAAAGCCGAAAAAAGTACTCACCCTCAAAAGAAGTATCTTAATATGAATTTCTTTAATTGTTAATGTTACTTAAAAAAAGAGCAAGTAAAAAATAAATCTATAAATTGTATATTTTTTATGTTAAAAATAAAGAATAAAATGTCCTTTTAGGGATAAAAGAAAAATAAATTTTTAATATAAAGTGTTTTCTAGTTTTTGGGATATGAATGAAGAATATAAAAGAAACTTTTCGTTTTCATTTTGTGTTTTTTTTGGTATTTGCCTAGAAAGTTTTATATTTAGTCAAATCTCCTGACAGTTAAAAACTTTTCACATTATAATTTCTTTCTTTTTTTTTTTTTGTATTAATTATAAATTTTTGGGGATAAAACGAGAACAAAAAAAAAACAAATTTTTAAATAAATTTTTAAGTTAGTAAGCCATAAACCACAAAAAGAAAAAAAATATTAAAGAAGTTATAGTGGAACAAGAACGAACATATAATACCCTAAGCTAATGTTTATCTTAGAAGTAGGACTTGTAAGGAAACTTTGGTCTATAGTGGATCGATTTTAATAAAATTAATCTAAGTTTATTATGTTTTTAATTCTATTATCTATACGCAAAGAAAAAATATAATCGTTGTGACCATAATCTAAAAGCAACAAATTATGATTGGAACATATGATCACTGCGAAAAATAGAAATGATTGTAAGTAATAATTATTATGATTCCTTCATATTGTGTTGCCGATTTTCTGGCTTGTTTTTTCATGTTATGATTATAGTTATATGAATTGGGCTACGAATTCATATAACCATATTCTCCGGATTTAGCCCCTAATGACTACTTCCTATTTCCAAACCTAAAGAAATGGCTCCGTGGAAAAAGATTCAGCTCCAACGATAAAACTATTGACCAAACAAATGCCTATTTTAAGGACCTCGAAAAATCCTATTTTTTACGCAAAGTAAATGACGACACTTGCTCAAGATTTGAGCAAAATTTCAGTCTATTAACAGGTGGTACTTGACAAGAATAGTGTTTCATTTCATATAACAACGAGGTAAGTTCGAAAAGTCACGGACTTATTGATCCGCCCTCGTATATCTCTTGAATCACACCGAGTATAACCAAACCTTGTCTATTTATAAACTATATAAACTGAATGAGAATTACATTGAACTTGGAAAACAAATATTAAAAAAAATATATATATTTAAATTGACATTTCACATAGTTCTAGAAGTAATGATATGTTTTACATTAACAAAATTTTGTTTCTGGTAAACATATTTAAAAACATATAATTTTTGCAGGCAACCATATTAAAATTTTTATTGAGTTTACACTCAATTAAATTAAATGATAAAATTGAATCGAAATCATTGTTATCATGAACACAAAGTTATTAAAATTCGAAAACATTAACAATGAGAACATAATATTGCTGTAGTGATAATGCTGAAACCATGTTTTTTCTCTGCGTCTATATATATATTAAGAATAAATTTATGAGCTTTAGAGTTAATGTGGTAGTGGGTCTTATATGAGGACGATTTTCAAAGAAATTGAATTATGAGTAAAGAAGAAAATTGTGTATAAGCATATCATCAAGTTATTTTCCGAATTGCGACCTGTGGTCAGAGAAGAAAGCTGATTAAAAAATATCAGCGGCGGTGTATGGGCAGAAAATTTCGGCGTCGGCGACTTTTCGACCATAAACCGGATTATTTTTGCTTCTAAGAAATAATAAAAAATATTTTTTTTTTTTTTTCAATTTATAAAAACAACGTCTAGAGAGAAATTTGCAGAGAAATAATAAGAAATTAAATAAAAACGTATTTTAAAATATTTGTATAAATCTAGTGTGGACTAGAGAAATTAGCAAACGGTTTAAAACATGATCGTATTGACCTATTAATTTAATTTTTCTTTTATTACTTAACTTATTTCAATTAAATGAGTTCTCAGATGAATTTTAATATTTAAATTTGAAAATGTGTACCTTATACCGAAAATGTACTCAATATTCGAATTTTCTTAACACAAGAACTTGCAACTACATGAGTTACCAAAGTTTTTAACATTAGAAGTGCAACATAAACTAGACTCGGCAAAGACAATCGACTAAGCGGCTAGCCGTCAGCCGCGCCGATACAGCTTGCTCTCTGCCTGTGGTTTGCATAAACTACTTTAGTGGACAGACAGAAGGACCGACATTGTAAAATCGACTCAGAAAATTATTCTAAGTTCTTATCAAATGCTTACATTCTCTTATTATCTCTAATAATCTACTTACTCAGCATATAAATATTTAGTTATTATTTTTCGGAAATTTGGAGAAAATCTTATATTATACCTCTGTTTAAATTCGGAAGTAGATCCAACATTTCTAATTCTAGAGGTATTGTTGAATTAAGTGTTATACCAAAACTTTTCGAAAAGATAGTTACTGAAATCCTTTCGAATCAAGTTTTTTGGCATCTTTTCCCATTCCAGCATGAATTTAGAACAGGATGTTCCACTACCAATAGCCTTTTGGAGATCACAACCTCAGTTATAACTGCATTTGATTCCGGTTTACAGACAGACACAATATATACATACTTCAGTAAAGCTTTCGATAAAGTAAATCACGATCTTTTATTGTTTAAATTGGATAAACTCAGATTTTATCCAGTTTTTCTTAAATGGATTTCTTCATATCTTAAAAATTGATACCAATGTGTATTATTTAGAGAATGTACATCGGAAACCATTCCTATTTTATCCGGTGTTCCGCAAGGTAGTCATCTCAACCCCTTATTATTCCAAATATTTATAAATGATTTACCAGCTTGCATTAAGAATTCTAAAATATTAATGTATGCTGATGATGTAATGTTCCCTACTCCAATCAGATCTTGGCAATCTTTATGATTGTTATAAGATGCATCTAATGGATCTGAATTTAAGGAAGTGTAGAAGAATTTCTAGTATTGCTTGATTGTAAACTATTCTTTAATTCCCACGTTTCGCAAAACATTAATAAGGCAAAAGGAGTTCTAGGTTTCCTCAAGCATTGGGGAAGAAAGTTTAATGATTCTTACGTTTCCAAGCAATTATTCACATCGCCTCGTCCCTTCCGTAGTTAGGGATCGAAATTTATATAAAGAAAATTGAATCGGTCCAGAAACAATTTCTCTTATTTTATCTACGTAATCTTCCATGGAATCCTAATATTAATATACCATCATATGAAAATCGATTACAGCTTATTGATCTCCCTACTCTTGAAAGTAGGAGAAAATATAATATTCATTTGTAACTAATTTAGTAAACGGTACAATTAATTCCGAGTTCCTGCTTCGTAAGATCAAGTTCGTAAACTCAAATTTTGCAACTATATATTACGCTCCTTTAAAAATCAAATATTTTCGAAGCAATTATTCCAACTTAGATCCCATGAGACATATACGTACGCAATCAATTCAACAATTTTTATACACATATTGATTTCTCAGTAAATCCAATCCGCATTAAAAAGAATAGTTTTAACTCAGTTAAATAATAAGACTTTATTATTGAATAATTGTGAAAAACATTTTATTGTAGTTTTAAGAATAACACGTATGCTAGCCTGTAAGAAAATGTCGATTAGTATAAATGGTAAATAATATTTTCTCCAATTATACTGATGTAGGGTATGACAAACTTGGTATCCTCTTTCAAAGAACAAACAGCCATTTCTACCAAAGAAGAAATAAAACATTAAATTTAAACATGACATTCGAATAAAATATTTACACATTTTACCAAATTAAAAAAAAAAAAATTTAAAAATAAAAAAACACATTAAAATTGAAAATTTTTTCTCAAATAATTTTAACAAAGTTTATTTTAAAATTCAAATGTAAATATCTTGCTTTTTCCTACTTCTTTGTAAATTTAAATAATGAATTGCTAAGTAGATTATTGTTAAATAATAGATCAATAAACTATAAAAATCATGCAAAACTAGAATTGAATAGGGAAGTAAAATACGTTTAGAATACAAAAAGGAATATAAAACATGAGTTGAATGAATCCAATTAATCAAAATTTTAATTAAATCAACTAACTGTTCAACGTATGTATACTAGTGCATTAAATGAATTTGTTTTCTCTGATGCTTAAATACATCAAGTTCAGTATTGAGTATGAATGACTAAAAATTGTATTAGGGTGCGGCAAATTTATGATAAAAACTCCCATCTTGGTGAATTATAATCGGATAAGACTTTCTGAGTAATTACTTTATGAAAGTCGCTGGCTGCATTTCTTTCTTTCATATGAAATTGTATGAAAAACAAAAAATTGGCAAGCATTTTAAAAATTTCCATATCAGAGGTAATCTACTTTGAGACCCCATAGCTCTGCCGCTGAGGTCAAATGCAAGAAATCGAAATTATTATTCTTGATCAGGTCTTTTTTCAAACGATGCAGAGCGAAAGATTTTAACATTTTGGGTGATCAAAAGTCGGTATCTTTGTAATAAATAATGCTAGATTCGAGATAATAGGCGTATTCGTGTAAAAATTAACATAATCGAAGAACTGACACTCCCACTTTTCATATAAATCAGCCAATAATTATTTTTAATGATTTTGTTGTCAACGATACTAAAACTAAGTAACTATTTTTTACAAAAAATTAACTAAAAATAGATTACAGAACTAAAACTAAAACAACTTTATTTTTATATCAAAACAACAATATAGTTCAGCATATAACAAAGTAGTATTTTTTAATTTAAACATAAATAAAAATGGCAGCCGCAAAATGTCTCTCTGCTTGTAATGATTAAATTAGACTGAGTTGAGTACTTTCGTTTTATTCTTATTGTAAAATAGATTTTTTTAAGAAAGAAAAATAGTCATCATTAAGATTGAGTACTAACAACTATTAAATTTCTATTAATTTTAAAATCGGCATATTATATTTTATTTTGTTTAAAAATTTGATCGAGTTGGTCTCGTGATGATATTATATTTTAAGATCTGTAAAGGACATTTTCCAACTCGGCCACACAACATTGCACAGTGAGACAGAATCTGTAACTTCTAATCGACTAATTGGATCTATATACAATTTCACATAGGCGTAGCATAGGAGCGTGCAATTTTAAGTTTAAAAGGGGGGGGGGGGCCTACATACCCCACAGGAGCGGAGCTGTTGATGCTCAAATTAGGTTACCTCTGGCATAGAATATTCTTAACCGCTTGCCAAATTTTTGTTTCGTAGCCGATTTTAATATCGAAATTTTGATTTAGCCTATATATTCTAAAATCCCAAAGAACGAAATATAAAAGAATGTAGTTTCGGAAACTCCAATGTGTTCAAAATAGCTTGTCAACGTCTTTTTCGAAACTTTTAACAAATGTCCAACGACTTTATGGACAAAATTAAAAAAAATCCATTTTTCGCCGGGTTTTTGGGAATTTTAGGATTCCTTAAAAAAAAAAATAAGATAAAATAGTCTATTTGAAAAAATGGAGTCCATAGTTATTTGGATTTTTGGAATTAAAATAAAATTTTTGTAAAAAATTAGTTTTTGGAGAAACTATAAATATTTTATCTCTAATAAAATCTTTATTTGTTAAGATATCCTAAGGAAATTTTCTGTGATTGTTGATTTTATCATTTGAAATGGTAAAGTGTAGAAAAATTGAGGATTTTTTAAAGCAATCCCAAAATACCCAAAAATCCGATTCACATTTGTTACAGGTCGGGAAAAAAACCGTTGGCAAACTCTCTCATTAGAGTATCCGAAACTGCATTCTGTTTGTAGATCCATGCTTTCAGACTTTAGAGCGTATAGGCACAAATCTAATTTGTGATATAAAATAGTTCAAATTTAGGTGGGTCCTACTGGATACTTGGACTTTTAATTCTTAAATAAATTCTGTGAAGATAACCTTCTGAAAAGTATAAAATCATTATATGTTCTTAAGAACAATTTTATTTTAGAAAAAAGAGTGTAGACACTCGGAAAATATATCGAATTAACATTTTTATTTTTTTATTTTTCTTTATTTATTTTTTATTCGATAGATAATTTTGTTCTTTAACTAAATACGGAAAAATTTTAAAAAATCCGTCGGAAATGTTGGAAAAACTGAACCAAGATCTTGAAAAATTGAGAAAATTTATGAAAATTGTAACATATAAATAGCACATGTTAACATATTTTCGTAGGTCTTATAGAGAGTTTTAAGAGGACTTCGGATAAGAAACAAAAATTTGGTTAGCGATTAAAACTTTTCTATATTAGAGGGACCCTCTTTGAGTCACCTTAGCTAGGCTCATAAAGTGTCTGTGGGGCCCCCCACCCCAAACTTAAAATTGTACGCTATTCTTCTACGCCTATGTGGAATTTTATGTAAATCCAACCAGCCGTTTAAAAGATACAATTTGTTAAAAAAAAAAAATTTTGATGTGATGTGGGGTGTTACTTTATCAGGTTTTATGGTTGGGATACAAATACTACAGAATCTTGATGCTCTGGACATAAAGATATCTGATCATATGATATCCGATCTTATCGGTGACATTAGACCCTAATAAATTATAAGGTTTTGATTATATTGTACTCGGGTGTGGTTGATATTTTTCTGGTTGTGTTGTAGGTATGATATCCGATATTTTTGGTGATATTATACTATAATATCATGATCGGCACCCATAGCCTCCAGGGGCCGAGCGATTTTCCCTACAAAGAAAAACCTGCACCAAATTAGACAAAAAAGTGACAATGTTAATTCTCAAAGTCGAATATTTCGCTTTTTTTTAAATCCCAACGAGCAGCTAGCTTCCACTATTCTTCAAATTCTAATAAGTTCAGATATGAATTGGGATTTTGAGGGATTGTGAGAATTATCAGAAAATCCATTTATAAAATGTAAATTTATTTCAATTTTTTTTTTTAACTTCCACAATAATATTAACAAGCAGTGCTTTTTTTTATTCAATTGCTTTGCTATCTCCTAAAGAAACTTAAAACAGCTACCACCTTAATGCAACTGTACAACATTGCAATAAAGCTACAGAATTATATGGAAACATAATGAACTTGCAAACGAGTAAATTTCTCTGTATGCAGCACACTCACTCAAATAGTAAGAATGATAATGAATCTAAAATGTAAATTTCAAATACACATACGTAAGTAGCAATAGGAAAAACAAATTGGAATATTTCAAAAAAAAACTTCAAAACATTTAGTAAAAGAAAAACGAAATGGTACAATAAGCAGCCGAGTATATAAAAAGTATCTAAATACACTTAAAAATGTAAAGAACGATATAATCATAAGCTGATAGCAGGACGGAGGGAAAAATAGACAAACAGAGCTGCAAACAAACCGACAAACATTTATAAATTTAAATGAAAAAGAAAGAAAAAACTAAATATGACTGAACTAAGTAATAAGCTCTTCAAACTAAAAACAATTGAATGTTTTATATCTTTTAATTAGTAAAGACTTATTAAAGCTAATTAAGAATACTTAAGTAATTTTTTATGGTCTCTTAAAAATTAAGTATATACAGTAGCGAGCATAAAAAATGCAAAGCTATATATGATGTGATCTTTGTCCGCACACATTTTACTTACCGCGAGACCCGATGTAACAGAACTGTTGTGATATTATTATTTGGCGCCATAGCCATCTGTTGTATCTAATTTTGTCAAATATTTTTTTATACGTAAGGAAAGTTTTTAACTAACTTAACAGCCTTTGAGTGAGAGAACTGTTAGTTAACATAGCTTCACACTCTTAATTTTTTCGCAATAATACGACATTATTTAGTGTCCAATAAATAATGTTATTTAACGTCCGATAATTCTAACATAGGGAAAGACAATTACAAATTGTACCTTTTTTGACAATCTTCCATGTTAAATAATTAAAATTTAATCTTTCATGATTATTGGAATGTTGCACTGTTTTACTATTGGAAATTAATATTTAAGGAAATATGTCTACCTAGACCGTCTAAATTCGAAACATATGCTTTTAAGGTCAAACAGTACTTGTTACAATAATAAAGAAGCTGCCGCCAAAAGTAAAGGTGCTAGTTTGATTTTAGTAAACAATATGTTGCATGCTAGAAGTTTTTCCCGTTGCCATATTAACATCATTAAATGAACAATTGGTGGCAGTCGTAGCTTTAAAGAGTCACATGTGGTCATTCGAGTAATATCAAATATCTGTTCTTACATGACTTGTATCAATTTTTCAAACATGATCGTTTCAATATTGTATCTCCAAGATAATTTTTAAGAATTCTGATATTAGAACTACACATCAATATTATTTCAGTACCATCATCATAATGTTACTCTAAAATATTCCTAAATTTGTAATTCAAATGACCTTAAATTTATGTGTATTATTTTTAGCAAAATTTTAAAAATTCCATTGATTTTTTAAGAGTCGCATTTTTTTTACTCCCATTAATGTACAACTTTTTTAACAAAATTTTTATTAACTATTCCTATGTGAGCAAAATGGCATACAATATTTGCATACAGAGAAATTTACTCGTGGCTAGGTAGGTAGGTGGAGGAGGGTTACACAGTACTCAGAAGAGTACTTGTGCATCCACTCGGAGACCTAGAGATCCATTGTAAGTCCCTTCGTAGAGAATATAGAGAGAATTTGTATTAATTATAGAGAAGATCATGAAAGGAAAATAATAGAGAAAAGCTGAGACCAAGAAAAGTATAGAAATGAATAGAAAAAACCCGGAAAGGAAAAGTACTACCGTCCTATATCGTTATTAGAAATAAAGCAATTAAAAAAAAGCCAACGACCCTCTCTTAGCCAGCCTATTCCCATGACGAAACCTATTAATCTATCGAGATCTATCCTCAACATACTGCCCAATTTGTCAACGAATCGACTGCCTAACTGCTTACTTAGTTGTAGACATGGACAGTGACATATAGTATGTTCCACCGTCTCTAGCTCCTCATTATCTTCACACATCCTGCAAAGGCCGGAGGAACCTTTATCACAATTCCCTGTTATTCCCCCTATGGGACAATGACTTGTCAGAATACCTATCATAGTCTTCAGGTTTTCCTTCTTCATACCCAAAAGAAGATTTGCATCTGCCTTATCAAGTTTAGGCCATAGGACCCTTGATAATCTGCAGTGTGTTCTACGATTCCATGCATGATTAGTTCTATCCCGAATCCACTCCCTAATTAACCTGAAATAAAAGCCCAGAGGTGGTCTCACACCACTTTCACTTGCAGCCTATCCAAAGCTAAGCCGTTCCTAGCTAATTCATCAGCTACCTCATTGCCAGTTATCTCGCAATGACCCGATACCCAGCATAGTCTGATATGATTATTTCCCATCAATCTCCTAAGAGCCTTCTTACAGTCGATAACTAGCATAGACTTGACAAAATCTCCTTTCAAGGCCTTCAGCGCCGCTTGGCTATCTAGATACAGAGTTACCTCTGGATTCTCTTACCTCTGGATTCAATTCCATGGCCCTAAGAATACCTAGAATTTCCACCTGGAACACACTTCAACTATTCTAGAGTCTATACGTTTTCCTGATGTTCTCCTCAACCAGTTACACACCTTCGCTAGTGCCTGTATCCATTTTGGATCCACTGAATAGTTTCTCCCTGCCTGACCATTGGTCCCTACTCGGGATAATCAGTATAGGATTTTCCCTGCAATCGACCTCCGTGCACATATAGTCCGTGGATCCAGAGGGAACCAAGGCATGTCCTAAAACCACAAAGAATAAAATCACAACAGAATTGGCTAATTTATTAACGTTCAAGGCCTTATCAATACGTTGCATTTTTTATGCTCGCAACTGTATACCAATATACATATACACACACCTATCACACCAAGACTTCAACTACGTACTCACTTATACTTGTAAAGCATATCAAGCAAAATAAATGAATTGCAGTAAAAATGAAATGAAGTCATATGAAAGCGAATCAAATTGAATTGAATTCATTTCGTATTTTATCATTATCATCATCTGTGTGATCTGTTTAATGCAACTGTTACAATTATGGATGGTTTAATTACAAATACTTACATACATATATTTTCTGTATTTTTTCTTGTTTTTTTTTTTGTTTTATAGTTTTTAAGTGCATTAAAAAACAACTACAAAATCAAATTGAATTGAAATGAGAACTACAAAAAAAAAAAAAAAAAAAAAAAAAAAAAAACTGAGAATTAATATTCAACACATGAGTAAACTGTCAGACATACGAAGCCTTTCATCTCCTCTCTGTTTAAGACTTATGACTGACTGTCTACTTGCCTAGTGCATATTGTAAGGATGTATATATGATTGAATAGAAGGACGGACTAACGGACAATGAGTCAATTGTTCAATTGTACTTACAGAGCATCAACTTAAATACATGAACCACTCACTTACTTAAGTATTCTCGTAATTTTTATTTATGTTTATAATTTTTCAATGATTTTTTTTTTTTTTCATTGTTGATGATGATGGGAAGGAATTCAAAAATAAAAAAGTTCTATATGTAATCTCAATCAGAGTTGTTAATTAAAAATAAGATATATTAAATATTTTACTGATGGTTGCAAATACAGTTTATATACAGGTTATATATTCACTATAATTGTATTAATACCCAGCAAAGACTTGGTAATGGCATGTAGTTACGCATAAAGTTACTTTTCATTTACAACATCATACAATCTGCACTACATAGATTATTATTTATAACCCGGTATGTAGTTACTTATTTATGATCCGATTTTTGAAAATACTATATCTTATTTATTTTCTTTAATTTAGTTTACGCAGCTCTCAGCATTACCTTTTATAAATACAAAGCAGTTCAATATATAGCTCAAATGGATAGAAAGTCGGGTTAAAGGATCCATTTAAAAGAAACTAAAATCAAAATATAAATTCATCTAAAACAGTTCCTTATGTTTTTATAGTCACAATTTTTTTTTAGAATATCTTTAGCAATTACTTTTATTTAGGCTTCAACAAAACCTAAGTGGATAAGACACCACGAGTGCTGATGAAGTGTGTAACGAAACAGAAAATGTGTATTCCTTTCGGCGGGTGTCTAATTTTAGTCCAGAAATTCTGTTTTGGTAGCAACATATATAGGCAATAAGGCAATTTACGATTGCAAACTTGTTTATGGTCCTTCGAACCGGATGTCGGCTAACTACACTACTGTAATTTGTTAATAAGAATTCTTTTAATTGGAAAGAGAGAGGGAGAGAAAAAGAGTTGCAAATTTTTTGAACACTATAATTTCGAATATTCTAATAAATATTTTTTTTTTTCGCTATAAGTTAATGGAATGGTTTCTTTTTTAGTTGTCAAACAAAATGCAGTTAACAAACTCCAAAAAATACAAAAAAAAAAAAAAAATAGGTATAAAAAATATTTGGATAGCAACAAATAAATAAAAGAAGCAAATATCATCTCAGTTCCGAATGTCTTGATCATTACTATATGTGAAAGTGTGGAGGAGAGTAGCTTCCAAAAAGAGATTGCAGTAAATGTACTCCGATTGGTCAAATTACGAAATTGAATTTCATATTTAGCTATATATTGTATGTACCTATTTAGAATAAGTTTTAGGTAAATATCTCAACTACTTTATGATTTAATTGCAAACTGAATTTTTATATCCTTTTAGATAAACTGAATACTTTATAACTGATATCATTATTTTTTTAAAATAGTATGACTCAACTTTATTATTATGGAGAGTTACTGCTACATGATTATGAAAAACTGCTCGAAGATAATAATACAAGAACATTTTTTACATATGAAATATAAAGAGGCAGATAAGGAGAGTTTATATTTAAAATTAAACATAATAAATAAAAAAATAATTCAAGCTATAAATAAAACTCAATGTAAAAATAACTTCATTACAAAATATAAGAATATAAATGAATGATTTATACACAAATATAAATGATTAATATATTTTTTAAAACAAGTAAAAATACTATATTCGGCTTGGCCGAATCTATTATACCCACCATCATAAACTTTTTAATTTTGAAATTCAACTTATATAGGAGGTGGGCAATAAAGTGGGCGGATCACGTCTATTTACGAGTTTATATCGATCTCTTAACTAAGATCGACTTACGGAAAAATTTGTGTATACAATTCACTTTATAAAATATAAACCAATGGAACAATCTTTTTGACATTTTGTTTTTGCTAAAGACTGTTATATTCAAATTTTAAATTCAAAATAAAAATAATTTTTTATTAGTTTTTAATATAATGTTTAATATTTTCTGAAATAATACCCTTTTCGTTTTCGGTTACTTTTTTGTTGGAATGGGTCCACTTCTTTTTAAATTCTATTTTATTTTTTTTAGTCAGCTTGAAGTATTCTTTAACCCTACGTTAGTCTATAGTCGATGTACCCGGGTACCTTAGTGGGTTTTTCGTTGATTTTGTACAAAAAATTATAATTTTATGTTAATTATTTACTAGTATTATTTAATTAGTTATAAACCTAAAAGAAAACTGGTAAATACACGTAGGAAAAACTTTTTTGAGTGTGTTCGCGATGTCCGTCCGTCCGTCCGTCTATCTGCCCATGTTTAACTTTTAA
Organism: Protocalliphora azurea; assembly: GCA_932274085.1. Lineage (NCBI taxonomy): Eukaryota > Metazoa > Arthropoda > Insecta > Diptera > Calliphoridae > Protocalliphora > Protocalliphora azurea. The sequence continues at coordinate 36,817,317 of OW026521.1, forward strand.
AGAAGCTGCAAGTCACAATTTTTAAGAAAAACTTTGTTCAAATAAGTTGACAATATTTACTTATTATAATCTAGCCCCCATACAAATTTTCCCCTAAAATAGGGAAAATTGATATGACCTGGCACACATAGCAGAAATAGTATAAACATGCTGAACCTTTGCATGATATTTTAGATAAAAATATTCGTTATTTTTACATAACATACAAAAAAAATCATAAAAACCACAGACAATATTGATGGTTGCAAAAATGGCTTAAAGTATGAAAAAATAATTATAAAAACTGTCGCAAAATAGTGATAGTGAGAAGTATTTGGAAGTTGTCATATATTATATTTTATTCCTTTCTCCGATGCTCCTAAATAACCTAGAAAGTTTAAAATTAGATTGCTTATGAAACTATTTTGCCTTTAAATTCTAATGGACTCAGATTTTATATAATGACGGTTTTGCCTGACATGGACAGGCTTACTCACTAGTTTAAACAAAAACAATTTTTAAATTTAACTTTCAATGAAGCAAAAGGCATTAAAAATAATAATTAATGCAAAGAAAAGTAGTACAAAATACATAAAAATTATATGAGTACTCTGGGTATTGACTCCCGTAGGTGTCAAAATTAAGGCCATTTTATTTATAGTCCAAGTTAACAAAATTGAGGTTTCTTCAGTTTTCAAACTTTAAAAACACCTTAACCACAAAGATCTGAAATTTCGTGGCTATATCTTCATTTTCAAAGAAATGAGAGCATTTTAAAGTCAAAAAAAGGTACCCGGGTATGTACCGTAGGGTTAGATATTTGTTTACTATGACCAAATAGATTTCAAATGAACTGAGTTCTGGACATTTTAATGGATTGACTTCATTTGGTACAAGGCAGCACCATTTTTTTTTTTTTTTTTTAATACCACTCAATTACCTTTTTTGTTATAATAATGAGAGAGAGATGAGGCCACACAAATTAGCATCCGTTATGTTTTCCAATGATAGGAAAAAATATTTTTCGACCGCACCCATTTGCGTACATTTCTCTATTAAAAGTGTCAATTGTTATGAATGAAGTTTAATTTTTTATGAATGAAGTTTAATTTTTTTCAGCATAAACTTTGGTCTTGAAAGACCAAAAGTTTATGCTATAATTTAGATTTTTTACATTATATTTATCTGATACATTTCCCATAACATCTGTTATGAGAAATGTATCATGACTAGGATATTGTTAAAAGTCTGCCAATCACTCTTTAGGCTGCATTCATATTTTTGAAAATAAAATTTCGTTTTCTCTTTTGGCTTTACATTTGTTTTAGCGTTTCTATTAGCTGGAACGGTGTTACCAGCCTATATAGGGGTTCTAAAAATGCTTGAAAAATGCCTATTGGTCGATATGTAGGTTAAAAAATTCAGATAAACCTGTTTTTTTTTTTTTTTTTTGCTATTTATAAAATGATTTTAGCGATTTCTTTTGATGTATATATCATATAACTAAGTAATCGAGGGACTTCATAAACCTCATATCAACCGACAATCGGGCGGATAGACAGATGTAGTTTTTTTTTTAAGTGCTAGTCAAAAATTATATATATTGCTAATGAAATGAAAAAATTATATATAACCTTTACATTTGAGGTAATGGCTTAACTTGTAAAAATTTCATATAATTATCAGTAGAATGGTAATAGTTCCGAGATCGAAAAGCATTGCAAAAGCCGAACTAGTTCCAAAAAATTCAGTTTATTTATTTTATCTTAAAATTAAGTTTTAAGTTAAAATGTTTAATAAATTTAAAATAAAATAAATAATATAATCAAACATATACACATACACACATTTATCAATTTATCTTAAAGGCCGGTGGCCGCTTAAGAGGGTTTAAGTTTTATTTTCTTGAAGGAGGGGTCATTTAAATGTATATACTTGAATATTTTTTTTTTTTTTTTTTTTTTTTTTTTTTGTTCAACGCCAGTTGAGCTCAGTTATTAAGAATTATTATTTTTTTCTGTAACAAGATTTTATTGCAATATAAATACATAAATTTGTTTGTAGTGTTTCGTTGCTATGGTCTGGTTTAAGTTGTTGAAATGTTATTTTATTTTTTATTTTTAATTTTAATGCTATTGGCTTCCTTTCTTTTTATATACAAGTAGCATTTAAAATTTTTATTATTATTTCTTAAGCTGTTAATGTTCTTTAAATGGGCGTTGACAGGCACATACTTGAATAAAGGTTCAAAGAATTTATTAACGATGATGAGAATATGAAATTAAAAATTAAACAAAGTAAAAAAAAAATTCACTTAAGACCTCACATATTGCACCATGTGGAGTTTGGATCATTTTAATACAAATGAAAGAATATTTGATATGAATACGAAAGCTGTGTAATTGTGCAAAATGAAAAATTGTTATTGATTAAAGTTGGTTATATATCAAAATAATTTATTTTAATTAAAAATGTAAGTAAATAATAAAAAGGACTACTACGTCATGACGTATGATATAGGGATTATTTAAAACCATCTATATAGACATATTATATATCAGTGAATTGGTAATAAGTCTGGTTTTATAATATTTTATAAGTTTTTGGTAAGTAGGCAGAATTTTTATTGAAAAATATTATTATTTCTTTTTTACTCTTTTGAAATATTATTTATTTTTGAAGAATTGGCAAAAACTGGTTGTAGAAGCTACTTGAATGATTTTTCGAATAATGAAAGATCGATATTCATTTTATACAATACATAAGTAATATTAGTGATGATATAATGCTAGTAAGCTTTTTCGTGCAACCAAGAAAAGTTGACTTTTTCATAAAATTTGCACTCCTGCATTGATTTTTGTCTGAGCGGAAAGCAGTTTAGTTCCAAATCGATCTAGATATATATTTTAAAGAAACAGCTTCAATAAATTTAGAAAAGCTCGCGTGACATTTTTTTTTTTTTTTTTTTATTAATCGATAAATCTTTATCCAAAATTTACCATTTTCAACCAATACTGGATGTAGGGTGCAAATGGAAATCAATTTAAAATTTCTTTATTAACCATTTATGAAGCCTTGTCTTTTGAAATATGTAAATAAAAAATTTTATTAACAAAACTTTGATAAAAAAGTGAAAGAATTGTTTTATATTTTTGCAAAAAAAAAAAAAAAAAAAAAAAAAAAAAAAAAATACCCATTTCTCATACTAATTTCAGTGCTGACTTTGAATGTTTTCACTGCTAGACGAATATTTCTTCGCCATATTATTTCGCCATGTAATAGAAATTATAGGATATTTATAAAAAATCCTCCATATACTAATTGCCGAAAAACTAAATAAAATCGAGCGTATAAATATCTTTTTAACTGTAAGAGATAACTTGGGTCAGCAAGCATTTTTTTTCCATGTCGCTTTTTAACTGTCAGAGATAACTTAGGCCAGTGAGCATTTTTTTCTTTATTTCGCCAAGCACTTTACAGAAATATAAAAATCTTTGAAATTTTTTCATTTATAGAAGTTAAGATTTTTTGAATCTTTTACATGAATCTCGTATAATTACAGTGTTTTCTGAAAGTTAAGATCCTCCTCTACAATTTTTCCATACATTTCAATTCAATCCGACCAGTAGTTTAGGGGATACAGATTTATTACCAAAAATTTTGCTATTGGCCCCACTGTGCCTTATGTTATGTAGTTAGCGTTCAAAATGCTAATGAAAGATATAAAGAACACAGAGGGGTCAAATTGCGAAAAATGGCGTTTAATTGAAAATTAATATTTTGAAAAAAAATAATTGATTCTAGGTAAAAATATATAAAATGATGTTTCATTATTTGTTAAAAAATGTCTTACTTTTTTTCACTCCGACGTCACAGACACAGATTTATTGCAATTTTTAATCACAATGGCAAAAACTGAATGTTTAGGTTTTTCAAGTTTATATTTTTGCATTTTATTTCATAAAAAGTACTTTTTTATATATCCGCGAACAGTATTTATCCTTCCATCTAGTGGCAAGGCATGCCAACGCTCCATTTGGCCACAGTGGGCAAAATACTTGACAGACCTCTGATAGACTCTATATTTCCAATATTGATATTTTGAACATTCTGCAAAAAAATCAGAAATATAATTCAGGAATACTGCTTATATCCACGGACAGTATTCATCCTTGGCTCCATTGGACGCGCCATTTGGCCACAGTGGGCAAAATCTTTGACAGACCTCTATTAGACTCTATATTCACAAAGTTTTTTAAAAATTCATAAATACAATTCAAGAATCCTGCTTATATCTATACGGAGCGCATTTATCCTAGGTTCCATAAGAATGTATGCCAAGCCGCCATTTGGATGCAGTGGGCAAAATCCTTGATAGACTTCCAATAGACTCTATATTCGCAAAGTGGATTTTTTGAAAATTTTTTAAAAAATTCAGAAATAAAATTTAAGAATTCTGCTTACAACCGTGAATAGTACTTATCCTTGGTTCCATTCTCCATATGGTGAGAATGCATGCCAATGCGCCATTTGGCGCCAATGGGCAAAATCCTTGACAGACCTCTGATAGACTCTATATTGGCAAAGTTGACATTTTGAAAATTTTTTAAAAAATTCACAAATACAATTCAGGAATTCTGCTTATATCCACGGATAGTACTCATCCTTGGCTCCATTTTCCATATGGTGAGAATGCATGCCAACACGCCATTTAGCCACAGTGGACAAAATCCTTAAGAAATTTCCCAAATATTCCCAAAGTTTATATTTTGATTTTTTTTTTTAATTCAGAAATATAATTGAAGAATTCTGCTTATGTCTACGGACAGTATTCGTTTCCATACCAATGCGCCATTTGTCCAGAGTGGGCAATATCATTGACAGATCTCTGATGGACTGAAAATTTGACAATTATTTTAAAAATTCACGAATACAATTCAGGAATCCTATTTATATTCAAGGATAGTATTTAACCTTGGCTCCATCATTTATTGTCCACAATGGCCAAAATCGTTGACAAGCCCCTGAAAGGTTTTACATTCACAAAGTTTAATTTTTGAAAATTTTCTCAGACTAGAAATTTCAAAATGTGTATTATATTTATCTTCGCACACATAGAGAATTTAATCCATCTTTTTATTAATATTTTCTTCAGTACCTTTACACCTATTAATAGCAATTATGAAACTTCCTATACAGCGACACAAATCGAAACCATAGCGACAAAAATCGAAATCATAACGACGCAAATCGAAAAATTTAGATTTCAAACAGCGACGCAAATTGAAACTACAGAAATCGAGACCTGAGTGTGTAAAAAAATATCGAAAACGGGTAAAGGAAGTTACACTCAGGCAAGTTTTGTTTACTAAATCATTTTAAAGCACAAAAATAAGTTTGAATAAGATTTGACGTGGCAGGTTCTTATATGGAAGCATGGTCAATTATGGACTGATCCTTGTGATATTTGATTGTAAGATTTATAACTTAATAAAATTTATAACTTAATAAAAAAATAAAATTATGCCTGTGAAAGTAATTTTCAGGAAGGGCTATTATACGAGAGCTATCGTCAATTATCGACTGATCCTCATGAAATTTAATTGTATGATTTTAGCTTAGACAAAACTTTGCTGTTGTATGTATGTAAATATAGACATATTTAAGAATTATATAAGCGCTTGTACTATTTTCGGGAAAATTATTATATGGGGGCTCAGTGAAATAATGGTTGGATTATAATCAGTTTTAACAGCTATATTTTTGGCCCAAGAAAAGATCATATACGAAATTGCATCAAGTTAAAAACGATGACCTATATATTAGCTGAAATTTTAGTTTTGGATGCCGGACAGACAAAGGTTTAAGCAAAAAAAAAAATTGTAAATTAAAAAACGTATTTTTGTATGCGCTTATTAGCTAATTATTACAACATAAATAATAATATAAATAAAGCCCTATACCCCTTACCTGAATCAAGCGCCATTTTTGGCGTTTCTTCCCCACTTTGTGACGTAGGGAATAACGTAGTATACTAATAGTTGTAACGAGAACTAACAAGTTTGAAAATAGTTTAAAAGACTAAAACGTTATAATATGTAGTTAACATTGACATATTTTGTTAGATTTAAGCAAAAAGCGATTTTTTATAAATAATATTCTTCATTCTATTGAACTAAGACTTACAGTTGTAATAGCGATGAAATTAATTTTTCAAATAATTTTGTAAGATGATATATATGTCTATACACCATTCTTTTAGGACAACAATTGGATTAATTTTGTACTCACCTAAAAAGAAAATAAAATAAAATAAAATAAAATAAAATGAATTAAATTAATGATATTTTAATATATACTGCAATAATTCCAAGAATTATAATAATACGACTAAAACCTATTTAATTATTTCACAAAAAAGTGACACAGAGATTTATATGTAGAATGTATGAATTATTTTATTGAAATTGTTTTCATTTTTAAATTTAATTTTAATACCAGTCCCTAGTAGTATTTGTCACATTTTTTAACATATTTTAAATATATTTCAATTTTATGCAATTTATTTAAAAATAAATAAATAAACTCAATTCAACGTATTTCCATATGAATGAATTTAATAATTTATTTTACAATGTGGTCTTAATGACTTTAATTAGTAGAAGTAACCCACAATACAGATGTTGTTCAAAAAAACTAAGTATTATAAACATAAAATAACTACCAACATTAGAGTGGCCCTGTTTGTATGGAGGAAAAATTTTGGTTTTGATGTTTCCAAATCAAACGAAAGTTTACTTCATTTAAAAATTTTTGCACTAATGTTTTTCGGGCTTTTCGAATTCTTTTCATATTTAAAAATTCTTCGGACAGTAATTTTAGATATACATGATCATCGAGTTTTAAACTTATAAATAAGTTTTTTGGAATTGTCTCTAGTTTTAGAAATACTTGGCAAATACGAAGGCGGATCAGTAAGTCCGTGACTTTTTGAATGAAACACAGTTTTTTTTTTTTTCAAAACAAAAATTTATTTTTCAACATAATCTGTTTTTAACTCAATACACTTAGTCCAACGTTTCTCCAGTTTTTGTATCCCTTCCAAAAAAAAAAATAGGATTTTTCGAGGTCCTTAAAAGAAGTCAATAATTTCATCGTTGGAGCTAAATCTCTTTCCACCGAGCCATTTTTTTAGGTTTGGAAATAGGAAGTAGTCACTGGGGACTAAATCCAGAGAATATGTTGGATGAGGTACCAATTCGTAGCCCAATTCATAGAGTTTTGCCATTGAGACTACACACGTGATGAAAAAGAACCTTTTTCTTGGCTTTCTTTTTAAATCCTTTTTAAATCTCTCAAATCATAAATGAATTTTTGGCGATTTACAAAAAAAAATAATAATAAAAACATACCCGATATGACCAACTTTGGAGGCCTATCACTACCCCCATGACCCTCAATTCAACTCGAAAACAACGCGTCTCTGGCCAGGAGAAATTTTATTGAGATATTTCTAATAGTTCACATGTTACAGAATTATATCCAAAAATAGTGTTTTGGAACCACTGTGCTTTGCTAAGAAGGTTATGACTAAAAAAGTAAATTTTCATAAAAAAGTTTGTACTGAAAATAACTACTTATAATTTTAGAGAACTAACTGTGTTAGACCAAAGGATGGAGAGACACACGTCTTTATTTTGACTCTTCTATTTTTGGTGAAAGGATATAAAAACAAATGATTTTTGAAGAATAGAAACCCCTTTTAAATAAGTATTAAACTTTTAGCATCCTTTAGAACAACTATTCATAATTCAAACACTACTTTTTGTCCTTCAAAACAAAAGTGCAGATGTGACTGTCCCAAAGGAATAAGAGCTGCTGTGAAAGATATTTATTTTGTTTGCATTTATGAAAGACAAAACCTGAACAGCAACAAAAATAAGTGAATCCCAGTTGACAACATTTGGAAGAAATATGTATTATTTTATAATTTTGTTGATTCTCATTGTTAATGTGTAAAAAGTTTACTTGGGTACCAACAATTTTTCTTTGGCACTTGAAGTATGAGTAAACAAATTTTATTATTGTTAGCATTATACGCCAACCAGTCGATCGCACTTCAGGTTTGAGTGTTTCGACATGTCTCACACTAACTTCGATATCGAATAAATACCTGAGAGATATTCTCTATTATAACTTAATTCTTTGATAGTTAAATAAAAGGCCTAATCTTTTACGGATTTTAATCTATCCGTAAAACGGATAGATTAAAATCTAATAAAACACATTTATTTCGAAATTAAAAAAAAAAAAAATCTGAATTATTTTAAATAAAGAACTTCAGCGATTCTAAACATAAAGTATAAGTTTACTACTTCTCTTCCCTTCTATATCACAAGTTTCATCCAAGCCATCATATCCACTAAACCAGGCTGAGACTCTATTGGTATATCATTCCATACTTACATATATCGGCTGTACTGTCACACAGTTACAAAAATTCTGTAACTTATGAAACGTTGGAAATATCTGGCCATGTGTTCTATAAAATATATTGACTTCATTCTTTTTATATATAATTAAGAGTTATGGCAGTTAGACAGAGAAGTTTATTTTGAAAAAAATTATGTTTTCTAAAGTTAAGTTTTCTGATTTTTGGAACTAAAATAAAAATTTTGTAAAAAATTTATTCTTGGACAAACTATAACTATTTGATCTCTAATATAATCTTGGTTTGTTAAAATATCTTAACGATATTTTCAGCGATTGTTGACTTTATCATTTGAAATGATAAAATCCCAAAATGTTTTTTTTTTTTTTGCCCATAAAGTCCATATTTACTGAAATTTTGGAAATGGCCATTGGCAAACTTCTAGGATCACATTGGAGTTTTCGAAACTTCATTCGATTTGCAGAACTGACATTTGGGATTTTAAAAAATATAGGCTAAAGTCAAAATTTTGATTTAAAATAGGTACAATTCAGGATGGTCTGTATATAGTAATGTTGGATATTTGAGCTTATTTTTAATTCTAAGATCATCTCTATGAGGATACCTTTCGGAAAAGAATAAAATTATGTTCTGAAAGAAAATTTTATTTTAGAGAAGAAAAAACACAAAAAATCATCATTTATAAATCCAAATCGGTTATTTTTGAACTGGTAAGAGATATCGACTTCTGTTTTTTTTAGTTAGGTAAATATTTTTTTCTTTTTTTTCTTTTTTTTCTTTAACTAATTAGATAAAACCTTTAAATAATCGGACAAAAATAACGGGCTCTATACTAAAAAAAACTGGATCAAAATTTAACGAAATTGAGATAGTTGAAATTTCAGATACAAATAACTTGTAAAGTATAAGTGATAAAAAGTACATGCGAGCATGTTTTTCAAGAGTTTTATTGAGAGCTTTAAGAAGATGTAAAAATAAAAATATTTGACATTGGATAAGAAAGAAAAATGATTGAAATTTTTTTATGTCAGAGGTACCCTATTTTGAACCCCAAAAGCTCCGCTCCTGAGGGTTTTCCAAACTTAAAATTATGCACTATTTTTTTACAGTAACAGATATATTGCCAAAAAAAATTGATTATGCCCCACTGTGCAATGACGTATCGAAACAAAATGTTTTTAAATAATTATTTTTTTCGGACTAGAATGACGATTTTTGTATGTAGAAATAAAGGTTGAAGAGGTGAATCACAATCTTAAGCATGGTGGTAGCAGTAACATGGTGTGGGGCTGTATGTCGGCAGGCGGTGTTGGGAATTTGGTAGTTATTTATAAAATAATGGATAAAATAATGTGTGCCTGAATATTTTCAAAGATAAGATTATATAAAAGTGCGAAACATTTTCAAATATTAATATCAAATATTAATATTAATAGGATACTATTACATTCAACAGGACAATAAACCTAAACGCATGGGAAAACATGCCTTTTATGCTACTAACATTCTCAGATGTGATCAAATCTTGTAAGATTATTTAGATAAATAAATGTAAAATCATTAATTTTTCAGTAAAAGTCGTATAAGAAATTAATTTCCGGAGAATAGAGGAAAAAATTGAAGATTACACAAAAAAATAATAAAAATAAAAAATGAGCACTTTAATCCGAATCGTTTATAAGAAATAAAAATGTCTTAAGAAATATCCTACTAAATCCTAAATAACACCTGAAAGTTAAAAAATTCGTTGACTCTTTATTTATTATTATTTTTTGATTAAATTTATAAAAAGCTTTATGTTTTTTTATGGGGTACCAAAAATTATACTGCACACTGTATATTCTTGCCAGCTTTGTTAAAGGGTATTCAAACCATCTCTTAAAAAAAAGTATTAAATTTCTGACATCCTTTAACACTCCAATAAGGCATTGTTCAAAAACTACTTTTTGTCCACCAAAAGCCAATGCAGTGTAGATGTGACTGTCACAAAGAAATAATGGCTGGGAATGATTTTTATTTTGCTTGCATTTACATATACAAGACAAATATCGATATTAAAAACGAACAAAAACAAAAATAAAATTCCATCATTTGGCAAATTTTTTTTTTTTTTTTGATATTTTATTCTTTCTGCGTAAAAAGCATTTTTTCTTTGACACTTCAAATTAAGTTACATTGAATTTGAGTGAAACAAAATTATACTGTTGTTTGGCGTTGTCAAAGATGACTGAGTATTATTTTATGCCAGCAGTCAGGCAACTCTGTGAATTTAAATATTAAAGTAAAATCAATGTCATAACATATATACACTGGTGCATATTCCTGCAAACGCACATCAATTTATTTAATCAACTTACCCAAATTTTTTTTAATTATTTATTGCCTTCACTTAAAAAATTAATATTAAAAAACTTAAAATGTATATTAAATATTTTTCATTGTAATTTTAGTAGTTTAATACCATTTTTTATGGCATTTTCCTATGTACGCACTTAAACTAATAAACGAATTTAGCATTAGTAATAATGTGCAGATGAACCCTTGTTTTTGATAACTTAAAAATTCGATCTCGCATTGATTTGACTAATTTTTTAAGAAAATCTATGTCAATTTCTTCCCAGGCTTGCTTAATGTTTAGTTTTAATTCCGCTATTGTCATTATGGTTTCATTCTTTACGGGCCATTGGATTGGATTTAAATCCGGACTGCAAGCCGTCTAGTTCAATAGTGGAATGTTATATTCCCTAAACCACGATTTACATTGATTCGAGACATGGATTGCAGCGTTATACTGTTGGAATATGCAATATTCTTCCATTGTTCCATCCATAAATGAGAGAAGAGCATCTTCCAACAGTTCATTATAAATTGCACTGCCTCCATCGAAATTGCTCCTCGACATACGAATTTCGTTCGACCACAAATCATGCCAATAGCAATAACAGGAATCGGGACCATTGTAATAGAATTTCCTTTCATCAGAAAAGATTACTTTATTCCACTCATCTGTCCATTTCATATATTTGCGATTTTCCTTATGATGATGTTTTAACATTGGCTTACATTTTGGTTTCTTCCATTTTATGTTACCATCTGTTCGCAAAATGTATGCAATTTGTTTGGAAGTTACAGGAAGTTCAAGTTTATTTTTTATTTGTGTAGCATTTATTTTATTGCGGGTGGCTTCTTTTATTATTTTATTAATTTGCCTTTTTTGTAAATTTTTGATTACCTTTTATTGGTTTCCGCACTCCGTATTTGTGCCCTTTCTTAAGAAAGCCTCCAAGAACTTCTTCCGACCGGTAAATTTTTCGTCCAATTTCTCTGTTAATACAGACTTGGCTACAAAAAAATTGAATTTTAATTTTTCCTTGGTCTGTAAGAAAAGTTCCTTTGAGCATCCTTTAAGCTGATGAAATTTCCCAGTTAAAATCAGAAACTTACCTTAAGTGACAGCTAAAACTGTTAAAATTTTTTAATATTTATATAATTTTTTTTTTTTTTTGCAATAACTTTTTGGCCAAAATTTTCTCGACTGCGTTTATAGAAATATTCCACTGAAATGTTCTCATTGCTTAATTAAAGAAAACAACAAAAGCAAAAAACAAATATTTCTTACATAAAAATAGTGCCGTTATATCACGAGTTATTGTAACAGCACAATATTGTTTTTGGTTAAGAGAAACGAAAGAAAAACAAAAATTTTAAATGCGTTTATAAGAATATGCACCAGTGTAGTTCGCTACTACCTTCATAGCTGAAGTTTATACAACTGTTCATTGTTGTACTCTTTTTATGGTTAAAAAAAATAATTTATTATTGTTATTATTTTGTTGTTATTGTATTTATAAAATATGCATAAAATAATCTAAAATATGGTAATAGTGTTTTCCCGGTATAAAGTTAATAGTAGTGGTATGCGTATTTCCGTTTCGAATTATTTAGTGCGTGTGGCCGTGTGTGTTTATTATTGTGTTTTTTTTTTTTTTTTTTTTTTTTTTCTAACATATTCAACACCTGCTTTGTGTTGTTGAGTGTTTAAAAGTTCACGTGAGTTTGTATCTAATAGGTTTTTGTGTTTTGTGTTTTTTTATTTGTAGGTGTTGATATAAAATACGTTTTGGCTGATAATTTATGTTTACAACTAATTTATTGAACTAAAATACTTGTTGTAATAAATTAAAATTTTGTAATGTTATACTAAATATTGTGGTTAACCAGAAAAAATAAGAATTATAAGAAATAGATGGATAAGTTTAAAAGGATATTAAATGTTTGAATTTAAATTAGATTTAAAATTTGCTTAGTAGTCCAAGAAGAAGAAAAAAATATGGCATGATTACAATACTTTATGGTGGTCCTTTATGTTGGTCCCATTGTGTAATCTAAGACAGACCCGGGGTCAAACCAACTGGTTGCATGTACGAACGTATATAATTTGCTGATATCCATCTGAAAGGCTTCTAAAACAAAATTTCTATATAGCAGGTCTACAACCGTATGTCAGCCAGTCGAACCATTTTATGCGTACAACAAAATGGTTCGACTGGCCGACATACGGAATGTTCCAGAACGGAACAATTGACTTACATTTCATTTTAAATCACAAAATACTATAACAAATTTAATTTACAATTTTCCCCTCTATAAAGAATATTTTATTTTTAATTTCTCCGCCTCTTTCCATTACTTCATTATAAATAAAACAAAGAATTTTCCCCTTCTGAATGCTCATAATAAAATTAACATACATATATATAGGCCATTATAAAAAATTTTTGATTTTAGGCCTTCAAAAAAAAAAAATGTTTTTGGTTTTTGATGGCACTTTAAAATTCATTTCCATAAATATAAAATGACTCAAATGCAATAAGAATCAGTTCGCGTTGACCATTGCATTTGAGTTGAAAATATAAACATATGGGCATTTTTACAAACTAGATGTTTATTTATAGTTCCGATCAATTACATTTATCGCCATTCCTGTATCTATATTTGCGAAATTTGTACAAATTGCAATTTGCTATACAAAAATACAAAAATAAAAAGTGAAATTTTTTCGTAATTTTCAAAAAATCCATACAAATTTTTTTATTTTCAATTATCCTTCGGTTTTATTGTGTAAAATAACAAAAAACTAAGTTCACGTAGTAATCGATACAATTCTGTACAAATCTGTGAATGCGCTTCGCAAAAAAACTGATTTGTTTTTTTTTTTTTAATGTTCGCTCTTGTTTTCCAAACTTTGAGACTATCTACTGTGTTGACTATTTAGGACACATCAACGAGATATTGGGCAAAATACGCATAATTACAACAAGTAATAAGCCTTATTTCAAAATTTGTATTTCGTTGAAGTTAAATTTCTGAATTTCAAATTCAAAATTGAGTGCACGCATTTTAGAAGATACAACCATCAAATAAGGCTTTGTGGTCCGGTTTCGCAAAATTTTTTTCCAAATCATTTTTGATAGCTTCTAGACATATTTCCACACAACGTCATATTTTTTTGGTCTCAATTACAACTGTGGTCTTACATTTTACATTGCAAAGTATGTAGTTTATTTAATTTTTGACAAAAGCACATTTTTTCAAGTTTGGTCTCTAACTACACAGACAAATAAAAAATTTTTCATTCATTTCTATAAGAACTTTAAATAAACAGCTTATGTCTTCTAAATGAGTTAACATCATTATGACCAATTTTGGACTTAAAATAAAAGCGTAGAAATGTTTGTAATGGTTTTATCTTTAAAGATACAGTAAGCATTTAAGGGTTAAAATATAATTGGGAAACCTTGTTTGATAACGTGATACTTTAGTTTCATTGAAATAACGCTGTGAGTGTGCAAAAAAGGCAACACTAAGAGGCATTCGCGTTTTTTCTCCCCAAGTTTGGGCATCCCCTAAAGTGTTTCTATTGAGGGCACATTAATAAGATATATACTCGAACCGACACAAATTTTCTAATCAAAAAACTGCAAAAAATTAAAATTTTTTAAAATTTTGCTTTTACAACTTGCACACGATGTAATTCAACACTGGTAAACGATTTATACTTAAAAAATAATCTACATTTTTTTCCAAACTACACAAACTTAAATACAAAAATAAACTATCATAGCAAGCGTTGCTTCCTGAAAAAAGAAAAAACACAAACAACAACACTGACAGCTTCTGATGACTACTAAACTTGTATACATATGTTTGTATGTAGATACATGCTTATGGAAAATACAACAACACTGAGTCATTGCAATGTTTCCATTTCCAACTAAAAAACATAAAAAATTATTGTGTGTATCAGAGATTATAAATTCGGTACAATTGTACTTTTTCAGTACAATTCGATCTTCAAAAGTACCGCAATACAATTATTAAATTATTCACAATTAATAAAATTATGATTTGAAATTAAAGTTCTTGGGTAGATATTTTAGAATTTATGTATAAAAATTAGAAAGCATTCACATTCTCAGACATGAATTGGATATGAGTTTACTAAGCTTGTGTTTGTAACTCAAAACACTTTAAAAAATGTAGAAAGTCTTCAAAAACCTGTGTTTCGACGACCATTTCTCAAAATTTAAAAACACACCTGATTTTACGTTTATTAAGTTTATGTTAAAAGATTCATTCATTTTATAAAATGTCTATCCAGAGAACAGAGAAAATTCTACAAAAGCGTGTGTATCACCGTTCATTGCTCAACATGGAAAGGTTCAGTTTTTCTTGATCAGTTTAGCTTTCAGTGAAACTTCTCGAGCTGAAGGTTTAATTCGGCACTGAATATTAGGAGTAATTGTCCCCATTTTTGTTTGCAATTAGTTCTTTTTCTAGAACCCAGTACAGGTATACTCTTGAGCAATCTGATCAATTTATAATTTTCCAAGTCCAATTTAAACGATTTTAGAATTTTAAAAAATAGTATTTTCACCTGGTTTTGGCTCTGCAAAATAATATTCAGCTAATTTAGAAAGTTCAAGAGACAGTTTCCAAAGTCATTTTGATAGAGAAAATTTGTTTAGTGACAGAAAAGACAACAACACTGAAAGACTTTGCAATACTTTTTATATATTTTTAATAACTTTTTCAGATTTTGGTCTACAACTTAGTTGTATATGGACCGTTATGATTAATTCAAAAAATTGAAATTTTAGACAAATATTTACAACAGATTTATACATAGAATCCTTACAAAGTCCAAAAATGCGTTTTGACTGATATCTCAGTTACTTCTTCAGCAAAAACATTCCAAAAATAGATTCCGAATTTTCTGTGCCAAAACGGGCTTAGAATTACGTTTTTAGAGGTCTTTTCGGTATTTTTGGCGATATCTCGGCCATTAATGGACCTATTTTATTGAGTTTTACTAGTGTCATTCTAAGGAATATATAAGGAATTTGATGTATAAAACATATGTACCCGAAAACTGTGGTTTTCTAAAAACTAATTTCAACAGACAGACGGGCATCGTTATATCGATTTCCCTATCAATAAAGATTCTGAAAATATATACTTTTTAAGGTCTTAGATGAACATTGTAGAAGCTACAAAACTTATATATACCCTTTACATCTGTGATGGAGGGTATAAAAGCTTGTTATTTTCAGACACTTTTTTGTGGATTTTTATTTTTTTAATTTGAGTGCTTGCCGGTACCACATGGAATCAATTCAGGTCTTGAATTTTTGTTATTTTGCTCCACCAAGTGTTGTTAACGTTGCATCAAAAGTTATTTTAAATAATTAGAATTAAAAAAAAAATTAAGGTTTAAGGTCGGTTTCATAAAGATAAACTTAAAAAGAGAATTCCCCATATGTACATTCTTATTTAATGTTAAAACAAATGTTAAACATTTTTGCCAACAAATTGTTTAATTTCTTCTAAAAAAAAATTATATATTTTAATATACGGATATTTATCTCAACCCGCATTTCATTATAATATTTTATTTTCCTTCGTATGAGTGTTTCTTTTTTTTTTATTTTTTTTAATTTACTTAATATTCAACACTCGTGTATCATGTTGCAACAAATGGAGTTTAAATCGTATAATGTATAACAAGCGAAAATTCATTGAAGCCACTTAATTAAATTAATTCTGTTTTTATTTTATGTTATTCCATGTTTTTTTTATAGAAATTTTATATAAGTTGTTGGTTTATAGATCTTTAGCTTTATAAGAAGAGAATATTTCCCCTTTTGAAAATGTTACATACATACATATATTTTAAGGACTTTTTATCCATTTACTTATTTTATATTTTTAAAATAAATTTTGTGTTATTCAGTTATTTTTGATCTTATTTTTTATTTTATTTTCAAAACATATCTACAATCTAGCAAAGTCATCATATTTTATATTGGATGAATTGTAAGAAACATATTGCAAAGACAGGGAAACTAAAAATGTGTGGCACATAAATTTGAAAGTGATTAGTCAAATTAAAATTCTTAAGAAGGTAATAAAAGATTTTGATTTTGATAGAAAAAAGTGAACTTTCGTCACAAGAAAATGCGTTGCATTTTAATAATATGATGTAGAAATAATAACAAAGTTTTCCAAAAACAGCAGCTTTTTTTAAGTATTGTAGCAATTTAAAATAACTATTTTTTTTTAAATCCTCGTATGTGATAAAGTCGTGTGATATACTCCCTCAAGTGCACTTAAATTCTACCTTAATTAGAAGGAGATCACTTGATACTAGTGCAGGACAAATGAATTAAATAAGGATAAATAAAGTGTGCGTTCGAATAAAACATAACACACAATTTTCATAGTTAATTAAATCCAATTTTTTTAAATGTGTAAATAATTTTGACATGATAAAAATGTGCGTAAATACCTTTTGTGTTCTATTCCATCAACCATTATATTTGATTACCCAAATTTAATGCAAATTTCAGAGATTGTGGCTTAAAGCAACATATCCAAATTTCTAAAAAGTGTAAAAGTTGCTACTAATACATATACAAAACTTACATACACATATGTGTATAAGCCTCAAACAATAGAGCAACACAAATTATGAAACTCTCTTCTATTTTATTTCTCATGCCAAAAGTGTTGTCAGATTAGGGGATTTACTCCCAAGTTGGGGATTTCTTTTGAGAAATGGGGATGAAAAATTTGGTTTGGGTTTTAGGGGATTTGTTGAGGATGAATTTCAGGTTTTCGGGATTTTTGCAAATTTCTTGGAGATTTTAGTTTTATTTCCATAATTTTTCTTTTTAACTTAGGAAAAATTAAAAAACACAATATTCTGCCCGATATTAATTTTTAATAAGGAATTATTTGTTCAACAACAATGCAATGAAAACAATAAAAAATAACTGTTATACTAAGTATGATACCATAAAGTTAAAAAATTAGTTCCAATCTCTGCAACAAGATGATTATTTATGGGTTGACTGAGAGGATAATGTTTGTTCAATTGATACTCTATTATTGTTACTTTAATAGCAATCAATAATATAGAAGCTTTTAGGTTAGGTTAGGTTCAGTGCGCAGCTGTCTAATGATAATAATTTAAGATAGAAGAAACTATAGCATGTAAATTAATTGCGTGTTGCTGAAAATGATAAAAATGTAGCTTTTTTCGCACTTTAACGATATTTATTTATTTATGTTATTTATGGAAGTTTTACCTAGACAAAGCTGTATTTTATGTTTCTTCAATTTGTTTCTTATTAACTTTTAGGATTCCATGCAACGCAGTGGCATTCAGCTAATATATTATAGTTGGTTATTTAAAAGTTAAATAAAATGTATCAAAAATAATTGAATAAATTGAACTTAATTTATCATGTCTTTGAAAAAATAAAAATTTAATCTTCGGTATTTGCATTAAATATAAAAATGACGTAATTTATTTACCTGAAAGGTTTATTGATACAAATGTTAAAACGATTTCTATATAATCTCATTTTTTTTTTTTCTTTTTTTGAAAACCTATAAGAAAGTTTCTTTTTCATTATTGACTACTTACTGCTTACTACTACTCTACCCAAACCTGCATATCTACAAAGGATATTGATTGCAGTACTAATCTCTAAAGAAAGGTATTATTTTAGTGGGGGTTTTTAGGGGTAATATAAGCAGTTATTGGCGGATTTCGGTGATCAAATTTTGCTATTTGGGAATAAAGCTCAAAAAAATCTAGAAACCCTGCATCGCAATCATCTCAATTCAAAACAGTGACATTGTTGTTATTTCAAAATAAACTAGAAAAGTTGTAATGATAAAACAATAGTGAGTTAGTGTTTTTTCCACTTTTAATTAACAGAGTTGTAAGAGAGCAGTAATAAACAAAATAGAAAAGAATTTAACCCCCTTTTCTAGCAAATCGCTTCACCTAAATTTGAAAAATTTTCTATAAAAACAAAAGCAATTTATATGAATTTCGAAGTGTTTTACACAATTTGGCTCTATTACCTTGAATAGCTTTGTTCATTTTTGTTTGAGTCTTATGTATAATGAGAAATAAAGTATAAAAACAAACAAATTAAGTTGCTTTTTGAAAGATGTTTTGTGTATGTTTTTATGCCGTTCCTTTTTATTTTTAGCAAAAGTAAATTTTTATGTAAAATTAATTATTCTACCTGCGTTATCAAGATAAGCTCAGTTTATTGTTCTTTTATTTTGGATATTTAAAATCAGGGACCGTAAGTCCCTGAGCAAGCAAAGATATGCTCTAAAAAAGTGTTTTATGAGCATAAAAATACTCTTAAAATCCGAATATATATATATATATATATATATATATATATTTAAAAAATATGCTCTTAAAATATATTTTTTTCTGGATTAATTTTAAATTATCTACTATTCATGCTAAAAAGAACTGAATTTTATTAGCAATTTCTAAAAACTATTTTCTTTTTGCACTTAAAAACATTCAAATTTAATCAGAAAGTTACAAAATTTCTATCAATGATATAGATTATCTAGTGCTTAATTTATTTGGCTATTTCTGGCGATCACTCACTGTGGTACATGGGTTATACGTTCCCAAATTTAAATTAGTGTAGTTTTGATACTAAAAATGTTGAGATAATAATAATAATAAATAATAAATCAAGGTTTAGTTGATCTACGATACCTAAAAATATTGTACAAACATTTTGAATTTAACTGTCGAAATTAAAAAGTGGAATTATGAGACGAAATCGCAAATTATTCTAAAGTGGATAAAAATTCAACATTCATTTTTATTTGGGTCATAAGTATAGATAATCGACTTTAATAGGGTATCATTAGTTTTTTCATTATGCAAAAACTAGTGATTTTATAGCGTTTCCTAAATGACAAAAAGCACTTTGGACCATCATTTATATACGTCCGTTATATGGTTCATAAGAAAACTTTTAGAAAGTTCTACTAAATGAAACAAGTGTATTTGTCCTATTACTTCCGCATAAGGATTACCGTCCATTAAATGAGTATACTTTTTTTTTCAAGCGACCAATGGAACATTAATACTTGCTTGACACGAAAGGAAGACGAATAGAACATTCGTATTCACCCCAAGAATAACAAGATAGTCTAACATCCGAATTAGTGTATTAAAAAAACCGACATTTTTAGAAAACCGGTTTTAATTATTCGAAAAATAGCCTTTTTTAAAAACCAGGTTTCGTATTCGGGTTTACTTAAAAAATCTGTTTAACCAGCTTTTATTACAAAAAATATATATATTTTTAAAATAAAGAAAGTACACTTATAGTACATGTCATTTCTAATGACAAGTAATATACAAATAAAAGGTCATATCGCTCTTTTGCAGCTAGAAGATCATGTTAAAAATTTTTATTTTATGAACTAAACTCTAACAAAGCCTCTTCTGATCCAATTTTACTTATATTTTCCTATTTACTGAAATTCATCTTATTTCGGGTGGAAGAATGATTTCTTGTGAAGGTCAAAATTAAGATTGACCTTTTACCTAGATTTCGTTAATAAAAAAATTTTTATATCAATTAAAAAAAAAAAATTAAGAAAACTGTAGTAGGCCAAGTCCGACCATATGAGACCCTATACCATTATGTATGTAAACGCATAAAAGTGATTTTCGGAGGGGGTCTTATACATAATCTGTGGTCAATTAAGACTAATTCTTGAGAAATTTGGAAGTGTTGCTTGTATACTTATAAATCTTATTTTTGTATAAATAAATATTATCTTGATACTAACATTTATATGAGATTTATGAACTTTTAAGTGATTTTCAAAAGTAGGTCTTATATGGGAGCTTTGGTCAATTATGGACCAATTTTAATTAAATTTGACACCTTCATAACATACTAACATAAATATGGAATTTATGCATGTTAAATTAATTATAGGAAGTGGGTCTTATATAGGAACTAAGCTAAAAAATGGACCGATTTTTTTTAACATTTTGCGCATTGATTTATACTTATATAAAACTTATTTGGGCCGAATTTTATTCAAATTATTGTGCATATTTGTGTGGGGGCTAAGTGAACAAATGGACCTATTATAACCAATTGTGATCAAAATTGCGACCTGTACTTTAACCACAAGGTTTAAAGTCAGCCAGACGGACGGACGTAAATAAAACGACTCAGAAAGTGATTCTAAGTTGAACCTTACATTAGTCCGAAGATTTTTCCTGTTCTCAAAAACCAATTGAAAAAAATTTATATTCAAACAACTTAATTATTGTAATGAATCGGGTTGCTTTAGTAAAAAATAAAAGAAAAAACATTTCATAAAAAACGGTTAAACGTCAGAAAAAACCGACCTGTCGAATTATTCGAAAATAAAAATTTTCGAAACCAGTCGGTTTTATAAAAAGCAAAACCCGATTAACCTGTTAGTTTTTGGTGTTTAGTTTTAAGATTTAAATACATATTATGAGGCCTTTAAAAAAAACAGATTCAATTTATAAATAAAAAATTACAAAAAAAAAACGCTTTTCGGCTTCAGTTTTTGAATACAGTAATCCGAATCTTATTTACGATGGAGAAATGTGTCATTGTATTACCCGCGCTATAGATAAGAATAGGTGTTATGAACGCTATATTTGAGTTCTAATAATCCTATTTATCGGGTCATTTCTCCTATTGCTCTGAAATTTAAGTACGCCAAAAGCTACTTCATAAAACTGCTTGAACTTCCAACAACTTTTTCAATAACAACTATTTCTTGTTACACTGTATTAATAAATACTATTATACGGGAATACTTGCTTACATTACACACTTATATTTAAAAAAAAAAAAAATCTAAAAATAAACAAAAAAAGAAATAAAATATTTTCTATACATACGATTATGAGTACTATACATTTATTGTATGTGGCATGTGGTTATTGACCCTGTTGGTTAGTGTTCTTTCTCCCTTTAAGTCAAACACTAAGTAGAAGGGGGTAAGAAATCTACACTTAAAAGAGAATGAGCGGAGTTATACTCGTAACACTAACACCAAACATCCCAGTTGGCCAAATCATCGTAAACGACATTGTAGTCAATGATTCATGTACGACATATCCACTGTTACGTAAGTATTCTTAACGACAATGTGAAGGAAATCAGCGTTAACGACAAGACGAGCGACATAGTCTTCAATACTATCTTCTTTTAAACGCATTGGAGGACAATATGAGCGTCATTTTCTTAAATATTGTCATCTTTAAGCGATGCTAAAGACAAAAATGAAGACAATGTCTTAAATGTTGTCTTATATTATAATTTTGCGACGTCATGATGAAACATAATGTCACTAATGTTGTCTTCTAATAAACTTTATTAACGATTAACGATTTCGACGACACAGTCTTTAGTTTCGTCCAATATTGGCCACTTTTGATGACAATATAAAAGATAATGTCGTGAATGTGTCATCCATAAACGAAGTTAAATGCAAGAAGGAAGACAATGTCTTCAATGCAGTATTTGATCAAATACTTTTCACGACAAGATAAGCGACAATGACTTTAATGTTTTCTCTTTGTAAACTTTGTTAATGACAATTTAAGCGACAGTATGTTTCATGTCGTCTTTTATTAACCTAAACTAACGACGTGAAAACCGACAATATTTTAAAGGTTGTCATTAAAAAACTATGTTGATGAGAACATAAGGGGGCAATGTCTTAAATGTTTTCTTTTGTCGAGCTTTTTTGACGACATTTGAGCGACAAAGTTTTGAATTTTGTTTTCTAACAAACTATGTTTAAGACAAAATAAGAGATAGTGTTTTAAATATGGTATTCTGTATAATTTCAGTATACTGGAATAACGGTAAATTAATGATATTTAGACTAGAAAAAAATATTCATTTGAACACGACAAGTTAGAGCGTTTAGACGTCAATATTTTATATGTTAATAAAAGTTAAATAATGTTTTTTAAAAATAATGTTTTTTATAAATAGTAAAATGGAATTAACTTAAAAAAAGTAATTTCTAAAATTACTTTTTACATATACATATTTTCAGATGACATCAATAAAACTTATACTCGTAAAGGATGTTTTTTTTATAGGTTCGTAACTTTGAGTTGGCAACACTGCTTTATTTGACAACTGATTTAACAGCTGATAGTTTTTTTTTTTTTTTTGTTTAGTTTGGTTTGACATTTAATTATGGATAGACTTACACCCGAGCAACGCTTGCAAATTGCTAAAATTATGGGCTGAGGTACAAATGATATTGATATTGAACTTCCATTCAAAATTTTGTTCTCCGATGTAGCCTAGTTTTGGTTACAGTTTGGTGCGCTTTATGGGCTGGCGGAGTCATTGATCCATATGTCTAGAAACGATGATGGTCAGAATGTTACTGTCAATGGTGAACGGTATAGGGACATGATTAGAAATATTTTCGTGCCTCAATTAGCTGGTATTAAAATTGCTGATATGTGGTTCTAACAAGGAAGGAGCCAAATGCCAAAAAAAATATATTTTTTAATATATTTTTTAATATCAATGCATTTATATATATAAGCGGAAATTTAAAAAATGGATACAATTTTGTTTCGAAGTCTTCAACATTTTATATAATTATTTAAAAAAAAATGCAATTTAAGATTTTAATTTTAATTATGCAAATATCTCCTTAAATTATTTCATTTGTCACTGATGTAATCATAAGCGACTAAGGGGATTGTCATCCATGTGATCGTTAGCAGCAAAGATCAAGAGGTCGTCATATATATAATCGTTGACGACAAAATATTCGATATACGATATTAGCATATATACGATCATTGATGACAAATCTAAGGACATTGTATACCAAGTAATCGTTGACGATTTAATGTATGACTTTCCGTCTATATAATACCTGACGACAAAAGCGACGACATAGTCGTCGTGATGTAAAATAGAGCCAATTATAGTTCATACGCGTACATTTGGGAAATAGAATTATATATTTTAAATTTGCAATAAATTTGACTATTAAAAGGAAAAAAGTAGTTCTTTCTAACTAATTGTCAACTAATCATAGACGATTTAATGTATGATTTTTCCGTCTATATAATCGCTGAAGTCAAAAGAGACGACATAGTAATCGTTATCGACAACATTAGGAAACTAATAATTAAACATGTCCTTAACGAAAATATAGCTGAACATTTTGTTAATTTTATCGTTATTTTACTAAAGACAAGATGGGCGATATTGTGTCTCTTTTAATCGTGCAACATTTTCGCGACAGTTGTTTAAATGTCGTTGACGATTTCTTCTTGCTAGGACCCATCCTTTAGGATGTCTTAAAGATAGCGCCAATTGGGAGAAACAAATCTACAAATACACACACACAAACACGCATTCAGTCATTACCAAGCTATTATCCCATTCATCTACCCCAACCCCTGACTATAGTGAAACCCTTCACTTTCAGCAAATTTCCCTTTGCCGTTGAAATTATTTTACAGCCACCATCAGTTAAATCATGTATACAATTCATAAAACATTGTGTAAATTTAATCACATGTGCAAAATTATGCGGGAACACACGTTGTTTGTTTGTTTGTGTAGCCATCCAAAGCCAACCATCCCGGATCTTAACACATTTATGCCACTCACAAGGGTTTTCTTTTCGTTTTGTTTTCTTTTTTCCAACTCACTCTTTGCATTTTTTTTTTTTTTTTTTTTTTTTTCTTTAGTTTGCATGTTAAATAAGTAGCAAAAAAAAAAGGAAAATTAGCAAAATAATAATATGATATGCATAGTTGAAGAAACGAATTACTTAAATATTATTCTTGAAAGGGGAGAAATATTGTAAATTTCAAGTATGGACAATTTAACTTAATGGTTAATGATGGCACAATACTAAATGTTATGGGGGAAATGCTAAATTAATTTTTGGGAAAAATAACACCATAATATTTATTAATTGTTTTCATTAATTAAATTAAAAATAAAAACACGTGTTGAATTTTAGGGTCAATATTGTTTAGGTAATAAAAAGTTTTAATAAAAAGATTAAATTATTGTTTGGGAATTTTTAAAGTAAAATTTTATATACCGAATAAAAAGAAGTTAGAGTAAAATATTTGATTGTACCAAAAGGCATATATCCAAAAATTGAATCACTTATTAATAGCTTAGCTGATTTGAAATTTAACACTAATATTCGTTAGTATATCTTTAAGGTAGCAGGACCGCATGGAATTTTTCCGGCTCTCCTACAAAATGAGTTCGATCTAATATCAACTCATCTTGCCGAGATTTATAACCCAAGCCTAATATACGCATATACACCGAAAAATTAACAGGAAGCAGGAGTAGTATTTATACCTAAACCTGGCAAGGAGAGTTATGCAAATCCAAAAGGCTTTTCGAAAGATTTGCCTAACTTCTTTCGTGTTTAAGATAGTGGAAATTTTGAGGAAAAGCTGAATATTATATGAAAGACTGAGATTCAAACAACAAAGACAAAGTATATTCGTTCTCAGTATGCATGAATATAGAAGCAGCATTCAATAATGTACGAACCGATACAATTATACAATCCTCAAACCAGTTTCAGTTGGACCGGGCGCTTAGAGACTGGATCGATCGTATGCTAAGGAACAGATGAATTAATTACGGTTTATATGACATAAATCTCAGAAATAATGTACAATGTAGTATGCCACAGGAGGGCAGCTCATCTACAGGTTAGCATAACTCATATTCTTTTAAGGATCTTAATCTATAAATAAATTGAACCAGTATGTTACGCAGAAGACTTATAAATCTACGTTTACACGAATACATTTTTATTTCTTAAGATTAGAAATAACGTCGGCAGAATAACGGGAAAACAATTTTATTTCCAACTTTGTATTAAGAGATGGAGAAAACGTACATGAAAAATTTTTAATTTATTTCGCATTTTTATACTTTATTTGTTTTTTTAAAGCAAAATTAATTATTCTTTACTTTTCTTTTTGTTGAAAAGGGCAACACTGTAAAAAAGAACAATAAGTTTGACAGCTAATGTTAAACATTATTGCTCAGCTTTGTGTTTAAACATTTATTGCGAAATAGATTGCGTAATATTTTAAAGAGAGAGAGAGATAGAATTTGACAATTACCAACATAAAAATGTCTACTTGTTGACTAACTTAGTGTCTACATTAGGCAAATTTTTATCAAAACAAACGTCAAAATCAATGAGAATATATACAAGGTAACCTTATTTAAATAGCTGATTATTATTTTGGTTGTTACAGTTGTCAAACTGCATAAATCAAAAACAATTATGAATACGCCATATTGTTGTTTTATGCAACTGTTACCACCTCACACAAATTCCCGTTAAGTTTGACGTTTTTCATGATAAAAAATTTCTAATGTAGACACTATGTAAGCGTAGGGGAAAGAATCCAAATTAATTATGCAGAATTGTGGAAGAATTTATAGACAAAGCACTGAACAGGGCTCCTCCCAAAGGATTGAATGTAAACCCGGAAAATACAAAAATTTTTCTGTTCACAAGGAAAGGATAATAAATTTTTTGATAAAGAAATTAAAATGTCCAGCCAAGTAAAATATTTAGGTGTTATTCTGGATCGGAAATTAAAATGGAGGCAACATTTAAAGGAAAATGCCAAAAAAGACCACAGATATTGGCCAGAGCCATAGGCTCTAAATGGGGTCTTAATCCGAAAATTATACATTGGCTGTAGAGAAGTGTAATTACACCTTTACTAACTTATGCTTTAATAGTACACGGAATACAGACATTACCATTAAAGCGACGAAAAAGTACTAGCAACTCTCGCTTTTTGGGTTCTAACTAAAAACATATTAAAAAAAGTACCATTGAACTTCCTTCTTTAGTACCAATAAAGGGAAAAAACAAACCATTAAACACAACAAAGTATCAGTTTCCATTTTCCGCCCTAGCACAGATCCGACATACTTAAATTCTCAAAATGCTAACTGTGGTTAAATTTTCCTGAAACAGATATGACTCGAACAATACATATCTGCCTTCGATAACTTATAAAATAATATTTTACAAAAGGTATCAAAATAATTAACGTCTTGGTACCCGAGTTCCAAATAGCTTATTTTGTGTGAGTAAATGAAACAACCAAACCTTCAAATTTTAGCAAAATTGGCTTAATGAGTTTGAATAAAATGTAGTTTCCCGATTTTATCCTTTTTTTGGTATTTTTTTTTTTTTTTTTTTTTTGTCATTAAATGAAACAAAAATTGTATTCGAATTTTTTTGAAAATTTTATGGGATCCCATGATAAAATATTCATATTTATATGCTAATAAATAGAAAAAAAAACGTTATAATTTCCAAAAAGAACGAAATTTGTATTTGCTGTTTTTCTATAAGTTTCTATAAGTTACTAACATGATGTAAATTGTATTTCTGTGTTTACTGGGTTATAGGATACTGTAAAAACTGAATAGTTTCCCTAAATTTCAAAAAATTAAAAGACAGCTGTCCGCTTATTTTTTTATATGAATAACGATAGGTATTACATTTTTTGAATCCATATTACTTTAGGAGATATAAGATTACCGAATTTATCCCTTTAGCACTCGAATTTCTAAAATCCCTAGTGGATGTCCACTGTGGTAGACGAACCTAATGCCCCAGTCTCTTATTTTCGTCTTTTAACGTTCGGGCTGGGCGATGTTAAATCAGTCAGCGTTAATAGATTTGAATTAAAGAAAAATTTTATGATTCAATCTATTTTTTAAGCTTGAATTGTTGAATTAATTTTAAATCATACAATTTTTTCTTTAATTCAAATCTATTACAAATTATCTTTAGAAAATATCATTTAATTCTTATAAAAGATTAAAAATAAAATATATAAGTTTAAAGGAACATAAATATTAATTAAATTTGGAGAAGATTTGAATTAATAAAACAATTAGTCATTCCATAGTTGAATATATTTCTTTATGACTTAATTCAACATAGAATTAATTATATTAAAAAAAAAGTCCTTTAAATACAGCTTCATTATGTTTTTGGGAATGGTATTATAAGATGAAAAACTAGTATTTTTTAATTCAGAATTAAGATTTAAGAGAATTAAATTTAAATTTAATTAACTCTTTTAAAGCTCTGCTATTCACCATATTTTCCGGATTTAGTACTATTTTCTATTTCTAAATGTAAAGTATGAGCTTCGCAAAAATAGATTTAGCCCCAAATCAGAGAAACAAGCCGAGGCAAATTTAAAATAGTTTATTTAAAAATAACGGATGGAGCCACTGAATTTACTATTTTTACATAGAATTTCAATGAAAATTGAAAAATTTTGGCGGCTTAGTTTAAGCCGATGTGAGCCGACAAAAATGGCAGTGACGGATATAGTAGAAAATTGACCCGGTCTGCTTGTTTATCTACCCCAACTATTTAAAATTATTTAACAAATAAGCGCCTATTTTGAATAGAATATTTTTTTTTTTTTTTTATAAAAAAAGTTCTTGGTGAAAATTATTTTTAACGTTTTCTTTTTTTTTGAAGATATTAAAAAATTTCTTAAAAGAAGTTCAATATATTTATTTGCAAAATTAATAAAAATTTCATACTTTTGTTCCTTTTGTAAATAAAATATTTAAAAAGTTATTTTGTAGTATGAGTAATTACGGTCCATCATAAAGTAATTTCAAAAGATATGTGCACCAGAATGCACTAAAAAGTCCAGTAAAATATAAATTTCATAAATTCAATTTAAGTTAATGGTTAATTTAGAATTTGTTTTATTTATAATTTGTTTTAAAATATTTAGAATTTGTTATATAATAATCAACTTACATTGTAGTTAGCAGCATTGTCAAATCGTTAAAATTAACCATTCTAAAAGTATTGGCAACACTGTTAGTGTAGCAACACAATTTTAATGTTTAAGGAAACTCTTTAAATTTGTACTCACCTAAAAATAGAAAAAAAAATAATAATATATTTAATTTAGTGCATAAAATTTTACTTAATTATTAATAAAGTTTTAAAAATTAAACAATTGTAGGCCAGACAACTATAACGTGTGATATTAGGAAACAAACTTTCCTAAAATTTAATATGCAATTAATTATGTATTCTTAAACAAGCCAAAATATAGCTTTATATTAAGCAAAATTTTCAATTTATTGACTTTAAAAAATTTCCCCCATTTTGAACAACTAAAAACCTGCTAAATCTATCATAAAAAGTACTAAGTTGTCATCTCAGATTATTTTGTGGTGTATAGATGAATTTAAAGCACCTATTGACTTTTCCTTAAAATGCTTATATAAAATTTGCTTTTAAAAATCTTTCTACGTTTCTATTCATACAAATAATTTCCATCTTGACCTAAATATTCCACTTGAAACTAAAATTAAATTTAAAAATATTATTTGACTCAAAATAAAAAAGAAAAATAAATTTCTTTATAAGCATTAAAAATATAATTTTTAATAAAATACAAACAAGTCAAAAAATAGAACACAAATACCTTGTATATAAAAAAATGAAAAAATTAAAATATTATTAAAATACTTGTAAAAAGAAAAAAATCTTGAGTAAACGGTAGCACTAACAACAAAAACAAGTTGGAATATTTATCTTAAAAATATTTCTTTCCGCAACATTTTGTATAGAGAAATAGAAAAACTACATAAATAAATATCCTCCCAAACAAATATAAATATATAAACAAGTATAAATATCATCCCTAAAAATAAAAAAAAAAGGAATACAAAAATATTATATATATTGGGTATATGCATTAGTTTTCATCTTTCTGGCAATTTATGAATTTAATCCCAGAACCACTTCCCATCTTTTGAGACCAAAAATAAATCAAGCCAATTTTTTATACCTTGTTCTGAAGTGAAGCCTATTCCAGATAAGGCATTCGGAATCAGTTGAAACAAATAGGAGTCTGAAGGAATATTGTCTGAGTCAAAACTTCCTATCCACTATTTTATAAATATTTTTTAAATGGTCGCGCAACATGAAACCGAACATTGTCATGATGGAAAATTATAAACTCATGTTTGTTCACATATTTTGGCCACTTTTCGTTCAAATCTCTAGATCGTACTGGATCAATTGTATTCAATATAAATCTCTCGTAATCGTTTTATCCGTTTTTAACAGCTCATAATAGATGACACCCTTCTGATTCCACCAAATACAGAACATTACCTTGACGAAAGGTATATTCGGTTTTAGTATCAATTTCCTGCTTGACCGGGCTTATCATACATTTTTTTTCGCTTTGGATAATCATCATAGATCCACTTGTCATCGGCCGTAACCATTCGACTCAGAAACAATTGCATTTTACATATTCAAAGCTTTAAACAATTGCATTGTTTATGTATCAACAGAATGAGACATACTGAATAAGAAAGCCTAATGAAAGTACTTTCACGTGACATAGTTGTAAAAATGGACAACCTGGAAAAATACTATTAATACAGTCTAGTGTAAATGATGGAAATTGACGTATACACCTAATAGTATAACATTTTAACAAAACCTTTTATCAATGTGTAGTACAAAACGAACAGCACACATATTTAAATAGTGCATGTAAAACTGTTGGTAAATAACTTGTTTAATGTTTGTTTGGGTTATTATCACTTGTACCCTTTTAAACATTTTACTGTATTAAATAAAAATAATAAACATAAAATCTTAAGCCAACAAAAAAAAAAACACACCACATTGGCAGCTCTAGTTAACGTCGAGTCTATACTAGACAAATTTTTATCAATACAAACGTTAAAGTCACTTCAACAGCTGATTCTTGTTTTTGGTTATTACACCTGTCAAACTATATATGTGAAAAACACTAATGAATTCGCCTATTTTTTTTTTTTTACAACGGTTGCCACTTTTCATGAATTTGAGTTGATTTTGGCGTTTGTGTTGGTAAAAATTTGTCTAGTATAGACACTACATAACTGTCAAAGCTTTAAGACAGAAAACTATACATTAAGATATAATAGCAACAAAGGCTAAAAAAAATAATAACAACTTGATCACACACAAAGTTACTGTTATAAATGTTACATATTTGTTGTCGTTTTATTATTTTTTTTTTTTTTCTTTTTTAATCTTGAGGCAGGTTCTATAAGGCGGCATTAGTGTATTTATGTAAGTAAATTATTTACGATATAATGTGCGTGTGTGTCTCTTTCTCTCCTTTTTTTTTCTTCAAAAATAATGTTACCGGATATTTTAGTCACAAATATTGACGATTTTTTAAATCAATTTTATTGTTGACATTTTTCGGCTAAGTATTTATTTTAAAACAATATTTGAATAACACGAAGCTGCATATCCCGAAATCATAATTATTATTCGTATCGTGTAAGTGGTAGAAATGAATGTCTTTACCTTAATGTGTCATATAAAGATGCACAATGGAGCCAATCGCAAAAATCTTGGTAATAAATGATATGTGTGGGAAAGTTGTAGAGGAGGACCTAAGCTTTCAAAAAAAAAATCATCTTGTAGTCACTTTATAATACGAAATAAGTTACAGTGTCAAAGTTGATCTCCTTCAAAAAATCTTAATTTCTACAAATCATTAGCGATTTCCAAAATTTTTATATTTCTGTAAACATGCTTTCTCATCTAAGTTATCTCTTACATTTAAAAAGATATTTACGCTTGAATTTTGAATTTTTGTTTTTTTATCTTTACTTTATTTCATTTTTCGGTAATAAGTCCTGAGGTATATGAGGGAAAATTTTTTTTAAATATTCTGTAGTTTTTAATATATTCCGTAATAAATTTTTTGGTTATCTCAATTCGTCTAGCCGTAAAAAATGTTCAAAGTCAGCGTTCTGAAATTAGTATGAAAGATGACAATTCTTTCACTTTTTTCTCAAAGTTTTGCTAATAAAATTTTTTGGTTACATATTTCTAGGCTTCATAAATGCCCAAAAAACGAATGCAGGAGTGCAGATTTTATGAAAAAAATTGCACAAAAGGACAGTCAATTTAATCACCTTAAAATTAATTAACCATTTGTGAAACACTGTCTTTTGAAATATGTGCAAGAAAAAAATTTATTAACAAAACTTTGGGAAAAAAGTGAAAGAATTGTACTATATTTTTGTAAAAAAAAATGCCATTTTTCATACTAATTTCAGAGTGCAGACTTTGAAAATTTTTCACGGCTAGACGAATTGAGATAATTAAAAATTTTTTTA
This sequence comes from Protocalliphora azurea, assembly GCA_932274085.1. Taxonomy (NCBI): domain Eukaryota; kingdom Metazoa; phylum Arthropoda; class Insecta; order Diptera; family Calliphoridae; genus Protocalliphora; species Protocalliphora azurea. Next base: position 36,849,396 of record OW026521.1, read on the forward strand.
GAATATTATTTCGGAATGTATTAGAAATTACAAAATATATATAAAATATTAATCCCTCATATAGGACTTATTCCCGAAAAACAAGGCAAAAAAATCAAAAATTCAAGCGTAAATACATTTTTAACTGTAAGAGATAACTTAATTGAGTAAACATATTTTTTCTTTATCTCGCCAAGCACTTTACAGAAATATAAAAGTCAATAAAATCGAATTTAATTTATAAAAGTTAAGATTTTTTGAAACTTTTACATACTCGAGCTGGACACACAGATTTATTACCAAAAATTTTGCGATTGGCCCCACTGTGCGCCAATTAAAATTAGCTTCAAGCTATGTTAACATTTTATAAGCTCAATATTTTCGGAGTTAGGGAGCAAAATGTTTTCTTTTCGCTATTAATTTCCGAATAACTCCGAAAATATTGAAAATATTGAGCGGTTAAAAAAATAGTCTTAAGATGAGAATTTTCGTCTGCATCTTTTGGTGTTTCATGTAATTGCCTTATTAATGGGTAAGACTTGATAAAAAAACCAAAAGCACCCACGTAGCCCACCTATTTTTGTTTAAAGAAGAAGAAAAGGAAAAAAATTTTTGCCCACCGTGTGTCTCCGTGTGTATACATGAGTATTTTTACTCAATTGTAAATAAAATCAAGATTTCCGCATAAATTTTGAATATATATGGCTTATTTTATTCGTAATATTACCAACCGTATGTCAAAGGATAAAAAACTGAACATTTTGCCATTTTCGTTACTTGAAAGAAATTTTAAAGAAAAAAAAAAATTCTTCAAAATTGTATGAAAAACAATTTATCTCCGAAACTATTTAGCAGATAAAATTTTGATCCGGAACTTATGGTGTTTCATCTATCTAATGCGGGCAAACATTTCTCGAGTTATGGTAAAATATACTTGCGTAGTCGCCTTATTTTAAGGGGGAAATATTATGTATGCTCCACAATGTAATTATAAAGTGACCACACATCTACAAAACCATTGCACTGTAATGTCAAAATGCTATGAACAGAAAATAACAGCCCATCCAGTCGTAAGATAATATGTAAAATTTTTCTGTCAGAAAGTGTCAAATTGTCTCTCTAAGAGAATTATTTCACGTTTAGATTCAAATATTGGTATTATAAGATGTGTTATGAAACTGTTGTGATGAGATTTCTCTACACAACTATCTTATAAGATGAACCGTCAAAAAAATACACATATACGAAAGTTTGTTTGGGTGTGTGCATGTGTATTTTGGAAATTACTAAAAAACAATGTTTCTTGTAAAACTGCTTCCTTTTAATGATTGTTTTACATTTTAAGAAACATTTTTATAAAAATTGTGCTAAAAAGTGCATAATTCTTAAATAAAAGCTACATGTTTACTGTAGCTTTTTTTTAAGAAATTGAAAAAAATTATATCTTATAGGATTTATTAGAATACGTGTACCTCTTATTTAAGATTTAATATAATATAAACAAAATGGTGACTCTCTTCTGCCGGCATTAAGCTCAGTTGTAGACCTGGGGTAAGAAAATGAAGAAAACAATTTGACAGTTTCGCGCCGTATGTACATTAAAAAATAGTAAATCAGCTGGGCTTACGAGGTCACTTTCCTATTACACTGTGATATGTTCATAAAAAAATCAGGACCTGATAAAAGAAAACTGAAAGCGGAGTCGTGTGTGACACGTCAAATTCTATCTATTCCACATATTCTTTTTTAAGAAGGATTTTTCTGTCGACCAATATTATTAGAATAAAAACAATCGAAGAAAGGAAAGATCTTCCTTAAATTCTTGGAATTTCAGCTATAAGATTTGAAATAACAAATATGAATAATCAATATAAAACGCCATATTTGCACACTGAGCTGGCGTCCACATAAAGCAGTTTTTCTTTTTGAAATTCTGAGTTCGTAGGAGAGAGAGAGAGAAATATTACACATATAAGGGGCTATTAACAGTGATGTCAACTATTTGTAACCAAAACGCGCAGGAAAAAAATTGAAAACGTACTAAACAGCGCTAAATTGAACCAAATCCTTTAATTCTGGGTCAATTTAGCGCTCTTTATCTCATTTTTTAAACTAAAATCTTATTTTTATTAAGAGTAACAACTTAAACACAAGGTCTATATTTGTTATTTTTTTTTTATATATTTTAACTTCATTATGAATAGTGAATTATATTTAAAGTCAAATTAAAAATTAGTGTTTTTATTAGAGAAGTATCTGGTCAAATTTTATGTACATTTAAAACAATTTTTTTTTAATTTTAGTGAAAAACCTTTAATTTAATCTGTCATTTTCTTTCTTTTTTTTAAGCCAATTCCTAAAATAAATAGGAACATGTTTAGAAGAGTCTAGAAAATTTCTAATATTCGATTGAATTGGGAAAATGTATAGACACCTCAAATGACCACTTTAAGCAAAATAATTATGAATGTGTATTTTGGCATTTCAAATGAAATAAAAATCTCGTTTTGGTTTTTGGTGAACTCTCAAATATTATTAATAATAATAATATTTTTATACGGTAGAAAATGTTTTTTCTCTGAGAAAAATTCTTATTACTGTTATATATAAGTTAACGTCGTTCCTACAAGGAGCATAGGGCCTCAGTTCTGTTAAGTGAAAATAAACCTTTTTAAAAATATTGACGAATTAAAATTTTATCACTAAAAAATAAAAATCAGCAAACAGAAAAAACAACATATATGAATGAACAAATTTTAAATGTTTTGATTGCATTTTAAATCCATTCTGGGAGCAAAATTCTATTTTCGGAATGGACATTTAATCATTAATATGAAGTATTTTGAACAAATTTGAAAAATTTTTTAACTATTTTACAATATTGAAATAAAAACAAGAATTATTGAAACAGATATTTTATTTTCGAATGTAAAGGCATGTTCAATAGAGAATAATACAAATTTTCTGAAAGAAAATAAGTGAAGAAGACAACGTGTGATTTTCATGAAAGAGCACCCAAAAAAGAAAATCACTAATATTACATAAAATCTGGCAACATTGATTTACACGACACCAAGAAGAAAATAAAGAGATAAACAGGAAAATATAAATATGAAATGAAAAGTATAGTAAAAAATCAACAAAGTAATATAAAAAATCCCTCTTGTAATACCAAGTATGTACGATTATTTAACGACCATATAGAAACAATTACAAAACAACAGTCAGATGTATGGAATGGACGGACGGACGGACGGACGGACAAAAACACCCATGTAAGTATACAAACTTAAAGAATCTAGTTCAAGTTATGATTATGATTATATACTTTAGTTATGAGCATTTGTTTCAATGTGTGACTGTGTTGAAACTATTTTTTTATACTTTTTTTTTTAATACGAGTTCGGGGACAACATTATCTCTCTTACATATTTTATTACAAATATTCTTTTAAAGATTTCTTTAGTTGGGATAGTGATTTTGACACATGACAACATGATGTTTGTATATTCTAGACATGTTGGTGCTCCTAAAAATTTGTTTTTGACTTTTATCGAAAACTCACACTTAAAAAAAGGGTTTTTTATTATTCTCCTTTGTAAGGATTTTCATAAATAATAATGACTATTGGCAATTTAAGGTTGATTTTTATGACACTAAATAAATATGTATTAAGAAGCAAAAGGGGAGAACAGTAGAGGGTTAAGAAGAGATTTAGTGATGTGATTGAACAAGTTTATTATATCAAGGTTTTTATACTCGTATTACGGTACGTATTGTAGGTTGACAGAAATCGAAAGTGTTATATGAAGTAATAAATAAAATTAAGTATGTAAATATATAACAAGTTTTTATAACTTAATCGAAACAAAAGTGTAATAAAAAGAAGTTAGAGTGTTACTCGTATATTCGGCTGTGCTGAATGTTGTTATGTTAATACTAACATTTATATGAATTTATGCACTTTAGGGTGACTCCCGAATGTGGGCTTATATGAGAGCTATGGTAAATTATGGACCGATCCTCATAAAATTTGTCATTGTGATTTCTACTTATATTTGTGTCGAATATAAACTTGATACTAAAATGTGTATGTGATTTATGCACGTTAAAGTAATTTTCCGAAGAGGGGTTTATATGTTAGATATGGTCAATTATGGACCGATGTTCATAAAATTCGCCAGAAAAATTGATACTTATACAAAAATTCCTTACGCCGAATTTCATTAAAATATTACTATATTTATGATGCATTTATGATCGTTAAACCCGCATTCCGGAAGGACATTTGTATGGGGGCTAGGTGAAATAATGGACCGATCATAAACAATACTAACATTTATATGAATTTATGCACTTTAGGGTGACTCCCGAAAGTGGGCTTATATGAGAGCTATGGTAAATTATGGACCGATCCTCATAAAATTTGTCATTGTGATTTCTACTTATATTTGTTTCGAATATAAACTTGATACTAAAATGTGTATGTGATTTATGCACGTTAAAGTAATTTTCCGAAGAGGGGTTTATATGTTAGATATGGTCAATTATGGACCGATGTTCATGAAATTCGCCAGAAAAATTGATACTTATACAAAAATTCCTTACGCCGAATTTCATTAAAATATTACTATATTTATGATGCATTTATGATCGTTAAACCCGCATTCCGGAAGGACATTTGTATGGGGGCTAGGTGAAATAATGGACCGATCATAAACAATACTAACATTTATATGAATTTATGCACTTTAGGGTGACTCCCGAAAGTGGGCTTATATGAGAGCTATGGTAAATTATGGACCGATCCTCATAAAATTTGTCATTGTGATTTCTACTTATATTTGTGTCGAATATAAACTTGATACTAAAATGTGTATGTGATTTATGCACGTTAAAGTAATTTTCGAAAGAGGGGTTTATATGGCAGCTATGGTCAATTATGGACCGATCTTCATGAAATTCGCCACAAAAATTGATACTTAAACAAAAATTCCTTACGCCGAATTTCATTAAAATATTACTATATTTATGATGCATTTATGATCGTTAAACCCCCATTCCGGAAGGACATTTGTATGGGGGCTAGGTGAAATAATGGACCTATCATAAACAATTTCAATAGGCTTCGTCCTTTTGTCATGAAAGTCCTACGTACCAAATTTTATTGAATTATCTTGAAAATTGAAAATTGTACTTTGTGCACAAGGTTTACATGGACAGCCAGCCAGCCAGACGGACGGACGGACATCGTTGGATTGACTCAAAAAGTGATTCTGAGTCGATTGGTATACTTTAAGGTGGGTGTTGGATGATTTTTTCTGTGCGTTACAAACATTAGCACAAACACATAATACCCCAACCAGCTATGGTGGTGTGTGGTGTAAAAAGGGTATGGTGGAAATCTATGAACAGATTTGACTGGTATAAAAAAATCGAAACTCAAAAAAATTTTTGTGATAGATTTGTGCAAGAACGAGGCTCTGCATTTTATGCCAATATTTGTATAACAAGTAGAAAATCAATACCTTAAAGTCTGGTTTTGGTCCATCTGTGCTGGAATAGTTTGCATGTGTGTGAAATATTATTAATTTATAAAAACTAAAAATCTCACTCTACAAAATTATAAAAAAAAACCTTCTAACAGGCTAGGTCCAACGAACCAGGGTGGCTCAGAAATTAAATTCATTGGCCAAAAGTCCAATTTTTTGTTAAACTGATTTCCAAAGTTTTAATGTTATTCAACAGTAAACATATTGAAATTAGGATTTGCAAAAAATTATATCAAAATATTGGTAATTGTGGGCGTGGCCTGCTGTTAAAGACAAATATTTTATGTATTTTATAAAAACAAAATTTTTGATTTTTGTAAATTTGATCAGAAATAAACTATCATTACTAGCAAACTATAATCGATATTTGGCTGCATTTTTTTTTTTTTTTTTGTTATAATAGGATAATAGTCTTAAAAAATGTCATAATGTATCACTATACCGATTATACCTACTGTGTTATTAAATATTTTCTCAGGTGCTATATTTTAGTCAAATTTGAATTTTAGTGGAATAGAACTTTTGATAGTCAAAAGGGATTAAACAAATTTTAATACCAGAAGAAAGGTGAAAGTGTCCCCTTTAGCCCCATATATACTTTTGCACCTGTCTGGACCCATCTTTTTTCATTTAAATGAAATTGCTCCTAAAATTTGTTCATGGAACATATACTAAAAATCAGTTATAATTCGGATTTTAAACCTACAGGATCAATAAGAAACAAGGACACCAATAAGGAGTTAAGAGGTTTAATAAAGAAACATGTTTAGGATGAATTTCTCAAATATAGGTTAATTATAGATCAACCAAAACAAGGATCAGACAATACCAATGATGGGAACACAGCAATAAGATTCTTTACAGATCCCGAAGGAGCATCTGAAATAACAGATGTTGATATAAATCTTATTTCAAGATTTAAAACAATTATGGATGTACTTGTATTCAATGAACAAATTGATTCTAGAAAATTTGGTGATTATGCGAACGAAACTGCACAAATCCTTTATCATGGAGAAGATGTTATTAAACATCATTTAATACCACTTGAAGGCCTATCAGAGGTAGCCCAGGAAAAAAAGGAGAGCACAAATCCAGAAAATTATCACGAAATTCCACAAATAAAGATCTATTTAATACATTACTGGAAACGTCAGATCCGTTCATCTCTAGCATTCGAAGTCAACGGAAAGTATATTATCGGGACTGAGAAGAAGAAGCCAAAAGGCTGCTAGAGGACAGAAATAGTATAGAATTAAATATGGACAACTTGCGGGCTATTTTCCAACCGAATGAATAATAATTAAAATTTTCTCTTATTGTTATTTAAGTAAAGAATAAAATAAACATTAAAAAAGTTTTAGTTATTGTAAAAAGTAAAAATATTTGACCTTAATGTTATTTAAATAAAAACAAAATAAATATTAAAAAGTCGTTACCGATTCCAGTTTTTTTTTTATATCTGCTTGTAACTTTTTTTTATAATTAAAGCTGATTCCAGAAACAAAAATCTGCATTTTCAGACTAAATGCTATATAAAAATTAAAAGTTCAATTTTAGCCTTAAATTTCTTAACAACTGCTGAACCGATTTTAATGAAATGAAAACTGGAGAAAAATTCAATAAAATATTTCTCCATCGAAAAAAATATATCTCTATCGATTCAAAAGTTACAGAATTTTGGCCGATGAAAAACGATTCTGTGCCACTGTGCGAAGGTCTTTTTAAAAAAAAAGGTTCATTTATAAATTTAACATGACAACAATTCATAGTAGACTAAAAAATTATATGTCAAAAATTTCTACTTTTTATTCTGAATAAAAAAGCTTATATAGTTTTTTTCCTCAAAATGTTAAATTAAAGAGTTATAGCGCAATAAAAATTTTAGTTACTTTTAAGACCTTTGTTAGGACAAACCCAATTTTTGCACACTTGTTATTTTTTTTAGCTCCATCTACCAGAAACTGCCGGTGAAGCAAGCAAAATCAAAACTTTTGTAAATTCCATACATTTCATTGATGGTCTAATGTACATTAGGGTTATAACTTTTTGCAATTTTTACAAATATCAAAAATACCATAGCAAGGCATTGTAAAGTATAGAATAATGTAAAAGAATATGATAATTATTTTTTTGCGATCATTAAAAAAGTTTACGGATCAAAAGTGATAAACATTTTTTTTATAAACAATATTGTTTTCGTATCAAAAAATTTACATTTTTCGCCAAATTGTTTAAGTTTTCAACACTTTTCAGTGTCTTCTTTGATATCAAATAATTTTATAAAAATTTTTGATCCAAATCTAATAAATAAGATCGACCATTTAAATAGTTAAAGTTTCATATAACAATTTTTTTAATAAAAATAATAAAAAATAAAAGAAAAAATATAAATCGCATTCGATGCGTGAAGTTTTTGTACAAATTTATTAAAAAGTTCGGTTTTAATGATCAGTACAATATTGGCTATAAGGTGGTGCTATCGAATTTACAGGTCTAAAAAAAGTTATGACCCTAATGTATATATGTTTTCATTTTTATAGTTTAACATAATATAAATGTTGTATAATATATTTCATAAGTGGTTACATATTTACAGGTGGTGTCTATATAAATTTTATATTTTACTTATGTTGAATGTTTAGTTAAGTTTTTGTTTAGTTTTTAAGTGCCACTTAAGTATGTCGCAGTTAGTAAGTAGTTGTTGTACTTGTAGTACAAGTACACACCTCTTAATCACCCCTTGTACTACGCTGTAAAAACAAAAAATAAAAATAGGTATGTGTGCTATTTAAAATTCTTATATTGCAAAAATGTAATGTTGCTTGCAACATAATATATAAGACTTGCATATACAAATTTTATACTAGTACATACTTGTAAATACTTACATATACATACAAAAAGTAAATACATTTAAAACCAATGCACCTGTAGACGACAGGACACTACAATAAACCGCAATCATGTTTACACTATACATAATTGTCGATGGGTTAGTTTATATGAGAGTAAAAGTGTAGACAAGTCCATTTTGAATGTGTTATAAATGTCATTAACTTTTAATAGGTTGTCTGTCATGGTTCTTGTTGCTGAGTATTAGTTTAGTGATTAAGTCATTCCGCTGATGTTGTAAGGAGGGCAGATAAAGAAGCTTGTTAATGTGTTTAACGATAGAAGAGAATCTTAAAAAAATGTTTAAAACTTGTAATACCAAACCGTTTCTATTTTTTCCACCTCTGGGAATATGGAGATGAAATAAATTTTTTCTTAAACGCTGTAAAATTTTGGAATAATATTTCTATATAATTTATATGAATCTAGTTGTAATATCGGCACTGAAGTTTGGCTTCATCTTTGAAGGTGTTTTTGCAGCCTCCACAAATAACAAACAATCGCCTAAAGTGCCAGTCATAGCACATATAAAACGATTAGTTGGACAGTTGTTGTGCTGCCCCAATGAGAACTCTTTCCTACAGTTGTCAGGGTAATGAGTTGTCAGGGTAATGTGCAATCTGCCTCTCTAATACAACTTACTTCGGGATGCAGCAATTATCTTACTGATCCACACAGATTGTGCTATCCTCAACTTATGCTCAGGTTAGGGTCAGAGTTCTTATGATACCCCTCATTCTGCGGCCATCCCTTCTCAACTCTGTCCTGCGGACTCGTGTTCTCATCTGATGGAAGTAGCATAACAGTCAAACGGTCCATTTAAATTCATTTCAAAAAAAAAAAAAAAAATAATTATCACAATAAAGTATTCTGTGTACGATAAACAGAAATATCTGTTCCGTCGGACTAAGCTGTCGAAGGTCTTAGCACCTAAAGAATCCAATGGGTCTTCGAATGCCTCTGTAATTATGTTCAGCACAAAAAGGTGGCAATTCAAGGCTCTCGTTGCATGGATAAGAATCTCACGCCTTTACTTAAGAGTCAAAGACTTCATAAACTTTTGTCGCACCAATGCTAACTGTTTCGAGGAAAAATTCACCTTCCCGCAAATTACAGCTACAACGATACTTTCCAAAGTCTTCAAGTCTAGATTCCAAACAATGCGGATGCTGATAAACCAACCATAACAGGATATTATTTACCACATTGGCTATGCATCAAGGTGTAAGTTTCACTGAAAAAGCAAGCCATTGTGGCGGTACAAATCATACAATAAAATCCTTGGAAAAGATCAGTATGAACCGAGAGAAATTATTACCGGTACAAAAACCAATAAGTTTTATATCTCCACAAATAAGATATCTCTCGAACGACTTAGCCAGAGCCTCAACAATATTTTTTCCAGCTGGTAAATTGGGGAATCATGAACTAAATCTGAGATAAATATTACTCGTAACGAAGAATATCTATGTATATAAATGCAAAATTATATACAACAGAAGTGTAAAATACATATATCAAAACTATACTTCAAAGAAGGCACGTGGTCTTCTTCTGAAATATATCTTTCTATCTATCTATCTATCTATCTATCTATCTATATATATCTGTCTATCTACAGTACATCAAGAAAATTGTTTAAAAATAAAATTTGTATGAAAACTACTCAAAATGTATTTTTAAAAATGAGTAATTTTCATACAAATTTTATTTCTAAACAATTTTATTGTTGTGCTGAATCAGACTGCCAAGACAACTTTGATGTGTTATAGCTGCCGGTTTAAGAACACTACTTTATAGGTCACCTTACATCTGCCAATACAAAGTTTTGAAATATTCGGTAAGGTCTTAAACTCTCTGATCTGCTCTGTTAACTATACCGAACTTGTGGCATGAAGAGAACTTATATATTTCTCATTAAAGAGTCTAAAAATTAACAAGCTGTCTTATACTGAAAGAGTCAGTCTTACTGAGCCACGGCCATAATGGACCATGTGGCATTACATTACAAAATATAGTTCTGACTTCCTATATATATATATATATATATATATAGACTATTTAGTACCAATCCTGATAGAATTATTAAGATTAAAATATTAACTAAAGAATATTGTGGGCTGCAAGCTATGTTTTCCAGAATTATGTGAGGAGCATATAGGAAATTATCTGAAAACGTCTTACATAATTTTTTACAATAATCGACATCAGTCTTTCAGCAATAAAGGCTCTCCTATACTTCCATGCAGAATTTATATAATTATTACAGAGGCTAAGAGCCAAGAACCAAGTATACAAACCTTATACGGTAACGCTATAACACTTGTTCTACATTTTTAAGTAAGGACTGCGCACGAAAAAATCTGTGTACACTTTAAGGCTTATAACTTGTAATGTAAGTGAAAAAGATTAGTACCATTAGCTTAGCTTTAGTTCTTTTGAGTCATAAAAAATATACAAAGTTCATGATCACCGAACGGAACCCTGATAAACGAAGAAAAATTTGATTTACAGATTGTTGGATCGCAGGCAAAATAAAAAATAATACGAATTTTAAGAGAAAATCTCTACATCTCTGGATGGTACGTGAATCACGCTTTAAATTGCTCTGTATTTTTGATCCGAAAAGTTTAAAAAGTAAGCCTGAAAACCCATGAAGTAAAAGAAAGTTCCTAATAGAAACGCTATAAAAAGGTGTAGTCAAAAGAGAGGATGCAAACTACCGAGACTATTTTTTTTTTTTTTTTTTTCAAAAATATGAGTGCTGCCAAAAGGTTAGTAAGTAAGTACTGGCGAACTTTTTACAACATCCAGGTCATGAATTTCATATCACTAGTTTCATGGGAAAACTATCAGATAAATATCGTGTAAAACAATCGAAATTGTTGAAACTTTTGGAAAAAAAGCACTTTAGTCATAATAAATGAACTTTTAACCAGTATTGCCAGAAACATTTTTCTTCAAGTCCCTAAACCCGAAGCTGAAAATTGCGTAAAATTCCCATTTTAAAATTTAAATCCCCAATTTTTTCCCAAAATTTTTTAACTTAATTTTATAAATTTTTTAAATTGAAAATATATTAAAAATTTTCTATAAATAGATAATAATCATTAAAAAAGTTTTTTAAAGAGCAATTTAACGAACATTATTTTTAAACTAAATTTGCTATAAAAAGAAATTTTGTCAAAAAATTTCCTAAAAATATGTATCTAGTATTTCCTAAAAAAAAAAAAATTCTTTTTATAGCAAATTTCTCAATAATTTCATATATAAAAGGAAATTTGTCAAAAATTCCTAAAAAATGGCATTTAATGAGAATTTTCTATAATAAAAACATTTCTCGAAATTTTCCTAAAACAGATAATTTTTTAAAAATGTTCTATAAAAAGAAAATCTTAAAAACATTTTTCCATGAAGTAAAGTTTATCAAAAATTTCATATAAAAAGAAAATGTATTGAATTTTTCTATAAATATAAAATTTACCGAAAGCCATAATGTTATAAAATGATTTATACAAACTGTTTCATAGATAATTATTTTGGTAGTTTTTATTTGGTTTTCGAAAAAAATTAATTGAAAATTTCGTTTTTGAGTTGTAAAGAAAAGCCAACGAAATTATTGTAGATATTTTTTAAAAAGTTTTTATTATTACAAAATTTAAAACTTATCAAAGTTTTCCTTTAAAAATTAAAATTTATCGAAAATAGAATAAATGTATTGTTTAATAAAGAAATTTTACGAAATTCCCAAATCCCTCTCCACGAAAATCTGTCCCCAAATGAAAATTTAAATCCCCAATTTGGGGACAAATCCCCTCATCTGGCAACACTGCTTTTAACAGAGAAATGTACGCAAATGAGTACCGTCAAAAGAGATTCCTTCCTATCGTTAGAAAACACATCGGATTCTAACTTGTTTGACCTCATCTATCTACTCATTATTACGACAAAAAATTAACTGAGTGGTATCAAGCAAATAGTGCTGCTATGTACCATTAAAGTCTTCAGAACTCAGTCCCTTTGAAATGTATTGGATCATAGTAAAATAATATTTAAAGAACACTTAAGGCTGAGTAAAAAATTTATTAGAGTTAAAAAAGAAAAGAACCAATTACAACAAAAAATTAACCTAAAACACAATAAAACTCTTATTGAGGGTATTCCAAAAAATATTAAATATTTTATTTGAAACGAATAAAAAAATTGTTCTTTTAAATTTAAAACTTGAATATAACGGTCTTAAAAAATCAAAAAGATGAACCCATTGGTTTCAGTTTTATAAGCTGAATGGTAAGCATTATTTTTTTCGTGCGCAGTCCTTAGTTTTAAAAAAGCCTTCATTTAAAATTTGAATTTATGAAAAAAGAAGGAAAAAACATTTGCTGCAAATTTCATTCTAAAAAGCTATTTTTAACATTCTTTATCGCCACGCATCTCATAAAATACTCTTAGTAGACCCACACGCATTCTAGTTTAATTCTAAGCAAAAAAATTTACACAAAGAGTCTCAAACGTATAATCACTAGTCTGGTCTCCTCCCAACCCACTCATTATTATGGAGCAGTAGCAGCAACAAATTCCTAGTGCAATGACACATTTCAACAACAAAATTTGTAAAATATTTCCAACAACTATAAAAATATTTGCTTAGTATTGTGAACATTTATTACTTGCAACATATGTTTTTGTTGTCGGTTGGTTTTTATTGCATTGAACTTTTAATTAAAAAAAAAAAAAAAAAAAACAGAAACAAAAAATCCCTTTCATTTATTTTCATAATTCCTGGCAAATGTCCTACATAAGTTCATACAAATGATTAGCTTTTCCTTATTTTAATCTCCTATTCTTGTTGCTTGGTTGGACTTGGTTGGATAAAAAGACATCCTGTGTACCGGAAAAAAGATGTTTAAACTCAAAGGTGTTAATTTCACAACAAAGTATAATAGAAGAGCTGTAGAGTTTTTATGTATTTTTTGTTTTTCCTTTTAATATATGAGTATTGTACGTTTTCTATGTGTTTTTCTTGTTGTTTGGTAATTTGAGGTCAAAACAGGATGTTGCCAACAAATATTACCACAACATACACATTGTAACCAAACCGCAACAATTTGCAACAGACATAGATAAAATCAGCAACAACAACAAAAAAATAAAACAAAGTATAAAATATCATCTAGGAGGAGGAGATATGGCTTTTTAAAGGTATTAAATCATTTTAAAAGAGTCTAATGTTCTAGAGTTTCTCCAGAAAGGAAAACATTTTAAGTTCTATTCAGAGATCAAAAAATAATTATTATTTGTGTAATTTTGGATCAAAAATATCAATATGATGGAAAATAGTTAGAAATGTCCTGAGTACGATTGTAGAGTATGCAAAAACCCAGTTTTTTACAAAACCGGTTTTCGTGTAATTTTTTATTTTTTATTTCACATTATAACTTTTGGGAAATTATTATTCTGTTTTTAATTTTAAATGGACATTGTTTTTGTTTACTTTAAGTATATTTTTTTATATTTTATTTCTAATCCTGGTACACAGAGAAAAAAATTCATAAATATAAATTTTTTCTTTTCATAAATATTATGATGCATTTTTTCCCAAACTTTTTTCATAAAAAATATTTTTTTTTTTTTCATAGATATTATTAAAAATTAAATATAATAATAATTTTAGAAATTTTGCGAAAATTTTTGCTTTGTTTTATTATATTTCATTGCAAATGATAAATGAAAATATTAACAATAAATGCCTTCAAATGGTATTTATGTTTTAAAATTCAAAAACTAATTTTTATTTTTAATTTTTTATTAAAAAAAATAAAAAGTAATATCTAATTTTAAATAATAAAATTAAAATCGAAATAATTTTTTTTTTTTTTTTTGTCAAACAATAAAATAAAAATCAAAATAACATTTAAATTTTGATTTATTTTTTTAACTTATAACACTTTTGGTATCTAGTTCTATTAATTCTGCTCGTGCGTTCATACGAAGTAATTTTGATTTTTATTTTTATTATTATTATTATTATTATTATTATTATTATTATTATTGTTGTTGTTACCATTATTATTATTATTACTACTATTATTACTATTATTATTATTATTATTATTATTATTATTATTATTATTACTATTATTATTATTATTGTTGTTACCATTATTATTATTATTATTATTATTATTATTGTTGTTACCATTATTATTATTATTATTATTTAAAACTTATTTTATACTTTTTTACTTAAATTTTGATATTATGGCGGCACCCGGAGTCAATCTCACGTTATTTCTATTTAGCAAATGTTTCTTAAACTAAGTTCACATTAGGCTAATATTTAACGATTTTTGCAAAAATTTGATTTGCCTAATGTGAACATGTATGAACATTGTGTGAGCACAAGATGTAAAATATTTGCCATTATTTTAGGTGAATTTTTATTTGATCTTACAAAACAAATGTAAGATCAAACAGGGGCAAACAGCAGCTAATGCGGTAGACTGCTTTAATTGAAAAAGTTGTTGATTTTATATACATAAACTTTAAATCGATATAGAAGAAATGAACAATTTATATTTTATCTATTAAAATAAAATTTTTTCTAAATATAGCTTTTAATATATTAATATTTTTATTAAAACAGTGTTGGTTTGTGAAGACAGGCCTGTTTTGTAAATAACGTTAAGGGAAACAGGGTTGTTATTTTGTGTAAACATAAATTACTTATAAGAAATGTAAAAATAAATTTATTTTTACAGTAAATTTCAATAATTTTATAACTTCTAAATTAATATTAATAAGTATTTTTTATTATAAATTTTGTAAAAATTTGTCTAAATTAAACAGCTTTTTTTCACTTCATCCATATTAATATTAAAAAATCAAATGTATGTTTGTTCGTGACGCAATTCACGCCTAAACCGCTGAACCAATTTTAATGAAATTTTAAATATATTGCAGTTTTTTTGCACATTAATTTTTTAATTTTTCGACAAAATTGTAAGTTTAAATAGAAGAAGTATTACGGGAAACTTAGATATCTTAAAAATAACTGGACAAAGCTGTATTTTCACATTTTCTTAATTTTTTTTTAACTTTTTTAATTCCATCAACTCTGGTGCATTCAGCTAGTATTAAATAAAAACGCTACAAAAATATTTCCAAGTTTTCTGTGAAAATTATTCTAAATCGACGGAAACAAAATATAAAAAAGTATTTTTCTGTAGATTAATTTCATGACTGAAAATTCATGGCAGTTTTGTATCTGATCAAATAATTTTGAGTAAATAATTTGTATCTAATCTGGACAGGCTTGAAATATGTTTTCCCCTTCCCGTATTTTAGGATATTCAAACAAAACGACGTCAAATAAATGCGGGTAATATGAACAAAAAATCAATTCTGTATTTAGTTGCAAAAATTGCGGTTAAACACGACTAAATATTTTGTGTCCAATATTATTCTAGTTTGAACTTAGCTATAGTCTGTACACTAACCACTCAGCCACAGATTGTTGTCACGCGTGGTGCGCCAACTTATAACTTATTTTAGTATTTGTTTCCTCTCTCTCTCTCTCTCTCTCTCTCTCTCTTTCGATCTCTTGTAAAAAAGTACTGATATGTATAGTATGCAGTATAGTTATTCCTTCAACAAATGTTCATATTAATAAAAAATTTTAGAACTTTTTCTTCTACATTTCTATGGAAGTGGTAGAAATACAAAAAGTTCATACTTGCGGTTTTTCTTTAGCATTTTTTACATAAATTAATGTAGCTAACTATAATATATAATCTATACAAAACGCTAATTTGTAAGGACCATTGAAAGTTTGGTACAAAAAAGTACGAAATTCAAAAAACTCTGGCGTATATATCGCAATTGTTTATGTTGTCAACAGTGTTGGAAATGTAATAAAAATCAAACAATATATTAATAGATACTATGAAAAATATTCATAAAAGTACAAAATAATTTCAAAGAGATGTTTGTTACTTTTTCAGCTAAAATTTTTTCTGTGCTTTTGAACTTCAAACACAAAAATTTTCTTTCAGAAAATTCACACTTTTATTGAATTGATATTAGGGTAATTGACTGGGTTTTCCCACTGGTTTTGATACTGGTCTTTTCGGTTGAAGTACTGTCGGTTTTTTCAAAATGATGGTTTTAAAAATAACTTCAAAAAACATGTACCAAATACCAATATTTGAATGGAAATTTAGGAACAATTTTTTTTCTTTCAGCAAATTCATGCTTTTATTGAATTGATATTAAGGTGATGGGCTGGGGTTTCCCAACGGTTTTGAAACAGATTTTTTTCGATTGAAGTACTATAGGTTTTTTCAAAATGACGATTTTAAAAATAGCTTTTCAAAAAAAAAAAACATTATTTGAATGGAAATTTAGGAAATTTTTTTTAAAAGATAAATATTTATAAAGTTTAATTTCATATTGTTTTACAAATATATATATAGTTTAAGGTTAAGTTGAATTTAATTATGTAAGTTTAAAGAAATGATTAAGTAATAAATGTCTTGAATGAAAGCGCATATTCATGTTATCAATTTTTCTTCTTGTAATATCTGTAACATTTTTACAAACATTTAAAATATTTTAGGTTTTTTTAACTCAATATTTTTAATAATAACTTACTTCATTTTTTAAAGGAGTTGTATTTGAAAGAGGTCTAAAAAAAGGTCTTAAAAAATAAATGAAATATAGTTTTTCCATATTAAGCCGTGCTATATAAAACTTAGTTAAATTTTTGATAATTATTTCTTGCCTTAATTAATAGATTTTTTCCAAAACAATTATAATTAATAAATGTTAACTGGAATATTACATGATTTATTGAATTTTTTTAAAGAAACATATTCTTTTGATAGAAATTTTAACTTCTGAAAAAAAGCCGAACTACTCGAAAAATTCAAATAAGCGATGACCCTAATTGATATGTTTTAGTTGGCAACAGGAATATCACCACTCTCATACGAACTCAGCATTTCACTAAGAAAAATTGCCTAATATGAAAGCAAGTTTGCTTATCCTTTTATAAACTTTTCCCTTAGAGAATTGATTCCTTTAGTTGAATTTTTAAAAATCTGAAATGAAAAGGCGTTAACAATTCTAAGCACTACAAAAATAAAAAGAAGAACAATGAGAAGAAAAAAAGTAGCTAGAATTAGGCCAAAAACTTTTGTTTTTAGACTAATAAAATGAATTGTGTGGGTGTAACAAAAGGAGGTTGTATAAAAATAATTAAGAAGAGCAACATTGAGTAACTAAAAATGTATAAAAAAAACAGCAACAACTAAAGTATAACAAGGAGAACAAAAATTAAAAAAAAAACGACTTTTTCATTTATTTTTTTTTTTTTTTTTAGAAGAATTTCGCAGCTGAAATTAAATACTTTTATAAGCCAGTAATAAATAAATAGGGGTTTAAAAACAAACATTTTTTATGCTTAAAAATTAATAGCAAAAACAACAAGAACACCAACAAAATTA
The DNA here is from genome assembly GCA_932274085.1 of Protocalliphora azurea. Classification (NCBI taxonomy): domain Eukaryota; kingdom Metazoa; phylum Arthropoda; class Insecta; order Diptera; family Calliphoridae; genus Protocalliphora; species Protocalliphora azurea. The sequence continues at coordinate 36,867,328 of OW026521.1, forward strand.
CTCTAAACAATAATATTTTTTTAAATAAAAATAATGAAAAAAAAGTGACTAAAGTTTAAAGGTTTTATAAATCAAACTATATGGGACGTTATACTCCATAATGGCCTGTCACAAAAAACTTAAACAACCATGAATACAGGAACGTAAACAACAACCCTTAACTCCACCAAAAAAAAAAAAAAAAAAAAAAAAAAGAAACGAGTCATGCAACAAAATTAAAGTATCTACACTCTAAAAAAAAGTGCATGTAAAATAACTACAATAATGTAAGGTAAAATATCATGTGAAATTACACATAGTGCATGTATTTAAATTCAGTATGTTTATCTAAATCAGTCACATACTTTTGTATGCAAAATTACTTATAAAATATAGTATTCTAAATGTTGGTATACATGTTTAGAAATTAATAAACATAAGTATAAATTTAGGCATTTTCTAAATTTAAAATGTCAAAATTTAAGGAAATAAATAAAAATAAAGAAACAACAAATCAAAATCATTTGTCTCAAACATTTTTTAAAAACGTAAACATGTAAATATACAAATTTTTTGTCAAATTTTTTACCAACAAATAGCGCAAACATTATTAAAAATATTTCTACTCCAATTATAGTAGCAGTCAAGTTACCTATTATAAATTGAGTAAATTTACATGAACATTTATTAGAGTGTATAGTAGATATTTTATACAACCCTCAAACCCCTATGGCAATATCAAATAAGACTAAGAACAATATAAACAAAGTAAAATAACAGTCTTAAATGAAAATCTCTAAGGATGCACGAAAACTAAATAAATGTGCGTTAAAAGGACTTGTTCTATATAAGTAAACGAAGAAGGTATTTGGTTGCAATTGCATTTAAAAAGTTAGTTTTATTTGCAACATTCTCTTTAAGGATTGTTTATAATTGTCATTTTGTAAAGTGACTTTTTGGAAACAAGTTAACAGTTGGAATAGTTTTTGCGGCTGTCACTTAATTAAAATTAAATTAATTTTCTTTTTTCTGCAATCTACACTTATTGACAATTTGAGATTTAATTTTAGAGAACTTATTGATAGTTTTTAGTTAAATAGGTTGATATTAACAGAGAAATGTTGCAGTAAGTTATAGGAAGTAAATGTATAAACACAACAAGTCTGGATTCCTTTACACAGCCCGCATTCTTAAATTAAACAAAAACTTAGACGGCAACGGAAAATAAACAACAATTTTATTTATTTTCTTTCCATTTCTTTTTTACTTCAAACTCTTTCAATTTTGTTTACGAAATTCATATAAAATTTTAAAAACAATGATAATATTTTTTGAAAGAAAGTAAAAGCAATAAAAATCTGGAAAGAATTTAAAAATAATTTTATTTTTTAACCGAGCCGCATTGCTAATTTGCTAATTGGTTCTAATTGTAATATGGTTACAACTGTAGTCATAGAAGTTGATCATTGCTGCTTTTTTTCCTTTAATTCGGTAAATAGAACTGTCCTAAAATAAATATTATACGTATAAATTGATAGCTCTAACCAATGTTATCGTTTTGGTTATTTTTAACCAAAATTGGTTATTTTTTTTTTCAATGTGAAGATGATTACTCTTTTCCATTTTGGTTATTTTTTATTTTTTATATTTTTAAATCAAAATTTTATTTTTATTAGTTTTAAACATGCTATTTACTCTGTTAATCTTGCCAACAATAAAAAGAGAAGAGAATGATGTGTGTGAAGATAAATATGCGAGTTAAATATGTTTTTGACGTAACGACTTACGTAATGATATATGTTATGACGTAACGGCATATTTAAATATGGCATATTTAAATATGACATATTTAAATATGAAATATTTAAATATGACTATTTGGTAGTAAAAAAAAGTAATAAACCGAATTTTGACAAAATTTAATGAAATATTAAAAGCTAATAAATTTATAATAATATAATATAATAATAACAATTTTTAAATTTTTATTCTGAGAAAATATTCCAAAATTCAAGTTTGTAAAACCTCTCAGAGGTTCGTCAACCGTTTTGGACACTGAAAAAAATGAATAATGGAATCAAGGATAAATAATATTCTTGAATATAACCAGGCTTCCTGAATTATATATATGTAATTTTTTTAAAGTGTCAACTTTGCGAATATACTGTCCGTGGATACAAGCAGGATTCCTGAATTGTATTTGTGAATTTTTTAAAAAATTTTCAAAATGTCAAGGTTTTTGACCACTGTGGCCAAACGGCGAGTTGGCATGCATAACCACCATATGCAGAATGGAGCCAAGGATGAGTACTATCCGTGGATATAAGCAGAATTCCTGAATTGTATTTGTGCATTTTTTAAAAAATTTTCAAAATGTCAACTTTGCCAATATAGAGTATATCAGAAGTCTGTCAAGGATTTTGCCCACTGTGGCCAAACGGCGAGTTGGCATGCATAACCACCATATGCAGAATGGAGCCAAGGATGAGTACTATCCGTGGATATAAGCAGAATTCCTGAATTGTATTTGTGAATTTTTTAAAAAATTTTTAAAGTGTCAACATTGCCAATATAGAGTATATCAGAAATCTGTCAAGGATTTTGCCCACTGTGGCCAAACGGCGAGTTGGCATGCATAACCACCATATGCAGAATGGAGCCAAGGATGAGTACTATCCGGGGATATAAGCAGAATTCCTGAATTGTATTTGTGAATTTTTTAAAAAATTTTCAAAATGTCAACTTTGCCAATATAGAGTATATCAGAAGTCTGTCAAGGATTTTGCCCACTGTGGCCAAACGGCGAGTTGGCATGCATAACCACCATATGCAGAATGGAGCCAAGGATGAGTACTATCCGTGGATATAAGCAGAATTCCTGAATTGTATTTGTGAATTTTTTAAAAAATTTTCAAAATGTCAACTTTGCCAATATAGAGTATATCAGAAGTCTGTCAAGGATTTTGCCCACTGTGGCCAAACGGCGAGTTGGCATGCATAACCACCATATGTAGAATGGAGCCAAGGATGAGTACTATCCGTGGATATAAGCAGAATTCCTGAATTGTATTTGTGAATTTTTTAAAAAATTTTCAAAATGTCAACTTTGCCAATATAGAGTATATCAGAAGTCTGTCAAGGATTTTGCCCACTGTGGCCAAACGGCGAGTTGGCATGCATAACCACCATATGCAGAATGGAGCCAAGGATGAGTACTATCCGTGGATATAAGCAGAATTCCTGAATTGTATTTGTGAATTTTTAAAAAAATTTTCAAAATGTCAACTTTGGCAATATAGAGTATATCAGAAGTCTGTCAAGGATTTTGCCCACTGTGGCCAAACGGCGAGTTGGCATGCATAACCACCATATGCAGAATGGAGCCAAGGATGAGTACTATCCGTGGATATAAGCAGGATTCCTGAATTGTATTTGTGAATTTTTTAAAAAATTTTCAAAATGTCAACTTTGCCAATATAGAGTCTATCAGAAGTCTGTCAAGGATTTTGCCCACTGTGGCCAAACGGCGAGTTGGCATGCATAACCACCATATGCAGAATGGAGCCAAGGATGAGTACTATCCGTGGATATAAGCAGAATTCCTGAATTGTATTTGTGAATTTTTTAAAAAATTTTCAAAGTGTCAACTTTGCCAATATAGAGTATATCAGAAGTCTGTCAAAGATTTTGCCCACTGTAGCCAAACGGCGAGTTGGCATGCATAACCACCATATGCAGAATGGAGCCAAGGATGAGTACTATCCGTGGATATAAGCAGGATTCCTGAATTGTATTTGTGAATTTTTTAAAAAATTTTCAAAATGTCAACTTTGCCAATATAGAGTCTATCAGAAGTCTGTCAAGGATTTTGCCCACTGTGGCCAAACGGCGAGTTGGCATGCATAACCACCATATGCAGAATGGAGCCAAGGATGAGTACTATCCGTGGATATAAGCAGAATTTCTGAATTGTATTTGTGAATTTTTTAAGAAATTTTCAAAATGTCAACTTTGCCAATATAGAGTATATCAGAAATCTGTCAAGGATTTTGCCCACTGTGGCCAAACGGCGAGCTGGCATGCATAACCACCATATGCCGAGGGGAGCCAAGGACGAGTACTATCCGTGGATATAAGCAGGATTCCTGAATTGTATTTGTGAATTTTTTAAAAAATTTTCAAAATGTCAACTTTGCCAATATAGAGTCTATCAGAAGTCTGTCAAGGATTTTGCCCACTGTGGCCAAACGGCGAGTTGGCATGCATAACCACCATATGCAGAATGGAGCCAAGGATGAGTACTATCCGTGGATATAAGCAGGATTCCTGAATTGTATTTGTGGATTTTTTAAAAAATTTTCAAAATGTCAACTTTGCCAATATAGAGTCTATCAGAAGTCTGTCAAGGATTTTGCCCACTGTGGCCAAACGGCGAGTTGGCATGCATAACCACCATATGCAGAATGGAGCCAAGGATGAGTACTATCCGTGGATATAAGCAGGATTCCTGAATTGTATTTGTGGATTTTTTAAAAAATTTTCAAAATGTCAACTTTGCCAATATAGAGTCTATCAGAAGTCTGTCAAGGATTTTGCCCACTGTGGCCAAACGGCGAGTTGGCATGCATAACCACCATATGCAGAATGGAGCCAAGGATGAGTACTATCCGTGGATATAAGCAGAATTCCTGAATTGTATTTGTGAATTTTTTAAAAAATTTTCAAAGTGTCAACTTTGCCAATATAGAGTATATCAGAAGTCTGTCAAGGATTTTGCCCACTGTAGCCAAACGGCGAGATGGCATGCATAACCACTATATGCCGAGTGGAGCCAAGGATGAGTACTATCCGTGGATATAAGCAGAATTCCTGAGTTGTATTTGTGAATTTTTTAAAAAATTTTCAAAGTGTCAACTTTGCCAATATAGAGTATATCAGAAGTCTGTCAAGGATTTTGCCCACTGTAGTCAAACGGCGAGATGGCATGCATAACCACCATATGCAGAATGGAGCCAAGGATGAGTACTATCCGTGGATATAAGCAGAATTCCTGAATTGTATTTGTGAATTTTTAAAAAAATTTTCAAAATGTCAACTTTGGCAATATAGAGTATATCAGAAGTCTGTCAAGGATTTTGCCCACTGTGGCCAAACGGCGAGTTGGCATGCATAACCACCATATGCAGAATGGAGCCAAGGATGAGTACTATCCGTGGATATAAGCAGAATTCCTGAATTGTATTTGTGAATTTTTTAAGAAATTTTCAAAATGTCAACTTTGCCAATATAGAGTCTATCAGAAGTCTGTCAAGGATTTTGCCCACTGTGGCCAAACGGCGAGTTGGCATGCATAACCACCATATGCAGAATGGAGCCAAGGATGAGTACTATCCGTGGATATAAGCAGGATTCCTGAATTGTATTTGTGGATTTTTTAAAAAATTTTCAAAATGTCAACTTTGCCAATATAGAGTCTATCAGAAGTCTGTCAAGGATTTTGCCCACTGTGGCCAAACGGCGAGTTGGCATGCATAACCACTATATGGAGAACGAAGCCAAGGGTAAATACCGTTCGTAGATATAAGCAGAATTTCTGAATTGTATTTGGGAAATTTTTAAAAAGTGTCAACATTACGAATATCTAAGTTATATGATAGAATAAAATATGGTTTTAAAAATAAAAATTTTTAAAGTTACAAAAATCCAAAAACAATGGTAAGGAATGGTAAGAAGGATTAAATAGTACTTCGTCTTTAAGGTTTTTAAAGAATACGGAATAGTTACAAAGTCATGTAATCTTTAATTGAAGGAAACCCTAAAACAAAACATTTTTAAGATTAATTAGAAAAAATTTAAATTAAATCTGAATATAGCTTAAATTGCAAATATTTCTGAAATTACCCAGGTTGACAAAATGAACATTTTTTTCTGTCGCACTGGATATCTTAATCAATTCAGGTACACATTATTATAAAGTGCAATGCCAACAAAACACTTTTTTTTATTTTATTGAATCAAATCAAACAAGTCGTTTTCGGAATATGCTCTAATATATTGTATAACCCCTTTAATGTTTCAAATAGTGATTTATCGCGAGAACCAGAGTCAGTTCAAAAAAAGTGATTCATAGGCTTAGTACTTCACAATAACATGTATCTGAATTAAATTCCGTGCCGCAGAATCAGTATAACTCTTATTATTAAAAGCGTCATTAAATAATTGCAAATATTTTATAATAAATTTTCGTTACTTCTCTTCAAAATATTTCTATCCTCATATACGGTTTTCTTTTAATAAAAGATTACATTTTTTCAAATATTTCCTTTATTTTTCACAATCCGTTATAAGTCTGCTATTAAAGGTTTTATTATAACTTTCAGTACTATTTTTCGATTTATGCGAAAAATTATAGTTGAGTTTGCAATAATAAAATTGTGTTCTACATTAATGTGAAGATTTCGCCTTGATTTTGTTTTGAAACGTGCATAAGAACTTTTCGTTTTATATTAGAAACAAATAAATTATTTGGCTGAAATTACAATAACTAAAACATTATTTCTTAAGATAGTATCACAAGAACAACATTTTTAAAATTTTAAAGTAAGGATTAAAAATTATAGTGTGTAAATAAATATTACAACTGTATTTTGTTTTAACAAATAAGTATTTATGTCAGTACAACAACAAAAAAAAAAAAAAAAAAACTATGAATTATTAAAATCAAATTTTTAATGCAATTACCAGTACAAAACCAGCCTTATTTATATTGGTAAAAAATAATATATGTAAGAATAATTTAAAATATAGAAGCAAATGTAGTCATGTACATATGTATATTAGAAAAAAAAAAGGAATAAAATATTACTGGTATTTGAAAAAAATCTTTGATTTTCCATCGATCGTTCGATCGTTCTGATATCGTCAATAACATGAACAATTCTATTTTTGTATTCAATAAACATTTGATTTCAAATTTAATAGAATGGATATTTTATTGAGGAAAAGCTGTGAAAAACGTAAAAATTCAATTCTGTAAAACGTTAAACATAAAACTTTGACTTTTTTTCTTTAAATTATTACTTAAGTATTCGATTTGATATATATATATATATATATATATATATATATATATATATATATATATATATTTTAATTAAAGCCTTTACTAATTAATCCGCATTTTCGCTATCGTTCAACTTACTGTGCGTCGAACCCACACAGTTCTACCAGATCAAATATCGTTACCATCCGATACATACACAAACAAACACCAACAAGTAAACCTTGCAAGCATTTAGTGAATTCTTTTTCGAAATAGCTCACTTCTTCGCCTCTCTTAGAAGTGCAATAGAAGATTTCTATCAATTTTCCAACAACAAAATGTATTAGTATACGAATTTAATCTTCTAAACGTAACTTCTTTAATCACTATTAGAAGTTGTTTGGATAACAGTTACAATTATCCAAAAACGAAAACACTATTTTTCAACACCTTTGCTAGCATTTGGAAGATTGTTTTTTAACAATCCACATAATCTGTCGAATTTGGCACTCTAAGATTATTAATAGTAGAACGTGCAAAACTTTACAAAAACATCACACATTAGGTTCGAAATTTTATCATAAAATCATGATTTTGACGATTGTTTACATTTCATAATGGGAAAAAGAACAAGCAGAAACAATGTAATTTTGCTTAGTAAAAAAATATAAGTTTTGAAGTGATTAGAGGAAAAAATATTGACATTAACTAAAATTATTTATGTAAGCTGATAGTGAAACAAAAAATTCATAAGTTTTACTCATAAAAGAAAAAATAAGAAATATCAAAATTAAAAAAAAAAATTATTAATATTTCAACTAGTTCTAGGCAAGCGAATAAATTTAGGAAAACTTTTTCTATAAAATTAAAATATGTTATTAACAATTTGAGGGCCAGAACATGGACAGAAAATTTTGTTTTAGATAAAATTCTTGATAACTTAAACAACATTTTTTAAAAGTGTGGAAGTTTGACTTATGTATGACATACCCGCAGCAAAAGTCGCTAATTTTCAGAATAATTTTCTACAGAACAAAAAATTGAGAATATATTAAAAAATCGATTTTACAAGTCTAATCTGTGAAGAAATATTTTAGCAGAGCTGAATTTTTGCACTTTAAATTTGAATTTTCAAAATTTTAAATTAAATTTTTTTAAAAGCTTAAAAAGAATTCAAACATTGTTCTTGTTATTAAATATTTTGAAGAAATTGTTTTGTTGTTGTAATGCTTGAAATGTGTAGAGTAGATTGTGGTAATTTTTGGATAAGTAGCGGTATTTATTTCTAAGTTTCAAAAATCTTAAATATCGACAAAAACGATTGAAAAAACATTCATGGCCAAGATGAGATTTACATAATGATTTAAAATGGTACATCATTAAAATTTGTAATAGAGAATGGAAATGGTTAAAATACCATGTAATCTTTAATAAAGAGAATCCCCTTTATAAAAATAGAAACATTTGAAAGAGAAATTAGAGAAAATTTGTTATAAATATTTCTTCAAATATTTCCTAAATTCTTAATAGTCAGCTATTTGTTCAGCGAGAAAGTATGATTTTAGAAAAGTATATAGTGTTCGCCTTATAAAAAGTGTATTACATTTGTTCTTTAATTATTTTAGAAAAACTGGCGATTTTAGAAAAAAATTAACCAAAAAATTTTTAATTACATAGAATATTCTAATTATATAGAAAATTCAATACAAAATTAAAATAAATAATAATGTAGTCTTGTAATATTTAGAAATCGTATATTATATTACTGAAAAACAATTTGGAAATATTGAATTACACATTTTATAATGCGAACATCATAACCTTTCTAAAACTCATACATTGTCGCCGAACATACTAATAACTGCACAGGATTTTGCTAATATTCTAATAGATGTTAAATGTTCATTTGAATTCAAAATTTCTTGTGCAATTAATTTCATTGTTTTTTATAATAAATACAAGGAAGAGTTTTTTTTTTTTTGTTATTTAAAAAATAAATTAGATTCAATAATTATTCTTATTTTATTATATATATATATACCTACTTTATTAAATTTGAAAGAAACAAATATTATTTTCTAATTTTGTATTTAAAATATTTCTTTAGTATTCTTTTTTAATTTAATTTAATTTAATTTTTTATGTTAATTTGAATTTAAAATGTAAGTATTACTGGCATTATTATATTAAAAATTTTATGCAAAATAGTTTTAAAATTCTGCAAATATTTTCTATCGAAAGTTTAACTACATCGGCACACCGAGAAGTTTATATATATCGCTTTTACTATCGAATTCTGATATAGTTAGAGATAGCATCTTTTGAGAAACTCTTTAGTGGGGATTGGAAGATTCGAATTATGATTTTTTATTACACACTTTTTACTGCGTTATAGTAAATCTTAATACGTGACGTACAAAATTTACTAAAGCGTTATAAATTCTGATCTGCTTAGTAACACCGTTCGGTAAGAAATGTGCCACGAAGAGATAGTTCCTTTTGAGTAACGCTTTAGTGGGGACTTGAAGATTCGAATTAGTGACATTCAATGCTGACTAAAGGGTTACTCAAAAGGAACTATCGCTTAGTGGCACAATTCTTCCCGAAAGGTGTTACTAAGTAGATCAGAATTCGATCGTAAAAGCGACGCATATCAACTTCCTGGTGTGTCGATATAGTTACGCTTCCGATAGAAAATGTTTGCAGAGAATGGTCACATGAATAAAAATTCCCTTTCCCAACTGTTATTTTTTGTGCTTTTGATATTCAATTGAGTTTTTTATAATTGTATTTTATTTCTGTGCGTACTAATAATGTTGTCTACTTGTAACTGACTTTTGTGTTTTATCGTCTTTTCGAACATTTATTTATGAAAAAACAAACCCCTAACAAATTAGTAAACACAACTCCTTTCCTTCACTCATGAATGTTAATAATTTGTACGAATATGCATATGTTATATGCAACCACAGCATCAAAAAATATAAACTAGTTGCTGTTTATAGGAAAAAATCACAAGAAATAAAACGCATTTTAGTCAAAAAGTAGTCGCAAAGTTGATATTTAGAAAATTAAAAAAAAAATCACAAATACAATTCAGGAATTCTGGTTATACCCACGGACAGTATTCGTCCTTGGCTCCATTCTTCATATGGTGGTTATGTATGCCAACTCGCCGTTTGGCCACACTGGTCAAAATCCTTGACAGACTTCTGATATACTCTATATTGGCAAAGTTGACTTTTTGAAAATTTTTTAAAAAATTCACAAATACAATTCAGGAATTCTGCTTATATCCCCGGATAGTACTCATCCTTGGCTCCACTCGGCATATAGTGGTTATGCATGCCAACTCGCCGTTTGGCCACAGTGGGCAAAATCCTTGACAGATTTCTGATATACTCTATATTGGCAAAGTTGACATTTTGAAAATTTCTTAAAAAATTCACAAATACAATTCAGAAATTCTGCTTATATCCACGGATAGTACTCATCCTTGGCTCCATTCTGCATATGGTGGTTATGCATGCCAACTCGCCGTTTGGCCACAGTGGGCAAAATCCTTGACAGACTTCTGATATACTCTATATTGGCAAAGTTGACATTTTGAAAATTTTTTAAAAAATTCACAAATACAATTCAGGAATTCTGCTTATATCCACGGATAGTACTCATCCTTGGCTCCATTCTGCATATGGTGGTTATGCATGCCAACTCGCCGTTTGGCCACAGTGGGCAAAATCCTTGACAGACTTCTGATATACTCTATATTGGCAAAGTTGACATTTTGAAAATTTTTTAAAAAATTCACAAATACAATTCAGGAATTCTGCTTATATCCACGGATAGTACTCATCCTTGGCTCCATTCTGCATATGGTGGTTATGCATGCCAACTCGCCATTTGGCCACAGTGGGCAAAATCCTTGACAGACTTCTGATATACTCTATATTGGCAAAGTTGACATTTTGAAAATTTAAAAAAAAAAATCGCAAATACAATTCAGGAATTCCGGTTATACCCACACACAGTATTCGTCCTTGGCTCCATTCGGCATATGGTGGTTATGCATGCCAACTCGCCGTTTGGCCACAGTGGGCAAAATCCTTGACAGACCTCTGATAGACTCTATATTGGCAAAGTTGACATTTTGAAAATTTTTTAAAAAATTCACAAATACAATTCAGGAATTCTGGTTATACCCACACACAGTATTCGTCCTTGGCTCCATTCGGCATATGGTGGTTATGCATGCCAACTCGCCGTTTGGCCACAGTGGGCAAAATCCTTGACAGACCTCTGATATACTCTATATTGGCAAAGTTGACTTTTTGAAAATTTTTTAAAAAATTCACAAATACAATTCAGGAATTCTGCTTATATCCCCGGATAGTACTCATCCTTGGCTCCACTCGGCATATAGTGGTTATGCATGCCAACTCGCCGTTTGGCCACAGTGGGCAAAATCCTTGACAGATTTCTGATATACTCTATATTGGCAAAGTTGACATTTTGAAAATTTCTTAAAAAATTCACAAATACAATTCAGAAATTCTGCTTATATCCACGGATAGTACTCATCCTTGGCTCCATTCTGCATATGGTGGTTATGCATGCCAACTCGCCGTTTGGCCACAGTGGGCAAAATCCTTGACAGACTTCTGATATACTCTATATTGGCAAAGTTGACATTTTGAAAATTTTTTAAAAAATTCACAAATACAATTCAGGAATTCTGCTTATATCCACGGATAGTACTCATCCTTGGCTCCATTCTGCATATGGTGGTTATGCATGCCAACTCGCCGTTTGGCCACAGTGGGCAAAATCCTTGACAGACTTCTGATATACTCTATATTGGCAAAGTTGACATTTTGAAAATTTTTTAAAAAATTCACAAATACAATTCAGGAATTCTGCTTATATCCACGGATAGTACTCATCCTTGGCTCCATTCTGCATATGGTGGTTATGCATGCCAACTCGCCATTTGGCCACAGTGGGCAAAATCCTTGACAGACTTCTGATATACTCTATATTGGCAAAGTTGACATTTTGAAAATTTAAAAAAAAAAATCGCAAATACAATTCAGGAATTCCGGTTATACCCACACACAGTATTCGTCCTTGGCTCCATTCGGCATATGGTGGTTATGCATGCCAACTCGCCGTTTGGCCACAGTGGGCAAAATCCTTGACAGACCTCTGATAGACTCTATATTGGCAAAGTTGACATTTTGAAAATTTTTTAAAAAATTCACAAATACAATTCAGGAATTCTGGTTATACCCACACACAGTATTCGTCCTTGGCTCCATTCGGCATATGGTGGTTATGCATGCCAACTCGCCGTTTGGCCACAGTGGGCAAAATCCTTGACAGACTTCTGATAGACTCTATATTGGCAAAGTTGACATTTTGAAAATTTTTTAAAAAATTCACAAATACAATTCAGGAATTCTGCTTATATCCACGGATAGTACTTATCCTTGGCTCCATTCTGCATATGGTGGTTATGCATGCCAACTCGCCGTTTGGCCACAGTGGGCAAAATCCTTGACAGACTTCTGATATACTCTATATTGGCAAAGTTGACATTTTGAAAATTTTTTAAAAAATTCACAAATACAATTCAGGAATTCTGCTTATATCCACGGATAGTACTCATCCTTGGCTCCATTCTGCATATGGTGGTTATGCATGCCAACTCGCCGTTTGGCCACAGTGGGCAAAATCCTTGACAGACTTCTGATAGACTCTATATTGGCAAAGTTGACATTTTGAAAATTTTTTAAAAAATTCACAAATACAATTCAGAAATTCTGCTTATATCCACGGATAGTACTCATCCTTGGCTCCACTCGGCATATAGTGGTTATGCATGCCATCTCGCCGTTTGGCTACAGTGGGCAAAATCCTTGACAGACTTCTGATAGACTCTATATTGGCAAAGTTGACATTTTGAAAATTTTTTAAAAAATTCACAAATACAATTCAGAAATTCTGCTTATATCCACGGATAGTACTCATCCTTGGCTCCACTCGGCATATAGTGGTTATGCATGCCAACTCGCCGTTTGGCCACAGTGGGCAAAATCCTTGACAGACTTCTGATAGACTCTATATTGGCAAAGTTGACATTTTGAAAATTTTTTAAAAAATTCACAAATACAATTCAGAAATTCTGCTTATATCCACGGATAGTACTCATCCTTGGCTCCATTCTGCATATGGTGGTTATGCATGCCAACTCGCCGTTTGGCCACAGTGGGCAAAATCCTTGACAGACTTCTGATAGACTCTATATTGGCAAAGTTGACATTTTGAAAATTTTTTAAAAAATTCACAAATACAATTCAGGAATCCTGCTTATATCCACGGATAGTACTCATCCTTGGCTCCATTCTGCATATGGTGGTTATGCATGCCAACTCGCCGTTTGGCCACAGTGGGCAAAATCCTTGACAGACTTCTGATATACTCTATATTGCCAAAGTTGACATTTTGAAAATTTTTTTAAAAATTCACAAATACAATTCAGGAATTCTGCTTATATCCACGGATAGTACTCATCCTTGGCTCCATTCTGCATATGGTGGTTATGCATGCCAACTCGCCGTTTGGCCACAGTGGGCAAAATCCTTGACAGACTTCTGATATACTCTATATTGGCAAAGTTGACATTTTGAAAATTTTTTAAAAAATTTACAAATACAATTCAGGAATTCTGCTTATATCCACGGATAGTACTCATCCTTGGCTCCATTCTGCATATGGTGGTTATGCATGCCAACTCGCCGTTTGGCCACAGTGGGCAAAATCCTTGACAGACTTCTGATATACTCTATATTGGCAAAGTTGACATTTTGAAAATTTTTTAAAAAATTCACAAATACAATTCAGGAATTCTGCTTATATCCACGGATAGTACTCATCCTTGGCTCCATTCTACATATGGTGGTTATGCATGCCAACTCGCCGTTTGGCCACAGTGGGCAAAATCCTTGACAGATTTCTGATATACTCTATATTGGCAAAGTTGACATTTTGAAAATTTTTTAAAAAATTCACAAATACAATTCAGGAATCCTGCTTGTATCCACGGACAGTATATTCGCAAAGTTGACACTTTAAAAAAATTACATATACAATTCAGGAAGCCTGGTTATATTCAAGAATATTATTTATCCTTGATTCCATTATTCATTTTTTTCAGTGTCCAAAACGGTTGGCGAACCTCTGAGAGGTTTTACATACACAAACTTGAATTTTGGAATATTTACTCAGAATAAAAATTTAAAAATTTTTATTATTATATTATATTATTATAAATTTATTAGCTTTTAATATTTCATTAAATTATGTCAAAATTCGGTTTATTACTTTTTTTTACTACCAAATAGTCATATTTAAATATTTCATATTTAAATATGTCATATTTAAATATGCCATATTTAAATATGCCGTTACGTCATAACATATATCATTACGTAAGTCGTTACGTCAAAAACATATTTAACTCGCATATTTATCTTCACACACATAGAGAATGTGCTAAAAATTCATCATAAGTTTAAAAACTAAAGGTTCCTATAACTTCTCATTCCAATTTTCATGTGTCAATGCAAGTTTGAAGTTAACGAACACTAAGTAAAGGGACGAACGCTATTCAGCCGACTGTTCCACAATTACCACTAAGCTATTAATGTGATCAATACATTGGTCTAAAGCCCGCTTGTTCTCGTCTTAACTGTGGTTCAATAATGGATGAGATGCGATTTTGCAGAATGCGGGCTATGATTTTGTTTACGATATTCGCAAGAGTTAATACCCCTCCAGTTGGAAGCTAAATTACAAGGCCTTCTCTAAAATCATCAGGAATTTTCTCGCTTAACCAAAGATTTAAAATTAAGGGTTCTAGTAACGTCGCTGTTAGAGTGATGTCTATTTTCAGAATCTATCTATCTATTTTCAGAGGTATTCCATCAAGGCCTGCAGATTTACCGGACTTCAGATGTTTAATAGCAGCTATTATTTTTCCGTTTCGTACGTTATTTATATGATGCGTTGGCTCGCAATCACATATTGTTTTAGATTCAGTCGGATTGACCGACAGCTTAATGTAATAATTCTCAAACAACTCCAACTGTTGATCTTTGGCATAAATCAATTCGCCCTAATCATTCCTCAGGGGTTTAATATTGTGAAGTCTCCTTCGTGGCTATTTGTGCTTCTTTGGCTGAATTATCGGCCCACTTTAGCTTATCTTCCCTTGTATTACGATTAACTTTTCGGTTGTCCTCTTGGTATTTACGTTCTTCGTCTCACTTATATGTGGTCTTAATGATAAATCGATTTTTCTAAAATGATATTAAAGATAGCTCTATCAGTTGATTGTGCTCTTAGACAGCATAATCTCATTGGTGGCTTCTTTAAAACGAATTAATCAATGTTTTACGAAAACGTATGACAACCAAAACAAATGTTTCATATACTTAAATCGATATTAAAAGATAAATGACTGGAAATTTGATCCAGAAAGTCTGTATTTATCTCTATGTTTTAGGTTATTCAAGGTCAAAGAGTGAAAATATCATAAATTTTATTTTATGACTTTGTAGGTTTTGATATTATCCGTAATTTTTATCAGAATTATACACAAACTTTTAGTTAGTAAAAACGTTTATATGTTCAACTTAAATCCGCATTATGATTAACGCGAACTGATTCTACATAAATTAGAGTCACTTTAATCACACTGGTTCATATTCCTATAAACGCATTTAAAATTTTTGTTTCTCTTTGAGGTATATAGCTTTCTTTTAACCAAAAACAATATTACGGTGCTGGCGATATAACGGTACTTTTTTATGTAAGAAATATTTGTTTCATGCTTTTGTTGCTTTCTCTAATTTAGCAACCATGAAATGTCCACAACATCTCTGTTTACTGGAAACATTTTTGTTTTAATTGGGAAATTTCATCAGCTTAAAGGATGCCCAAAGGAGCTTTTGTTACAGAATTCAAATTCAATTTTTTTCGTGATCTAGGCTGTTCTAACAGGGAAATTTGGCGAAAAATTATCCGTTCTAAAGGAGTTTTCGAGGCTTTCTTAAGAAAGAGCAGAAGTATGGGGCACGGAAAAACAAAAAATATGTTAATAAAAAGGAAAATTAATAAAATAAAAGAAGCCAACCGCAACAAATAAAAAATAAATTTAACCTTCCTGTCACTTACAAACATGTTGCATACATTTTGCGAACAGATGGTAACATAAAACGGAAGAAACCAAAATGCACGGATTTAATTTTCATTCTGTGCAAGAAATGCACATAATGACAATGACGGAGTTAAAACTAAAAATTAAGTATCCCTGACAAGAAATTGACAGTGATTCTCTTCAAAAATTAGTCGAATCAATGACATAATGAATTTTTGAAGTTATTGAAATTAGTTCATTGCGTATATAAGAAAATGCCATAAAAAGTGGCATTAAACTACTAAAATTACAATGAAAAAAATTTAATGTACATTTTAAGTTTTTTGTTATTAATTTTTTTTAATGAAGTCAATAAATAATTAATAAAAATAATAAAATTTAAAAAATTAATTTGTAGAACCTTAATTATTTTTTAGGCCCATTTTTGGTAAGTTAATTAAAAAAAATTGATTGTGCATTTGTACAAATATGCAGCAGTATATATATATATATATATATATATATATATATATATATATATATATATATTCGCGCTTACTCATTATCGCGACGGCACGGTTATCGTAGGTTCTATAATCGCGACAGTTTACGAAAAAAGAGTTCTATTTTCGAGATTTTTATTTGTTTTTTTTTATTTGATTACAATGTCTATAACCAAAAAAAAGGAAAAATCCCACCTTTTGTTATATTAACCTTTTTGGATGATTTTGGTCTTCAATTTTGTCAGTTTTGTTTTGTAAATACATCCCTTAATATATATATATATATATATATATATATATATATAGAATGAAAATTCTAGAAGCAAGCACTTTATGGATCAATTTAAGTATGAATTCGAGCTTAAACCAAGCTTATATAAATCGTAGTTCAGTTGGGACTGATTCAATAACTATAGTTCTTAAATCAAATTAATTTTGGCATTAATTTTCAAGGAGGAGACATTTGGTGAAAAAATCAGCATTTACTTAAAAAATCTAACAGATTCCAAAAATTTTTTAAAGCCAAACGTAAAAATTACTCTTTTAATTTAACCTCCTTTACTGGGATATTCTACTGTTAATATAAATGGCGCGGCGCATGCGCATTTAGTAAAAAACAACAAATCGTTCTCCTCTGAACATAAGATACCATAAAAATTAATTGCATCAAAATAAAATAAAACAATTGCAAAGAAAAAATAAATGTGTTGAAATGCAAATATTTATTTATAGCTTTGTAAGGGACAATAAATGAATACTAAAAACCAACAACAACGACAATAGCCATAAACAAGAGACATCAAATGAATACGAAAAAACCAACAATAATAATAATGAAATCAAAAATAGTAAAAACACAACCAAAAACTCAAATAACTAAAGACTGACTAATGACATTGTTATTGTCATTATTTATTTAAAAATTATATAGATAAATATGTCCAACAATAACAAAAGAGAACTATTACAACAATGATTATAATAATAATGTTGAACTTTTTGTTTTATTTTTATTGTAATTGGTGTCCATATCACTGTATGTTTTGTCCACTCATAATGAGTTTTGTACACACAAAACATGAGCGGAATTACAAAAAGACCACAAATGTGAACACAATAATGAAACACACAAGTCAACAATATTCTGATGTTATAAAGCATAAATTCTATACCTTTTTGTAGGAATATGAAAATGTTTAATTTAGCATAATTAAATTTTCAAAATAGTGACAAAACCAAAAGGTAAAATTAAATACAATTTGTATATTTGTAGCTAAAACATATTTAGTTACAAATTAATTATTAAAGTAAATATCGAGGTCCTATATTCAAAAGCCTCTATCTCAAATTTTCATGAAATTGCGTTTTTATATTCCCTACAGTATGATATAAATTTCAAATGAAAATTCCAATTTATCACAAAATAATTACTTAATTTTTATTTTTGAGTGCAAAACCCTCTATATCTCTGAGTGTTTTATTTTTTGATAATATATCATTTTTGAATAATTTGTGTATGCTGAATATGAATCTGGCCAAAAAATTAAATCGGTTGAATAGTTCTTTAGATATACGGTAACTTCTACCTACTGTAAACCTACCGTACCTATTTTCACATCAATTGCGGAGTTTGACAAGAAAATTATTCCCATCAAATCACGAGACTTTCACCGTAATAGTTTCTTACATATGCGATAATTAAGATTTATCTAGTATTGGGGATAAAACTTCTGCTAAAGCTGCCTGGCCTACTTTTATCTCAGTTATGATTCTTGATAAGGAAATTATAAACACACAATTTTGGAACTTTTGCTCTAATAGTTCTTCATTTAAGCGAAAAATAATTTTTATTTCAATAATAATTATTATTTTGTTTGTTTGGGGGTTACCATTCCCTCTGCTCCGATCCCAAAATAAAGTAGCCTATTTGAATTATGTTGTTTTTTTTTAATTATTAACTAGTTTAAAAAATTTTAAAATCATACATTAAATGGTAATTACGAGTAAATATATTTTTTACAATGCAAAACCCTCTATATCGAAATTTAATTTATACACATCGAATATTTTAAAAGTGCATAACCATCTACACAAAGAAAAAACATTGGTTAAAAAACGGTTCCCACTGTAGCAATTTCATTAGCTAGAGTAATATTTTTTTGTTCTTATTAAAAAACTAATTGTAATATGTTTACAACTGTAGTCATAGAAGAATATATATATCATTGTGTTAGGTCCAGATTGAGTGCAGAAAGGAATGGATGCCTACAGGAATAGATCCTGTTGGGTTCCTGGTCACTACGACATTCTCGCCAATGAAATAACCGCTCAGCTAGCTCGCAAAGGCTAAAAGCTAGACAGGTTTTTTGTGGAGGTATCGTTTAGGATTCCAATTGAGTCATATTTCATGGCGATAAGGGAATGGTCTTTAGGAAGAACGAATCATGCTTGGAGGAATTGAACGGACTGAAAGGTATCTAGAGCGTTATGGCCTAGTCTTAAACTAGCAGATTCGAAACCTCTTCTGGGCATGAGTATTGGGAATCTAAGGGTCATTGTGGGTATTATTACGGGTCCCTCCGCAATAAGAAATATGACTAATAAATGGGACATTGGTACATCAGACTTTTAAAGGACATGCGATGATGTGGAGAAGCTAGAGACAGTAGAACAAACACTCTGACTGAAGTGGCAAAGGGTTTGTAATGTAGATAAAGGAGCTTAGGGGTAGTGATTTTTTTATTTATAGGTTATAGGTTCCACATTCTTTTATTGCTTTATCTACTAAAGTCTCTCTCTCTTTTTTCTGCTCTTTCTCTATTTCTTTCTTTGCCTTTCTTTGGCCTTTTATAAAATGATCGCAATGGATCGAATAATATCTTAGTGGAGGCGTGAAGACGCCACCTTTTTTAACCTAACCAAGTGAAACTACATATTTGCAAATAAAGGAGATTATTTGTAAAAACCATGCGTATAAACGTAGTATATAAAAGCATAGTTATAATAACCAGCCTTTCCTATACAATAAAGAATAATACAAAGAAACGGCAGGAATATGCAAAAAAAATTTTAATATTCAAAATAATAAAAGATTAGGCTGTTTTTTACAAGTTTTCAGTTCAATTAGATTTACTGTTTTTTTCTTTTTATTTTATCTAGAATTTACAACAAATTTACGAAAAGTAAATAAATATTTGCGAACAGAATTCCATTTAGCATTTCATAATGGACTACAATTTCATTTCCATAGCATTTATTTTCCCTTGGACATGATTTTAAAGAATTTAAATATAACACGAATCTACATACATACATATACATATATTAAGGTAGTTCAAAAATATATTACTAAATACTATTTTTAAAAATTGTTATCATATCAAAGGCCTTTCAGTAATACATTTAATGACATAACAGAGATTGTAGACGAAATCCGAAATTTTGTAATTTTTCACAAAAAGCTATATTTTTATCCTTCGATCCAGATTGCGAACAATGCCAAGTCCAACATTTTAAGAAAGTTAATTATAAAATTAAATAAACTTTTATTGGAATTGGAAATATCAAGACCTGATTTAACTTTCATATAAACGGAACCAACCTAATGTACATATATGGTTTTAGTTCTTTGTTTTTAAGTGAAAAAAAAATTTGCATTATTTTAGAATTTTATTGAAAATTTATTACCAAATAACATTGTAAATTTTTAGGCAAAATTTAAAAATAAACCACAAAAACTTTATAAATAATTTATTTGGCAAACAAAAATGCAACCATGTCAAAAGTTATGCTGAGTTTAGTACTTTTTGTTTTACATATTTTTAATCAGCTGTCGAATTCCTACAATCAGCCAGAAACACTTTATAACTACAGGTTATGTACTAGGGTAGCCAATCGGATAATATTCGTTCCAATTATTCGAACAATTTAATATGAATATAGTGATTAATTCGTATATTTTTATGTCGAATATTTTTACCATAAACGAAATTTTATTAATATGAAAAATATCATTCATTCTACAACCATTAAATATTATCAATCTTTTTCCTTTTTCTTAAACCGTATCTTGTTTTTAAAACATATTAATATTATTATTCCCATAACAATAAAATTTTACAAATAGATATATACGTTTTTACGAATATGATTAAAAAATTCATAACTTGTTTATTTTTAAATATATTTTGTTTTTAATATGTGTTTTTAACTTCATTATAATATATTAATATATGAATTAAAATAAATAGAAAAGGGTTAGTTATATTCGGGATGATTCGAACAATATGAGATATTTATTAATTACTCTTAGTAATATCTTGCACAACATACATAAAATTTATGAAAATTAATTATTGAATAATGAGTTATCAATTATACAATATATTCAATATGAAATGCGAAAGCTCGGATGATAATATGAAAAGTTAGATTATTTTACGATTAAAATTTTCTTATTTATTATTATTATTATTTATGATCATATAAATTTTTAAAGCAACCATATAATCCAATCATAATATGTTGTCCTTCGCTTATATTTATGACAACCATATTTTTTCTTTGTGTGTATATAGTAAATAAAAAAATTAAACTACTTTATCTAAAATTTTTTTATATTTTATATTTTAGTTTATTCATTATTCTGTTTGATTTATTTTGTTTAAGAATTTTATTTTTTTATTTCTTTATTTAATTTCTTTATTTATTTATTTATTTATTATATTTATTTATTTCACTAAAATATATAAATATGAAAGGTTTTTTGCCAAAAGCATTTACATACAGACATACATTTTATATTTATAATAATCTACAAATGTATGTATGTATGTGTGTATGCGCGTATGCATATTAGCTTTTGCTTTACTTTTCATAACACCGAAAATGGAATAACAGTAAATCACAATTTTCATTTGATGTATTTTTGTTGACATTAATGCTTTCTTTAAAATCTCTCATAAACAATAATAAATAAGAGAGAACAAGCAATACTTTGTTTTGAACTCATTGTTTCAAATAAATTCAATTCAACTCTTTGCTTATCACATATTTTGTTTCGTTTTATATTTTCGCAGTACTCTCACATTACTGTGAATGTACTACTGTGAATCAGTGTGACCATTTTAGCATTTTTGCAGCTAAATTTAGCATTTTGTACTCCGATTTAGCTGAAAATTGTTCATTTATCATTTGGCATATTACTTAGGAGTTTTTAATAATATATTTAGCATTTTCTAGCATTTTTCGAAATAAGGACATAATTTAAATAATTAAATTAAGTGTCTGCACAATATAGACATACGAAAGTAGCACCAGTAAAAAGTCATTAAATTAAAAAAAGGTACAAGTACTAAGTGCTTCGTTCAAAATATTATTTAGTCCATTTCGTGAAATTAATAAAAACGAAAATGTTCAAGGTCTTTCTGGACCGATCTATATACAGTATTCTCACGCTTGAATAGAAGAAATTTAAGAATTACAATGGATATTATCACCGGACACTGTCCGATCATATCAAGGCTTAGTATATGGGAGGATATTAAGGAACTATAAGTGGTAGAATATATACACGACGAACTGGGTCATCTAACTAGTTACAAACTGAAGAATATTGCTGGCTTTGATATATAAATTGGAGGTCAGCTTATGTTTCTACTTGCAACATTATGAAAAATTAGTACTTTATTAATTTGGCATAATTTTTTAGCATTTTAAAGCAATTTGTAGCATTTTTTAGATTTATTTTAAATGCGATTAAGCTGAATTATTTTTTCACATCTGTTCACACTCATGTGAATTGAAAAACAAATGTTTTGTTGCAGGTGACTATTATCCAATAGCTCAATTGCATTATCCAAAATAAATTCTCTTGGCCAACTTATTTCGATACTTGGAAAATCAGTTATTGTAACGAAAATATGTCTTTGAGCTGCTTCAAACAAAATGGAAAAACTGCCGTAAGACTTGGTTTAAATGTATCAGAAAAGATATTGACTGTCATGAATACTACCATAAAAAACAATAATATCGTTTTCAAAAGCAAATATTATTGCTGTGTACGTTTTTCGCAAAATATAAAAGGCACTCCGTGTATTTGAATTCATATTGAGAATTATTTTTTAAAGATACTAAAAATTTATTTAGAATCGAAACTCTTAATAGCTAAAAATTAAAATAGTACACATGCGTCGTGAATTTAAATTCTTATCTTACCTTATCTTTAAATAAGACCCCTTTGAACATCAATTCTTTTCACATATACAAATGCGAAAGACGTATACAATGATAAAATATTAAGATCTGATCTGATTATCGAATCTAATGTGAATAGCAATAAAAATTTAATGAAATACTTAAAAGTAAATTTTAAAGAGAAATAAAATTACACTAATCTATTTCTTAAAAAATTTATTAAAATATTACAACTCCAACATATTACTCGTAACATACGAGTATATTGTAACTACTATAGTAGTTACAATATAAGAAGGGAATTTTATAATTCTCATTTAGTTTATGAAAATTTAAATATAAATAGTGAAGAGTGGGACCATACATTTGAGCAAGAACCGAAGTGCAGATCTTGTTATATTTTGCTCTTAAGGGTGAAAGTATCACCAGACACGACGGAAGTTTTTTCTTCCGAATCGCAGCCGAACCAGCAGTTAGCCGACAGAGAGCCGAAGATTTTATTGAGATTGAGAGTCGAAAAATTTATCTCATCGGATTGTACGTGGAGAACAAACCTTGCAGTTAGCCGACCGAGAGCCCAAGAATTTATCTTGTCGGATTGTATTTAGTCTATAGATTAGCTCATACGATCCTAGCTAGCCGATTGAGAGTCGAAGAATTTAACTAATCGGATTCTATTTTATGGACGAAATCTTGTAGTTAGCCTACCGAGAATAGAAAAATTTATTTCGTCGGATTGTATTTAGTGTATAAAGTACCTCATATGAGCCCAAGCATTTATCTCGTCGGATGTGGACGTAATCTTGTAGTTAGCCGATCGAGTGCCGAATAATTTATTTCGTCGGATTGTAGCTAATATATAGAAGCTCATATGATTCTAGCTAGCCAATTGAAGTATTTATCTCATCGTATTGTATTTTGTGGACGAAACTTTGTAGTTAGCCGACCGAACCGAAGAATTTATCTCGTCGGATTGTATTTAGAGTGGCTCACATGAGTTAGCCGGTTGAGAGCTGTGGCATTTATCTCATCGGATTATATTTTGTGACTAAACCCTGTAGTTAATCGAGCGAGAGCCGAAACATTAATCTTGCAGGATTGTATTTAGTATAAGCGTAGGCGATACGATCCTGGTTAGCCGATTGAGAGCTGAAGCATTTATCTCATGGGATTGTATTTTGTTTTCAGAAACCTATAGTTAACCGAACCGAAGCATTTATCTCGCCGTCTTGTATATTGTATTAAAATTTCATTTACCATTAAATTCTAGTTAGCCGACTAAGAGCCGAAGAATTCATCTCAGCGGATTGCATTCCAACAGCTAGTTTTAGCATTTGTATACTCAGAAGAAGAAGAGTTTGTCTCGTCGGATTTTTGTTAGCTAACTGAGAATTAACTTTGTTAACACTGTCATTTTCTATCCTAGTTAGGTATCTCTTCGGTGCTGTTCGTATCACGAATGAACAGGAAAGCAGATCTTTAAAGAAACTGGAAAGACTGAGTATACCCCAGCTGGAAACAAAAACTATATTATGATGTTCAACTAAGTTTAAACAAATATTCTCAATGATTTGTTTTTTTTTTTTTCATTTGTTATTGTAGTTCATTTATATGTATTAAAATTTTTAGAGAAACTTACAAAATCACAAAAATATTTTACTTTATTATTATATTTTTTAATTATTGGAATAATTTTAATTATTTGATCGAATACTTCCAACAAACTAAAATATTTATTCGAATTATTCGCTTTATTCAAACAATAGAAAAATCGAACAATTTGAATACCCTATTATGTAAACAACCTACAACAATGTTTTTTATGTTTTTTTTACATGATTTTGTTATATAAATACCATAAAAATAATTAAAAAAAATATATATACCAAACAAAACATTGTGAAGAACGAATTGAAAAACAATTATTAAAACAACTACTATGTTTTTTATATTTGTTGTCTGTTGCTGCTACTATAAATGCTGCTATATCTACCGCTGTTACTGATGTCAAATGCATGCAGTAAAATGACTTTTGTATATACTCGTAGTACATATACAAAACCAACAAAAAAATCCGACATCTAGACAACTTGTTATGAGTTGTCAACATTTTTTAATACGAGGAAGTATTGTAGAAATTGCTAAATTTATTATAGACAATAAATTGTTGAATTATTATAAAACGTGTAAAAGCATACGCTTATTTATTAATAATATACGAAACAATTAATAAACAATTTGTTATAATTAAATTAATAATGTATTATTTGCAACGGATGATAGAAAAATCCTACTTAAAAAATTTAAATCTATATATATAAAAGAAAGTGATGTTAGTTACTATTGTTATAACTCAAGAACGACTAGACCGATTTTGATGATTCTCACCAATTCGGACCGGTCACCGGCCAGAAAAGGATAATACGAAAAAAAATTCGCGAAAAATCCGCGAAAAAAAAAACCCTCTTTTTTGTCATAATTTCTTTGCCTTAATAATCATTAAAAATATTTTTTTTAATACAAATTATAACAATTACTGTTTCTGTTTCTATCGAAACGCTTACTTTTTTGTGCAATTTGTTTTCTGGTGGTGGTGTAGAATTCTATTTCCAAACGGTAAGTTCCAAGTAAAGCTCATCATTTAGTGAGGTTGTGATATTTAAAACCATTTGTTGTATTTTTGGCATTCGTTATTAAGTGTTATTTACAATGCCGCGACCCCGGAGATCTAATATTTCGCGTCGAACACGTAATGCAAGTACTTATTGTAATATCGTCAATCAATTGAATATATATGAACGAGAAATCGCACGAGAACAACCCCGTATTAGTTTGGCCCGACTTCGTACATCACAAACGCAGGAAGAAAGGCAGGCGAGAAATGAAACGGCTCGGTTAGCAATGAGAAATCGTCGAGCAAATGTAGCAATTCAACAACTTTAAAATTTTTAATCAACGCATAAGAAGAATTGCTTCAAGTTCTGATTTGAATCAAGCAGCGTTCCATTACAACTGCAATTTCGACTACAGCTCTCATCATTCCGTTCAAAAAAAAAGACATTGTCTATCCGCTAACCTTAAGATGAAGTAATAAATAAATATAAATTCAAATTTGCCTTAAATACATGCGTATATTTTTTGATTGAGCCCACATCTACATCATATTTAAATTCTTCTGTAAAAAACACTTTATAATAGGTATTCCTTAGATTTTTATTTAAAGGTCGTAAATTTCGTTAAAATATCAATTTAAATCATTCAGTAATACAACACTAATGTTTGCTTAGGGCCAGCAACGCGGCTCGGGTCAGCTAGTAATTATATATAAAATTTTCATTTCGTTTGTAATTTCTACAATATTCATTTGGTATCGCATAGAATTATAGAGTAAAAGGAAAAGAATTCGCCATAGGAGCACATCTGCCGTTGCCAATTATCTTGAAAACGAAATAATAACAGTTTACAAATTTACAAATTCGGGTCAACTTTTGCACCTGAGCAAATGAGAACTAATTTTAATGTAATTGGGGACGTTGAATTCAAATATGGCATTCGTTTCTCAATATTGGTTCGAGTTCTCGCGAGTTAGAGTAATGCGCGGTCACAATGACTTTTTGGTGTTGACGTCGCTAAATGATTGGTTTCAATCATATTCTTAATGTTGGATTTTATTCCAGATCGTGTGGAAATATATAAAAAGCATTACAAGGATGATTTCAAATGTTTTTATTATGTTGGCGAATGTTTTGTATTCGGGAAAATAGACAACTTGATTTTAAATATTCGAAGGTGAGTATTTGCATTACCTTGTTTTATATGTTTCACTATCTAAATCAACGGTTCTCAAATAGGGGTCCGTGCAAACATGCTAGAGGGATCACGAAGACCATTAACTTAAGGCATTTTTTTTTAATAGTGTAAGGAACTTCCGGTTACCCGGGTTTGCAGCTGGGGTAAACTCAGTCGTGTCCAAGGTTCTTACATAAAATAACAACGCTTTTTATTTTACCATTGATTCTTTATTTCTTACCTTTCACTATATACATTTTTCATCCAAACTCTTTTATGTTGAGACAGTGCTGTTTTGTGAAGCCTCCGTGTTGCCTTGCCGGTTCTACACCTCCTATTTACTATCTCCTATTGATTATTTAATCTTGGATGTAATCCAAGATTTTCTTTAGTCCCTATATTTTCCGACCAAAAACTTCCAAGAAAATATTCTATCACTTATCCCTGAGCAGTACTTATCTCCTACCAATTCAACCAGATTGTAAACTATGTTGAAGCTTTTAATCTTACTGATTGTAAATCAGTATACCCTACGTTGAATTGATGTAATCAATTCAACCAACTTTATTTATTTTTTTTCCCCTAACACTGCTCTGTTAGTTTTTTTATTTTTTTTATTAACCGGCTACTCACCACGTCTGCCTTGTTCACTGTCCTGCACAAAAGAGAAAAGAGAGCCATTTTAACTTTCTGCTAGTTTATATACGTTTCTTAAAACTAATATTATTTCAGTTTTCCTGCACTTTGTTCGAACCGATAGTGGTTGTTGCATCGAACCTTCTTTTCTTTCGTCTCCTTTATGTTCGCTGCGGTAACACTTACGTTGATCTGTGTGCGAGTGTCTGTGTATGTGGCTTCTTGTTTGTTTATTTTGTCTCCTTCTTGCTTGCTGTATTTAAATCTTTCCTCTGCTTCTCTGCTCGCTGCTATCTTACACTCTTGTGTTACTTTTCCACTCTACTATTGTGTTCGCGCTTCTACCTCCGTGATTCGTCAGTTCTGCTACTCGCCTGCTCAGCTGTGACGATGTAGAAATTGACGTCTTCACTCGGCTTTTCTCCTGCTGCTTTCTACTGCTACTTCTGTCTGCTGCGTTTTCACGTAATTAACTCTTAAATGGCTAGCACAGCCATTTAAGGTCAAACCCTCCACCTGCCCCTGTCCTGAATGCTTTGCCTGCTGTGTACCCCATCGACCTCCGGAACACTTCGTTCCAGTATTTACCCCATCGACCTCCAGAACACTTTGTTTCATTATTTACTCCATCGACCTCCGGAGCATCAGAAATAAAAAAGATGTACATAGGCGAATTTAATTCGCCCCCAAATCTAGATGGATGTAATCCATCTCCCGACCAGTAAAACGCCAATGTATCATTTATTTTATTCTTGTGTTTACATATCAAACAGTTATTCTTTAATGATTATGTGGGTCAAAATTTCAAGAATTTTAATCCTCACAATAGTAAAAAACAAAAGTAAAAATAATTACAATTATACACGCAGAGAAAAAATATAGTTGAAGACAATTATCTAAGAGCAACATATTATGATTGGAACATATGATCACAGCGAAAAAAAGAGAAATGATTATAATTAATAATTATTATGATTCCAGTTTTACATATAATTGAACGATTTTACTAGATCACCATTCTATAAGATTATTATTTCATGTTATTATATTATTATTATATCTGTTTATATTATTATACCACATTGTCATATTATGATTCCATTATTGTGTCATTCTCCATATTATTATTCCATTTTATCATATTATTATCGCATGTTGTCATATAGTTATCCAATCTTATCATATTATTATTTCATTTTATCATATTATTATTCCATCTTATCATATATTAAAACAAAACGTATTAATAAAAAATTATTATTTTTATAAATTTCACTAACCAAAAAAAAAAAATACATATTATTTATTCATTAATTATATTAATTTGTACCACCATAAGTTCAAATGCAAGATATGTTATTTTAACCAATACCCTATATTACTTGAATCACACCGATTATAACCAAACCATGTCTATTTATATTTATGCATATATAAACTAAATGAGAATTACAGTGAAACATTAAAAACAAAATATATTTAAAAACAATTAAGTTATGAATTATCCCACTAAGTTTGTGAAAAGGATATTATATTTATTTTAAACATTTTATTGTTATGAGAATAATATTAAAAACAAGTAAAATTTAAATATTTAATAGTTGTAGAAGTAATGATATTTTTTTTTATACATGTGTGTGAAAATAAATATGCCGAGTTAAATGTGTTTTGACGTAACGACTTACGTCCAAACATATTTAACTTTTAACTTAAATATGTTTATTTTTAAACATGCCAAAGCGTCAAAAACATATTTAACTTATATTTACATATGTCAGTAAATTAATACATATTTAACTAATCTTAACTCTGGTGGTCTATGAGGGATTTTGGTCATATTTGGCCACCTCCTTTCTTGTCACATATATGAACCATATGTTTAACTCTATTAAACCATAAAACTTCCGTTCCTCAATTGTATTTGGTACATTTTTAAAAAATTTTTGAAAATTACACTAATGGTTTCTGATGGTCTCTGAGGGATTTTGGATATATTTGACCACATCTTTAGTTGTCACTCATATGGACCATATGGAAAGTGAAGACTCTGCTAAACCATGTAACTGCAATTCCTAAATTATATTTGGAAGATTTTTAAACAATTTTCGAAAATTACACTTAATGGTTTCTGGTGGTCCCTGAGGGATTTTGGTCATATTTGGCCACCTTCTTCCTTGTCACACAAAATGAAGAATCTATTAAACTAAATAACTCCGATTCCTCAATTGTATTTGAGACATTTTTAAACAATTTTTTGAAAATTATACATAATGGTTTCTGAGGGATTTTGGTCATATTTAGCCACCTCCTTCCTTGTCACTCATATGGACAATATGTTTAACTCTATTAAACCATAAAACTTCTATTCCTCAATTGTATTTGGTACATTTTTAAAAAATTTTTGAAAATTACACTAATGGTTTCTTATGGTCTCTGAGGGATTTTGGATATATTTGACCACATCTTTAGTTGTCACTCATATGGACCATATGGAAAGTGAAGACTCTGCTAAACCATGTAACTACAATTCCTAAATTGTATTTGGGAGATTTTTAAACAATTTTCAAAAATTACGTTTCTGGTTGTCTCTGAGGGATTTTGGTCATATTTGGCCACCTTCTTCCTTGTCATACAAAATGAAGACAAGGATTCTCTCTATTAAACTATATAACTATATAAAAATTTTTGAAAATTACACCTAATGTTTTCTGGTGCTCTCTGAGGGTTTTTGGTCATATGTAGCCACCTCCTTCCTTGTCACTCATATGGACCATATGTAAAATGAAGACAAGGATTCTCTCTATTAAACTATATAACTTCCATTTCTCAATTGTATTTGGGAGATTTTTAAAAAATTTTTGAATTTTTTCTGGTGCTCTCTGAGGGATTTTGGTCATATGTAGCCACCTACTTCCTTGTTATTCATATGGATCATGTGGAAAATGAAAACAATAATCTCCTCTATTAAACCATATAACTCCCATTCCTCAATTGTATTTGAGAGGTTTTTAAAGAATTTTTGAAAATTACACTTAATGGTTTCTGGTGGTCTCTGAGGGATTTTGGTCATATGTGGCCATCTCCTTTTTTGTCACCCATATGGATCATTAATAAAACTAACACAAGGATTCCCTCCAATAAACCGAATTAGATTTTAAGTATATTTTTTATTTAATAATGATTTGTTCCTCCAAATCCCCTCAGTTCTGACCATGTAAAATTTTATTTAAATATTTCGAATTGTTCACAAATTACAGAATTATTTCCAAAAAAAAACCGTTGTGTGCCGGCCGGTTTTACAGTCTCATAGCCAGACGTAAACATGTATTTTTTGGTAACTCAGTAACAACAATAAAAACTAAAATTCAAAAAAAAATCGGTAAAAATATAACATGTTTATTTTTTTATAGATTCTCTGCTATTTGTGTTTGTTTTTTGTATTTTGGCTTTAATTTATTTTTTTTTTTTTTATTTTAGTTTATATGTATGTACATATGTATTTCCTAAAATTATGTTGTGTCTCTTCTTTCGGCTCTTGTTGTTGTTATTAGTGGTGTCGTATTATTTAATTTACATTTTGCTGTCGCTTATATGTTGTATTTTTGTTTTGTTTTCTTATACATATTATTCATTCCATTTGTTTATAATCGGCAACGAGGTTATCGTTTGCTCTTGAACTTGAATGAGTATGAGCTAAAACAAACGGTAATAAAATAAAAAACATCACAGCAACAACAAAACATTAAAAAAAATCAAAATATAATGCAACAATAAACAAGATGTAGCAAAAAAAAAAAACTAAAAAATGAAATAAAAATAAAAAAGTATTAATACAAAAACTACTGGAAAAAAATAAAATAAATTGTTCTTTCATTTCAAGCATGACGATTTGAAAAAAATCTTCAAAGTACTCCTCGTTGAAATTCCTTCCTCCTTTAGCAGCAGTGAAGGCAATCAACATCTACAACAAAAACAATTGCAGCATCATCATTATCGTGTAGTCAAGTATAAAAGCAGGAAACTCTAAAGAATTTTCTTTTGCTGTGTTGTTCATGTTCTAGTGTGTGTGTTTTTTACTTTTATACTTTTTTTTATTTAAATTCATTTATTGTTTTCCTTACAACAATATGTCTGGTTTAAACCAATAATGACTTGGCTTAAAATGAGAAAAACTTGTTTGTTTTTTGTTTTTTTCTTTTTTGTTGTTGTAACGGGTGCTGCTGCTTGGCTTGTTTATAAACTTAGTGCTTGGTGTTGTTGCAGTTCTTATGGCAAAATTCTGTTGCCAAAATTGTAGAATTCTTGCCCACCTTTTTAGGGTTTTTATTATTTTTTTCTTTTTTGTACAAGTAGCAAATCCTTGTTGATCTTGTCAAACAAAGAAAACAAAAAACGTAAAACCTGTTTGCAGTTACATGTTTTCTCAGACAATAATTAATCCTTTAAGGACCGATACGTTAAAAAAAATTAAATGTATAAATTTCGAAATTTATCTTCTCAGGTCCAAACGAGTAATAAGGCACATGGAATCGAATATGCATATATCCTGGGCTGCTATCATAGACGAGTTCTGAGTTAATCAGGAATCAATATGAGTTTGAAACCATGCGAGCATCCCAGAAACCTTGATAACGCTTCTATATGATTTGGAAATCCTGATAGACACGTTATCGTTGCTCTTCTGCCCGAATACCATAGGCAATGGACGCCTATAGGGCGAAACCGGACATATATAAGTTCGGTTTGTGCGAAGATCTCAAACCGATATCATCAGAAATACAATAACAAGTGTGAATTCCCCAGCACAGCCGCTGAAAAGTCTAGTCGTACTTGTCACTGTACGATCATTCAGGCTCTATACTCCTTATAGGAACTTATATATATATATATATATATATATATATAGGTCAGAAATTTAGGTGCTGAAAGAAAAAAAGAAGTTTTCGTAAGAATTTTAATTTGTAGCGGTTTTTTCACCATCAGGTCAATTTTGTTGAATTGACGTGGATTTGGTTTCTGATCATCTTCACTAAATGTTAATAAACAAAAAAAAAAAAAAAAACTTTAGTGCCCAATAAAAAACGAAAACCTAAGTAAAAATGGTAAGTGAGGGTAGTTAGCTATACCTTTCTTACTTTTAGTGGCCAAATTCGGTAAGCAGTTAGACAACACCTGTATGGTAAAGAAACATTAGACAGTGAAACATAACCAGCTTGTCGAATATTGAGGCGAGTCTTAGGCTTGCACCCGTACAAAATCTAACTGATCGAGAAGCACAAAAATAGCGCCATTTGTTCACCGATTGGGCTTCGGAGTGTTTGGAAGAAGACCTCAAGTTTGGGCGAAAAATAACATTTGGTAATGAGCAGCATTTTTGAATAAATTTCCATGTTAACATGCAAAATTGCCATATACGGAGACAGCAACACAAAAATGTTCATGAAGTTCAACAGAAAAATCACCAATTTCTTTTAAACCGAATTGAACAATAGGGAAGTTGGCAGCATCTGGTTCCAATGAATATTTTGCATGAACGATTTGACGTAAATTGGTTACTAAAATGGTGCTATTTAACACCGCCAGACTTCATATTGTGCAATTTTCTGTAGTCACACACACACACAGATTGTTTTGTTTCATTTCAATATCGGTCTACCATTATTGGAAAACACATATAAATTTTGGCGGACTCAGAAGAGATATTGGATTTTAACCTTTTCTATATGAGCGACAATTTGGCTCGAAGTTAATTTATTGTAAATATGTATTTTAAGGCTCCCTGAAAAAACCAAAGGTTTAAAATTCCTCTCCTAAATCCATAAGAGAGCTCTCCTAGGTCCATAATAATATTAATTCTGTTGCTTTACCAGTCGTAAGTATTTCAAACCTTCGGATTCACACCTTCTATATTATTAGCAAACAAAAGTTACCAGTTCTTGTTAGGAAGAAAAAACGTGATTCTAAATACATAGGTCTGCTAATCACAATTACAGAGAGTTCTTAGCTCCAATAAAACGGAACTGTTGCAGAGGACATTGAGATACCTTCACATTCTCTGATTGGTCATTACAATTCCTTCAATATTCGTTGATCTATTCTCCTAGCATGTGTCGCTGTAATATAATGTCCTGTTATTAAAGACACTAGCAATCTTATCTGCGCATAAAAGGAGCTGTCATATTTGAGCCACATGGTTCCTTCATTCCGGCAAATGGGTCTCCTGCGCAATTTCATACAATTCTTGCTATATCAATAATACTCATATGGTGGTCCATTAATCGTCGCGTGGCATCGCTTTTCATCCGTAACACAGTTCTCTGGATAGCTACCATTTGACACCAGGCCAGAGAGACTTGCTCCCCGCTACCTATTGGGTTCTCCAAAATACAAGCGTGTCCATAGTTCCATCTACTCCATAGAAATTCAATATTTAGATAAACCGCTTCATTCAAAGATTTTACATTTCTCACCACAAGGAGAAGTTCTCTCACCTGATTGTAAAAATGGATGCCCTAGGTTTTAAGCCCGTAGAATATAATTAGTAATTAGTGCTTAAAACACTTACCACCTCTAAGACGGAAATAGTTTTTTTTTTCGAGGAAATACAAGCTCATGAATTTTAGGCATGCCAGCCTAAATGGAAATGAACTAGCACTTTCCAATAGTGCCTGGAAACTCATCTCTGGCAAGTATATTAAGGCCAAAATGAAAATTTATGTATGTAGAAAGCCATTGGAAGCACATTTTCCAAAAACGTGACCTGGATACATGTAAAGGTCATCAAACCAATTCTCTTTTATGGATCATCAGTGTGGTGAAAGTCACTTGATACAGCTTAAAATCGCTCGAGTTTTGAA
Organism: Protocalliphora azurea; assembly: GCA_932274085.1. Lineage (NCBI taxonomy): Eukaryota > Metazoa > Arthropoda > Insecta > Diptera > Calliphoridae > Protocalliphora > Protocalliphora azurea. Next base: position 36,901,528 of record OW026521.1, read on the forward strand.
GGAATAATGCGCAGAATAGGTCTTCTCATTACGGGTCCATGCGCACCACGTCAACTTAAAAATTATTTGCAACGCTGAACTGGATCCCAGATGATCTACAGGCGCCAAAGCACGCGCTAAACATGGTGATGAGATTAAACGCAACGGGTTGTTGGCATTATAAGTAATATGGGTCTACATTAAAGGAATTAGAACACGAATATCGTTTAGACTTCGGAACGAATGTAGCATTCTACAGGCTGAAATCATGGCCATCATTAGAGCAGTTAAGTGGCAATGGTGTTACGGTAGATATTTACTGACAGTCAAGCTGCTATAAAATCCCTGGCAGGTATTTTTTCCACCTCTGATATAGTTCATGAATTTCGGACATCCCTGAATAGGACGGCACGACATTCAAACATCGCACTTATACACGAGACAAGTTAAGGCAATTGTATTGCAGATGAACTGGCAAAGAAAGGTGCCTTACTACAGTATGTGGCATCCCTTTCAATACCTATAAGCAGCGTATTGGCAGAGCATTGTGTGATCTAGCACAATATAGATGGAAAAATTAACTCACATGCGTAATAATGAGAATAATATGGCCTAAACTGGACAGGATAAAGTCTTCTCTCATATTACTTCTTCCTATGATATGTCTGGGAAATCTCAGTACTTCATTCGTTTAGAGCTTATATCAAGATTACGACTTCAGTACAAAAGTTGTCACAGCGAGGAGGAAGAATCCTTATTCCACCTCTTCTGTCAATATCCTGCTCTAGAGGATATCGTTTCGCGCAGTTTAGGACAAAGATATTATAGCAAACTCACTGAATTATCCAACGTCATTTTAATTTGATTACTTCTAACTTATAGCTCTGAACAACAATCATATCAGTAGTTCTCCAGCAACGACAACAATAACCTCTTTCATATTTTCAAATTTATCACCCTTTTGACAATCTAATTGTACTTCTTAATCTATCGCATTCCCTTTCTCCTCTTTTAACTCTTTTTTTACTTCTTTTCTACATGTAACATAAAGGGACCATAAGGACCATAGTGAGCCGAAAACCCACCGTTAGAAGTCACATCGGACAAAAAAATAAACTGCCATATATATGTTTAATAATTTTACTAGACAGATGTGCTTTTTTGAATTTCCAAAGCGCTCTGTCGTCAATATATGTATAGACTGAAATATTCCTCTGCTTGAAATTACTAATCGTTTCAAACCTTTTGGAGAATTAACACTAAATGTGTTATAGAGTGCCGACAAATAGCCATCTTTGAGATTTACATTTGAATTTGTTCTCTAGAAAGACGATCAAGGAAGCTTTTGTTCAACCCAGAGAAGAACCTGCAACGGAAAGCAAGACTCATTCTAACTGGGGGGTTTTCGTGTAATTCGATTCGGGAGAAAATGTTTTCGAAAATCAATGTATTTTAAGTACAATTTCGAGTGAATTTCTTTCCGAATCGAAATATCGAAAATCGAAATACAATAACCCCCCTGAATTAAAAATGATATAATTGACTTTATGCCTTCAGGTCAGGCATGAAAGCTTTCATCACAAATTCTGATATCTAACGGTTGCGTTGACTGGATTTATGAACACACTCGGTAGCTCAATTTCTTGTTATTAATCGAACTAAAGTTAAAAATTTTTAAATTAAGTATTTTTCAAAATTGTAAAAAAAAGAGTTTCAAAAATATTAAAAATTTATGAATGGGATTTTAAACTGTATTCAGTTCATATTTAAAGTGCATTTCCAATATGTTCTTACTTTAAAATAAAAAAAAAAAAAATAATAAATTGCTTGCAATGCACACTGGATCGATTTAAACAATCTAGACGGAAAAAATATGAAGTATTTTTTTGTAGTATAATATGCAATATTCCACATTTACGTAAACTGTTGTCAAATTAATTGAAAAATATGCCATTAGACCACATTGAACATCCAAAATTAAAATTTTGAAAATATTTTTTTTTTTTTTTTTTATATTTAGTAAAATATAACGTTTGTATTTCTGAACGGTTTCATATGTAATTAACAATGATATAAAGTTTAGGTTGTCTAAATTTAAAATATTACAAAATACTGGTCAAACGCAATGTACCATTATATTTGCAAACGCTTAAATTAAAAGTGCCTATTAAAAAAATAAAAAAGTATTAATATTCATTGGACAAAAAAGTCTTAAAGTTTAGCAGTGTTTCGATTATTAAGCTTTCAGATAAGAACCACTATAGTGCTCATTATACAAAGACATAAAATTATCTTGCAGTTTTTTGCGCTTTTTCTGCAAAACCCAGATAAGTTTAGGGTGGCCATGTTAGTCACTATTTTCAATTAAAATGACAATTATATGAGCTGCTCACAAAAAGTATACTTATTTTAATAATCAACATAAGCATATCAATTGCTTATATTATATATATTAAGCCTCTATTACAATAACGAAAAAAATGTTCATACAAAAATATGAAAAATTGCCGAAGGATGGAAGGTTTGTTGTTATTTTTATGTTCAGATGTAAAATTTATATATAAGTTGTTGGTATCTCTGAATTCATAAAAGTATGGAGAAATGTGATAAATAAAAAATGAATTATATTCGGTCAAATTTCTTCGGACCATGACCCAAGAGACTTAAAATTAAGATTTGACGATTTTTTTTAGAAATAATATTAATATTTAAAATGAAATAAAATTTAAATGTACGAATATATCCAAAGGAAATTTTGACATAATGTAGATAATGTTGTCCTAAAAGGATTTAAAAAACTCCCATTTACCATACCAAAATGCACAAAATCCGGAAAAAAATCTTTCAAAAATTTACTTCTTTCATTGAAATCGTCACCCTGTCGTTATAAAAGTCGTCCATCAGAATATGCTTTTTGTCTGTTTTCCCAACATATGGAGGTATTTAATTAATATAATTCTTTTTTGATCCCAGCTTTGCGTTTTGAGAATTTTACAAACGAATTAAAAAAAAATTGGAAAAATTACAAAGTTTGCGCCTTCGGGTTGGCTTTACAAGCATTTGCGTTAGAATTTCTATTGAAGGCATTAAAAAAATTATATAGACCAGTACAAAAAACAAATTTTATAAGTAAAAAAAATATATTTTTGGAAAAAATACAAAAATGTGGACTTTTTATAAAGTTTCAACTTCAAACTAATATAACTTTTTATCAGATCCATATGTTTATATGATTCTTGCAGCAATATTATTTTGTAAGGAATCCAGAGGATATTTAAAAAAAATTAGGACCCAAATTAAGCCAGTCAAGTTTAAAAGAATATAAAAAAAAAGACCAAAAATGAGGCAAAATTTATTTCGAATCAAGTATCTTTTAAACTAAAAAAGATAACCTACACATGTAAGCGTATTTTTGTAAAGATTTATAAGGACTATCCATATTCAAAATTTCTTTAGAACAAAATCATAAATGAATTTTTGAAGATTAAAAAAAAACAAAATGGCCAACTTTGGGGGTCTACTCTCTTGGCTTCTAACCCTCTAGGGATCTGTGCTCCTCCAAATCAACTCGAAATTTTATTCAGATAACTTTAACGGATCACAAGTTATAGAATTATTTACAAAAAGAGCGCACAGTGGTTCCAGTGAGTCTCTGGACAATTTTTAGAAAAAAAGAATATGTTAAAAAAGAAAAAAGGTAATTTGTATATGACATCTTATAATACAAGCTTTGACAAATACACTGCAAAAAATTTTGATATCTTTTATACAACAAAAGCTTTTAAAGAAATATATTAATCATTAATCACTTTCAAAACTATAGAGTTGCCACAGTTTTGAATGTGTATGAGTATCCTCCTCTACACATGCACCAAATTTTATTCAAATCGGCTATTTTTCAAATTTTAAAATGGAATTACTCTAATATGTTGCTTTATATTTACTTTTTTACTGTTTAATTACATTTATTTAAACAATCTGAAGGTCTTTCCTTCTAGACTTGAAATTCAATTCACTATATAATGGGTTAATTATGATTTGTTTTCAACTCCAAACAAGTTTATGGCCAAGTAATTTAATACATTTTTTTGTTTTGCAATATATTTTTTTCTCAGGTTTTAAACTGAATTCCTTGACTCCTTTTTAATAGAGAGAAAGTGTCATTTTAATAACAATCAATTGGACTTAAGTTCTATATCTTTAAATAATTACTCATAATAAATTGAAAATATTAATGAGTAATCTTAAATAACTACATATATATTACATTTCCAAAAGAATATATAGTTTACATATACTAAAAAGCTTCGTTAGTTATTAGTAGTATGTTTCTTTTTTTTTTTTTTTGCAGATTATCTAGCGATTAATTATAAATTGCAAATATATATTGTTTTAAAAACTAAAAAAAAAACTATTTAAAAAGTCATACAAATAATTTGTTTAAATTATATTGTCATTTTCACACTCAATTCTAACACGATACACACATGATTGCATGAGCAAACAGATTTATTGTTTTCAAAATGATGGTAATAAAAGTTATGTATAAATATTATGACAGTATTTGGTTGGTTTTTCTATTTATTTTAATATGTAATTTTTTCAATAATATTTACAATCAATAAAATAATGGGTAGGGTGTTTAAAAAAAAGAGATTTAAAATATTTTCATGACATAAGCATGCGTTAAGACAAGACAATTTTTATTAATTTTTTTTTTGCGTTTGTACATATTGTTTCAGCAATTCTTAACTTTAATTGAATTAATAATTTATTATAGTTTGTACCCCTTTATGTTTCCTTTCTTACCTACTTTTTTTTGCCAAGAAAAATTACATCGTGTGAACGCACGCTATAATGATATGTGTGAACACAAATTTTAAATATGATACCCTAGACACAAACCTTTAGATTTAGCAGAGCTCTGTAAAAGCATTAACATACTTCTGTTAAACTTTGTATAATTTTAAATAAGGATTTGTGGCAACATTATCTGACCAAATTAACCAAAAAAATGTCCACTGTATGCATTATCAGATAATTAAGCTACATTAAAAATCTTTTGTTTAATTAAAATTTTGTAGTGAATTAAAAAACTGTGTAAGATAAATATCCTTTATAGGAAAACGGGACAATAAGAGAGGATAAAGATTAGTGGAGTTTATAGAAGAAGTGGACATCTATCATAATCAGTAGTCAGAACCTTTAACAGAACGTGTTTTGGTAGAAAAATTTTAAATTTTAAATTTTTAAAATTTAAAATTTTTCTATCAAAAAACGTTTTGTTAAATATTATTACTACTGATTACGATAGAAGTTCACCTCGTCTATAGTTTCCACTAACTTTCATCCGCCCATGTTGTCGCTTTTTTCTGAAATCTTGAAAATGTGATATTTGAAATTTTTTAAATTTCAAATTTTTCTATCAAACCACACATTCTTAAATATTATTACTACTAATTATGATAGATGTCCACCTTGTCTAAAAATTTCATCAACTTTTATCCGCCCATATTGTCGCTTTTTCCTGAAATCCTGAAAGTGTTTAAAAAAAATGTGATATTTAAAATTTTTGGAATTTTTCTATCAAAACATGCACTGCTAAATATTCTGACTACTGATTATGATATGTCTATAAGTTTCACCTTTTTTCCTGAAATCCTGAAAAGTCCTTAAAAAAATATGACATTTGAAATTTTTAAAATTTCAAATTTTTCTATCTATCTGGATATTGATTATGATAGAGGTCCGTATTGTCTTTAAATTTCATCAAATTTCATCTGCCCATGTTGTCCCGTTTTCCAATAAAGGATATGTATGTTATACGTTTTTTTAATTCACTATAAAATTTTAATTTAACAGAATATTTTTGATGTGATATATTTTTTGATAATGCAATAGCTCTTTTTTTTTTCATTTGGTCATGAAATCTCGCCAAAAATACTTTTTAAAGTCATATACTCAGAGTTTAACAGAAGTATGTTAACTTCTTTACAGAGCTCTGTTAAATCTAAAGGTTTGTGTCTAGGGTTTCATATTAAAAATTTATATTTATACACATCGCTATAAAGATAACATAACGAAAGTAAAATTTTTATATTTCGAAAATATTAGCAGACAAAATGTTAGCTAGCACAAAACTTAATTTAGAGTGGTATAGCTCACAATAGTTGTTTCTACAAATTCTATACTATTTCCAGGTATTTTCCGGAATTTTTTAATTTAACTTTAAAATATAGGAAACCTTTTTCACTATATCTTTCAGTCCAGCTTTTAAATAAAAATTTGATATTTTAACATATCTCCAACATATACGGAAAAAGATTGATTACCTTATATTTTCAATTGACACAGTTGTTTAATTTTGCATCCATATTTAATAAATACATTCAAGTAAATATAAAATAAAAATAAAATTTAAGTAACATTTTATTTCTCACTTAAATTTTTAATTCATTCTATCATCTACTTGATTGATATGATAAATTTTTTAATTGGAAAAAAATGTAGTGTTTTTCATTTTTTACAGTTTTTAGTAATTGATGTAATCATTTTGGTGAGCGGTACAAATTTAAAAATTTGTTTAATTGAGTGAATTATTTTCTAATATATTTGGTGATTGGTGACTTTTTTCTGTGTACAAACTTAAATTGGAATTTTTAATAGAAATATGTATACATTTTTATTGACACATTCACTTCTTTTCCTTGTGTTCCATATTTTTTTTAAATGAAATTTAATTCATCACAATTCAATTCCATTTCAACAATTCAGTGCAACAGTATCAAAGTCCAATAGCATATTAATTTCTTTTGCACTTTTTTTTTTTTTTTTTTGCCTTTCAACATTCCTATTATGCATGTGTATCATATTAAAAATGAGAATTGTTTTCCAATGATTTTTGCATTTGAATGAATGCACAAAAATTCATTGAACTACATACATTATAATATGTTTGATTTAATTTTCAGTTATTGTTTAAATCAATGTGCCACACTATTTTTTAAAGTAGCTTTGTTAAAGTTTTTGTTAGTGTTGTTAAAATATCGACATCATATTGATTAATTACTATAGTTATAAATTGATTGATTGTTTAAAATTTACATGCAATATGGTTTATGTGAAAAATAAAATAAAACAAAGAATAATGGTACATTAAAATAAAAAAATCAGTAACTTTTTAACAATATAACTAGTTTTATTTTCTTGCTCTCGCATTATTGAACAAAGTAAAAACTAATTAAGTGTAAAGCTTTAATGGAGAGAAGAATTTCAAGTGGCAAGAAATAAATAAATAAAAGTATTTATTGCAGAAATCTGATAATTTTAAAGCTAAAAAAATGTTTTTTGATATCTAATTATAATCCACAATCTACTTTAGTATCGACAACAAGAGTCAAAAAGAAAAACTACCGATTTAGTCCTTCGAACCGGACAATGGTTTCAATGTCATGCAAAATAGCGCTTAATTGAGGAAATGATAACAATAACTTACTTTATATCCTGTTTCAATTATTTGCACACAAATAATTAGAAAAAGTAAATTTTGCAATTTTATAATATTATTTGTTTTTAAGCCAGGGTCCGTCCGTCTGTCCGTCGTTAATTAACAATATTTTGGATTAAACGACAGACGGCAGCTTTTAAGATAACCTAACTAAATTTTGCATATATGTTTATATTGAATTATTCATTCACTGCGATTAATCTGATTCAAAACGGTTCATTAATTTATATAGCTCCCATACAAAAATCCCACCGAAATATGGCCTTATGTGCTTTTCCATATGGATAGATTTTTATTACTTGTAATTATAAGTATCAGAATAACGAACATTCTGTGATAAAATCAACATCAGACATATGCGACTGTGGCGAACATTGGGCTGACATGCAGGCAGTCGGAATATTCATATTTTAATCCAAAAGCATCTAGAAAACACTTTTTCCTATTTGTGTTTAGGATTTTAATATAAAAAAGCTAAAATTTAACATACATATAAGTAGAAAATATTATTCAGTCCCGGAAATTTTTTTAATACGTTTTTAAATAACTATATTGGCGCCTTATTTTATTTCAGAATGAATCTTTACATCCGGAAATTACAAAATTTAAATTTTTGTTAAAAATAATCTTAAAGTAGCTTGAAATAGCACATAAATAGAACATATTTTAAAATATTTAAAGTTAACAACGGTTTACTAAAGGTACATTAAGCGAATCATCGTTTTTGCATACAACTTAAGGAAATTTTAATTAACAATGGTATTAAGGTTTTTTTTTTTTTTTGTAATACGGTTGTTTGTGTATCCTCTATTGCATGTTTGATCGAAACTCGGTACAATAGAATTGCTTCTAAAGAACATAGGACGGCGAACAGTGGAAATATTTCAATAAAATTTACACGCAGATAGTCCTTTTAAATCCCTAAAAAGGAATTTAAAAGTTTATCTCCTTTAGTTTAAGAGATATTTAGGCCGAAACAAAATTTTTACTCATTTTTAGCCTCGTTTTTTAAGGTTTTTTTTTAACTTGACGAACTCCAAAGTGGTGTTTATTTTTTTTTTTAATAATCATCGGATTCCTTACAAAATTCTAAATAATGTTACTGCAAGAATGATATAAGTATATGGATTAGATTAAAAATATTTTAATCCAGCCAGGTGAAATTGTATTGAGATATTTCTAACGGTTCATAAGTTACAGAATTATTTCAAAAAAAAAAAAATGTTTTTGAACCACTGTGCGGCGCAGTGCTGAACATTGACCACTTGATAACATTAATGTTTTCATGTTAAATTTCGAAATAACAAATATTTTCTAATTGAAAGAGAACATGTGTATTTATTATTATTATTTTCATTTAGTAAAATGTTTGCCATCAAATCTGACAGCAGATATAATCTTCTAACTCTTAAATATATATATATATATATATTATGGCCCAAATTTTTAATGGAAAAATATGTGTGCATATTATAAACATATCATAAATTAAAATAAATTCTATTTTGTTGGCTAATGAAAATATTTATTGTGTTTATTTTATATTCAAATATCGATGATGATTATAAAGACCACATATTATTTTTATTATTGGATTTGATTGGCACTCAGGTATGAATAGTGAAAATTTGATATATGTATATGTAACAATACTACATACTTACTTATTTACATTAAGGTGCCCATAGACACATACTGCAGAGAGGTACTGCCGATGAACCCAATCAATCAGATTTTTATTTTTGTAAAAAAATTCGAATAAAAGCAAACAATTCTAAATATATTAATTCTTTTAGTTTAAAAAGTCAAACCGAAATTTTCATAAATGACAAAGAAAACTTCAAAAATTCATTCAAAATATTTGTTTATATCGAAATCAAAACGATTTTGAGTTTTCATACTACATTATTGGTGTGATGCACACATTCAAAAGCTCTCTTAATTTTACTAATGCGTACTTATTGCGTGACCTTGTGCAGTATGTATGAGTCTATGGGGTGCTTTAGGATGGGTCCGTTTGTATGGAGAGGAAATAAGGTATTGATGTTCCCAGTTTAAATCAGTGTTGTCAGATTAGGGTATTTATCCCCAAATTAGGGATTTCTTTTGGGAAATTTGGTGAAAAATTTGGTTTAGGAATTAGAAGATTTTTTGGGGATGAATTTTGGGTTTTAGGGATTTTTGCAAACTTTTTGGGGATTTTTATTTTATTTCTATAAATTTTCTTTTTAACTTAGGAAAAACTAAAAAAAAAAAAAATATTCGACAGGATATGAATTTTTAGAAAGATAAATCTATTTGAACAATAGTACAATGAAGGTAATAAAAATTAACGGTTGTACCGAATATGATACCACAAAGTTAAAAAACTAGTTTTCTACAACAAGAGGATTATTTTACAGACTGGCTGAGAAGGTAATGTTTGAGCAATTGATACTCTATTATTGTTACTACTATTAGAAGCAATTTAAAAGTCCTCAATAATTATATATTATAATTAGTTGCTTAAACGAGTAAAAAATAATTGATATCATACTTTCATACCTGTGAAAAAAAAAACTTAATATTCTGTATTTGTATTAAACATAAAAATGACGTAGATTACTTAACTAAAAAGTTTAATGGTACAAATGTTAAAACGATTTTCATAAAAGTTCTTTTTTTTTTTGATGAAAATCTATAGGAATCTTTTTCAATATTGATGATTTAGGTAAATTTACCCACCCAAACCTGCAGATCTACAAAGGAAATGGATTGAAGTACAAATAAAAAGTAATGTAGTTTATAACAATCTCTAAAATAAAGATATTATTTTAGTGGGCATTTTTGGGTATTATAGAACCAGTTATTTGGGGATTTTTGGGGATGAAATTTTGCTATTTGAGGATAAGACTCGAAAAAAATCTGGGAACCCTGGCTTAAATGAACGTTAACTTCATTCTGAGATATCGTTTCTTAAAATTTTCGTCCATTCGACAGCTGAATCAAAATGAAAAACTGATCTTTTTCGTTGTTTTTTTTTGCAAATTTGTGCCAAAGGAACAATATGAAAATTTTGGTATCGCAAGAAAGTAATTTGGAACGCTTATTCAATGACATAACTAACATTTGGGACCAGGCCCAAATGTATCTAAAATTTTGCAATTTTTCACACAGAATTTAGATATTTTAATTTTTTACACATAAATATTTCAAAAACTAGAACCAAGATAATACAATACAATCTCTAGCAGTTATACCAAAAGGGCTTTGTTTTAATTTTTTTTAAATTCGAACTTGTGTAACAAATTGTAAATAAATAAATTTCTTAGCATAATTTTTTGTGGGTATTTAACTTAAACTTATACACTTAGCATAATTTCATTGTTAGTTTATAGAAGTATAAAGTGTTATATATCATTAAAAAGCTTATAAAAATACGCACATTTCGATACTAAATTTGTTTAATTTCTACTCAGAAAGAAACATTTGTAAAATGTAGGAAAATATGTTTAGAAAAATGTGATCTAAGAATGAAGTAAACTGTCATTGGAGTTGGGAACACCGAAACTTTTATATACATAACTACATACATACATACATTTTGGGCCACCCTAAAATACATATGTATGTATGTATGTAGTTATGTATATAAATATTGTGGTATTTTGGTAAATAATAAATTGAAATATCTTTGCAATACAAGTGCTCGTATATGTGCAAAATACAAAAATTTTAAAATCAATGAAACCGAGTTATGTTATAAAAATTGCGAGCACGATTTTGTTTTTGGCAAGTAATTGGCTAATAAGATTGTATTAGTAAAACTATAAGCAATCAAATTTCAAAATTTTGTGGTTATTAGCAGGGCAACCAAAAATATATTCTAAAAAAAGTATTTTATTGGCATAAAAAATGTTCTTAAAATATGCCCTTAAAATTAAAAAATATACTCTTAAAATTTTATTTTTTCTGGCTAGATTTCAAGTTGTCTAGTATTCATGATTAAAGTAACTTGATTTTTATTGACAATTGATAAAAAGTACTTTTTTTCTGCACTTAAAAATATTCAAAGCTAATACATTGTATAGTTAATTATAACATGAATTTCTATATACACTGCCTACCACTTGAATAAGGAATCACATTTTTTTAACTTTAATTAAGTATATCTACTAAACTAAAGTTCAGAAAAAAATAATTTTTAGCGCAACCAAATTTCAAAGTGTTTTTCTTTAGTTTCCGGAAGAAATAAAAAATATACATATTTTGTTATACTAAAATTATGCATTTATTTAAAGACATGTATTTCTGCGGTACTTTTTCGTGTGTCACTTGAATAAGGAATATTTTAAAACTAAGCAAAATGTAATTTATTTTCAAATTTTAGGTTATAAAAATGAAATCTGATAATGAGTACTGCCACCATTTTTAGAAATAACCTCAAAAATGTGATTTGGCATCGACTTGTAAAATGACTCAAAGTAATTTAGCGAAATCGAACTCCATGCTTCCGTTATTGCATCCTTTAAGGATTCTATCGTCTCAAATAGTTTTCCTCCTTCATAAACTTTTCTTGCAAACCAACCCCAAATATTTTCCATTGGATTCAGGTCTGGTGAATATGGGGGCCAATCCAAAAGTTGAACACCTTGTTGATTAATCCATTGTTTTACTGCTCTGGCGGTATAAATCGGAGCGTTGTCGTGTTGGTACGTTCAAAGTATGGGTCCAAAGAAATCAATAAATTTTGGAAATGCTTCCTCCAAAATGTTTTTGTAAGTCGTTGCAGTCATTTTGTTAGATACAAAAACCAATTGTATGGTACCATAATACGAAATGACACCCCATAATTCCTCCTTATTTAGGTCATGGAAGTAATAGTTATACCCGTCGGCACCATCAATATTAAACTTTTTTCAACGGAAAATACAACTTTAAACTATTTTTCGGACCATGTTATTGTATTTTTGGCAAACTGTAGACGTTGTGATTTGCGTTTTTCATTCAGTGGTGGTTTTTTGCAGTTTTCGTCAGACTATGTATGGATACGACTTTAAAATACGGTGCACTGTTCTTAGACTGGCACTGACTCCACTTTTTTCACGTATTTTTGATACCGACATGGCAGAATTTGGTGCAATTCTAAGAATTTTTCGTCTTTCGTTTGGAGTTGTTGCCATTTTCTTCAGCCCTTTCATGTTTTTTCCATATCTTTCCACGTTATTTAAATAATTGTACACAACTGTTTTTCCTCTATTAATGTTTTTGGATATTTGGGCCGGATTCTGACCCTGGGATTTCCAAATCAGATTTTTTATTTTTCAGTGTTATTAAGAGCCTTACCACGCCCCATTTTTAATAAAAACTATTTAAAAACTAACAAATTAAAAATTCTCTAGCCGTTTATATTGAAAGAAGAAATTCAAATAATAGCGTTCCTGATTAATATTAAAAGAATTCCTTATTCAAGTGACACACGAAATAGTACCACAGAAATACATATCTTTAAATATAGTAATTTTAGTATAACAAAATATGAAGATCTTTTATTTCGTCAGGAAACTAAAGCCAACACTTTGAAATATGGTTGCGCAAAAAATTATTTTTTTCTGAACTTTAGTTTAGGAGATATACTTAATTAAAGTTAAAAAAATGTGATTCCTTATTCAAGTGGCAGGCAGTGTATTTAGAACATGAAAATTATTAGGGAATCGAATTTGAAAAACAGTAAAAAGAAAATGAGACTAGTAGCAAATTATGAAAAAAATTTTATTGCGTGAAAAGTATGAAGAATGAAAAAAGTGTAAGATATGCTCTGTAGTGTAATATATGCAAAATTATGCTTTTAGGTATAAAATATGCACAAATATCCCAATTAAATTCCAAAAACATGCTCTAAAATAAGGATTTTCTATGAAGATGTGACAAAATATGCAAACATATGCTGGAGCAAATCGATGACAAAATTCTTAAGATTCTCTGAAACTGATAAATAACTAGCAGTTTGATTCAATTGAAGAGCAGAAAAAAATATAATTTTGCATATTTTTCGTTGCCCTGGTTATTAGTTACAGTTCTTCAAAACTTTTAAAAACTCGATTGAAACGAAGCAGTTTTTTTTATATTTTTACTTTTTTTACCCACAAGTTTAAATTTTTGATTTTAAGGTTGTAAAAGATAACAGCTCTCGGGACATAGAGGAACTATATTACTTATAACGCTATTCAGTCAAAAGTTATACGATAACAAACTTTTAAACCGAAATTTTATCTATTTTAATATTTGTCTATTTTTTGATCACTGTATATGATATGAGGGCCCCTTCATGAATATGATATTTGATGTCATATATTTAAAAACGAGGTAATTCTGCTTCGTTTGTGTACAGTTATTCGCCAGGTACAATTTCAGAACTACTTTCAGAAATTGAGTTACCTACGTAAATTGATTTTTTTATGGCTTTAAGACTGTATGGTCGGAAGAGCCCATTAAAATATTTAATTGCAAAAATTTTACTTTTTGAAAATATAGCAAAATTTTAAGATTTTACTTCAGCATTTTTGGATATCAAAAAATGTCTGAAAATTACATAAAGCACATTGGGAGTAAGGTTTGGGGTCCGGAATTTCCCGGGCACCAAACCCATCAAAATATTATCGGGAATTCCCGGGAACTTTTTTCTAATTTCCCGGGAAAACGAGAAATTAAATATTCCTGTAGTTTTAAAACTTTATAGCAAATATTTTGCTATTTTTAAGGTGTTAAACTACTATACTAATGAAACATTGAAGTTACTCTAAACATTGTACTTGCAAAAGTTTAAATAATATAACTAGAAACGTTATCTGAGAGGAACGTTAATGTTGCATGAATTAGGTTTTTGACTATTGACTTAGGTTTTTTTCTATCAGATATCTATGTATTTGTTTTGTCTATAGTTTAAAGAATTTACCTACAAGTTTTTTCACGTGAAATTTTAAATGAACTTTATTTTTGTCATGTTCAAATTTTAGATACTTTAGTTTTATTATAGATTTGTTGAAATGAATATTAAATAAGTTGAACGTCCAAAATACTCACTATTATAAAAAAATTACTTGGTTGAGAGATTTTTCATTCTAACACAACATTTTCTTTTGAAACCGCATCTCTTATCCAAGCAATGGATATGTAAATGTTAGATGTAAATGTTACAACTTCAAAATACTTATAAAATAAAACTAGTTTCATGTTGTATTCATACATATATGCAGGAACGGATCCACGGGGGGTAAAAGGAAATTCCCCCCCCTACAAAATTAATCCTTCACTTAAAAAAATTAAACACGAAGAAAAGTTTAGAATAGGAAAATTTAAAAAATAAAAATTATTTTGGAAAAAATTACTTTATCATAAATAGAAAAAGGAATTGTGAATGTATCTTCAACATTGTCTAACCAAAAATTTGCATTTTCTTTCGAAAATTTTTAAGTATTTTTTTAATAGATTTTAAAAATTAGCACTTGTTTAATAAAAAAAAATGCAGAAAATGAACATTTTAAGTATTTTTATTTCATTTTTTTTTAAATAATTGCATAACATATTTATGAATGTTTGTAAAATGTTAAATTCTTCTAATAGTAAATAGTTTTATAATTTTATTTATTTCTCCTGGGTTTCCAAAATTCTAAATTTCCAAATTTCGTTAAATGCATCTTTCGATGAAAAATAATTTGTCTAAGTACTAGTTTTATCAGGTGATAAAAAATATTTTTTATTTTATAAATCAACATTTATGCAAAACTTTTTCCAAAAAGCGCTTAAGTAGGTAGGTAGGTAAAGAAGGGTTGCACAGCACTCATAAGAGTTCTTGTGCATCCACTCGGAGACCATGAGGTCCATTGTGAGTCCCTTCGTGAAGAAAATAGAAATAAACTACAGATAGGATATAGAAAAAAGAGCAAGAAGGAAAATAGTGGAGAAAGAGCCGAGAAAAAGCTGAGACCAAGAGAAGTATAGAAAAGAATAGAAAGAATTTGAAAAGAAAAGTACTACCTCCCCATGTCGCTCGCTCTAGGCCAATGACCCCCTCTTAGCCAGCCTATTCCCATGACGAATCCTATCAGTCTATCGAGATCTAATCTCGATATACTGTCCAATTCGTCAAGGAATCGACTGCCTAACCATTTCTGCCTACTTAGTTGTAGACATGGACAGTGACATATAATATGTTCCACCGTCTCCAGCTCCTCATTATCTTCGCACATTCTGCAAAGACCGGAGAAGCCCCTATCCCAATTCCCTATCATTCCCCCTATGGGACAATGACCTGTCAGAACACCTATCATAGTCTTCAGGTTTCCCCTTTTCATGCTTAAAAGTAGATTTGTATCTGCTTTATCAAGTTTGGGCCATAGGACCCTTGATAATCTGTATTCCGTTCTACAATTCCATGCATGATTGGTTTGGATGGTGGTCTCACACCGCTTTCACTTGCAGTCCTATCCAAAGCTGAGCCGTTCCTAGCCAATTCGTCAGCTACCTCATTGCCATTTATCTCGCAATGACCCGGTACTCAGCAGAGTCTGATACGATAATCCCTCATCAATCTCCTAAGAGCCCTCTTACAGTCGCTAACTAGCCTAGGCTTGACAAAATGTCCTTTCAAGGCCTTCAGCGCCGCCTGGCTATACACATACAGAGTTACCTCTGTATTCACTTCAATGTTCCCTGCAATCAATTCTGTGGCCCTAAGAATACCTAGAATTTCCGCCTGGAACACACTACAACTATCCGGGAGTCTATACGTCCTTCTGATTTTTCCCTCAACTAGATACACACCTGCACCAGTGCCTGTATCCATTTTGGATCCATCAGTGAACACCGATACTCCACTGAATAGTTTCTCCCTATCAAGCGCTTAAGTAACAACACAGAAAAAATGTTCTCAAAGTCTTTTTCATATAAAATATTTTACTTATTAAATTATATATAATGAACATTTTGCGTATTTTGAGATAATTTTATTTTGGAAGCTAAATAAAAATATTTATACATAAAATATGAACGATCAATGTCTAAAAATGGTAATTTTTCAAGTAAAATTTTAGGAAAAAGATTAACTGTAAATAGGCATAATTTTGGAACTAAAAATCATTAAAATTTTTGAATTATGCTCAAAAAAAGTTTTTTTTTTTTTGGTAAGATGCTGGAATCTGTTAATATTTTGTTAATTTCTTTT
This sequence comes from Protocalliphora azurea, assembly GCA_932274085.1. Lineage (NCBI taxonomy): Eukaryota > Metazoa > Arthropoda > Insecta > Diptera > Calliphoridae > Protocalliphora > Protocalliphora azurea. The sequence continues at coordinate 36,918,216 of OW026521.1, forward strand.
TTTTAAGATTTTTTTGAAAGTAGAAGAATCAAGCTTGTTATACACATACACTTGTAAATGTTTTTGTCAAATATTGCAAGAAAATTTTTAAACAACATTTAAAATTTTTCAAGTTCTAATTCAATTTATTATAAATTTTTCTACAAAAGGTTATGCAATGATGTAATATTTTTTAAATACTTTTTTGCAATCATAACAAGATTTATTTTCTTTTAAATCGAACACAAATTTTAGAACTTATTCGATTTTATATGGAATTATGTACTTAAATTTGTAACGTGTAACATTACTATTTTCCCGTACATATTTCTTAAAACATTTGCTCATGAAATTGCTATATTATTTATGTATTTTATATGTATTTTTAATATCAGTAATTATTTTCATTTACATACTAATATATTGAATACCCTATTAGCAATAAGTAATTACATTGAACACCCTTACTGTAAATACTACATACACACACACATATATAATATAATTGCCTTAGTTGTTCAGTTCATGTTGCTTGGTAGACAACAGGCAATGTAATTCTCATTCAGTTGATACATGAATAAGTATAAGTAAACAAGGTCGGAGCGATTCCAACAAGACAAGAATACGCCACGGAAAATATTGTATATAAAAAAAAGCCGACTATAGTTTACAAAAGTGAAATTAAGTCGTATTTTTTTACGAGTGACTTCGGTTGTTAGTTCTCACAGTTGACTTCGGTTAGTTGTTGACAGGAGGTTTTGGTTTTGCCAATTTAGCTTTCTCAATCAAATTTAGAATATCTAAAAAAACATGACTAAATATCAAAAGAGAAGAGAGAATGTCGTAAACAAGTAAAAAAATAATAATCGTATTTAAAAATATTAAAAAAAAACATATATAATATCCGAACAACTAAATAAATGACCATTAATAATGGTTTAAAATTTTTATCTCTTCTGGCATTTGGTCGTGGTTCTATACGAGGACGAATCAATAAGTCCGTGACTTTTTGAACTTCCCTCGTAGTTATATGAAATACAACACTATTCCCATCAAGTACCACCTGTAAATAGACTACTGTCGAATTTTGGGCAAGTCTCGTTATTTACTTTGCGTTTAACAGCTGTTCAAAACATACAACCTCGTGTATTTTTCTAAAAATGGAAAAAAGTGAATTTCAAGTGCTCATTAAACAGTTTTTTTTTTGCAAAAAAAAACCGTCAATCAAAATAAGGAAAAGCTCGATAAATACTATGGGAAGTACAAATGACGCTGAACGTTCTGGACGGCCAATTGAGGACAGTACACCCGAAAATGTCGAAAAATCCACGATATGGTATTGGCCGACTGAAGAGTAAAAGTGCGTGAGATTGTTGATGCCATAGACATTACATATGACAGTGTGGTTTCGATTTTAAACGATCAGATGGATTTAAGAAAGTTGTCTGCAATTGACCATAAACGTAAACGTGTGACAACCTCAAAGGATAGTTTGGAGTTGTTTAATAGCAATCCGAATGAGTTTTTGCGGCGTTTTGTAACTGTGGATGAAACATGGATCCATTACTGTACTCCGGAGACCAAGCAGCAGTCTAAACAATGGGTTTCTCCGGGCGAACCCGCTCCGAAGAAGACCAATGTAAATTTGTCAGCCAATAAGGTGATAGCAACAGTGTTTTGTTATGCACGTGGGATAATCCACATCGATTACCTTCAAAAGGGAAAAACAATGAACGGCGAATATTATGCCAACTTATTAGACCGATTTAATGAGAATTTAAAAAGAAAACGACCCTATATGGCCAAGAAAAAAGTTCTTTTTCATTAAGATAATGCACGGGTGCACACGTGTACAGTCTCAATGGCAAAACTCCATGAATTGGGCTACGAATTGGTACCTCATCCGCCATATTCTCCAGATTTAGCCCTTAGTGACTACTTCTTATTTCCAAACCTGAAGAAATGGCTCGGTGGAAAGAGATTCAGCTCCAACAGTGAAATTATTGACCAAACAAATGCCTATTTCAAGAACCTCGAACAGATGGTACTTGATGGGAATAGCGTAGCATTTCATATAACTACGAGGGAAGTTCGAAAAATCACGGACTTATTGATCCGCCCTCGTATATCAAAAAAAAAATTTTTTTTAATTTGCACTTGATATCTTGTTGGAAAAATTATTTTAAAAATCCTTTTTACGTATAATTCAGCTAGTAGTGACAGTACTGTCAGTCTTTTTGCATATGGTGATAGCTTTTCGCAAGATTGAATTATAATAAGTGAAATTTGAAATTATTAGAATTTTTTAATTTTCAAATTTAAACCGCGATAAGCGATTCACTCCAATGGATTTTAATCGCAGAAGTATTTTTTTCCTTTAAAGAGCTGTCTATGTGCCAAGAAAAAAAAATCCGAAAAAAATTTTGTTAAATTTTTAGTTTTTTGTTTTTGCCCATATACATATTTGTACTTTGGAATGCTTATGTTTCATTTTGAAATATTAATAATAATAAAAAAATAATTATGTTCATTTGTACGTACATATTCATAATTTTTTAAATGATTTTCAAAGGCATATAATAAATATTTGTAGCAATCCAGAGTGTTTATATAAAACACATAAGAGTACATTTGCATCCATATATCCTACATACTCTTGTATGATTTAACAAAATAAATAAATGAAAATTTATGAATAATTTGCAACGCGAAAAAAAAGTGAAATATATAAAAATATAGTTTATTATGGAAATTTAAGTAGATTTACACTATATTACCTTAAACAAATAAAAAAGTATGAGGTTTTTTCTGTGTTAATATTAAAAAATATATATTAAAGAAGTGTTGAAGCGAGTTTATTAATTTTTAAATGTAAATTTGACAAGACTAAATAAAAGAAATTTTTGAAAAAAATCACTATTTAATGTTGATGTAAGAATTGATCTCTCTCTTGACTACTTAGAGACAATTAAATAATCACTTCAGACTCTAAACTGTTTATAGTTTAAGACAAAAATGATAGAAAGGGATGAAGTTCGTTTTTGTTGTTTTTTTTTTTTTTTTTTTTTTTTATTGAAACTTAAGATATTTTTATAAGTTTCTTTGACGTTCATGTTGTGTATGTGTAAGTACCAAATGTTGCTCCAACCCTATAGGAGCTAACTAAAGACTAAAGTTAATAACATTCTCGAGTACAATTAATTAAACAGTTGTTTCTCCTTTGTTTTAGCAAAGGACTCTTAATATAAAAAGGAACATTTCATTAATTTGTTTATGTAATCACTTTAAAACAATTGACATGCATTCTTAGTAGTCGAGCGGTAGGTTAGATTTACTAAACTACAAAATATTTCAGGCCTACGTCACGTAATGTAAATCCATCTCATTTGGCATTCGTAACTAATATCATTAGAAAAAGCTGCTTAAGTCATTTGAAATGTGATTGCTTTTGATGGTGTTTAAAGCCGCTTTTTTTAAACACTAAGAAAAATATTTTAATGAATGTTAGAGAAAAATTTTATATACCGCAGTGACGTGTTTAATGCAATTTTTAATTTGTTTTGGTTAGGAAAATTAAAGCGCAATCTTATATCTAAATATAGGATTAACAAAATACATATACCGGATAAATATCTGAAAGTATTTAAAGATTTTTTAAAATTAAATTCAAGGGTTTTACACATGATGGCATTGTTTTAGATTATGAATATTATCATAAAACATATTGCTCTCTTCGTATGTGTTATTGAATTAATGTACAGTTCTACTTTAGATTTACAAAAAATTGTAAGTAGCACAGGTGAAAAATCCAATTTGTTTGGCAGAAATTCCAATGTAATAATTTAAGAAATTGCAACAAATTAATGTATTTTATAAATTGCAACAGACCAAGTAATCAAAAACATATATTAAATAATATTATGGAGCAACGTTGCACAGTGGGGTCAAACGCAAATTTTTTGGTAATAAATCTGAATCTCCTAAACTACTGGTCGGAAAGTGCTTGGCAAGATAAAGCTTACTCATCTAAGTTATCTCTTACAGTTAAAAAGATATTTACACTTGAATTTTGAATTTTTGATTTTTTGGCTCGACTTTCTTTCGTTTTTCGGAAATAAGTCCGGAGAAATATGAAGTAAAAATTTTTTTAAAATATTCTGTAATTTGCTACATATTTCAAAATAATATGCTGAAAGAATTTTTGGATTATCTCAATTCGTCTAGACGTGAAAAATATTTAAAGTCAGCACTCTGAAATTGGATGAAAAATGGCTATTTTTTTACAAAAATATAGTACAATTCATTCACTTTTTTCTCAAAGTTCCGTTAAAAAAAAATTATAATAAATAAAAAAATTTTTTCCGTATTAATTTCAAAAGATAAGGCTTCATAAATGGTTAATAAAGAAATTTTGAATTGATTTAAGTTTGTTACGATTTTTTTTAACTTTTACATACTCGAGGTAGTCAACTTTGACACCCTGTAGCTTATCTCGTGTTATCACAGGGTGACTATAAGATGATTTTTCTGAAAGCTTAGGTCCTCCTCTACAACTCTTCCATACATTTCAATTTGATCCGACCAGTAGTTTAGGAGATTCAGATTTATTACCAAAAAATTTGCGTTTGACCCCACTGTGCGTTGACAGTCTGACAAAGCATTTAATATTATTTTTAACATTTTTATTTAAATTTAGTTAAAATTATAACAACTGCATCCCATTGCCAGAAAAATATATAACAAAGTTGCAAATTATTCGCCAAAGGAAAAAAAACTTCAGTTGAAGCCAAAATCCTAATAATTTAATAATTTTTAGCAAGGAAAAGCGGAAAATTAAATTTTTGAAACTGCCTAATAGATAAAAACGATCTCTTTCTACACTGGTTCATATTCTTATAAACGAATTTAAAATTTTTGCTTTTCTTTGAAGTATATTCGTTTCTCTTAACCAAAAACAATGTTGTGTTGTTACAATAACTCGCGATATAACGGTACTTTTTTATGTAAAAAAATTAGTTTGTTGCTTTTGTTGTTTTCTTTTATGTAAATTGAAAAAAAATCATTCTGATTGTGATAGAAAATGCACAGAAAAAAATCGCCAATAAGCAAAACAATTTATTCAATTAAAAATTGTTTAAATTTATATCTCTCACCAAAATGATTATATCAATTACCAATAACTGAAAAATTTTTCCAATTAAAAATTTTATTAAATCAATCAAGTAAATGATTGAATGAATTAAAAATTTAAATGAGAAATACAAAACTTACCCAAAATAGCTTGAATATATTAATTAAAATTTGCTGTAAAATGAAACAACTGTGTTAATTGAAAAATAGAAGGTAATAATTTTTTCTGTGTGGCTAAAGATAATAAAAAACACTTGAGAATAAGCGTTGCATCCTAAAAATCTAGTTGAACATTTATGGAGTTATTAAATAAAAGTTTAAATATCTCGAATTCACGAATGAAAATGGGAACAAAATTGATTCTGAATCCTTGTCAAATCTATATAAAATCGTTTTGATAGAGATTATAAAGAGGAAAGAAAAAGCTACGTGTTATTAAAAAAAAAAGAAATTTGTAATATTTCAGAGAATTAAATATGATGTCCAATACTTTTTTGTCTTAACTTTTAATGTTATTATTAGTGTTGCCAGATGAGTCTTTTTAAAATGTAGCCTTTTTATTTTGCTTTTAGCCTCAAAATTATCGTTTCAGTTTCTAGCTTCTTTTCTAGCCGTATTTGATTCTTAAAATTGCCTTAAAAAAGCTAAAATTTTAGTATTTCAACAAAGAAGAATATAATTTCTTATTTGCTTTTATTATTATTATTACTTTTTTTTCAAGAATCATCCATTTAAGAATTTTTGTGTATTAATTCGCAAACAAAAAAAAAATCGAAATTAATTATATTTTAAAAACATTTTCGCCTGCGGCGCTTCATCCACCAAATAAAATATAACTTAACTTATTATATGGACTTAATTAATTATTTATTATAAATATTTTTTAATCCGCCATTAAACATAGAAATTAAAATAAAATAACAATAAATATAATTTAAAATATTCTTATAAAAGAAATTAATTAAATTAATCAAAAAGGAACTATAATTAAAAATAACGAATCCCTTCAAAACTTTGGAACATTTTTCATATGAAATATAATCCAAATTTCTATGGAAATTTTAGGGCGAGTTTTCATTGGATCATTTTGCTAATAGAGGTTCTTTGTTTTATTTATAAATTCATTACAAAATCTAAACAGATATCAAAAGCGAATGAGATCAAAAAAGTTAAAAAAATAATAAAAAAATTTATATATATATAAGCTTTTTTCTTATCCTACCTTATTTTTAGGGCATTTAGCGTTGATCTTTTTTCTCACCTGCTGGCAACACTGGTTATTATGTAAATGACGTTTTAAAATAACTCATTTTTATTAACTTTAAAATTAATATCTGTATGTTCTAATAAACTTTAAACCATTTTTTTTATTTAAAAATCCTGAGAAAATTATATATATATACTTTTTTTTTAATAAAATTGGTTTCGTTCATGTGGAATAGTTTTTTTTTTGCTACTGTATATGTAAATACTTCTTATTTCTTTTCGGTTTGCCTGCTGGGTTCTGTTGATATTTTTAGATTTTTTTTTTTTTTCTTTTTGCTCAGAATACAATGACAGGTTATTGTACTTAATTTAAAATTCTTTTAAGGAATTTTTCTTGGAATTCTATATTGTTTTTTGTTTGTTTTCTTTTTTTATTTATAAGTTTTTATATGAAATTTTTTTTGCAGACATTTGTTTTTCTTTTGTATTTGCAAAAGAGTGATCGAAGTATATGATGATAAAGAAGAAAAAGAAAAAAACAAAAAATAAACATTTCATATTTTTATTTGACAAGCTTATTAAGCTGCTATAATATTATTTATATGTATGTATATAAATACACACATTAAAATTAAAAATTAAACAAGAAGGAATATTTTTATTATGTTTTTATTATTTTTTCTTGTTTTTATAAGCTTACAAATCTATCAAGTGTTTGGTACTAAATGACTCAAGAATATAGGAACTTTTTTGGTTTGGAGACATATTTACCTGTATTAGCCTGTCTCACGATGTGGAACGAAAAAATTCGCTTCGACTAAATGTATAAATACAGCAATCCCAGACCAATAACTTCCATACAAATTTGTTGGAAAAAATAAATTTTATATATATATATATGTATATATATATATGTATATATATATATATATATATATATATATATATATTATATTATATTATATATATATATATATATATATATATATATATATATATATATATATATATATATATATATATATATATATATATATAATAAATTTTATTTTAAATTCTCTTGGAATATTTTGTTGTTTTTATTTTCTCACAAAAAATATTACCCTATTTTTTTTAAATTTATATGAATTTCGTAAACAAAATTGAAAAATGTTTCAAGAAAAAAAAAAGAAATGAAGAGAAAACAAATAAAATTTTTGTTTATTTTCCGTTGCCGTGTAAGGTTTCGCTTAATTTAACCTTGCGGGCTAAGTAAAGAAATCTGGACTTGTTGTGTTTATACATTACATATATATATTTTATTTCAACCAAGGTTACAATCGAAAATAAAAGAAATGACGTCCATATCACAAAACTAACTTGGGTTCTCTTGAAACCAAAACTCTGCTTAAAGTCAGCGCCATATAGGTGAAATTAGTCTAATCTGGCCTGCACCTATTACGCTGTGAAAAAACATTTTGCAATAAAATTGCCGCAACAATATCATTTTCTCCGCAATGATATATTGTTATCGCAACTATAATTATTGCTGAATATGTTTTATTTTTGTTCTCAATTTTATAATTACATTGTTGGCACACGTTATTGGAAAATATTCCGAATATATATTTTAATTGTGAGTTAATTAAAATTAAATACGATACCTATAAATAATTACATAAATTTTTTTTACAATGTGAAAATATTTTAAAGGCATAATACGCAAGTAAAGAAATACAATGATTTATTCTCCGATAATTAAAAAAAAATCCACAACAAAAATATTTAAATAAACATACAGATAATTATGAATAAAATTAGGTTTAATTACATAATAAACTAGAAAGGTGGTATAAAAAGTGTGTAGTAATTGTTTTGAGGCTCGTCAAACTCTATATAGAAGATAATTTTCTCTGACCAAACACCATATATATATATATATATAAATTTGTTAGTAAAGCCATTGTTCTCACCGACTGTAATGTTGGTGTACAACCATATTAAAATTATGTATGTTGGTATATACATAAAATCAAATACATATATTAACCATTATATGGTTGCAGTTCTCTAGATTTGATTATTCTACAATCGTTTCTTGTTTTTAATTTTTGTGCTGCTCTGCAGTTTTTTGCCAATAATATGATTTGATATGAAATTTAAATTATACTATAGTTGCTGATTATATTTCAAATTCCTATAAATGGAAATTACTTGCAAATAACTCAGTCAAGAGATTTTCTTTATCAACCGGTTTGGTGGATCTGTCACTTTTTAAAAGTTAGAAAGACCTTGAGCTCTTACTAACCCAGGGATTTAAGAACTTTAGTACAAAGATGCTTTTTGTGTAGAGTTTTTTCGAGCCTTATCACTTTGCCACATGAATGTCTAGTCCGTTTGGGCGACGAAAAAGTATTGGGGCTTTTTTTATTCCGATAAATGTTGAATGTTTCCCCTCTGCATATGACTTTCTGTTTTAATCGAAATTTTCTTAATTGTAATAAGGGATTTCATTCTCAGCTTGATTACAATTTCAATAACTTCTGTCAGTGCGGACAGTATTTTCTAGGAAAAAAAAAACTGCGAAATATTTCATTCCTACATCACGTAACATAAATGTAACTCATTTAACATTCATAACTTATATCGTTAGAGCAGGACGCTTAAATCATTTAAAATACAATTACATAGTTTGTTTTTGATTCAAACCGCTTTTTAAAAAGCACGCTAGAAAAAACATTTAAATACATATACTTATATAAATAAATATATTTATAAATACGTTTATACGTGAGTCTTCCCTAAAAGCAAATAATACGAAAGTGATTTGAATTCGTATTTCTTAAAAGAAATATTTTATTGCCGCAATAATCATATTCGTATTGCGGAAGTTTCCCAAATCGGGAGAGATTGTGCGTCACAGAGAGTGTGGTTAAAACTTTGAGGCCATTTCCCACCAGATTGTGTTTGAAAAACCGCTAGAAACCGCCTACACTTTATATAAAATCGCCGATTTTTGCCGCTAAAATATATCTTATTCAAAGAACTAATAAAATGTTATTTTTAAGTTTTAAATATTAATATCTATTCCTTCAAAATCTCCATTTTGGGAACTTGAATACATTCCAGATCTATAAAATCAAATTTCAAAACTTGTAATCTTTTTTTTTTTTTTTTTTTTTTTTTGTTTAGATATTAGGTTTGTTTCGGAAAAATGAGAATAAGTTAAAGTTGCTATCACAAAAATAGAAAAATATGCACTGGAACACAATAAACTAAATTATTTACCGAAAATGAAAACAATTTGAAAATTCATAAAGAATTTACATTCAATTTAAGAATTATTTCAAATGTTTATAACTTATTTTCTTTTTCGAAAAAGTTTTGTCTCGAATCGAATTACACAACAATCCTCAAGGATTTGAAAGATTTTTCCATTCAATAATGTCAAAGTGATCTAAATTTTTTTTTATAGAAAAACTGTTTTTTTTTTAGATAAAATTTACATGTTTCTGGTAACTTCATATTTTAGATAAATTAGTTGTAGAAGTAAAAAATATCTTTGAATTTTTTTTATTTCTTTTTTGACAATAAAGGAAAAGTCGTTAGAAACCGCCAGCTAAGAAATGTTGCAACCAGAAAATCCACTTAACGGTTTTTTATGGAAAGCACCCGCTAGGGATAGCAAAATACCGCTAGATCTAGCGAGAAAATCGCCGTTTTGACAACACTGATCACAGGCAATACATCTGTGCAATCAATAAGCCTGGAAGAAAAATAAGCAATATTGCTAGATAATTATCTAGGTGAAAAAGGATACCGCCAGATAATCTTCTGCAAGATGTAATAAATATATAATAAAATTATTACTAAATAAACCTATAAATAATATAATAAAGACAACTTTTACATCCTGTAAAGATTTACATGGAATCTTAACATCATAAAGCACGCAAAACTAAAATGACCATATAAAATATTCATTTTTTCTAAAAGGCAAACAAATTTCTTCAATATTTTTTTTTCTCATTTTTGAATATTGAATATTGAAATTGTGACTGAAAAATAAAATGTATGCATTAATTTCTTATAGATAATTTCAATGGGATATTATTAATATGACGAAAAATAAAAATGTTATATAATAAAAACACAATATTAAAAAAAAATTGCTTTTATGATTTTCTTCCAAATATTAAAAAGAAGATATCATCCAAATGTTTGTAGTATTATTAGAAAATGTTGCCACATAAATGCTGTATTAAATTTTTATTTTAAAATAAATAAGACACGAAAGCATATCTCACTTTCGTCCGGGATTCCCGGAAATATTAAAAGCACGTAAATGGAAGGGAACGGCGTGAATTTTAACAATAAATTATTATTTCAATAATTTTTTAAAGAAAATTAAACAAAAATTCCAGCTGGGAACTATACCTTTACGACAATTTAATTAGTAAGTTTTTATGCACAATTCATTTGATGATTTTTATGGGATGACTCTATGACATGAATTCAATCAAACTTCTTAACAGAATGACAGCACTAAAAATCAGAAATTAAAAAAAAATATAACTGATTGAAAGAATCTTGTAGACATTTTAAATCTATGTAAGTCAGTAGTACCTGCGGAATTTGTCTTACAGAAATTTGGCAAAACATTAAGAAAGTTAAGTGAAAAAGTAAGTAGTGAGTCTGACATATCATTGATTATGCATATAATTTTCAACTTTAAAGCTACAGAAAATATTTTCTGATCGGATCTATAATATTCCATTTCTTTTTTTTTTTATAAGGAATATTATATTGAAATTTACTAGACAACAGACTGAAAAAGATATTATATATTATAATCAGGGACAGAAAATTTTGTTTTAGACGCTTAAAAAATGCACTAAAAATTTTAGAATATGCTTTAAAACAAATGCACTTATTTCTTATATTTTATTAAAAAAAAAAAACATAAAATTTTAATTCAGTATCATATTAAATTAAAAATAAATATGGAATAAAGACCTTAGACAGCTTTTGTACATAGAAAATGACCGTTCGAGATATAAACAAATGTGATGGATGTATTTTTAAATGATGTGGAAAAATTTTATTATTTCTTCGTTTGAATCTAAAATTGTAAGAACTGTATTGAAAACACTTCTTTCGATGGCTGTAGTCTTAATGATAGATCGATCATTCTAAAATGATATTAAGGGTAGCTCTATACAGCTTATTGTGCTCGCATTCAGAGTAATCTCATTGGTAGACTTTTTAAAAAGAATTCTTCAATTCTCGTTGTTTTACAAAAACGTATGACAACCAAAGCAAATGCTTCATATACATAACTCGATATTAAACGAAGTGGTTCTGCCTTCAGATCAATGATTGGAAATTTAACCATGAAAGTCGATATTTATCTTTATGTTTTAGGCTATTCAAGCTCTGATACACCAAAAACTTTTTTCAATGATATTGTTTTGTCGAATATTTTAGGACAATACTTCTTCGAAAGGAAATTATTTATTCTGTGTAATTTCGCATCTTAGTATGAGATAAATAAAGAAGCTTCTGATTATGCACCGTTTACAATAGTCAATGTCCTTCTATGATAGTTAGTTTTTTAGAGCAATTAATTTGTAAATGGTATTTTTAATATTTTAAAACATTTTTTAGCTCTTCTGAAAATTTTGAAATGTAGACTTAAGTCGTTTTATCAAATGTCCACAGTAATAATTTTTACAAAATACGCATTTGTGGCAAAATATGTAAAAACATGCATTTTCAACAAAATATGCATAAATATGCACTAGCAAATCGATGCCATTTTACAGCAAATTCTCAAATTTGCAAAGAAATTTAGTTTACTCTGTTCTAGGAATAAAGGCAAAAAACATGCATTTGGATGAATTTTCGGTCCTTTATTATAATACATAATTTTAGGTACTTATAAATGTGTGATAGATACCCTTTGACTATTTTCATGCAATGTTAAACCAGCCTACCAGATTTTCTAAAATTGTTTAAATTTTTTATCACAGAAAATTTCGAAAATTTTTTAGTAATATTTAATATTCTTTTAATACATATATTAAAACCCCCCTTATATGGCAACACTTAAATTCAACTATATATACAAAATTCCAATAAGAATTTCCTTACGCTCACTTCCTTCCATTTTGCAATTTCTTCTTAAGACTTCCTTTTAAACTTAAAAACAAAGTTTCATTAGATACTTGCAAAAGGGAAAAATATAAAAAAAGACAATTAACTATTTCTTTTATCACTTACTTTTTTCATCAAATGCTGATTTAGTTGCTGATAAAGATGATGATGACAACTGCTGCGGTTTGCGCCTTATTTGATGGTGACTATGACCACCAGCTCCACTGCTGCCAATGAAAGTGGTGGGTGATTGTATGGCACCAGTTGAACTAACACTAGAACGACGTAAATCCACATTGAAACGAGAACTAGCACTACCAGTTGCTGTAGCACCTACGCCGCCACCACCATTTATACCACTGCCAGCATGGCCCAAAGGATGTAAAACAAAATCCTGTTTCATAGCAGAAACGGAAGATTCTGAAGCTGTAATTGAAGGCGCAGACGTTGTAACTGGCGTAGTGTTGGGAGCATCTTCTGCTGCCGCATTAAAGGAAGAATCAATATCCAAAATATCACCGGTATGAAGAAGTAGTGAAGAATGTTTTGGCTTTGGCTGGCTAAGACTGGAGGCTAAAACACTGCCGCCGCCATTAGCCCTCCAATTCACACAATTTGTCAAAATTAACACAAGGTAAATAAGCATTTTGCAATTTACAACACTTGACATAGAAAACGTGATGGCAACATTTCGCGATGACGACGTTGGCGACGTTAACGACAAAACCGGCATTTTCGACGCGAACAGAGACGTCGACAGCACAGACGGCCTAGTCGACGTTATTAACATCTCTTTAACACACGGACACAAACAGCTGCCTTTGCTCTTAAAGACCTTCTGAATATTTTTGATTTCTTTTTAAATTTTCTTTCAATTTCAACTTTTTTTATGTATTAAGAATTTTTTATTTATTTATTTATTTATAAAACAAGAAACAACTTCCACGGGTATTAAATTTTACAAAACATGTTTAATTTTTCTTTTGCTTTTTCTATTTTTTTTTTTTTTTACTTTTAATTTCTTTTATATTTTCAAAACAAATAATATTTTTATACACTTTACTTTATTATCTTGCTCTTTACTCCACTATTGTATGTGATGTTTTTAATACAGCAACAACAACAAACATAATGATAAACGGAAGGAGACACACATAAAAGCAAGAAAGACACAAAATATATTCTTATTTCTTCTTTATTTTTTTTCCTTTATGGTGGATTTAATTTAGCTTTATTTCTTTTTATATTTAAATTAAACTTTGCACAAGCACTTAAATATTTTCCCCTTTTGTATAATAATTATTTATTATAAGATTTTATTTAAATTGCTCAAATTTTATTTAATTTAATAAGCACCACACCAAACACTTAATCACAACGTTTAACACACAAAAATGAAATCACACGTTACCCTCTAGAACAAACCATCACTCTCAGAAGTCACGATGCGACTGAAATAATATGCACAAGGAAAACGTAAAATAAACTCAGTGATTTTAAAAGACTACGTAACGGAGAGAGCAGTTAACAACAAAACAAACACACATGTATAAAATAGCCGCCAAATTAAGAATTTTTCATAATAGAAGTGTTATTATTTATAATAAAAATATTTTTTTATTAAATGAATTAATAATAAAAAATGAATAATTTATTACGTATTTTTTATACTACTTTAATAAATTTAATGTTTATTTCTGTTTAACCTTAGCTGACCTATACCAATGTTTTTGCTTTTAAGGGGTTAATTAAATAACTTACGTCATTGTTATTACGTTGGCAACGTAAACATTTGTTTACGAATATTAAAAAAAGGAAATTAAAGATTGTAGGATGCCAAATCTGTTTGAAAATATAATTATAATTTAGGAAAAGTGGCAATAAGAACTAGGAGTTTAAAATGTTGTGGATATTAAATTAGAAGTGGTCGAACTGTTTTGTGTCCCATTGTGTACAGTGTCCCATTCTAAATATGAAATGGAAATAAGTCTTCAGTTTCCGAACGAATGGTCCGATTTTAATGAAATTTCACATGGGGATGGCATAGGTGTAGGTGAGTTTAAGTTTTAAGTTTATACCATGTAGATCTACCAGGGGCGGTTCCACAGAGTCCCAAAGGTGACACCTCGGGTACGACAAATATTTAAAACTATCCTGATTCGATATGTCTGAACCGATTTGAAAGATTTTTATATGAGAGGATTTTGCTGATCGAGATCTATAGAAATATTTCATAAGTATAACTTATCTCTTTCAGTTTACGAGTTATTAGGCTTCAAAACATTACTTTTGGACGTGTCTTGGTGAAATTTTTTCCCTATAGCTGGTCTGACTTCCACCCGATTTCTTTTAAATAATTTTTATTTTGCAAATAACAAATAACAAAATCATGCACAGAAAGAATTTTGAAAATATCTTTACGGATTCAAAAGTTATATGCAAATGAATTTGGTTCATTTACATTCTTTTTCAGTTATATGCTATTTTTTTAAGTAACATACATATATAGCATTTATTTTTTTCTAACAGATAACTTTACAGGAAATAGTGTGAAGGAAAAAAATTTAAAAGGAATTTATTGCTGCGAGAACCAGGGTCTCCCGAACTATACTTTCAATTTTCGGATCAATTTCTCAGATCGCAAAGCCGGAATCAAAATATTTTATTATTTTTTATATGTCTAATTTTTTAATAATTGAAATTTTTGCTATTTATGTTATTTAAAAAAATGTGTATATAACTGAAAAAGAATGTGACTACTTTTTGGAAAAAATCAGGGAAAAATTTACTTTTTTCAAAGTTCAAATCCACTTGCATATAACATTTGAATCCGTAAAGATATTTTCCAAATTCTTTCTGTGCACGATTTTGTTATTAATAAAATAAATATTACTTAAAAATCGGGTGGAATTTATACCGTAGAGAAAAAACTGCACCAAAATACGTCCAAGATTAAAAATTTTAATATTTGAAGGCCAATATCTAGTAAATCAGAATATTTTTAAATATTTTTCATACACGAGCGACCCTGAGGACCTGCTCCCGGCAAGACTACATGATTCAAACTCAACTACACTTATAATATCACTGTGTGAAATTTTATTGGAATCAGGAATTATCTGAAATATTTTCAAAGAGCTACTTTTATGAAAAATCATTTTTTATTTGCCAAAAAATTATTGAATTAAATCCAATTTGCAAAAAATAAAAAAAGTAAGTAGTCACTAATTTTCAAAAACCTACCAATTTTCATAAAAGGAATAATATACAAAAAAAAAAAAAAAAAAAAAGTCTTAATTTTTCAAAACAAAAAAGAAAAAAAAACTAAGTACTTTTCTTGAAAAGCAAAAAAGTACTTATTAAAAAAACTATGTATAAATTTTACAAAAAATATATATATATTTAAAAGAAACAAAAAACAAAAGCATGTACCAATTTTCAAAAACGTAAATAAAACCAGCAATTTCCCGAAAAAGTATTCTATCATGAAAAATTTCCCTTAGTCAATAAATCATAAAAATAATAACTGTATTCTTGCACTAAACTGCCCAGGATATTTCTTCGGGTAGATTATGTAAATTGTCAAATAATTAAAAAATAAAAATATACAATAAAAATTTAACGAAAAGTAATAAAAAATTATTTGTTTTCGGAAAGTTTCAGTAAAAAAAAAAAATTAAAAATGCTGAAAAATAGAATTACATTCACATACGAATTTTTAAAACAGTTTGATGTTTTATTTCTGGTTAAATAATAACAATTTTCCCAAACTACCCGAAGGAAAAGTCTGGGTTGTTTTGTTTAATAAGAAGAAGAATATTATCCTCTCAAAATTTCTCTCATTTACCCAATTTAGAGTACGGAAGCAAACCTAACTTGAATTTTTGTGTTCCCGTACGTTGTTGTATTTTTATGAGAGAAAAATTAGCTTTTTTCTCATTTTTCCGCACTTTGCCCAAAAAGTACACAAAAAACCTAATAAAAAAATTTAAGTAGTTAAAAAAAACGTGCAAGAGTAAAAAAAGAAATAATTTTAAATTAAAACCAATTTTTTAAAAAAAAGGTTCACAAAAAAATTTAATTTCCGAAACAAGTGGCTAACATTTTTCTAAACAAATAAAATAATAATAATAGTAATAGTAATAATAATAAAAATAACAATAATAACAATAAAAATAATAATAATCAAAGGTAATATATTACAAATATTCAATAAAAACTCCAATTAAAAAAAAGAAATAAAAAAGTAATTTTTAATTAAAAAAAAGTACCAAACTTCAGAACTATTGGTATAAAATACTGTTAAAAAAATCCAAAAAAGTACCAATATTCAAATAAATAAATAAATAAATTAAAAGAAGTAACAATTAAAAAATCTATTTTTAAAAAGATTACTATTTTATCAAAAATGTTATAAAAAAGTACGTAATTAAAAAATAGTAAGAATTTATAAAAAAGGACATTTAAAAAATCAATTTAATAAGAAAAACTTTTAAATATAAAGTACGAATTCAAAAAAAAAGTTCCAATTTTCCAACAAAGTACTATTAAAAAATTTTAAAATGTACAAAATTTCACAAAAAAAATAATAATAATAATTAAAAAAACACCAGTTTACAAATTTAGTAGCAATTTTCAAACAAGAACTATTTTTCGAAAAAGTACTAGTTTTCCAAAAGAAAGCGACAATTCTCAAATATATTCATTTTAAAAAATTACCATTAAAAAATTAAAATAATTTATTAAATTAAAAAAAGGCCTAATTAAAAAAAAAACACCAGTTTACAAAATTAGTAGCAATTTTCAAACAGGTACTATTTTTTGAAAAAAAAAGTACTAATTTTCCAAAAGAGAGCGTCAATTCTCAAATATATTCATTTAAAAAAATTAACATTAAAAAATCAAAATAATGTATTAAATTTAAAAAATACGTATTTAAAAAAACACGAATATTTTCGAAATTAAGTTCCAATTTTCAAAACAAAGTCAAGTTTAAAAAATATTACATATTGCTTAAAAAAGTATCGACTTTCAAAAAATTAAAAAAAAAAAAATAATAATAAAATTAAAAAATACTGATTTACAAAAAAATTTGCAATTATTCAAGAAAATGTACTAATTTAGAAAATGTAATTGTTTTCAAAAAAGTGCAAATATACAAAAAGCAATCAACTTTCAAAAAAGTACTGATCAAAAACATTTCCAATAATAATACTTTTTGGAAAATATTTTATTAAGTATTTTAATATGCGTGGTCCATTTTTAAAGATATATTTTAATAATAGATACTTTTTTCACAAAAAGATCAGTTTTAGAAAAATATTCGTTTAGAAAAAGCTATCTTTTAAAGAATATATATTTATTTATTTTTATTGTAATAAAACTTTTTTATTAACAAAAGTTGTATTATTCAAATTTGTAGGGTATCTTTTGGCTTTTAAATTTAAAAAAATTATTATTTATTTATTGATTTATTTATTTATTGTAGTGAGGTGGACGAAACAAAATAAAACAGCTGGCTGTTTACCAGCATAAGAAGTGGCCAGACTGACGGCGGCGCTGGTATGCTCGCTTATGCCGGGCTGGAGCTCGCCGGATGGGGTGGTTCTTGCCGCCAGAGCTGGGTAGCTGTCCACATACAAAAAAAATCATACCAGCTAAAAAGGAAGTTTTTAAAAGAATTAAAAGTATGCTGAGACCCGAAGTGAACCTTACCTTGCCTGTACATCCACAACCAAAGGAAAATGAAAACCATCTTCGGAGTGTAGCACACCTTCCGGTTGGCGGCTGTTATGCCAACTTTTGGGCCCTCCCTCTAGGATTCCATCAGGATCCCACCTTGATGATTCCATGGTTTTTTTTTTTTTTGAATCATCCCAAACTCACCTGGGCTTCACCCCCTTACCCTCCTATCATCTTACCCTAAATGAGTTATCCCCTCATAATGAGAACACCGGAAAAGTTTCTTAAAACCTTATAAAATTGAAATTTTATTGTAAAATAAAAAAAGGTAAGCTAATCCATCTTATACTATAACAAATTCATGAACGTTTTTTTTTTTATTTAACAAAAAGAACAAAAAAAAAAAAATATGGAATTAAAAAAAAATTAACAAAATGGTTTAATTTTAAACAAAATTAAAATTTAAAAGGGAATATCTCTATCTTCTTCTACAGGTGATCCTCTGGATAAACTGCCGTCCGTCCGTTATGTGTCCTAAAGTCCTAAATGTGGTCCTGTTCAGGTAAGTAAAACAAAAACTTTTGAAATATATATATCCTTTCTTTCCTTTTCTTTTTTTTTTTTTTCGGGTAAGGAAAACACTAACACAAGTGGGGGCAAATTACCCTACCTAACGAATCCTAGGCCTGAGCTCAACCCTTCTATCGCGCACCTTACTCTTAATTTTTGTAAGGGAATGGCAAAAAAAATCTAATGTTTTCCCTACTTGCTGAAACTTGCTGAAAGAAATATATATTGAAATATGCGTCCGTTTCGGTCGTTTGTTTGTTTACTGTCCGGGTCTAAGGCAGAATACCTGGCGCCTCTCGGGGATGGAGGCGCTAACGCAGCTGGCCCAAATGGAGGATCCCTCGTTGGATGTGGCAGTGGTGGCTGATGGCTGATGGTTATCTTTATTATTTTCCTTTTTATAGCTTTTATTTTAATTTAGGTTTCTTCTTCATAAACCAAATTTTCTTTATTTTATTTCTTTTCAGGGTTTTTTTTTATATTTTTTTTTTTTTTTTTTTTACTTTTAAGTTTAGTTTTTAGTTTTTATTTTAACTTTTAAGTTTTAGTTTTAAGTTTTTCTCTTTTATTTAAGTATTAACTTTTAAGTTTTAACTTTAAGGTTTTTCTTGTTTTTAATCACGTTTTAACTTTTAATGTTTTCGTTTTCTTTAATTTTTCTTCCTTTTTTTTTTATTTATTTATTCTTAAATTTTTATTTTAATAAAGTTACTTTTTTTTCAGAAACACAGCAATCTTATTTTTCACTTTTTTTTTTTTTTTTTTTTTTTTAATCTATTGTGTTCTTTTGAAATTTTATATTTTTTTCCAGTGTTGCGCCACTTGCCACATCTTACCTTCCCAGTCCAAGCAAATCAAAAAAGAGGCCGACATTTTCCTTCTGTCTCCTTATATTACCTCTCCCACGCCACAAGATGTCCTCTCCTCTATTTTTCTTCAAAAACTTTTCAGCCATAAACGGCTGTGTAATTTACCTACTTTTTGTTGTTATTTATTTATTTATTTTTTTATACAAGTTGACAATTGTCAACCTGATATGTTGCCAACCGTTTCTTTTTTTTTTCTCTTTCGCACACAGGGTGCACACGACATTATTTAATTTAAAATTTAATTTATTAAATTTTATTATTTATTTTTGTTTATTTATTATTCAATGTGACAATGTAATTAAAATTGTTTTCTAAACACGTTTAGTGAAACAGACCTAAGTCTCTAGCGAGTATGGAATCACTACCAGCTTGTCTACTTGGACACTCAATTAAAATTTTCGAAAATAATTGAGAACAATAATACTTGGAGACAAATAAACAGTAATGATACTTTTTTTACTAAAAAAAAAGTATAATCGATTTACTATCTTGTAAGTTATATAATGAGGATATCATAAAATATTAATTTTTTGATCTGATTCACAATAAAAAGAAAATAAATATCTTACGAAAGATATATTTCAAATGTTCGCAGATTATTCTTTTAGACTTAATAGTTTAATATTATTTTTTAATATTTATTAAAATATTATTTTTTAATATTTATTAAATAATAAATTTTCTAATAACATATTATTATTATTAAATTACAAATAAGCAGCAAAAAATATTACTGTTTTGTATTTATTATGGACAAAATTAATTCCGGGAGAAGGGAAATGTTTTGAAGGAATTTGTTTGGCAACGTTTTGACAAATTTTCTGAATATTAAATTATTCATAATAATCTTTCTTTAAAGGCAGCCGTCGTGAAAATTTAGGCTTAATATGACTTGAATATAGCCGCCGATTTTGGTCAATCCTTTAGTAAATTCATTAAAGTCCTTAAATTTAAAATATTAGCATTAATTTTTTTTTAGAAATTTTTTGTAATTTTTCTTATGACGTTGGCGACATTTTTAGAAGTGCTGCCGTCTCATGAATTTCCGTTGCAAGAATTTGCTCCTCATAGCTACGAGATGTGTGTCTGACAGATGAGATGTGCTACGAGATGTGCTACGTCTGACAGATGATGCGCTGCACTGTGATGATATGGTCTTCCGAAAAAAAATTGGTTCTTCCCGATGTAATGTATTTCTCCATAAGCAGGTTCGTGCAGTTTTTACAGGTTTTTGGTTCGCGGCGAACCAATATGGCGTTCATAAGAAAAGCATTAGTTTGTGTGTTTCATGATGATCGCGCGTATTGCAAACCAAATTTTTGGTTAGTATTATAAATACTAATAATATCGCTGCTGCGACAGCGAGCAGAATAAGTTAAATCGAAAAATACAATTCTAACGAAAACTGATTCATTCAAAAAAATGGTAAACAATTCGCTGAAAATGTCGACAAATTGTCCAGAAAAATGCGACACACAAGAAAATAAAATTATTTTAACATTATTAAGTGGAACTATGTTTTTTATAATAAGTAATAACATTAAACTGATATAATTTATTATTTTATTAAAAATCTATTTGGAATAGAATATAACCATAAGAGAGCAACACAAAAAAGTGTTGCTCTCTTATACGCACTTGTACTACACGAGAATGATCGGCTAATAATTGCAGTAATTTGCGGAATGGAAAAAAAAATATTTAATTATTCGCTGAATACTTTTTAATAGTTAAATTTCAGTCATGCCGGTGGAATTTGGAAACAAGACTTTTGCTGTAGTAGGGTATAGCTGTTTTAGTATCGAAGAAAAAGTATTTGCTGAAGCAAATGATATGGAGTTGCTGCAATATAAGCAGCTATTTAATTTGAGGATT
The DNA here is from genome assembly GCA_932274085.1 of Protocalliphora azurea. NCBI lineage: Eukaryota > Metazoa > Arthropoda > Insecta > Diptera > Calliphoridae > Protocalliphora > Protocalliphora azurea. The sequence goes on from OW026521.1 coordinate 36,939,662, forward strand.
AATGAAAAGGCGGAAAATTTAAAATATTAAAAACTTGCAGAATCTGAAAGAAAAAGGAATAAAATTATCTCGGGAAAAAGAAAAAAGTTGTTAAAGCAAGGAGTAGCAGAAAAAGGTGCCTACAATTATATTATTCAACCTGTTCATTTTATTTGATTTTCAAAGTTAATTTGTGTTAATAGAAAATTAATTATTATTTTTTTCCCAATTTACCAGATATTCACCTAAATCCCTCAGAAATTTTACAAGAAATCCGTAATGGCCTTAAATTTTAATGCAAAAATGCTTTGCTGGATATACCCTGTGCTCATCCGGAATCTCATGGTAAGTTTTTCTTAAAAACAATCACAAAATTTTTATAAAAAAACTATTCTTTCCAGCGGCACAATTGGTCTGTTTCTCTCGACCCGATCGTTCCCTTAAATATCTAGTTTTCCGCGATTATTGGCTTGATACTTTTGGTGCTGATTTTCTAGTCTACCGGTGATCTTATTCTCTATCATGCCTCCCATATTATTATATTATTGAAAAGCTCGAAAATGATTCTCTTAGATTTTGTCGCCAAACTGCGTTTAGCGGTTACTGTTAATAAATTGTGTATTTTTGCCTATTTCGATGAACAGTCAGTTGCTATAGGCGAGAAACCAAAAATTATCTATCAAACTTTTGTTTGGGAGGGCAATTGTGACAAAGAACGTTAATTAAAGAATGATAATCCAAATAAGCTTTAAATCAATTTAAATTAATTTACAACTGAGTATGTAAATAAAGCAAGGCTTAAAAGGTAACATTATTATTTTAATATTTTTGTATAAATAAATATTTTAAAATTAATCTTAAAGTTGGAACTTAAATAAAAGGAAGCTAGAGAATAGTTTTTAATACTTTCATATAATATAAGAACTAGCGGTTAAATAAAAGTTTTAATAAATTAATTGTTTAAAATTGATACTAATGTCAAACAACCAATTTTTATTTTTATTTTTTGTCATAACCAGGGAAAACACAAATATGCAATTGGATATTTTTTTCTGGACGTTGAATGAAGTTATCGATAAAATATTAATCAATTTCAGAACAAATAAAGCATTTTGTCATCGACTTATTAGTGTATACTTTTGCATATTTTACCCTTAATGGCATAATTTTGCATTGAGCGATTTTTAGTACATATTTATAGCATATTTTGTAATTTTTATACCATATTTAATCCTTTTAAAGCATATTTTCACATCGCATAAATAAAATGTTTACACTCTTCTCACGGTGTTATCTCACATATTGCATCAGCGTTAATCTCAGTTGTAGACCTGGGTTAAATATGAATTAACATACACAAATTCGGGCTATTTTTAGAAAATATATACATAGTATATAGAATTTTAAAAAGTAAGATTTTATTATAAGAATAAATACCGGAACTAAAAAAAAAATTAAGTTAGAAGGAAGCATATATGTAATTCTTACCAGTTAATTAAGTTTATGATTTTTATTTAACTATTCCTAGCAGATTACTAAGAGTGGCAATTAACCCTTTTTTGTTGAGCGTAAATTTCAATAGTATCTAGCTACTCAGTCGCCAAGGGCTCACTTCAATTACAACTTAACTGATCCTATAGAAGATAACAAGAATGTTTTACTGACACATTGTAATCAGTGTGTGCAAAAATATGCCACTTGATGTTCGTGGAATTAATAAGGTATATATATTTTTTTTACCAAAATCTTAAAAGTTAACAATGATGAGTGAAGAGTACATCCCGTTAATTGTTAATGCCTCCGAAAAAGCAGCTAATAATATTGCTATAATCTGCCGCTCCAATGAACAATTGCTGTTACTGTTAGTGTAGCGGCAAATACTAGATTTTGATTTTAAAATATTGCTGCTAAACAAGATATGAGTGCATAAGTAAAATAATTTATTTAGGTTAATATTAAATGCATTTTCATTTGTTTAAGCCCTTTACCCCAGGTCTACAACTGAGATTAACACTGATATAATATGTGAGATAACGCCGGCTTATATTATGTTAAATCTTAAATAAGGGGTACGCGTATTCTAATAAATCCTATAAGATATCATTATTTTCAATTAGGCACAGAGTAAACATGTCCTTTTTATTTAAGCAATTCGCACTTTTTTAGCACAATTTTTATAAAAGTGTTTTTAACATATAAAACAGAAACTAAAAGGAAACAATTTTACAAAAATTACTGTTTTTTTTTTTAGTACATGCACGCACACAAACAAAGTTTCGTGTATGTGTATTTTTTTGATAGTTCATCTTATAAGAGAAATCTCATCCCACAGTCTCATAATACATCTTATAATACTAATATTTGAATCTATACGTGAAATAATTCTCTCAGAGAGCAAATTTGACACTCTCTGACACAAAAATATTACATATTATGTTACGTCTAGACGGGCTGTTAACCTAGTGTCTACATTAGGCAAATTTTTATCAAAACAAACGTCAAAATCAGTGCGAATATATACAAGGTAATCTTAGTTAAATAGCTGATTATTATTTTGGTTGTTACAGTTGTCAAACTGCATATATAAAAAACAATAATGAATCCGCCATATTGTTGTTTTTGTGCAAATTCGGGTTAAGTTTAACGTTTGTCTTGATAAAAAATTCTCTAATGTAGACAACAAAATCTTAAAATTTTACAATGATACCTAGTGATGCCAACTGTTGGCAACACAAACGTGCAGAAATTATTGAAAAAAGTGCTATATTAAAAGCACAACGGTTTTGAGGTACAATCAAGACATGTTTTGTGAAAAGCTCAAAAAAGGGGCTAACATTAAAACTATATCTCAAACTATTTATAGCAATAATCTCAAAATATTTATAGTAAATTAAATTACTGGTATATAGAGTTTTTGCTATTATGAACATCGATACAAAATTTGCAGCTCAAACAATTTTATTTGTTTAAGATAGTTTTCAAAATAGGGTTTCTTACAATTTGCTAAGATCTCTTAAAAAATTGGGACTAGACTTTTTATACTGTTCAAAAAAATATTTTCAGAACTTTGTGCAAACATTAAGATATGAAATATTATTTAAATTGTCAAAATAAAAAACAAAACAAAAAGCGATCGTAATATGTAGAAAATGAGAAAAATTAAAAAGGCTAAAAGTTTAAAAGAGTATTGTTAAAATCGATAGATTTGTGCGTTTCTTAGTTTCGGTATAAAAAATATTACTAAAAATGGTCTAAATGTAGCCCGAAAAGGGCTAATTTGATATCATTAATGATACTCAACAAATTTTACACGAGTTTTTAGTCTGTAAACCACAAACAACTCATATGGCAATACTATTCACAAATAAGTGACGTATGGCAATGCTACCTATTTACTTTGCAATGTTTACATTTTTGACGATGTTAAAAGAATAATTAAATATAATTTTTTGAATTAAAATTCCTATAAAATGGAACCGGGTATAATTAAAAAACTAGATGAAGTTGTTGTTAATCGTATAGCGGCCGGTGAGATTATACAAAGACCAGCAAATGCTTTAAAAGAGCTATTGGAAAATAGTTTAGATGCCAAATCCTGTTTGATACAAGTCACCGTAAAATCGGGAGGTTTAAAACTACTGCAAATACAAGATAATGGCACGGGTATACGTAAAGAAGATTTGGCTATAGTGTGTGAACGTTTTACCACCTCTAAGCTAACAAAATTTGAAGATTTAACTAGTATAGCAACGTTTGGTTTTCGGGGAGAAGCTCTGTCCAGTATAAGTCATGTGGCGCACTTGACCATACAAACAAAAACGGCAAAAGAGAAATGTGGTTACAAGTAAGTTATGATTATACTCCTTGGAAAATTATTTATGAAAAATATATTTTTCCTAGAGCTTCTTATGAAGATGGCAAACTAAAGGCTGCAACTAAACCTTGTGCCGGCAATCAGGGCACCATCATTACCATAGAAGATTTGTTTTATAATATGCCTCAGCGTAAACAGGCTTTAAAATCACCCAATGAAGAGTTTCAGAAAATATCTGATGTTATGTCTAAATATGCTGTGCACAATTCTAAAGTTGGTTTCATGTTGAAAAGATATGGTGAACAACCGTCATTGAAAACAGCACCAAATAGTACTCAAGAGCAAAATATACAAATTATATTTGGAGCTAATATAGCCAAGGAGTTAATGGCTGTTGAATTGAAAGATGATGTTCATAAGTTTAGCATGAAGGGATTTATAACAAAAGTAAATTATAATGCTAAAAAGGGAATAATGTTGCTGTTTATTAATCATCGTCTGGTGGAATCGGCAGGTAAGTTTTAATGGGAAAATGTTAAAAAATTGGTTTGTTTAATTCGCTATTTATGTGATAAATGTTGAGAGTTTGTTATATTTTTTTAATAGTCCCAGTAATTAAAAATATTTAAGCAAATTAATTGGATTTAAAAACTTATTCTAATTTGCAATTCTCAAAAAACTGAATCTACAAAATGTTCTTTAAAAAACTATGTTCTCCAAATTCGGTTGGTAATTTTGCTGGGAATTTCCAGTATTATATTGCATAATGATATTTTCCTTAGTAACAAATAATTCCATATGTTCCTCAGTTTCTGAAGTATTATTTAAAAATATATGGTTTCCAGCTATTTTTCTAATCTTACACTTCCAGCCCTAAAAGCCGCCATTGATGCAGTCTACAGCACTTATTTGCCCAAAGGAACACATCCATTCGTCTACATGAGCCTAGAACTAGAACCCTCAAATGTTGACGTAAACGTGCATCCCACTAAACATGAAGTTCATTTTCTTTACGAAGATGAAATAATCGATAAAATCAAAGCTCACATAGAAGCTCAACTGCTGGGTAATAATTCTACACGTACTTTTTATAAACAGCTTAAACTGCCAGGAGTTGCAGAGACTGCAGAACCAGATCAATCGTTTAAAAATTCTTTAGGAGAAAAAGTTTATGCCAAGGATGTGATAAGAACTGATAATAAAGAACAAAAATTGGATAAATTCTTTTACGTAGGTGCAAAAACAAAAAATGACTCTGGAGGGTCTTCCATAAGTTTTAGCGGTAGTTCTAGTGGTAGTTTTTTAGGAGAAGAAAGTTTTCGTGATGTGGCGGCTAGAAAATCAAAAGAAGTACGTTTAACTAGTGTTTTAGAAATGCAAAAGAAAATAGAAAATGGTTGTTCGGTAAATTTGAGAAAGATACTCAAGGAAATGGTATTTGTGGGAGTGGTTGATAAGCATTTTGCATTGTTTCAGCATGAAACCAAACTTTATCTGGCAAATACTTTGAAACTAAGGTAATTATTCTAATAAATTACGATGTATTTATCTTATTAAATATTTCTCTTTACAGCGAAGAATTATTTTATCAGCGCATAATCTACGAGTTTCAAAATTTACCTCAAATCAAAATAACACCCGATAAATTACCCATCAAAGATTTAATTGCTATTGCATTAAATACTTCTGAAAGTGGCTGGACAGAAGAAGATGGCGATAAAGAAGAATTAGCTAAAAATGCCGCAGAAATTCTTACTGATAAATCGGCCATAATGCGAGAATATTTTTCTTTAAATATATCCCCAGAAGGAGAATTAGAAACCTTGCCATCCCTACTGCAACAACATAGTCCTAGTAAAACATTTTTGCCTTTATATATGTTACGCTTAGCCACTGAAGTTGAATGGGATACAGAAGAGGAATGTTTTGAAACATTTTGTCGTGAAACGGCACATTATTATTCTTTAGTATCGGAAGTAGAGTTACAAGCTGATACCAAACGTCATAAGTGGCTAGTAGAACATGTTTTATATCCAGCTTTTAAAAAGTATTTATTACCCAACAATCGCTTGAAAAAACACTTTTATGAATTAACCAATTTGCCCAGTCTTTATAAAGTTTTTGAAAGATGTTAGGAGTTAAGTTTTGCATGTTTATTTTTTAGAAAATTAAATAATATGTTATTGTATGAAAAACATGATGACTTTTCTTTAAGTTTCCCTTTTGTAAAGCAATTAATTTTTGTTCTCAATAAGTGCATATAGTACATAAGTTAAAAATATAGCTTTTTTTAAACAAAAAACACATAAAACTACCTTTATTTAATATCTAAGAGCATAATAATTTCTTTCTAATAAATAATTTATAAATTTGGTTGTCTGAGCCGTTTCTCGCGCTGAGCATTGACCACATGTTCTTTAAGCATTTTCATGATTTCGTTATCATATTCTGGTGGTGTGGGCTTAGTTTCTGTAGCCCAATAGTAAATTTCCCAATCATTAGTAACACCATTAATGAGTTTATCATATTGATCTGTTAATCTGGCATCCAATCCCTTAAGATACTTAGCGATAAAAGTACTCAAGAGTAAATCATTTTCCAACATGCCACGTTTGCGCGATTGGTAAACAAGTCTAAGAAGATTAATAAATAGTTTTATAAACAATTATTTTTGCATACTCAATTTCTTAACATTATGACATTCTGTTGTCATTAATACCTTTGCTTCTTAACTTCCAATGGCTCATTGGGTTTAAAAGGATATTCCGGCAAGGGCAAAAAATCGGGATCCTCATAATCGATAATGGGAACATCAGCATGATTTACAGTTTCCTTTTGATCACCACCAGATGCTGCAAAAAAACGTTGTGTGCGAGCTAAAGCAGGATTTAGGGATTTTTGGTAAATATTTGTCTGCAAATAAAAGAAATGTGTGCTTTAAGTATAATTCATACAATGTTATGCAATGAATTTCATAGAATACTTTACATAAAATTCTATAAAAACAGATTTTCTTTAAGCAAACTTACCATTACATGTCGCAACATTTTGTTAAACTGTGTTATTTTTTATATTTGAAAATTAATGAAAAATTTGTACTTTCAATTTCTTAAATTTCTCCAAAATCGCCTGCTGCGTTTATGGAAATTTTAAAATCAAAACAATAATAAACACATGCACTTTTGACAGTTCTTTTTAGGGATTTTAAGAATTACCATATAACGCTGTTATTTATATTAATGGGGAAGAGATGCCACGTTGTAAATAATAGACATTTAAACGGGATGTTCGCAGTACGACCAATTGAAAACAATTTGTAAAAAAAATATCTTCTAAATGGCTAACTAGATCGAAAAGCTTTATGAATGTTTTAAAGGAAGTCTTAAGTTTTTGGAAATTATCCCTCGTACATTACGAAGAGAGCTACAAGGTTTCAATATTCACCATCCCGGGCTTAAGAAATATTTACGAGCACTTACTTTGGACTATTTTTCTTCCAAAGGAACAACATGAAAATTTGGTATAATATGAAAGGTCTTTTAGAAGCGCATTTAATGGTGTACCAGCAATTTCGGACTAAAATTGTTTACCAAAAATTTACATATTTGAATTTTTTACATTGAAATCGTCAGGATTTGCAATATATTGGTATCAAAATATACGTATTTACATAAGCTTTATATTGGTATATAATAACACTTAATACTTTCTTTTAAAATTTTATTAAAATTAAAACTGCGAGTTGTATAATTAGCTTTTTAATTCAATGCATTTCTTTATTTCAACAACTAAATTTAAACAAGAAACGAATATAACGCTAAATAACTATATAATAGTGTTTAATATGTATTTAAAAGCTTTAAGCTAAATTTGTTAATCAGTTTTTATAACTAATAAAATTCTAAGAATTTAGTAAATGCAGCTGACTACAACAAAAACAAAACTTAACTAACAATTCTTTTTAAAGCTAAAAAAAAAACTAAATACTCTTCTTAAAACAGCTACAATACATTAAGTAATAAATTTAATTCGAAGCTTTTAATCTCTTCAATGTTATTTTTTTAATCCTGGCGGAATGTTCTGTTTAAACTAAAACAATGTTTTAAATTTTAAACATATAAATACTGATAAACCAATAGCCAAGGTATATTTAAAGTAGCATTTAAATTTCAAACGCTTACGTTCGGCTAAAAATTCATCATAGTCTATATAGAGTGGATTTTTAGGAGGACTAAATGAGGCCAGCTGGTAAATGAAATAACAAATAGGTTTTTATTAGCAATTCTATTATATAGGGTAGAATATACAATATTCCTTACTTACATATTTGGTAGTCTTTTTTAATTCTTTTAATGAATGCTTATAGTGTAAAAGATTCTTTTTCATATATGAAATATCTTCGAGATCAACAGCACCTAATAAATCATTATGTAAATGATATTTAACAAATTTAATGGTAGAATTAATGATAACCAAATGCTGCAAATGATTGGCAGTAATCATGAGAATTTCATAGAAACTAAAACAAAAGAAACCAAATCAATAAATTCATATTAAATCGAAGAAAATAAGAAAGAAAGCAAACTTACTTTTCTTGGGAATTTTTGCTAACACGAGCAATTGATCTTTTAGACCAATGATGCAAATGAAAACTATTAAAAATATTATATTTATATTCAGTGTTTTCTTAATAATTTTAAATTCTTACTTACTCTAACAAACCTTTCATTATTTTCATACGAAAGAGGGGAAACTGTATGCCCAACTCCTTTAGTTTTACATCGGTCATACATAGAAACTGTGCCAATGTTATGTGACCTTTAGCAAAATATTCCAAAAACTGATCCATATTAATGGAATGTAGTATTGTACTAATCTCTTGAAAATACTCTGGACATTCAGACTTTAAAAATATACGTGGTATATAATCGCGCAAAGTGTTGTAGGCTAAAAATTTTGAGGGCACTATATAAGCTTCCTTTTCCTTGGGCAGCAATTCGAGTAAATCATAAAAACCATGAAATTCTGCCACTTGTATGGGTGTGTAACCCTTACGATTGGCTATTTTATAATTAACACCAGCATCGACTAGAATCTTAACAATATCACCACGATTATTTTCAATGGCATGGAAGATGGGCGTACAGCCTTGATTATCGAAAGCATCAAAACTGACTTCGTTAATCATAAGACGTACAATATTGGTATGACCATTTTTGCAGGCTAGCATAAAGGGTGTGGTGCCATATTTGTCGGCTATATTGATAATGGCTCCCTGTTCGAGTAGTAACTTTGCCATTTTGTCTATAATATAGGAATCTTTACAGCTGGAATCACAGACATTCATAAGTGGTGTAATAGAGTCAATTTGCTTATTTACATCGGCCTGCTTTTCGAATATTAGATATTCTACAATGTCTAGGTAGCCCTGTTTGCAGGCATGTAGTAGAAGTGTGAAACCTCCTGGAATGAAATTAAAAGGAAACATAAATATGATTAAGAAACTATTCTTCGAAACATAATTGATGGACATTAAGAGTATCCTTTGAAAATCATTAATTGATATAATGTTTAAGACAGCTTAAGCAGAAAACGAAAGCTGATTAAGAATATTGGGGCACAGAAAATATATATTTGATTATTTTGGTTTCGGCTTAAATTAATATCACCGGCAAACTTGATATTTAAACAATTTTTATAATGATTTTTCGTAATTTTACTAGTGATTAAAGTAATATAAAAAATTTTGCTAGCTCGCTCTTAGTTTACGAGTTAGGGCCTCTAAAGTTTAGTATATTTTTCTGAATATCTTAATTAATACACATGATTTTCTGATATATATGACTATAATCATTAAATCCTTGAGAACAAAATTGCATTTTTTATTTATGTACCGAAACTTGCAATTTTTTTTATTTTCAAAAAGAAATACAAAAATTTATTCAGCGAAGCCGATGATCGACATACATAGAGGAGAAAGTCCCTGAGCACGACTGAAGGTCAGTTACACGAAAAAAGTTTTATTAGCGTTAAAAACAAACTATTCTTATTTCAATTGGGCCGATGATCTTAATTTGTTCCTTGGTTTCTAATAATAATCCATAAACTCTGCTTTGGTCCTTTGAACCGAATGATGGTTGAGGATGCTGTAACCAAATATATAACCAGTAACCTCCTCACCTCTTGTCACGTTTCGGCTAACAATTTCATAGTTTTCAAAACTCTTCATAAGAAAACTATTAAAAATATCTACCTATTTTAGAAATAATTCTAAAATTTCTAATAAAAAAAACTTTAGTCTTACCCTTAATCGTAGCATTTACATTGAAATTTAACAATTCCACTTGTTGCCTCACCTCCTCCAAGTTACCTTCTAAAACGGCCTCATACAATTCCTGCTCATCATTTTTGTACCAATAGTTTCGTGACGGTTTCTTTATAATCTACAAAAAGAACCAAAATAAAATCCATATAATAGTAAAAATAACCTTCAATTAGTTCATAAGCCCTTTTGTTCAGTAAAGAAAAATCGTAATAATCGCAATATAAATAAACTCACGTCATCACCAAACGAAAAACCATCATAATCATCGTCGGAATCACTTTCTGGTGGTCTATATATAATGTTTTTATTAGACATTGTTCTTTTAATTTCGTTTTTAATGTTAATTTCTTTAATAATACATTATTCTTTCCCGGAATCAATAAAAAATATATGTTTATTATGGCATGTAGGAATATACAGGAAAAACAATTACGATTTATTGTAAAAATAAAATGTAAACAGTAATCAGTGTTGCTTACTCTCCAATGTTGACATACATATATTATTTTACATAGGGTCTACACGAGGGATTTTTCTATCATAACAAGTAACAAAACGTCGGCACAGCTACTGCAATTTTTTATTTATATCAGCGTATATGGGAACACGTGGATAAAATTTTATTATAATAAATCACTTTTTTCGCTTTTGTCGTGGTACATATATACATATATATATATATATATGTTGAATACAGTAGGGTTAACTACTGTATGTAATTTCTTTATAACACGTTGATCGAGATGCTATGGTTATAGATGCGAGGGGGGTACCAATCCTGTATTAAAGAATTAATTATAATTACTCCGTTTGGGTTAGAGTAATTATAATTGTGGGGGTTGGGAAATAAAGAGAAAATTATTATAGCCAAATAATGAGGTAAATAGTTTAGGTTTTTCAGCACAAACAATTCCGTTTCTGTTATTGATTATTCATGGGGATTCTTTTTTTTTTGTAAGGTTAAATTTTAATTTCAGCATATTAAGTAACTAAGTTTAAGTAGAAGGCAACGGGATGAATTGCAATTGAATATAAATTTATTTTTAAAGATGTTCATGAGTCGTATCTTCCGTTGATCTCGTACTTTTATCGAAAACCGTTTACAAAAGTAGTACTAGTCAAGTCTCCAACTTGTCACACATAGACCCAAGAAATCCTTAAATTTGTAAAAATCTAGAATTTCTCAATTAATCCTCATAAATCCATGGAAAAATGATTGGTAAGGAGTGGATATAGAGGGGAAATTTGTATTTGATATAACTAATACAAGATCGCAGATCTCAGGTAAAATTTTTTAAATCGCATTGACAGAAAATGCGTAGACACCAATAATAAAAATCCAAGTTTAAATAACAAAGTTAACAAAAAATTAGAAAAAAATTACGTCGTAAATAATTTTGTTTAATTTTTACTCCTTAGACTAAATATAGTGAAAAAAGTTAAATGAAACATTTCAATCACATCACACTTTATATTGGAGAAAACCTCTAAAGGTCCCACACAATGCTCCAAGTGTGCTATGTATGGACATGGTGCTAAAAGTTGTAAGCGTTCGTATTGTGTTCAGCCTGCGTCGGAATTCACGATTATGCAGTTTGTTCATTCAACAAACGTAATAGTGATGGTAATATAATTAATAAGTGCAACAACTGCATAAAGAAGAATTTAAAGAACGTTAACCGTAGAGCTGATGACCCAAAGTGCTCAAGTCGTCAAGAATACTTAGAAATCCGACATCGAGTGGCATCTAGATCTAAAGCGACCAACAGAAGATCTTTTTCGTATTTTAACCAAGATGATCATGATTTTTTTTTTTTTTTCATAAAAATTCTTGACAACGAGAAATCTCTAATATTAGTAAAACGTTTAGTCAGAGAAATAACTACAAACGTAAATTTTAAAGATGTAGATATTTTAATTATAAAAGTCAATTCAAAAATATTTTGAAGCTATTAAATAACTAATTGATTTCCACCTTAATAAAGACAGAAATTAATCCTGGTTAAAATTTATTTCAAATTTGCCCCCGGGCTCTAAAAAATTTTGGAAAGTAACAAAAGCCCTTAAAAAACTCAATAAATAATCATTCACCTATGGACACATGACCCTAACGATAAAATTCTCAGCTGAAATTAAATCGTTTGTACTTTTATTGAAAAACAATAAAGCCCCTGGGTTAGATGGCATTAATAAATAGCATTATCCTTAAAAACATGCCCGATTACTTTTTTGAAATCTTAAGTAAACTTTTCAATTCTTGTTTAATAGAAAGATATTTTCCTACAATTTTTAATAAGGCAAAATTCATCCCAGTTTCCAAGCCAAAAAAGGATTCTAAACTAGCTTCCAGCTATAGACCAATCAGCATACTAAGCCTATTGGATAAAGTTTTTGAAAAAATAATAAATAAGAGAATTTAAAATTTTGCTAGTCTAAATAATATTAGTAACTCTCAACAATTTTGTTTCCGCAAGGAGGATTCTACTGTACATCAACTAAGAAGATTAGTTAATTTTCTTGAAGAAAACAAAAAAATCGTAATTGAAAATTTGATTTAATATGGTATGATGGCCTAGTTTTTAAACTTAATTATTCTACAATTATCCAACGAAAAAGATAATAAAGGGTTTTTAGATGAACGCTTATTTGTTTTATCTATAGATAACACGTCTACCGCAAGGCTCGGTATTATCACATACTCTATATATATATATATATATATATATATATATATATATATATATATATATTGTTACGATATTGTACTTGAATTCAAATATAACGGTTTTAACGGCTGGTTTAAATCTTTCTCAATGCTTCCAGACATTTCCGTTTATGTTAACAGCATTTATCATATCTGTAAAAATTATTAACATAGTTCTAAACATACAACATTGAATAAAAAGCTTTCACCATTGTTTTTAAGTGTGGCAGCACTAAGTGCTTATGCTGCTGGCACTATCATCAAAAGCTAGTTTGGCAGCACTAAGTGTTTATGCTGCTGGCACTATCATCAAAAGCTAGTTTGGCAGCACTAAGTGTTTATGCTAATGGCATTACCTACAAAAGCTCTATATTGTCCGTTAACATTGTAGAAAGAAATAGAGCTTTCAAGAAACATCTAGTAGGCAATACATTGTATATAAATTAGCCGTGAGAACACCATTGAGTCAGTCTGGTTGGAAGCGTCGTTAAGTAAAGACATATTAGCTGCCTTGGCTGTATAATCTTGTACATTATTAAAGTGTGCTGTATAAAGCGTGTAATTTAAGTGTGTGTGTGTATTAAAACACAAAGTGACTTATCAACTGTATTGTTGTACATTTTTAAATAAAATAAAGAGTCGTTACAATTTTTAAACTACTAAACTGCTGTTATTTTTGCAATCAAAGTACAAATTTATTTAAAGGAAATAAACGACCGTTTTTAAAAGGTAAAAACGTAACAATTGGTGTCAGAAGTGGGATTGCAAAATAATAAGCAGTCATGAAGTTTGAAGAGCTAAAAGTGGAGCAACTCAAGAGGGAGTTGAATAAGTTGGAGTTACCTACAGCTGGTAATAAAGCAGAATTACAAAAGAGGCTGATAGATGAATTCAAGCGGCGTAATGTTGACATCGGAGCTTACGAATTCGAGTATAAAGAAGAATTCGAAGTTTCTACCCGTGCAACAACAAGCAGCCCGGATTTATCCACAATGTTTGCTGCTATGATGGAGTAATTTAAAGAAGCCAACGAGAAACTACTTTCTGAAGTTAAAGAAACTTCTAAAGTAAATAACGAGAAACTTCTTGCTGAAGTCAAAGAAGAAAATAAAATAATGGAAATGAAATTTCAAGAAACTTCTAAAGTAAATAACGAGAAACTTCTTGCTGAAGTCAAAGAAGAAAATAAAATAATGGAAATAAAATTTCAAGAAACTTCTAAAGTAAATAATGAGAAACTTCTTGCCGAAGTTAAAGAAACTTCTAGAGCGACAGACGAGAAACTTCAACAAATTTCGGAAGTTATAAACAGCAGAGTGGATGGCATAGATAAAAAGGTGTCCGACTTAGAGAGCTGCCTAGATAAAAAGCTGACCGACTTAGAGAGCAGTCTAGATTTACAAGCCAAAGTCATTGATAAAAAGCTGTCCGACTTAGAGAGCTGCCTAGATATACAATCCAAAGATGTTGATAAAAAACTACATGATCTAGAAATAAAGATGAATAATCTTCAATGCCAAGATGGACAGGTGCGAATTATTCCAGAATCCTCTAATAGAATAAAGGCCCCTAGTTTTGATGGCAGCACACCATTTAATGTGTTCAAGTTCCAGTTTGATACAATTGCCATTAAAAACATGTGGAATGACGAAGAAAAAGCTATAGAGTTGATATTGGCCCTAAAAGGAAATGCAGCAGTAGTTCTTGAAAGCGTGCCAGCATGTAACAGAAACAGTTATGATGATATAATGGAGGCGCTACAACGTAAGTACGCTGGTGAACATAAAAAGGACTTATACCGAATGGAATTGCGTGGTAGAGTGCAGAAGCCCAATGAGACGCTACAAGACTTTGCGTTGGAAATCGAACGTTTGCTGCAGCTTACTTATCCAGGGGAGAACAGCCCGTTTTTGGACCATTTCAAGACAGAGGCATTTGTTAATGGTATTCGCGACCCTGAAATAAAACACGCGGTTTGTGCAACACCTAAACCATCATTTACTGAGACCGTATCATTCGCACTGGCACAAGAAACGGCGAAAATAATTTCAAAGCCGCAAATATTCAAGGTGCGAAATGTTGAAGTTGTTTCTGATAATGAGAGAAATATAGTCGACGAATTAAAAAAGGTTTTGGAGGCGTTTAATGAGAAGCAAAATAAAGCCAGAGTAAAATGCTATAACTGTGGTAAATCGGGTCATATTCAGCGAAACTGTAAAACACCAAGAAAACGAAACAGATCTGCCTCGCCTCAAAGAAATAACCGGCAGTCAAATCATCAATCATCACAAGAATCACCTTTAAACTAAAACGAGCTGGCACTATGGGGCAAGAGCTAGCTCCCACATCTGAGGGCCCCACCATCTCCATATCCGTAATGCAACAGAAAAATAGCAATCTTACTGCCTCGGGGTACATCAACGGTCAGAAGCACGTTTTTACTGTAGACACCGGGGCATCACAGTCTATCGTCAGGCCAGATTTAGTTAAGAAAACAATTGAACCATTATGTGGGGTAAGCCTGCGCACAGCTACTGGGGAGCCGGCCACGGTCTATGGTAAAGTAAATGTGAAATTAACCATTGCCAACGTTACCGTCAATCATGTATTCATTGTTGCCGACATTGTGGACGAAGTTATCATTGGTGCTGATTTCATGATTAGCCATGGCATTACTTTGGATATGGGACAAAAAGTTATGATTTGGCGAAATGTGGAGATACCCCTTGACGTCGGATATGAAAATAAGACTCAAGTAAGAAAGCTAGTTACCGTCGAGCATCAGAAGCTACCACCACAGTCAGAAACTTTAGTATGGGCTCGCATGGAGGGAGATTGTGAGGACAACAGTTTGTGGGTAGTAGAACCAGCAGAAATAACAAGTGATCTTGTAACAGCAAAAGCCCTCGTTAAACCCTGCAACAACAAAATAGTTCCGGTAAGAATGCTTAACCTGTCCAGCTACGAAAAAGTCGTTAAGCCAAATTCTGAAATAGGTCAATGCACTTCAGCAGAGGCAGTAATCAATTGCGAGAAAAACCCGCAACCTGCCAATAAATCCACCAAAGAACACGAGCTAGTAGCGGAATATGTGGGGAAATGGGTAGAAGGATTAGCGCCGCCAGACAGAAATAAGGCCAAACAGATTCTGAAGAAATATAGCTCCGTCTTCGCCTTAAAAAGTCAAAGCCATGGTAGAACGGCAATTGTAAAGCATCAAATAAATACTGGCGAAGCGAGGCCAATAAAGCAGGCGCCCAGAAGTGTTCCTCTAGCAAAACGAAGTGAAGTGAAGGAGTTGGTCAATGAAATGGAGCGGAACGGTATAATCGAACCATCTTCAAGTCCTTGGAGCTCGCCTGTTGTTTTAGTTAAGAAGAAAGATGGCAGCACTAGATTTTGCGTCGATTATAGAAAACTAAATGACGTCACCAAGAAAGACAGCTACCCGCTACCAAGAATTGACGACACCCTGGATACACTAGCTGGAATACAATGGTTCTCCACATTGGACTTGCAAAGTGGTTATTGGCAGGTAGAGATTTCAGAAAAAGACAAGGAAAAAACCGCCTTTAGCGCGAGTGATGGGTTATGGCAGTTTAATGTGATGCCGTTTGGACTCTGCAATGCTCCAGCCACATTCGAGCGTTTAATGGAACAGGTATTGAAAGGACTTCACGGGAAGACATGCTTGGTGTACCTCGATGACATAATTGTCATGGGTAAGACTTTTGATGAACATCTGAATAACCTTGAAGAAGTCCTTAAACGAATATCAGCGGCTGGACTCAAACTCAGTGTAAAGAAGTGTGCGTTGTTCCAGAAAGAAGTTAAATATTTGGGACATCGCGTAACAGCAGACGGAATATCAACAGATGAGGATAAGATAATTGCTGTTAAGAACTGGCCACGTCCGAGAAATCTCCACGAATTGCGTAGTTTTCTTGGCCTTTGCACATACTACAGACGATTTGTCCCGAATTTCGCCAATGTAGCCGCAAGCTTACATGAGCTGACCAAGAAGTCACAATCATTCCAATGGTGTGAAGCACAAGAATTAGCATTCCAGAAGCTCAAGGACCTGTTATGTACGGCACCAATTTTGTCATATCCTATACCTGGAGAAACATTTGTGGTAGATAGCGATGCGAGCGGATACGGAATAGGCGGTGTACTTTCACAAGTAGTCGGTGGCACTGAAAGGGTCATTGGATACTTCAGCCGAACGCTTTCGAAGCCTGAAAGAAACTACTGCGTAACGCGACGAGAACTTTTGGCAGTATTAGAGTGTGTGAAGCATTACCACAAATATCTGTACGGCCAACACTTCCGACTGAGAACCGATCATTCTGCCCTCAGGTGGTTGCTGCAATTTAAACAACCTGAAGGACAACTGGCTCGTTGGATAGAGCGGCTTCAAAGCTATGATTTTAGCATCGAGCACCGAAAGGGTTTGAAACACGGCAATGCGGACGCGCTGTCAAGACGGCCCTGCAACGTGGAATGTAAGCATTGTACAAAAGCCGAGGAAAAGGAATGTATCATCGATGTTCGACTAATGCATATAGAGTCCAGTGAAGATTGGTCTGTAGCGCAAAGAAATGACCCCATACTGGCAAAAATAATATCGGCAAAAGAAGAAGGTAGAAGGCCAGCCCGCAATGAAATATCCGCCGAAAGTCCACAGATGAAATCATATTGGGCCCTATGGAATAGTCTATAGTTGTTAAATGGCTGCTTATACCGCATATGGGAAAGTGCTGACGGTAAAACAGTGACAAATCTAATTGTAGTACCATCTTCTAAAATAAACGAAGTAATGAAAGAGTTCCATGACGGTCCCAGTGGTGGTCATCTTGGTGTAACAAAAACCTTAGAAAAGTTAAAACAACGTTTTTATTGGGTGGGTTGTCAGCAAGCAGTAGCCGATTGGGTAGCCAATTGTTCACAATGCATAGCAGCGAAGGGCCCAGTAAGAAGAAGTCGTGGACAACTTCAGCAGTATAACTCAGGCGCGCCATTCGAGCGGATTGCAATGGATGTCGCAGGCCCTTTCCCCGTCAGTGATGCCGGAAATCGTTACGTTCTAGTGGTTATGGATTATTTCAGCAAATGGCCAGAGGTATATGCCATACCTGATCAAGAAGCTAAAACTGTTATAAGTGTATTTGTGAACAACTGGGTGTGCCGCTATGGTGTTCCACTGGAATTGCATTCTGATCAGGGTAGAAATTTTGAATCTGCCGTATTCAAGGAAATGTGCGATTTATACGGAATAAGAAAAACCAGAACAACGCCACTGCATCCTCAATCTGATGGCATGGTCGAAAGATTCAATCGCACTCTGGAGGAATATTTAAGAAAAGTGGTCAGTGCACATCAGAAGGACTGGGATGAACACATACCGAAATTTCTATTGGCATACAGATCAGCTGTTCATGACTCAACCTCTCGAACACCTGCAAAAATTGTCTTCGGGACAGAACTCAAGTTGCCTGGTGATTTAGAATTCGGTATTAAGCCCTCATCAACAAATAGGGAAAACACTTCCCAAGAGCAAGATGACCTGAACGAGCTACATGAATTCGTACGCGGACGAATAAAAATGACCAGCGATAAAATGAAAGCCAGATACGATAGAGCAGCGAATTCTGAAGGATTTAACGAAGGCCAGCTTGTACTGTTGTATAACCCACAACGTAAGAAAGGACTGTCTCCCAAACTACAAACCCATTGGGATGGACCATACAAAGTGATTAAGAAATTAAACGACGTGGTG
The DNA here is from genome assembly GCA_932274085.1 of Protocalliphora azurea. Taxonomy (NCBI): domain Eukaryota; kingdom Metazoa; phylum Arthropoda; class Insecta; order Diptera; family Calliphoridae; genus Protocalliphora; species Protocalliphora azurea. Next base: position 36,958,263 of record OW026521.1, read on the forward strand.
TACAGAATACAGAAAGAAAAGAGCCCGAGATCTAAAATGAAGGTTGTACATCTAGAACGACTAGCTGCCTATGGGAAAAGTGAATTCGTGCCTATTCGGGACGAACAGGCTTAAGCGGGGGGCAGTGTTACGATATTGTACTTGAATTCAAATATAACGGTTTTAACGGCTGGTTTAAATCTTTCTCAATGCTTTCAGACATTTCCGTTTATGTTAACAGCATTTATCATATCTGTAAAAATTATTAACATAGTTCTAAACATACAACATTGAATAAAAAGCTTTCACCATTGTTTTTAAGTGTGGCAGCACTAAGTGCTTATGCTGCTGGCACTATCATCAAAAGCTAGTTTGGCAGCACTAAGTGTTTATGCTGCTGGCACTATCATCAAAAGCTAGTTTGGCAGCACTAAGTGTTTATGCTAATGGCATTACCTACAAAAGCTCTAGATTGTCCGTTAACATTGTAGAAAGAAATAGAGCTTTCAAGAAACATCTAGTAGGCAATACAGTGTATATAAATTAGCCGTGAGAACACCATTGAGTCAGTCTGGTTGGAAGCGTCGTTAAGTAAAGACATATTAGCTGCCTTGGCTGTATAATCTTGTACATTATTAAAGTGTGCTGTATAAAGCGTGTAATTTAAGTGTGTGTGTGTATTAAAACACAAAGTGACTTATCAACTGTATTGTTGTACATTTTTAAATAAAATAAAGAGTCGTTACAATTTTTAAACTACTAAACTGCTGTTATTTTTGCAATCAAAGTACAAATTTATTTAAAGGAAATAAACGACCGTTTTTAAAAGGTAAAAACGTAACAATATATATATATATATATATATATATATATATATATATATATGAATAATATTTCTGTTCACAGGAATCCGGATACACATACAATACATTTGGGAAAAACACTCTACCTTACTCAATAGGAGATCTAAACTTTTTTCAACAAGATTCTTGTTTACAAAATGTGTGTTCGGCCAATTTCGAACTATTGTTGTTTTTAAAATTTTTTGTAACGTTCAAGTATGTATAAGGCTTTTAGTTAACTTTCCGTTAATACTGTGATGTTAGCAGTTTCCTTATTTAATTAGTTAGATGTTAATTGCTGTAATACATTTAAGTAAATCCTAATAACATTGTAATTAATTATTTTATGAAGGTAATAAAGTCAAATTAATTAAAAAAATATTTGTTAACATTTTAATTGATAGTTTACGATATTTTCTTTTCTTTGATGTATCATTTACCGAAATTATCATTGCTAAACTAACTTTTATTCTACTTGAAGTTGAACAGGTTATAGCGCTATATTCGGCTGTGACGAATCTTTTGTATTCTTTGCAACCTTACCGACATATAATAAAATTTATGCCTTAAAGTATGCTTTCATATTTCGCATTTATATTACAGAAATAATCTACATTTTTTTCAAAACTACAAAAATGTAAACACCAAATTAAACTATCATAGCAAGCCTTTTTTACTTAAAAAAAACAACAACAACAACACTGATAGCTTCTGATGACTACTAAATTTATTTACATGTGTTTGTATGTAGATACTGAACACTTGCACAGTTACACTCAAACTACACCAATTTCTTTGTCTGCCAGTTTGAGTGCGTATTGATGAGTATTTTTATGTTTTTGTTATTAGTTGGTATTGTTATTCTCTTTAGTAGATTTCGATCGAATAAATAAAGAGCTAATAAGAGTAACATATTTGTTTTACTATTATTCGCTAAAACAGCTAAAATACTATTAGTACTTGTTGTATGTTGATAAAACGTATTAGTATGTATCATGAAAATGCAGGCGTTAAAACGATTAATTTATTAAATTAAAACACTATTTAACATATGTTAATGTAGTAATATTTTTTATTGATTTAAATAAACTTACATTTTTTTGGTTAACAAAATAATTATGTCTTCTAAGTTTTAAAAAATAATTAATTCACTACCATTTTCATCTTTTATATGACAAAAACAGTCCCATATTTTGCTTCGTCCCCTTTTTTCACTAATTTTGTACATATTTCCTAAAATTTTTTCTTTTATGTCAATATTATTCATTATTAAATACAAATTTTATCAAAAATTTATTACCACACTGCACAATAAAAACTAATATGTTTACTTGTGTTACCAACAGGTACCCTAAAATACTAGTAGTAAAACAGTTACTTGAAAAAAAGCAAATAAATTTCTCACTCAATGCAAAACCGGAACTAACTGTAACAGTTTTTATGAGTATAGTAGTGTGTAAAAACAAAATAATACTACATCAGTTATACTCATTTTCTCATTTATACCAATACTCACAAGTATTTATTTGTTATATTTGTTTTAATTTACTTGCTTATACAAAAAGTAACAACAACACTGAGTAATTGCAATGCTTCTATTTCCAACTAAAATAGAAAAAACTTAAAAAAATTATTGTGTGTATGTATCAATACAAACAATCAACCACTACTTCTTGCTTATAAAATAATAATAATAATAATAAACGAGCACTGAGTCATTGTAATGTTTGTATATATGTTTGTGTGTGTATACATTTTTAATAATTTTTCAGAATTTTGCTTATAACTCGATTGTTTGTGGACCGATACAGTTAATTCAAAAAACCGAAATTTTAGAAAAATATTTATGGCCGATCGATACGAAAATGAAATCCGTAGTTAAAACAAGGCATACAAAATGTCAAAAATGCATTTTGCCCTATATCTCGGTTATTATTGAATCGATTTAGCTCATTTCTGCAGCATAAAAATTCAAAAAAAAAAAATTTTTTTTAAATCTGCAAAAACGAAGTCTCTAGTTTATATAGAGACTTCAGGAAATCGAAAACCGCTTTAAAAAACCGGTTTTTTCACGTATCTCCGCAATTTATGAACCGATCGTTTGATATATATGTGGCAGTTATCGGTGGGCTTTATAAACGCCATTTGAACAGACAAATGGACGGGTGGACATCGTCCCATCGACAATATTTTTTACAAAATCCCAGAAAATATAAACTTTTTTGCTCTGCAATGAAAATTATGGAAATTTCAAAGTGAATGACAAGCTAATAAATACCCTTTACACCTGTGGTGAAGGGTAGAAAAAAGCGCCCAAAATTAATATTGTGTCATATTTCCATCTATATCATACTACTTACAGGTACTCCAATAACTACGCTTTAAAATGTAAGAAAATTATTCGTTTACACATATTTGAAAAAAATGTTCTGGTGTTTTACAATTTTTAAGATATATTGTTGGCTGATCTCTGAGAACTAAAAATATTAATATATATATATATATATATATATATATATATATATATATATATATATATATATATATTATCAAGACTACAGAATCAGAAACTTTTAAGTTTTATCCAATACTGTATACAGTAACATTAATATTAGCAATTGAAATTGTAAAAAATGTTAGTTTACAGATTTTAAATATATTTTACAAATATTTACATAATTTTGTATCAAAAAAAATTTATTCGATGTGAACCTAATGGATATTTTAATAAAATTTTATAAAAGACTAACTTAATAGCCGTTAATGAATGGTTTTATTTATTATATACTCATAATGCCTAATTAAAATAAATTATCATAACCTACTTATGTTATTAATATGTAATAAAAAAATTTCTTTTTAATGTAATTAACGTAAAAAAGGTCTTCACTTAAAATAACAAATCCATAAATGAGGCACTACATAATCCAGCCAACTATTATATTCCTTAGGACAATTGTGTCTTGCAAAATATTCCATGCTATACAGGGAAATCATCATACAATTGCCATAGATTAAGGAAAACCACAGGAAAATGTTGCCCAAGTTTTTCGAAGTATAACGTGTTAAAAATATCATGGCTACACCAATTATACCAAACATAACAAATATTACAGGAAATACAACTTGTAAAGCATAGCCCAGAATATATTCGTGAAAGAGTGCTGAAATGGTGAATACCGTTAGAGATGAAAGACCTTTGGAACCCTTAAAGATGTGATTGTAGAAATCTTTATAAATATATTCATATAACCAATCATGAACGACCACATTCCAATTCCTGTAGTAGGTTTCATAATTACTAGCCGTCCACCAATCTCTGTAGAACATGCGATCACCAAAGCGCAACAATTCAGCGGTAAAGTTAAGCCAAGAATGTAGAATCATATAGAAACCGGATAGGAATATGATGACGCCAGGCATAAGCATGCCAAATAATTTGATGGTCAAAGAGGCAGCATTCAAATCCTCCACACCAAAATTTCCAAAATGATGTTTAATGTGACGCTCATAAATATAGCTGTAGAGAAAAGCTACCGCAACCACCTCTAAGAAACGAGCTAAAGCAAATTTCCACCTTATGGTAGAGGTGCGAGGATATTCATCTCGATACAAAAGAGTGGGAGCAAATAAATAATACAAATATTTTTGAAAGGCGGGAAAATTAATTGGTTTTGCAGTTTCCTCTTCAATTTTTAATTTCCCGGCTAGAACTCTAGGTGCTATGCTTCTAACGAATGAATGCATTTTCATTAGTAATCTTACAGTTTCCAGCAATAATACACATGAAGTAACAAATGGTAGATTTAAATGAAGACATATTTTTGTGGGCAAATAAGCAAATACCAATTGCGAGGCTACGTAGATGAGAAGACAAGAAATGGACCATAAATATTGTAGTGTTGCTGAAATAGGGAAAGAAATTATATTAGTATTAATTAATGGAATGAAGCTGTAAGTTCTTACTGTGTTTAGTTAACTTGTTTCGAATATGCGACCAGGCTTTGAGAGCGTAGTAAATGCTGAACACAAAAATATTTTGGAGTATCCATACAATAGCAATACGCTCAATGTATTTAAATCCTGATTTAAAAGTGCCTAGGCCAAAGCTCATACTGAAAATAGAAAATATTTAAAATATTTAAAAATTTATAAAAGTTGAAATAAATTATAGATTATATTTCAACCAAGACATAGTGGGGGGAATTTGGAAAAAAATGGCAATAAATCTTCAACTTTTAAGCTGATGATTTTTATATAAATTCACAAGCAGAGGTGAAAAAAGTTTGAAAATTGTAAACTTGATATTTGTATCCTTACCCACAGGCGTGAAGAGTATATATAACTTTGTCATTTCGTTTGTAATTTCCACAATTTTCGTCGGAGAACAAAAGGTTTATATTTTCAGGATCTTTGTAAGAAATGATGTCGATAGGATAATGTCCGTCCGTTTGTCTGTTGAAATGGCGTTTATGAAGCACACCGATAACAGTCATATATAATGTATATATCAAACGATCGGAAATCCTTTCGAGAATTTTGCTATTAAAATTCAGCAGGATAAAAACAATGGTTTTTTAAACCGGTTTTTGATTTTCTGAAGCCTCTATATAAGCTAGCTACTTCGTTTTTGCAAGAGAGATTTGGAAATTTTATTTCTGAATTTTTAAGCTGAAGAAATAAACTAAATTGGTCCAATAATAACCGAGATATCGGGAAAAACGCTTTTTGACTTGCCCTTGCTCAAGCTATGAATTTCGCTTTTATATAGATCAGTCATAAATAATTTTATAAATTTCGGTTTTTCGAATCAACCCAATTGGTTCATAATGTTATGGGCCAAAAACTGAAAAAATAATATGCACACACAAACATGTATATTAAGCATTGCAATGACTGTTATGTTGTTGTTTTTTTGTATAATGATTATTTGTGTTGTTTTTTGTATATGCAGTCAGTTTGTTTGTATATACATATATACAAAAATATATAAATATACCCTACAAACATTTGTACGATATTTTCGTAGAAGAAATTTACGCAATATCTTCTTTTTATTATTTGGACGAAAATCATCAAAGCAATATTTTTCTAATATTGTATTTTGTTCATTTTAAAGAAAATTAGACAACAAACAAGAAAAAATGTATAAAATTAAAATTTTTTTATTATTTTTATCCTTAAAATATCGCCCGTTTTCCAGTAAGGTGATTATCACCTCCACAATAAATTGATGATATCCCATTGTGATCATCTGGAAGAAATTAGTACAATACTTTTGTTTTTCAGTCACAATTTTTTCAGTTGTCGAAAGATTGTTCAAAAATTAAAAATACATTGAAGAAATTTGTTTGTCTTTTAGCAAAAAAAAAAATGGATATTTTATGTGAACGTTTTAGTTTTCGTGCTTTAAATATGGTTTTAGCTTTGTTAAAAAATAATAAAAATACTTTTTAATTTGTGAAATGTTTATTTTCTTAGAAATTATTCAGCTATTTTTTCTGGTAAAAATACATTTATTTTCATTTTTTTGGAAGTAATTTTTGTTAACTTCCAAAAAAGTTCAAAATATGCACTTATTTATACTTTAAAAGTGGTGAAAGAGTCCTTTTTTGGAAGCACTTTCTCGGTTTTTTTTTTCTGGGATGGTAATATTCTTTCACTTCTAAAATACTTTTTTTTTTCTTCCTAACTATAGAATTTTCAAAAGAAATCTTAACGTAAATAAGTGTAAAGCAAAATCGTAGTCGCTTTGGGTGACGGTTTCCCCCCAAGCCTTATGCAAACTTTCTCAACTTTAAAAAAGTTATTTAATTTTTTTTTGTAAAATTCGCAAAAGTCAAAGCCGAGATGAAAAAATATATATTGGCTATATATGTGTAAATATTTTCTGACCCACGTCTTTTATAACGGTTTAGTGATCATTTTAATTATCAGTTTTTGAAATAAGTTTGCCTCGGACTGGTATTTTGATACAAAAAAGTAGGAGTTTCTTAATTCCCTGATTTTAGGATAAGTTTATCTATATTGCGCCAAAATTTCATTTGAATACCTCTACTTGTTTAAATTTTATTTAGGTTCAAATATTGACATTATTTCTCAAAAATGTACTTAAAATCTAAATTTTAAGTTATTCAGGTTATGGTCTGAACAAATTTTATCGTAAATTTTATCAAAAACACTTCAGCTCTCACCATGTGAAATTTTATTTCGGTATGTCCAACGGATCACATGTTAAAGAATTATTTCAAAAAAAAAAAAAAGGTTTTGGGTCCACTGTGCAGCCCTAAATGTGTTAACTATTTTTTTTCTTTATTTTGATAAAACTCCCAAAATGTTGGAAATTATTTAATTTTTCCTTTTGGAATTTCTTTAATTTTTAGAGATTTCCAACGGATCACATGTTACAGAATTATTAAAAAAAAAACCTTTTGGGTCCACTGTGCAGCCCTAAATTTGTTAACTATTTTTTTTTATTTTGATAAAACTCCTCTTTTTTGCTAAGACTTATTTCACGAGAAGTTATTTCATTGGAATTTATTTCATTTGGGACTTATTTCGCGTTACTAGTGTTTTGTCAAACTAGAAGATTTCAAGATCATTTTACACTCACCTCCCCTTAACCAAATACTCATAACTGATATTATTCAGCAGAAAGACTAAAAATATTATATAAAATATATGATAAATTGTCTTCATATGATCCACTTCCAAGAGAGCAGTCAAAAACGATTCACGCATAATGAAAATCTTATCAGGCAGGGCATAATATTTCTTTGGTGATTTCTCTCTCTTCCTCTCCATACCATTATCTGAAACATCCTCAGATGAATCTGTACTTATTCTTTCTTTTACATCTAAATCGCCTTTTTCTTCCTCATTTAACAATTCTTTATTACGGCTGGTATTTGTTGAAGTAGATTTTGTTGGTGTATCAGTTGTTCTTGTTCTTATACGATTACTCCAGGTGTTTGATTTGTTGTGACTGTGTTGTTGTTGTTGCATTTGTGGCGTTGCAAAATTACGAAATTCATTTGCCTGCAATTCATGTTGGCGAAGTTCTTGCATGACCTCGTCTATCACACACGATATACGTTTCTGTACGTCACGCAATACGTTGGCTTGAAATGTTTCCAATCTGTTGCGCACAAAATTTAATTCAATTGTTTGATCGTTTAGCATTGTTGATGATTCTAAATACAAGTGAAGAATGAGTGATTATTAGAAAATTAATAAATATATTTTATGTATGAAAGTAAGTAGCTGCCTTTGAAATAAGTATTTATTTAAAAAGAAATAGTCACTATGTACTTTGGATAAAGTACAAAACGAAAAATAAGGTTATATTAGTAGAAACTTTAGATAACCTTTCATTACAATGTAAAAAGCGTTTATATATAAACAAATTATATTCTGATTGTAGACATATCGCTTATTTATTTAAAGACTGTCATAACTAAAAAAAGCGATTTTGCAGAAAACTCATAGAAAGTTTTAAAATGACTATCTTGCAGAAAAATGAACGACATATTTTCTTATCAAAAGGTGATCATAGAAGATATGTACACGATATTTTACGGAAGATAAAAGCTTGATATAGCACATATTTCTACATGATTAACTTAAAAATATCATTTTTTGAGTTATGATGGTCTTGAAATAAAAGAGCGATATTATAATTTATTTTATAGTAATTGATTATTGTTTTTATTTTTTTTTAATTATTAAGTTATTAGGTATTGCTTAAAGCACAACTGAGCCAATTTTTGTTTACAATTTATAGAGAAAAATTTTAAATTTGCATGTGGTACATACGCTAAATTTTTATCAAGCCTGTTTAGAGTGTAATGTTTTATAGGTCAAGAAATTTAAACAATATACAACATAAGTACCTTTTTAAATTTTTTATGAATTGTCTTTTTTATTTTTTATTTAATCATTTGTTTTTCACCTAAACAATTTTAAAAATAATATTTTATTTTTGATTAAAAAAACCGCTTAACATTTAACCTATTATTTGAATAGAAACATTTAAATAAATAATTTATAAATAATTTACCGTTTTAAATTTTTACAATTATTATTATTATTTTTTAATGTTTTATATTTATGTTATTCATGTGTAAAGAATTAGAAATAAAGTTAATGTTTTAAAAAATGTTAATTTGTTATATGAAATCGGTTTTAGTTAGTTTAATTGAAGAGAGACCTCTATGGGAGTTACGGTAAATTCTGATCAGATCGTTCAAAAATGCCGTAAAGAGTTGAAGGATTACAAAAAACTTATTTGTGCTGAAATTTACAAAAATATGACCATAATTAAGATATTTATGAGAGAGAAAATATTTGCTTCAAAATCACGATTATATAATTTACAATGTAAATTTTACATGAACGGACAGACATGGTTAAATCGACTCAGCTACTAATGCATAACACTCTCTCCACTTTGGTGGTGTTTTTGAATTTCTATAAACAGTGTTGCCAGTTCTTGGTTAAAAAAAAATAGCTACAAAAAAGTGTTAAAATGGGTAAAAATTTTTAGGAACGAAACGTGTAAAAATTACATAAAACACAAAAATAACTTGTTTACGTTTTATCAATTTCTCTTTTAAATCAATTTTTTATACTTTTGTTCAGAACCATTTCTTTACAAAAATACGTTGTCGTAAAATAAATACTAAAATACCTCAAAAATATTCTACTGTTTTTATCATATCTTTATTTTTAACCTATAAGCACAGAGGTCCATTGTAATTATTTCTGGGTTGGGGAACAATTATCGCATCGTTGTAATTATATCTTAGTCTAGGTTTATATCATTAAACTCGGGGAGCTGAATTCGGAAACTCTAACTTTCTATACGAAGGTATAGATCGAATGAATGATTTGTGTAGAGAGCTACTTTTGGAATGTACAGCCTGGCCATATGTAAGCAGCTATGTCATTTAAGCTTTTACACAAAAAAAAAAAAAAATCTGTACATACCTTCCAAACTATAAAACTTATCATGATTCAATTAGGAATATCATTAGAGGAGGAGGAGTTAGGTTTTTAAAATATTGTTTTTAAAAATGTGTAATTGGAGCACAGACATGGCTACATCGGGTCAACGTTGACCACCTCAAATATTAACAACATTTCGGAATTTGTAACTTTTATAAATACGTACTAATTTTAAATATTTATACAATTCTGAGTTCTACTAAATAAGACATGATTACTGTACTATATTATGTCTTATGGTTTATATAATATTTCACTGCAAAACTTGAATTAATTTTTGGTGTTGACGTTTTTGCGCTTTCAGCCTATAACTTTTTTAATAAAAATTAAATATATATATATATATAAATGAAATTCTTTATAATTTTCCGATTGATGCTAAAGAAAAATGATTTAAATTGTTTCCTTTCGATAAGTCTCAAATATAAAATTTTGAAATAGGTCTCAAAAACCGCTACTCTTTTTTCACCAAAGAAGTGAAAAATTAAAAAAAAAAAAAAAAATAGAAACTGTGCTTTACACTTTGCACTGGTCGAAAAATAAAAAAAAAGACGTATATAAAAAAATTTTAAAAAATGTGCAATCGTATAGAGTGGTTGCGTAAGAACTTCACTTTATAATTCCGTTTAAAAAAAAAAAAAAAAAAACATTCGAAATAAAAAAATTTAAATTGCTTTTTCTAAATTAGTCCCGATTTTTGGGGTTATATTGACAATTCTAAATATGGTGTAATAATCTACTCAAGCATACATAGAAATTGTATTCCGAGTGTATACAACCTTTTTTATTTTGATATTTTCATTTTCGCAAATTTTTAGTTTCATAGTTTTTTTATGTGATTGATAATTTTGTTGTTTAATTAAGGAAATAAATTTGCAGGATATCGGATGAAAAATGGACCAAAGTTTTGTAACATTTTAAAATCAGACACCATAATTCCGCCTTCACAAATTAATTTAAAATATTCCTCTACGATATTTGTTGAAAATTTTATGTAAATCTTTCCTGCCCATTGGAACTAATAAATAGAAATTCCAAATCAAATTATTTGTGGCGATTTAAACAAAATTAAATACCCAAGACAACCAAATTTAGAGGTCTACCCATTACCCCACTGACCCACTAGGGACCTGTGCACTTCCAAAGCAGATATTTGCATTAAAAAAAAGTTTTTGAACCACTCTGCGCTGGATTGTCGCGTTTTAGTGATCGTATAATCTATATGGATTGGCTGCGCTAAACAAACTTTTTTTGAAATTAAAAAAGTTTCGTAAGTTCCGGTATATCAATAAAAAAATCTATATACCATTAGAAAGGTATTTGAACGTAGTTTTAAATGGTGCTCATATAAGATATTCAGAAAAATATATTATATTAAATATATTAAAACTATAGAGGTCCATAACACGTAAAATAAGAGCCAGTGGGCAAAGTTTTTTACATTACTTTAATCATAAATAAAAGTACTACTGAATCATTATAAATTTTTTTTAAATCAAGTGGGACTTAATTTAAGCCTAAAAATTGAGGGTCCTTAAACATAAAGGCTATAAAATAAATTAGAACCAGAGTTTAAAATTTTGCACAAAATATTTTTCTTTTTACTTACGACTACATAATAAATGTGCAACGTTTTCATTTTTAAAATATATAAAATTACAACACAATTTTAATATACAAATATCATATATGCAAATGATTTTTTCCTTGAGCTTTCATTGTAGTTTTACTGAAAAAATTCACATTTATAATTTTTTTTTTTCAAATTGCTTTTAGTAAAAATTATATAATTATTATATAATTTCTCAAATTTTCATATTTATTTTTCAATTTCTTATAGTTAAAATTTTCAATAGTAAAATATTCACTGTTTTAAAAATTTTAATTTTAGTTTTTCGAATTTTCATTTCTAAAATTTTTAGTAATAAAATAAACATTTTAAATTTAAAAATTTTTATTTCTTTGGTATAATTTGAATATTCAGAAAGTTTTAAAATTAAAATTCTTTGTTATAAAAATTGTAATATTTAAACAATTATATAATTTTTACTAAAATCAATTGGAAACAAATTATAAATGTAAAATATTTTTAGTAAAATTTTAATAGTTATTAATTAAATTAATTAAATATTAAAATATATTGAAAATATAAAGATTTTAACATTTTTATTATTTATTAATTAAAACTATTTTGTTGAAAATATTTTGAGAGTTTTCATTTCAAATTATACATTATGCCGCAATTTGTTTACTAATTTGGTAGTAACTTTAAACCCTGATTAGAACATGTTTTTTGTTTTGAGCTGAAAAAAATCAACAAATTGCCGATAATCCACTTAATCTGGCAGGCTTGACCTAAAGTACACAAAATATCATATGTACTATATAACGGATTAAAATTACGTGGGTTGTAAACAAACGAAATTATCCAGATAACCGTTTTACTTTTCTGATTTGCACTTTCTAATTTTCTATTAAATTTCTAATAATCTTTTTCACAATTTGTATTAACTAGATCTTTTGCATTTAATATTAAATCAAAAACTTTCATTATTTTTACAAAAATCATTACACAAAACAAATTAAAACACTTATATTTTCCACCTACCACTTTCAGCTAATTTATCTGGGGACGAAATTTTTCTATCCACTGTTTTTTCAACCATATTTATAAAATATGTTTATATTTTTATCTTGGAACTTTTATATTTTGATTTATTTTAATAAAATCCTGTTTTTTTATTATTTAATCTAATAAATTCTTAATGTCCATTTTAAACAAACTGAATAAACGTTTTTTACATGTTTTCACATTGAAACTCAAAATGAAACTGATCGCATTTGCCCTCAGCTTTTTCACAATGTAAAAAAAGTAAATGATTAACAAATATCAGCGTGTAGTATTTATTCTTCATTCCCCCGCACAAAGTGCAAGGAGTTTTGCTAAACTAATCCAAGTACAATAAATATATAATACGAGTGCAAACAAACTACCCAGTAAACTTTTTAGAGTGTGAAGTTAAAATTAAGGATGACATCCAAAGAGTTAATTTATAAATATTGTTTACAAAACCCTTTGTAAAGGATAAAGTTAGATTTAAAACAAGTAAGAAATATATAGTTGGTCAAGCCCGTCCTTATGTATATATGCATCAAAATTCGGGAAGGGGTCTTATATGGGAATAAGTTTTTTTCGGGAAAAATACATTATTATTTAAAAACCATGAAAAATAAATAAAGAAAACAAAATATATTTTACATATAATTTACACATTGGAAGATGACATTTTTGTTATAATATTACGCTAATAGAAATTATAATAGGTATTGAAAATAGTTTTTAATAAAATTTCTGTTCTGTAACAAGTAAAATGTACATTTACATACAAACAAATTTTAATTTTAAAATACGTTTTCGCTGCAAGCAAAATAATACGAAAGTAATTCGAATTCATATAGAAGAAAAATTTTATTGCCGCAATAATCATATTTGTATTGCGGAAGTTTTCCCTGTCGGGAGGTAATGTGCGTCACAGGCGATACATCTAAGCAATAAGAAATCAATACGCCTGGAAGAAAAATAGGCAATATTGCTAAATAATCATTTAGGTGAAAAAAAGAAGATACCATCAGATAATCTTCTGGAAGATATAGAAAAATTATTACTAAATTATTCTTGAAATAATGTAATAAAGAAAACTTTTACATCTTGTAAAATATGTATGCATATAAATCTTAACATCATAAAGCACGAAAACTAAAACTCTCACATAAAATATCCATTATTTTGGTGCTAAAAGACAAACGAATTTCTTTAATAATTTTACACTTTTGAATAATTTTTCGACAACTGAAAAAATTGTGACTGAAAAATTAAAGTATTAAATAAGAACCACCTTACTGAAAAAAGGGCGATATTTTGAGGATAAAAATAATAAAAAAAATTAAAATTTTATAAATTTTTTGTTGTTTATTGAACAATTTTCTTTAAGCTGATAAAAATACAATATTAGAAAAATATTGCTTTGTTGATTTTCGTTTAAATAATAAAAAGAAGATATTGCGTAAATTTCTTCTAAATGTTTATAGAGTTAGAGACAAAATGTTTATGAAAAATTAGTTTTTGATGACATTTTAAGTTTTTAAGTTGTTTGTGAATATGTGTGATAAAATTTTCAAAATGCTTTTTTGAAAATTCATTATTATATTAAAATATATTTTATATTTACATCTATTTTTAAATAAAAAATAAAAATCTTTTATTATTTAAGTATCATGTAGTTGAGTATCAAAATAAAAACTTAAAGAATCCTGGATAACGTTCATCACAGTCACATAACACTTTTTAAGAAAATATAAGATTTTTTTTTTTTTTTTTTTGAAATTTCACTTGTACCCCGAGTGAGTTCTCCAAACACACAAATAATAATAATTTTTTTAGTCTTAAATATATAAAACTAATGTGTAAAAATTGTTGAGAGTGAAAGGTCAAAATAAAAAAATTAGTGTCTTACAAAACTGTTTCGTGATGCATTTATCTAACATTAGCAAATATTTAAGTAGTTTTATCATTTCAGTATTTCTTAGTTCACAAATTCTTTTCTCTAGTATTTTAATAAACTCTTTAGAGTTAATTATATCGAGCTGGATGCAAAGCAATATAGTCATCTAATTTGTTTTTATTTTAAAAAATGGTAAAAATACACAATCTTTGTAGTTTTTAATCCCCGCGATTCCCGATAAAAAATCCCGGGAATCGGAAAGTGAAAAAATGGCACAATTTCTGGGAAATTCGTTTCAATTGTGGACCGATAACTGTATTAAACGTAGCGTATATGTTATTTATGCTCTTTATCGTGATTCCCGGAAATGGGCCTTATATGGTAGCCATGGTAAATTATTGGCCGGTCCTCATAAAATTTGGCAAAGCGATTTATATTTATATAATATTGATTTTTGTAATAAATTAACCTGATACTAATATTTTTACGAGATTTATGCCCGTTAAAACGATTTTCTGAAGAGGGGTTTATATAAAAGGATCCGTGAAGCATGAAGAGGTGTGGAACCTCTGGTGTAGGGTATAAAAACATACTTGAATTTGTTGATTTTATTATACCCTACACCACCATGTGTTTGTGCTGATGTTTATAACATCCAAAAATATTGGTCTAAGACCCACCTTAATTTATATCAATCGGCTTAGAATAACTTTCTGAGTCAATTTAACGATGTCCGTCCATGTAAACTTCCATGTAAACTTTGTAATCAAACTACAAGTGGCAATTTTGAAAATAATTCTATGAAATTTGGTACACAGTTTTTTATGGTCCAAGGACCAAGCCTATTGAAATTATTTATGATCGCTTCATTATTTCATCTAGCCCCCATACAAAAGTCCTCCCGGAATAGGGTTTAACGATCATAAATACCATAAATATTGCAATATTTTAATAAAACTTGGCATATATAAGTTTTATATAAATCTGACTTCTGAATTTCATTAAGATCGGTCCATAATTGACCATAGCTCCCATATAAACCCATCTTCCAAAAATCACTTTAACGGGCATAAATCCTATGCAAATGATAGTACGAGGTTAATATTTGACACAAATCAGTTTTATATAAATATAAATCGCAGTGCCAAATTTTATCAGGATCGGCCTATAATTGTCATAGCTTCCATATAAGGGAATACCTAAAGCGCATAAATAACATTGTAAAATGCATACGTATGTTTCTCAGAAATATGCATTAAGCTTAAAACAAGAATTGGTTCACAATTGGCCACGGGTTCCACATAAGACCCTCCCCGCATTTTGATGAACATACACAATGGGTATCATATAGCAGACCTGATCGACTATATGTTTTTTACTTGTTTTAAATTAATAGATAGATAGATAGATAGAGAAGGTAGATGTGATACCAGACAGTACCACATCTCCACCCAGAGACCGATCCCGGTCCATTGTGAGTCCCTTCAACAGAACAGTTGTGAAATAAGGGTATAGAATGTATAGAATTGAAAATATAGAGTACAGAAAAAACTAAAGTGAAAGGTAAAAGAGAACAGAAACGTAACGAATCACAGAAGGGGACCAGCAATGCCACCAATCCCCCTAGGGTTAAACCCCTGATTCTCCCTCAAGCAGCTAATTCCCATGACGAAGCCTATGACGTCAACAAGATCCACATTCCGAACGTCACCTAGCCCGTCGAGGAACTGTCTACCCAGCCACTTCATCCTACGATGCTGTAATCGCGGACAATGGCACACAATGTGTTCAATAGACTCGGTCTCATCGATGTCCTCACACAGTCTGCAAAAAACAGAACTGTTAGCATCCATTCTAGACCTCATCTTTCCTATCATTCAGTGACCCGTTATGGCCCCTATCATGACCCTCAAACTCTTCCTATTCATGCCCAGGAGAGTGGTAGTGCCTGCCTTGTCCAATACCGGCCATATCGCCCTCGACACTTTGCAGTCCTCCCTACTTTCCCAAGCCGAATTGGTTCTGACCAAGATCCAATCATTGATCTTCCCATAGAAGAAACTTAGTGGTGGTCTCACATATGTCTCTCTATCCGAGACGTTCCCTGCCGCACCTTGCCTTGCCAGTTCATCAGCCAATTCATTGCCTGAAATATTGCAATGGCCAGGCACCCAGCAGAGTCTCACCATGTAGTCCTCCATCAACTCTCTCAGTGCCTTTCTACAGGCAGCTACCAGCCTGGATCTCACCAAATGTGTCTCCAAGGCCTTCAGAGCTGCCTGACTATCCACATAGAGAGTGACCTCGGTACCTCTCGCAATGTTTTGCCTGATCATTTCCGCGGCCTTCAGGATGCCGAGAATCTCAGCCTGAAAAACACTGCACTCATCAGGGAGTCTAAAAGAGCCCTTCAAATCCGTGCCCATAATGTAGACCCCCGCCCCGGTACTATCGACCATCTTTGATCCGTCCGTGAACACTGCGCAACCTTCATATAGTCTTTCAGTGCCGGACCAGATCTCCCTATCAGGTATCACCACGACAGGATTTACTCCAAAGTCCGATTCAGCGGCCATGTAATCTGATGCCCCCGTAGAGTTCAGATTAACCTCACCATAACTGATCTCGTAAATGACCTTGGAGTGACCTGCTCTTGATGAGCCTAATAGTCCCAATTCCTTAAGTCTCAGTAGACTCTTTGCCGCCATACCCCTCACAAACTCCTCAATGGGTAGGAGATGAAGTATGACATCCAGAGCCGCTTGTGGTGTGCTTCTCATTGCACCCGTGATGCCAATCGAAGCACACCTCTGCGCCTTCGACAAAAGGCTCCTATTGCTCTTGCGTTCCAGTGCCTGCCACCAGACAGAACAACCATATGAAAGGATTGGTCTCACCACCGAAGTGTAAATCCAATATACAACTTTCGGTTTGAGTCCCCAACTCTTACCTATGGAGTTTCTACAGGTGTAGTAGGCATTGAGGCCACGCTTGAGTCTTTCCTGAACATTCCTCTTCCAGGTCAGTTTGCTATCAAGGAACACCCCCAGATATTTCGCTGAGTCTGAAAGCTTCAGTTCAGTCCCACATAGTACCGGTAGTCTGAATTTCCCTACCTTGTACCTCCTAGTAAACAGAACCAACTCTGTCTTCTCCGGGTTCACTCCCAACCCCTTATCAGCAGCCCACGAGGACAGCTCACCCAGCGCTGACTGCATGATCTCACTGATTGTGGGAAGAAATTTTCCCTTTACCAGTATGACCACATCATCCGCATAAGCCACGATCTTCCGCCCTCTACTGTCGAATTGACGCAAAATCACATCGACAGCCATTAGCCACAGCAGGGGTGAGAGCACTCCCCCTTGCGGAGTTCCCCTAGTCACTAGTTTTCTTAAGCATACTCCACCCAAGCTCGAATTGATAATCCTGCTGCTCAGCATGAGGATTATCCATTCGATCAAGAAGTCATGTACCTTAAGATTCACCAGCGCCTGCTTGATAGCGTCAATCTCAATATTGTTGAACGCTCCCTCAATATCCAAGAACGCGGCCATGGTGTATTCCTTATACCGAAGCCCCTGTTCTATATAACCCACCACATCACTTAGCGCACTCTCCACAGATTTACCCTTCAGGTAAGCATGTTGAGCACTACTCATGATGCTGGAGCTACCAGACGATCTTAAATACAGATCTATCAGTCTCTCTAAAGTCTTCAAGAGGAAAGACGATAGGCTGATAGGTCTATAATCCTTGGGTTTCGAGTGACAGGTCCTTCCACCTTTCGGTATGAATATAACCCTAACCTCTCTCCACCCCCTTGGAATATGTCCATGTGTCAGACACCCCTTAAAAATCTCAGCCAGTAGTTTACGGACCACCAACGGTGCATTCTGCAACATGGCCGGAAAAATACCATCCGGGCCTGGTGACTTATAAGGCTCGAATGAATTCACCGCCCATGTGACCTTCTCCACCGTTATTAGGTCACTTACCACTGTACCAATCATCCCACTGGTGGACTCTGTGAAGAAGTGTTCTCCCTCACCTGATCCCTCCACCAATGGATCCCTGCAACCCGGAAAATGGGTTTCCAGAAGTACATTAAGTGACTCAGAACTAGACTCCGTCCATGAACCATCTGATCTCTGGATACTCCCAGGAACACTAGGGTCCTTTGACAGTATCTTCCTGAATCTGGAAAGTTCATTGACCGAGTCAATGGCCTCGCTGAACCTAATCCACGAGGCTCTTTTAGCTACAAATTTTAGTAAATATTTTAAATTAATATTATGCCCAAATTCGTTAAATTTTGTTTAAGAATTTAGAACCTTTAAAATAATAGTTTTATATTTTTGAAATAAAGTTTGTTGGGTAATTTAGTATGAAAAGATGATTAAAAACACATTTTGTAGATTTGTGTACACATGTATTATTTTATTAAAGAGTCTACATTATATTATAATGATTTATATACATATACATATGTATATATATATATATATATATATATATATATATATATATATATATATATGCGTAGATATTGTTCTCACTCTATATAATGTAATAATTGAAAAAAGGAAATTGTTATGCACTACAGAACAGTGGAAGGTATTAACTGCTGTAATTAAAAAGACTGTAAAGTCTATGTTACTCGACCGTTTGTTAAAGTTTCTTTAATACAGATCATTTTGTTGTGTGTATTGTAATTATAACAGTTATAGAATTTTAATGTTCATGAATGTACAGCCTGACAAGGTTGTGTGTATTTTTATATCCACCCTCCAAAAATGATGGGATATATATAGTGTTTGTCGTTCTGTTTGTAACATGTTGAAATAATCATCTAAGACCCCATATTGTATGTATTCTGGATTTTCGTGAAAATCTAAGACGATCTAACGATGACCGTCTGTCTGTCTGTTGAAAGCAGGATAGAGCTAGGGGCGGACATCCTAAGGGGACGAAATTTGGTCTTATGTAAGGTTTGCTTGCTATTGAAAATGAGCATAATCGGATTATAAACAAAAAAAGTTATGGGCCAAATACTAAGAAAACAGGGTGTTCATCGTGACTCCAGTTTGTACTTTTCGGCCGATATCTTTTAGAAAAAAGCATGTACATCATCGAAATTTTGAACAAATAATTCAAGGATCAATGTAAACTTGAAAACCAAAAAAGGCCGTGGTCCGCCCACTTTAACGCCCACCTCCCATATAAGGTGAAATTTTAAAAAGTTGGTGGGTATATAGATTCGGCCAAGCCGAGTATAACATTCTCACTTGTTTAACGTTGATGTGATGAACCATCTTACATAAGCAGTCGAGTAACCTAGGCTTTATACTGATTAAAAGAAAACTGCAGTTTGTTATTACCAGGGCAACCAAAAATATGCAAAATCATATTTTGTCCTGGTCTTCAAATGAACCAAATTGTTATTTATGCGTTTCAGAAAATTTTGCACCCAACAGAATTTTGTACATAATTTGCTATTAATGAAATTTTCTTTTTAATGTCGCATACGTTTTTAAAATCTGATTCCCTTATATATTTCATCTTATAAATTTAAATTAATTTTTTAATTTCCTGACACAATGCCAGTTATTTTAACTACGATTACTATATATAATTCAAAATTTACCCAGAAAAAATAATATCTTAAGAGCATTTTTAATGCACATAAAACACCCTTTACCACAGGTGTAAATATGTATAAACATATAGTAGTAGTGAAATCTTTCCGAACTGACAATATATGTTATCTTTTGGAATTTTTTAAAGTTTCATTTTGTTCAACAACTAAAATGAAACCGTTACGTTATTTAGATTGATATTAAAGTGTTCGAAACATTTCTCTGAAGTAAATAGTTGGTGCAGTGACGAAAAGTTCTATGTGTTTTGAAAAACTTTTTTTATGAAAGACACCATACACAATACATATTAATCCTTTTGATAACTTTGGAGGTGATCCCAATATTTAAAAATAGATTAAAATTGATCCTCCAATACATCAATAACAAAAATTTCCAAAAATTACACATATGACTTTTCATCAGCGCGCAGACGATATATCTGTGGACTTTTTACAAAATTGTTTAAATATGGAGTTTTGACGTTTAAAAATATTACTAAAAGAGTGAAATTTATTATTTTGTATGGAGTTTGACAGTTTAACAATCCAATATAAATAATCAGCTGGGCTAATGATATCATCTTGTAAATATGCCTTGTTACTAACGAAGTGACAAAAAGAGGTCGGTTTAGCTTCATTTTTAAGGTTATTGTGTTGTTTTGGTTTTTAATTGTTTATGCTTTTTATCGATGTCTGGTACTTATTTAACAATTTAACGCATTTTAAGTACAAATCAGTAAGAACATTTAAACTCTATCATCCCAGCAAACATGGTGTCAAACGTTTGAAATATGATTTTAATATTTTGAATATATTATGGTTCGAATTTTATGTTTAAATACAAATTGAGAATCATTTGAGAAAAAACGTTTGAAAAATTTTAATTTTTCTCATCTTGATATCAAATATTATTATCAAAATTTTAAAAAATATTTTAAAAATTGTATTTTTTTAATTTGTTATTAAAAGTTATTATCAAATCGTTCTTAAATCTAAAGACAAGTTCTCAAATATTTTAAAAATGATATTTTCTCAATTTGATATCAAGTGTTATTATCAAATCATTCTCATTTGCTGCAACAACGTCATAATTCAGAAATCGCAAATTTCGAGTTAACATCACTAGTACGCAATAAATAATGTGAGAGTTTTTTATATTTCACTCAGGAGTGCGAAAAAATTATTTTAAACAAATTTCATAATCTATTGTGAATTCCTTGCAACAACGTATTATTTTATTTGTGCGTCGGCTATTGTGTAGTCAACAGTGCAAAAGTAGTCCAGTAAAATGAATAAATTTCACCATGATATTATTTTCATTTAAAATGCTTAAAAAATATATACCAGTTGCAAGAACCTAACATCATTTATATTGTTCAATCAGCGTTGTTTTGGTCCGATTGGACCAAAATTGCTAGATTTATTTTAATCTTCAAAGTTTTGGTAGTTTGGTTGGTTTGCATCAAATATTCTAATTTTATGGTAGAATACTTTATAATTTTCAAAAAAGATAGATTTTTTTGTAAGAAGAAATAAATAAAAATGACCAAAGAAAATAATAAGAATAGTAATGTAACCCCAGTAAAAAAAGCGAACAACTACTTCTACAAGTAAAAGTTTTTTTTTTTTTTTTTGCAAATTCACCAATTTGAAAGTATTTTCAATAACTTATAGAAATTAAAAAATATGTTTGTAAGAAAATAAATACTTTTTTTTTAAGAGAAGATCTTCAAAAGTATCATAAAAATGACAACTCTGTGTTAAAACCTTGAATTCTGTAGCACTAAATACTTCTTTTCAATGATGACACAATGTTAAAATCATTACTTTTTCAGTTTAGACTAAACATCTTTTAAACTTTTGGTACTTTATCCCATTTTTTGGAGCATAAATATTTAAATAAAAGTAGTTTATCTCAAGCATTAAAAAGTGAAATTGTCTATTTTGACTTTTATTTTCGAAGTGGTGAACAATTTAATTTTATGGAAGTTATTTTTTGCATTTACCAACCAGCAAAAAAACCATCGAGTGCTTCCAAAAAAGAACATTTTCACTACTTCAAAAATAGAACTGCATATTTTGAGCTTTTTGGAAGTTATTGATAATAACTTTCAAAAGAGTGAAAATAAATGTATTTTTAATACGGCTAAAACAAATTTTTATTAAAAATTGTATAAACATAGATTTAAAAAAGCATAGATTTCAAAAGCATAAAAGAAGAACATCCCTCAAATGACAACCATGGATTAAAAATATAACTTCTGCAGCTCTTTTTCAGCACTATGTACTCCTTCCAATGACAACACAATATTAAAATCATGACTTTTTCATCTCCTTTTCAGTTTCTTTTTCTTTTTTTGCTGGATAATTATCAAATATACTTTTTCTCAAAAAATGTTTATTTAAATGTTAATACATTTTGGTAGGTTTTGGTAGTTTTTAGAGAAAATTTTGGTAGGAAAAATATTTTTTTATGCCTTCAATCTACAACAAAGAAAATCTCTGATATATGTAGTTTTTTGTTAAGTATAGCGTAATTTCGTTCCATGTTATTAAAACTATTTAATTAAGACCGAATTCCAATAAATCTGTATTTTGTGTATACAAATAAATAAACAATTAAATAAAATTGAAAATGCAAATTACTTTTATTTATGTTGCACATGTAGTTACAATCCAAATTTGAAAAAAAGTTTGAGAATTACATTTAACAATGATCTCTCTCACTTTTTGTTGAGAAAGCTACTATTTTCAAGATTCTTTAAATCATTCACGAACGTATGTCATTTGAGAAAGAGATTGATTTCAAATCATTCTTAATTTGATATCAAACCTGTGTGTTTGCTGGGATGTAAGTACATATCCATAAAAAATGTTTGGTGCAAAAGTATGACAATAATATTATTAAACCTATGTGTATTTGTTGGTAGCATTCAAAAACTTGCAGCCAACAACATTTTTTTTATTGTACATATCAACAGGTGTTGTGCAAGAGCATAATTTTGAAATGTCTCCCAGAACATTAAATTATTCTCACTATTTATCAAATATTCCACGTGCTTCTGTTTATTTTAAAATCTTTTGCTTCCATTTTTTTTTTGTTAAGATTAAGTACAACAATTTCCAGTGACCAGTCATTGTTTTTTGTTTTTTTTTACAATAGTAACGTTATCAGTACATTTTTGGATTGTACTTTGTTAGGTACATTTGCACTCGGAATTATTTAATAAAAAAGGCGATAATGTACATATTTTTATTCATTTAAGTTCTTTTAAGACTTATTTGCTTTAGCATAGACAATGTAAAATACATATGAGCAATTCTATATTTTTTCTTGTAATTTTTAGGGTTCACAAAATATATATTTTTTAAGCCATATTAATGGCAATGATAATGCTATATTCGGCTATGCGGAATCTTAAATACCCTCCATTAATCACACAGTATTTTTAAAATTTATTATTTAGAAAGAGCTCTATGAAAAATACTGTTTACTAATTCAATTAATTTTTTGTAATATCCATAATAGTATAATACTTTAACAAAAATTTGTATTCTTGGTTCTAATAAAGATTTTGAGTTGAATCTTTTTTAATTTTTTGAAAAATATTCCCCGCTTTTTGAAATTTATAAAACATAGTTGTAAAAATTTGAATTTTGTAAAAACTTTTGGCAATATACCTAAAATAACTTAAATTAAGAATACCGGTTCACTTGATTTTTAAAAAATTTTATAAAAAAATTTTATAAGAAAAATTTTATAAACTTTTACTTATGATTAAAGTAATGTAAAAAAATTTTGACGCTCGCTCTTAGTTTACGAATTATGGGCCTCTAAAGTTTTATTATATTTTTCTGAATATCTTTATTAATACATATGCGATTTAAATTATATGAATGCCGTTTACAAATACCTTTCTAATGATATATAATCTGACCATATTCATTAAATTCATGAGAGGAAGAATTACATTTTTATACCCTACACCCTATTATGCTTTTGTGCTGATGTTTGTAACTCATAGAAAAAGTTATCAACACCCACCTTAAAGTATACCAATCGACTCAGAATTACTTTTTAAATCGACCTAACGATGTCCGTCCGTCCGCCTGGCTGTCCATGTGAAACTTGTGCACAAAGTGCGGATCGCAATTTTAAAGATAATTCAATGAAATTTGGCACGTGGGACTTTTATGATACAAGGACGAAGCCTATTGAAATTGGTTGTGATCGGTCCATTATTTCACCTAGCCCCCATACAAATGTCCCCCAGGAATAGAGTTTAAACATTTAAAAATGCCTTAAAAACGAGAAAGAAAGATTGTGTACGAGCATAGAAATTCGGGAAGGGGACTTATATCACACCTGTGGTCAATTTTACTAAATGCAAAATAAAATACACAAATACAGAATAATGAGTTTATACTAACATCTAGATGATTTTATGCACTTTAGGACGATTCCTGGAAGAGGGTTTATATGGGAGCTATGGTAAATTATGGACGATTATCATACAAATTTGGCAATGTTGTTTCTATTAATATTAACTTGATACTAACATTCGTATGGGATTTATGCACGTTAAAGTGATTTTCAGAAGAGTGGTTTATATGGGAGCTATGGTCGATTGTGGATCGATCTTCATAAAATTTGGTACAACGATTGATACTTGTACAGAACTTCTTTGCACCGAATTTGATTAAAATATCCTTATCTTTAAGCCATTTTGTTGGATAACTTTTTCTATGCGTTACAAACATCAGCACAAACGCATAATTAGGATTTTATGCGTTTGTGCCACATATGGTGGTACAGGGTATAATAAAAAAATTGTAGTTTTCATATAAAAAGAATTTTAAATAAATAGGTTTTCACAAGAAATATTTACGTAACTTTTATTCTTCCCTATAAACATTTGGAAGATATCTTCCCGGAAGGAATATCATCTTTTATTTGGACGAAAATCATCAAAGCAATATTTTTCTAATATTGTATTTTTATCAGTTTAAAGAAAATTGGGCAATAAACAACAAAAAATATATAAAATTTAAAATTTTAAAAATTATTTTTACCCTCAAAATATCGCCTTGTTTGCAGTAAGGTAATTATCACCTCTGCAATAAATTGATGATATCCCATTGAGATCATCTGGAAGAAATTAATGCAATACTTTTATTTTTCAGTTACGATTTTTTCACTTGTCGGAAAATTGTTCAAAACTGAAAAAATATTGAAGAAATTTGATTTATTTAAGCACAAATTGAATATTTTATGTGAGCGTTTCAGTTTTCGTGCTTTATGAATATTAAGATTTATGTGCATGCACGCTTTATAAAATGTAAAAGATTTCTCTATTATATTATTTCAAGATTTATTTAGCAATAATTTTTTTATATATTTATTACATGTTCCAGAAGATTATCTGGCGGTATCTTCTTTTTTTCACTTAGGTGATTATCTAGCAATATTGCCTATTTTTCCTCCAGGCGTACTGATTTCTTATTGCTTGGATGTATCGCAATATCTTTCCCGATGGGGGAAACTTCTGCAATACGAATATGATTATTAATAAAAATTTTCTTCTAAGCAATACGAATTCGAATCACTTTCGTAATATTTTGCTTGTAGGGTTATATTATAATCAGAGCTTCGAAAGAATTAATTAAATCTTAGCTTAATTGCTTTAGTAGTTTTTCATTTCATAAAGACTTTTGTTTGAATGGAATTAATTCAATAATTCTTCTCCAAATTTAATGTAAATTCAATTTTTAATATTTTTTTTTCATAATTTTTACAAAATGAAGAACAAATATTTTCTAAAGCTAATTTGTAATAGATTTGAGTTGAAGAAAATTTGAATGATCCGAATGAATTGCTTCCGAATTCTTTAAGGAATTAATTCTTTATAGAATTAATTCAATTCATATATAGTACAAAAAAAATTTAAGTTTATGAATTAAATTATTATGAATGCTTAAAAGAATAACTAGGATAATAAATTTAATTCGATTGTTAAAAGTGAATTAAAGAATTAAGCCTTTCGTATCTTTGATTATAATAAAATTTAGTTAATATTAAGGTGAATATATGACCTTAGATATCTAGCTTTGCGATAAAATAGAAAACAGATCATTTTTTAATTTTATTTTTTTCCACAAATTTTTTGTAATATAATTCTAAGATAACTCAGAAAAAAATTTTTCGAATATTCGAATGGACAACCAGCCGGATGGTCGGTTTTTATCTATTTATACATAATTTTCGTCAATAAAATGATATACACAATCTTACTGTCTATGATCAACAACAAATTTACGTGTTGTTAAATAAGAAATTAGCCTTTTATTTATAGTTTCATTTATTTTTATTGTTATTGGAAAAAATACACTTTCACAGCACATACATACAGTCAGTCAATAACGACATTTTAATAATGAATTGGATTTAATGAATGAATAAACAAACAACTAAAAAAATATGAAAAAAAAAAAACAGAAAACATGCTTTAAAAATCATACAAACTTTGTGCTACTCTAACTACAATTGAAGTAAGGCAAAAACAAAATAACCAGCATTATCTACAAAAAAATCAAAATACATATCGTCACCTAAAATACAAAAGACCGTAACCACAATTTTTCTTTTAAAATTAAGCAATTAAGTAAAATGTTCCAACCGTCAAAAATAGATAAAGCATAAAATTCTCTTCAAACCATATTTTTCTTAAATAGAACCAATTTTACTACTGTTTCGTTTATGAAATTGATGTATTAATATCATTTTTAATTACATTAATTTTTGAGTGGTTATGGTCTTTTGCATTTTAGTTGACGATATGTAAATATATTTGAGACTTTTTTATATATATTTTTGGTGATAAGATTTTAATGTTAGTGAATTGTTCAAAATCTTTTGAAAATAAAATAAAAACTACAGAACAATTACTATTTTACCATATTATTGTTTATTTCAATTTTGTTTTTCTTGGTATGTTGATTGGTTGTTGTTGGTTGGTTTATATTACAGTGAAAAATAAGAATTACTGCAAGAAAAATTTACAAATTTTTAAAAAAAAATAAAGTAACAAGAAACAAATACACATATATAAAGAATAGGAAACAAATATAGATTTTGATTACTCAGTTAATTCTAGAAAAATATTACTGGTTTATATATTATAACAAACATATTACAAAATTATTATAGTAATAAGAATTTAAATTAAACTTAAAAGAAAAACAAATTAAGAAAAACTCAGTTTTGAAATAGAATTTACTTTCAAAGAAAGATTATTTGATTTTTTTGGTAAATTATATGGAGATAAAAACGCAATAATTAAAGACATTTTCTAGATTTATGATCTACTGTAAAGGTAAATTTAAAGAATAAATTTAGAAGTTATAAAGATAGAAATATTAATATTATTTACTTCTATCATTATTATTATATGCACAAGACATTGTTTGCAACGACATGACAATAAACAATTAATTAAAAATTGTTTTGCCAACTTTAGAATAGAATTTAAAGAAATCAGCTGCTTTAACTACAAATAATACAAAAATATACACACAAAATTATAAAAAAGAAAGAAAATTTAAAAAAGATTTTCATATTGAAATGATGAAATAAATTCAAAACATTTTGGTTGGTTGTTTTTTGTGTTTTTTACGAATTTATTCATTCATCAATCATTATAATTTGCGGTGGTTTTGCTACTGCTGCTGCTGAAGTTGATGACGATGCTAAAATTGGTGTAGCTGTTGATGTTGCTGAACCCACTATAGCGCTGGTTGTTGTGTCCTCATTTTTAGCGCTTAAAGTGGTGGTGCTGGTTGTTGTTGCTGGCAATGTCTGTGCGGCTAATTGTCACTTTGAAGCCACCGTTGGCTCGGGCACACGTTGATAACGTGGCTTATTGCGGGTAAAAGGTAAATATTTATATTTAATCATATGCTAAGAAGGAAAATGAATAAAAATAATAACAAATTTGTTACTTCTGGTAATAAAATATATTTATAAATTTCTCTTTTTTACCTTTATTTGTCTTTTCATTGTTATGCAGAATAATGTTATGAAGTACATGACCAGTATGGGCCAAAATACTGGTATATTGAAACATTCAAAGAAAGTACATATTACTGCTATCAATGTACTTTTTGTAATGCTCAACCAAAATTTAAATTCTGGCAAACGTCTAATAAACGGCCGAAATTCTTCATTACTACGTGTAGGTAGATTTGGACCATCATCTAGAAATGTAAAAAGAAACGATTGTTAAATAAAGTTAAAGTTGTAAAATTAAGTGGGAAAATGGTTAGTTTTTAATTAAAAATGTGATAATAACTAGATATTATTTATTGTTATTTCATGTTATTTTTTGAAACTTCTTGAACTTTTTTGGATCTGAGCTAAACTCCCAATGAAGACCTCATAATCTAATCAAATTGTATTTCTTCTAAAGACATAAAATATTAAACTATTGTTGTAGCTTACATAGTTAGACAGATTAAAAATAAATGGAAATAAATCTTTACATTCTAATCGATTGTTCCGATTTATATAAAAGTTCACGTTAGCATAGTAGAGTAGAATTCGATTTAAGTGACAGTTCTCAAGATAGGACATCTTTGACATTTTTTTAAAGCTTTGAATATAGAATACTAAAAAATAAGCTTTTGCGGGAAGTTTTACTACAAATTTACATTTATTATTTTTAAGAAAACCACTGCTAAACTTCCAGAAAGATGGGAAAAAGTCGTTGCTTCCTATGGACAATACTTTGAATGAAATACATTGTACCTTTATCTTGAAAATATATATCAAACGAAAATAATTTTGAAGAAGAAAGTCCAAATTGCCCATAGTGCTACGTATGGAGCCTTCTGAATTTAACATATTTTATTAATATTTTGAATTTAGCTTATATGTTTTAATATTCCAAAGTTGTTGCTGGCTTAACAATATTTTATCTGTCTAAAACTGGTGCCAGATTTTAATAATTTAAGACCATTTTATTGAAAACTTTGTTCAAATTTTAATATTTTTATTTTTTGACAAACGGAATAAATCACTCAAACAGATAAATTTTTTCAATGAATTTGATTATATAAAACAATGAACTACATCTTTCATTTCTTGCATCAGAGCGCGTCTTTACGTTAGGTCAGTTTCATGCAAATCTGAGTTAACAGAAAAGTTACTAAAAATTGTTAAACGTTATGACACTGATTGCGTCGAAAGCTCAGAATAATAACAACGGACAACACTGCAATATCGTTAAATTTTTTTTAGTAAACACATCCCTGAAGATGACCAACAAAGTTGGTCCAAATATTGGATGATAATAAAATATTATGTAATAAATTTAAAAAATATAGGAAGAATTTTTTATTTTTATTTATTGGGACTTCAAGCCGAACAATTGGGGAATATGATAAAACAACATAAAAGGTCTACAACATTCATAAACGGTATGTTAATCTTATAATTTCATTGTGATTTTTTTTTTTTTTTTTTTTGACAAACCATCTTATGTAACATCGGTTCAATGTTAATATGTTCCTCTGTTTCCTACTCCTATTCTCTTCCTTCTACTCCTATCCCTCGCATCAAATACAAAAAT
This sequence comes from Protocalliphora azurea, assembly GCA_932274085.1. Classification (NCBI taxonomy): domain Eukaryota; kingdom Metazoa; phylum Arthropoda; class Insecta; order Diptera; family Calliphoridae; genus Protocalliphora; species Protocalliphora azurea. Next base: position 36,987,856 of record OW026521.1, read on the forward strand.
TTAGAGTTGAGTATATTTCTATATCAAGGAAACTGATACAAAAGTATCGTTTAAAAACGACCAAGATGTAGTATTTATACAGATTGAAAAATTAGTTCCAATAGAGCAACAAATTGACTTAGGAATTACACAAGAGTATCATACTACAAATTGGTACTAGTACGAAATACACATGGACTTATTAAATGGATAATTTCTTTAATCTTTCCCTTCAAGTTCTGCTCTGTTTTTCCTTATTTCTTCGAAGGTAATACAAATAAACGAAATAATGCATGTTTCGAAAAATTCGAACAGGTTCACATTCTAAAATACCATTTTGTTATAACTCCAAGATTATTATATTGTATATATTTTTATATTTTTTGTCTCATTTCTTGACAAAAGTAAAAAAAAAAAAAAAATTACACATTTGTTTGTAATGAAAAAATTAAAAAATTTTTATATTAAGTTCATTTTTTAATTTTTAACATTTTTTTTTTTTAATTTTTAGTACAAAATTTGTTCATTAAAAAAAAGAAGATTTAATAATTGAAAGTATAAATGAGTTTAAATATTACATTTGTTTAGGTAAATAAATGTTAACATCTAAATTATTTTCAAACTTTAATATAATTTGGATTTAATTGATATTGGTTTGTAATTAACAAATTGAAAATCTAAATAAATTAATATACATGATCTAATTAAAAGTAGTTTTTTTTTTAATTTCTTTGAAGTTTATGTTATTAAAAAATTAATAAACTAATTTTAATAAAAAATGGTTCCTTACTATGAAGATTTCAAATATATTTTTCTATTTATAAATTACATACATAATTATCGAATTTAGGAGGGAACAGGGAATATTTAAATTAAATGAACTGGACAGATTTAAAAACGCTGAGCTTTTTAGTGGTCGCAGGGACTTTTTCATTTGAGATTATTAAAATTCACATATTTTGGAAATATGTACTAATATTTTAAAACGAAAAATCACTACTTAAAAACATTTTTAAAATAAATGGCATAGTACCTTTAATATTTCTCTTATTTTTTTTTGAACAACGTATTCCCATAATAAATATTTAAATCACTAATTAAAAAATCAATAATAAAGTACATTAGAAAAGTATAATAAACATATAAAAATTAGACTTTTAAATGAAAAAACATGTTTAATTATCACTGGTGGTAATTAATTGATTATAATAAAAAATAAATATATAGACTTACCTTCATTGGCATATGGATCAAATTCTGGATCGATTTTGGGTGTTAAAAATGCAATAAATAAATTTAAATGATAAATACCCAGAGCATAGCAAACAATATACCAGCCCTGATTTAAAAATATACGTAGCAGGAAGATTAGAACTAAGACCGCAGCGCCAATCCAACGTACTTTTGTATGAGGCGTAGAACGATCCAAGGCAGATTGATAAATCTATAAAAATAACCAATACTTCAATAAATACAAAAGAACATTTATTTACAATCATTTTATAACATACTTGTGATAAACGTTGAAAAAATTTTTTCACTCCGCCACTGGATGACGTTGACGCCGTCGTATCTTCATTCATCATATTTAGTTATGATAATGACCTCCCTTCTCTGCACTTCTTAATTTCTTTTTTATTGATGTTGTTGTAGCCTCCTTGTCTATACTGTTTCTTTATTAATTATTACAGTTACTAGTAACTAGAATTAATTTTGTAGTTATTGTTGTTTTAAACCCAAATAAAGGGTTGTTTTGTTGGATTAGAAAATATTTTTAATTGTATTTTTTTGTTATTACAAAATATAGAAAAATAAAAACTAATAAAAATAAAAGAAAATCACACGTCACTTTTTCTTTTATTCTTCTCCTATCTTGTGTTATCGTCGTACTTTTTATGATTTTCGTACTTTAATTATTCCATTTTTTCTATAATTCATGTTCCTTATTTTTTTTTTCTTCGCTGCTGCCGCTGCTTATTCTCCTTAGGTTGTCTACTAAAAAAAAAATAAAAGAAAATCACGTCACTTATTAAAGCGGCCTTTGCCTACTTTTGGTCGTGTTTTTACTCTAATCAAATTTTTTTAATTCTATAGCAGCATTTATCAGTTTAATATTTTTTATGGCAAAAGTTCAAAAGGAAAATTTGAAAAAAACACAATCCCCTTTAACAATTTTTCTTAGATTTGCAATAACTTCAAGAATTTTCTAGAAATAATTATAAATTAACATATGTTTAACGAATTATTTTATTACATTAAAAAAAAAAATAATTATTCTTAAAAATTCTAAATTTTGTTCGTAAAATTAAATTTTCCGCTGACAGTCGGCAGATTTCTTTTCAGTGTTTTCTTTAAATCTTTTTCTCTTCCATTTCTGACAAGCCCACGTCACTGCAGGCCAGGGTTGTATTTTAAATGTACTTAAGAATTTAGTACTTACATATATAATTATATATATAATTATTAATAATTAAATTTATTTTTGTACAGCTATTTTCCAAAAATATGTTGATTATTTGAAATTTTTTTGTAAAGTAAATCATTTTATAAATTAATTGCGTTAAATTTTTGGGTATTTCAGTATTTATATATATATTTTTGCCATTCCAAAAAACTAAAACACTACTTCATACAACCATGTTATGTTTTGCTTTTCGTTGGTTTAAATTGCGTATGTTAGAAAGGGATGGTTATATTAATACTTATTGCTTTTAGGGTAACCCCTCAATAAAACATTCCCTGAAAATATACAGTAATTGATAACAGTACAACAAACATTACCGTTAAATTTAAAGGTACTAAACAAATTAACATTCTCACATCTTCAAATTAAGATATAAGTACATATTTTGCATTAGTAAAAATTACTTAAAAAAAAGTAAAAATAAATGTATTTTTAGAACGAAAAGGTTAATTATTTCTAAGTAAATTACAATTTTAACAACTTTACCCATTTAATATTATTTTATCTTTGTTTTAGAGAACTTCAAACACACTTAATAAGAATCATAAAAATAACAACTATGGGCATAGATCAATAAGTAGATAGTTATGTGAGAGAAAATTGTCAGAAACCTAACTCATGCAATAACAAAATACATTTACATATATTTTTTTTGTGTTTTGAAGAAAAAGAGTAATTTTTTGAAAATTTAGTTTGATGTGCTTCTCACGTAATTTTTTAGTTGCATTCTATGACCTTGGATTTAAATAATTTCTTCAGCCAAAAAATTAAATTTATATAATTAAATTTTTAAAACAAATTTTGTTAAAAAAAAAACTCACTATTTTCTGACATTTTTTACAAGATTATATTTTAAGAAAACGTGCAAGCACAATTTTGGAAAATTTTTAGTAGTAGATCTACCAGTGGTCGAAAATTATAAATTTTTGAACAAAAATTTAACTTTTGAGTCAGTATAAAAACTTATTGTTGATTTCGAAGCTTTTTCGAATCACATTGAATAGAGCGCTATGTGTTTTAGTTTTTGAAAAACATTGTGACATACTACCGGCAACCATAGAATACAACTAGAATTTTATGTGAGAGGTACTTCGAACTAAATTAAAAAAAATTACTCATTTTTTTTTTAAACACAAAAACAAAATATATGTGACTCCATGTATTTTGTTGTTGCGTGAATTAGGTTTTTGACAATTGAATCAGGTTTTTTTTCTGTCACATAAATATCTACTTACTAATCTATGCCGGCAACTTTAATCAACGAGCTATTTTTGTAAAAAATTCAATAATTATATAATTATATAATTTTTGATCTTAAAAAATATATAGGAAATATATATATATATATATATATATATATATATATATATATATATATATATATATATATATATATATATATATATATATATATATATTCCGGTTTTTTAAAACCCTTGGACACTTTTAAACTTTTAAATATGTTTATGTAATCATGGTTTTATTTTTTTTATTTTAACGAGTTTTGTATAAATTATTAAATAATAAAATATTTTATACATAAATTTAAGGAAGATACAATTTCCTTTAAAAATATATATCGTCACCTAAAATGCAAAAGGCAGTAACCACACTTTAATTTTTTACAGCAGAAGCAAAAAACATTATGAAAATGCAAAAGTCCATAACCACAATTTGTAATTTTTTGCTTTAAAATTAAGCAATTAAGTAAAATTTTTTAATCGTTAAAATTAAATCCTCTTCAAAAATTTTTCCTAAATGGAACAAATTTCGTTTCGTTTATGAAATTGATGTTACGGTCTTTCGACTTTTGTTAATATTGATGCAATTTTTGAAGATATAAATATCAAATTTTTTGTGTAGACGTAATTTGGGGTTCACTTGAAACGGTAATGAGAATATCAATTTCCGGGGAATTCTCGGGAATTTTTAAAACTTTATTTATAAGAAAAAAGGTCATGATTTCTTATAAAGAAAATTATTTATAATAAAATATAACGCTGTTTCTAAGATTAAAAAAAAATATAAATATTTTATACCAATATCTTTCGTAATTTGTGTTAGAATCTGTGTCTCAGATTTTTACATTATTGTGTTTTTGATGCTAAAACCATAGAAAACAACTAGAAGTCCAACTTGCTCTAAAAAAACCTAACTAAGCTGTTAAAAAAAGCGAATTCTTTATATGTGTTGGCATAATTTTCTTTTGAACTAATTTATACGTGTGAAAAGAGTATTTTTTTTTTGCGAATTAAAAGAGTTGGACTTCTAATTGTTTTCTATGGCTAAAATTTTTTAAAAATATACGACAATCTATTGAATAAATTTTAAATAGCTTGTCGTTTATTTCCATTTTATTTCTCTAACTTATATTATTATTATTATTTTTTTACTATTTCTTACTAAATTAAACAAAAATCTAGAAAATACTAAAAATTGGTTCGCAACAATGTTTTTCGGATCAATCACAGTGTTCAGACGTCTGATGAAAATAATCTCATATACGTATGAATAAAACATGGGATTGGTTGGTTTACGTGGTAGCCCGTAACCTTACGGGCAATCAATTAGACTCGTTAGAATCCCTTTTGATGGAACCACACTACTCGCCAGGTGAATGAGTTGTATTGAGTCCGTAATGAGATAGAAGTGTAGGGAAGGACAATGAGAACATAAATTAATTAGATCCAGCCTGAGATATTTAATGATGTCACTGAGTCTAGTGTCAGATATCTCACAGAGGTTGTCTAATTGGTACCCTCCCAGAAATTAATGTCTGCTTACGTTCAAGGCTGGGCATTCACAAAGAAGATGAAATACTGTCTCCTCCTTCAAGCGATTGTCACAACTACGACAATATTCATTGTAAGGGAGACCAAGTCTGCTTGCATGTTTTCCGATCGTCCAGTGACCTGTAAACAATGCTATTAGTCTCGAGATGTCTTTGCGTTTGTAGCCAATGAGTTGCATTGAGCGTTTTTCGTTGTAGGTAGGCCACGTTTCTTTCGCGACTCTACATTTGTCCAGATTTCGCCATCTATTTTTTGCCTTTTCTAGGAAATGTTTTTGGATTCTGCTTTTGACTGTTCCTAATGGAGGCATTCATAGCAGAGCCTACCCGAGCTAATTCGTCTGCCTGTTCATTACCATAGTAGTCCCTATGCGCAGGAACCCAGACTGTAGTAATGTCATACAGTCGACTTAGTTCAAGCAGTTCCTCTTTACACTGTCTGACTAGAATAGAGGTAGATTTCGGTGATTTGAGCGATAGTATTGCCGCTTGACTGTCGACAAATAAACCAATATTCCCTTGAATATTTCTATCGCGAATTAGTTTACACGCTTCCCTGACCGTTAGTATTTCTGCTTGGAATACGCTTGCCTCGTCAGTGAGTCTACATGAGTGTCTAATTCCAAGATCATTAGAAAAGATACCAGAGCCGATACCGCAGTTCATCTTTGAGCCGTTAGTGTATATCCTAGTTCCAAATTGTTCAAGAAGATTTCCCCTTCTCCATTTACTCCTGGTGGGGAATAGGACTTTAATAGTATTTCCGAAGTCCATCTGGGGAATCATATAGTCGGTAAATTGATTGAATTGCGGGGGTATTAAACTTAATATCCTCGCATGCCCATACGTTCTTGATCTCCAGCTTTCCGTTGCAAATAATCTTATCGCACTATTAACTGATGATTCAATTAGGTATAGGTCTATAGGTGTTACATCCATTGCTTGGATAAGAAATGCTGTTTCAAAAGAAAATGATTTAGAATGAAAAATCTCTCAATCAAGTATTTTTTTTTATAATAGTGAGCTTTTTCCAAGTTCATCTTATTTAATATTCATCTCAACAAATCAATAATAAAACCAAAATTTTAACATGAAAAAAAAATAAAAAAAATAAAAAAAATAAAGTAGATTTAAAATTTCATGTGAAACAACATGTAAGTAAATTCGTTAAACCATAAATAAACAAATACATAGATATCTGATAGAAAAACCGAATTCGATAGTCAAAAACCTAATTTATGCAACATTAACGTTCCTCTCAGATAACGTTCCAGTTGTATTATATACATTAAACTCTTGCAAGTACCATGTTTAGAGTAACGTCAATCTTTCATTCATATAAGGTGTTAAAAATAGCAAAATGTTTGCTATAGAATTTTAAAACTACGAGAATGTTTAATTTCTCATTTTGCTGGGAAATTTAAAAAATTCCCGGAAATTCCCGAGAGTATTTTGACAGAAAATCGCGGGATTTCCAGCCCAGAAATTTCCGGACCACAACCACTAGTCAGAACATTATAATGCAGTAAATTTCATCACTGTTGTTTTGAGTACGTTCTCTAAATGACCATATGAAAATAATAAAGATTTGAAAATTTTCATTCAAACTTTTCCTTTATTGATATTGTATTTAATTTAGGTGCTTCTTTCAAAAAAGTCGACTTTCGAAAAAAGTATAAAAATATCTGTCGGATTTCCCTTACGATACTCATTTAGCGACAAAAATACTTACATGTAGGGACTCTTCTTTACATCTGACAACCAGTGTTGGCAGTTAGTCATTTTGTTTTGGTTTTAGCCTCAATTTTCGTTTTAGCTTCTAGCTTTTTTTAGCCTTTTTTGATTCTTAAAGTTGCCTTAAAGAGCCTAAAATTTTAGTACTTCAACAAAGAAGAAAACAATTTCTTATTTGCTTTTACTATTTTATTTCTACAGAATCATCCATTTAAGCTCACAAAAAAAATTGGGATTATTAATACATAAGCTTCAATCTCCAAATCAAATATAACTTAACAAATTTTTTGGACTTACTTAATTATTATAGGTAATTATTTTTTTAATAGACTTCATTAACCACAGAAAATATTTCACCCAAAAATTTGGAAATGATAAATCAGAAAGAAATTGTAATTCAAAAATTATTAAAAATCACATCAAAATATTGGGTCATTATACCCTACACCACCATAAGTGGTTGGGGTATTATGCGTTTGCGCTGATGTTTGTAGAGCATAGAAAAAATCATCCAACACTCACCTTAAAGTATATCAATAGATTCAGAATCACTTTTTGAGTCGATCTAACGATGATCGTCTGTCCGTCCGTCTCCGCCACGGCGGCTTGTCTTCTTGGATAAATATATCCTTGATGTATAGCTCATACGTGGTAGAGAAAATCCTGTCGTGTTACACTCTAGGATAGCTTCGGTCCTAGAGAGTGTAACAGTTTGGCAGGTATATATAGGTGCACCATTGCCTGGACTTGTCTGGGGTCTATAATGGGAGAAAAGGACCTTCGGGGCTTAACACAATCTGGAACCACGGCAGCACTGACTCGTCGGTGCTGTCGTACTGGATTGGCTGTTGAAGAGGCCCTTCGGGGAGTCACGTGGTGGCTGATGGTTGGACCTAAACCGCAGGAAGGGGTTTATAGTCCCGATGTGGTGCTGCATAGTAACACAAGTCGCCAATAGTGCGGCAGGAGGTTAGATAGCTCCAACTCCTAAGCAAGGGGGAGTAGACTTATCCAGACAATGAGTCTCTCAAATTGACACCTATGTGTTCCTGACAGATACATGGGGGCGATGGTTAGCGCATTGTAAGACCACCGTGGGATTAAGCCGTCATGGCAGGTGCCCACGTTAAAATTGACACATCTGTCCGTCCGTCTGGCCGTCCATGTAAACCTTTTGCACAAAGTACAGGTCGTACTTGAAGATAATTCAATGAAATTTAGCATGTAGGACTTTCATAACACAAGGACGAAGCCTATTGAAATTAGTTATGATCGGTTCATTATTTCACCTAGCCCCCATACAAATGTCCTCCCGGAATAGTGGTTTAACGGTAATAAATGCCTTAAATATAGCAACATTTTAATGAAATTCGGTGCAAGGAAGTTTTGTATGAGTATCAATCTTTGTGCCAAATTTCATGAAGATCGGTCCATAATTGACCATAGTTCCATATAAAACCGTCTTCCGAAAATCACTTTAACGTGCATAAATCACATACACATGTTAGTATCTGGTTTATATTAGACACAAATAAGTCTTATATAAGTAGAAATCATAGTGACAATTTTTATAAGGATCGCTCTATAATTTACCATAGCTCTCATATGAGCCCACTTCCGGGAATCACGCTAAATGATGGACATGCACAATGGTGTGGGGTATCATATGGTCGGGCTTGACCGACTATAACTTTCTTACCTGTTTTTTTTTTTTATGAAATATGTATAACTCAAATTTGGATTGAAACAAATATAAATAATATATTTAAAACAATTTCAAAAAAAAAAAAAAAAAATGAGAAAAAAATAAAAATAAATAAAGAAATAAGTTTTTAAATTAAAAAATATTATTTTTTTTCTAGCCTTATTTTTTAAGACATTTCGCCTCTTCTGACCTTTTTTAAAGTTCAATTTAGCCTCTTTTTTCCCATCTCCTGCAACGCTGCTGACAATACTAGTCTAGCTGCCCGTAGCTTTTGCAAGTTTACTTGGATGTGAAATAATATTTGCATACATTTACTTGCGAAAAATAAATATAATTTGTTGTTAGGCCCTTTTGAATTTCTTTGATAGTCAGTATTTTTACAATAAAAGTATAAAATTGTGTGGTGTTATGTATTTTAATCCAATGTATTACTATCAATTGAAAAAACAGTTTTTTATTTTATGGTTGTTTATAAAATTCACTACCGAGTACAGAAGGAATATAGTTCCTAAACTCTTTACCACCTAAAACAAATGTAAATACCATTAATATTAATCTAAATAAATTATTTTACCTCTGCACTCATAATGTATAATTGTTTCCACAATAGATAAGCTGGCCAGAAAGTTTTTTAAAGTCATGTTTTAATGTAGCATTTACTGCTGCACTAACAGTTCCAGCATTAATGAGACTTCTTAGCAATTAATGGTAGCTTTTCTCGTCACTCATCATTGTTAACTTTTAACAGCGTTGCCAACTATTTGTAACCAAAACGCGCAGGAAAAAATTCAAAAAGCGCTAAATTGAATCAAATCTTTTAATTCTGATTTAATTTAGCGCTTTTTATCTCATTTTTTAAACTAAAATCTGATTTTTATTAAGAGTAGCAACTTAAATATTAAAAGGTCCATATTTGTTATTTTTTAGAAATATTTTAACTTCAGAACAAATAGTGATTTATATTTCAAATCAAATTAAAAATTGATATTTTTGTTACTGAAATAAGTGATCAAATTTTATGCATATTTAAAATTCCAGTTTCATAACAGATTTTTTTCCAAGGATTTTAATTTATAAAACTGTTATCTTCGGTTAATTTTTTTTTTTTTTTAAATTTAGTGCAAAACCAATGATTTAATCAAAAAAATGCAATTCCTAAAATAAATAGCAACATGTTTGGAAGAATCTGGAAAATTGCTAATAAAACCTTTATACGATGGTATTTAGACAAGAGAACTCTTGTCCTTTTAGTTTTTGGTGAAATCGATAATTAATAAAAATAATGATATTGTTCTATGGTAGAAATGTTTTTTTCTCTGTTGAGAAAAATTCTTATTTCTGTTAAGTAAAATTAAAAATTTATAAAATATTGACAAATTAAAATTTTATCACCAAAAAATTAAAAAAATATGTAAACAGCAAAGATATATGAATGAACAAATTTTAAATGCTTTTATTGCATTTTAAATCCATTCTGAGAGTAACACTAAATTTTGGAAATTGACATTTAATAACGAATACGAAGTATTTTATTTATTTATTTAATAATTACAATACAATTACAAATTATATTCTAATTCTAACCGAGCGGAGTAACGAAGACCCTAACTCGTTGTAGTGAAACAGACCAGAGTCTCTGGTGGGAATCGCACCCACAACCTCCAGACTGACAGACTAGCTCACTACCAACTAGGCCATCGGGGCACCCAAAATTTGTAATAAAGTATTTTAAAGAATGTAATGTGTTGAAAAAATACATTAAAGTTACATTAAAGTGCCTTACCAAAAAAGATGCAAATGTACCCGTCTAGAAAGATTGGTACGTTCATATATGATTCCCAAAATCTTACGACCGAATGTTTCAATTTATGTGAGCTGGACCATTTTTAAAACACCTCTAAAAATACGAATTTTTTTTCAATAGCATTATAAAAATCTTCGTTATAAGACAATTAACTTCAAAATATTATAGGGACATATTAACAACACTTGGAATATGTATTTACATAAGTCTTACATCTCTTTCATTCGCGAAGTATTAAGATTTTATTAAAATTTTTCTCATATTTTCATTATTTAAACATGTAATTGTATATATTTCTGACATTTTTCAACTATGTTCTGATTGTGGCAATTTTTACAAATAAGTTGTATGGAAGTATTTATTATACTTAAATATCAATGAATTTATAAAAATATAATCTTTACATAATCTTTATAGTTTAAGCTTCTTGTGGCATTTATTTTCTAACCATTTATTTGCCATAAAAATTCAGTTTATTTATTTATTTATTTATTTTGTCTATGGAAAATATTCCTTACAGACAATTAAAAATAATACATATTTTACTAAATATACAATTCATTATATAAACATAATTTTCAGAAAAGTTTTGTACAGATCTTATGAGTTAAGAAAGAATAAAATATTGTTTTTAACATCTTTAGGGTTAAGTGAATAATCAATAAAATTATAATATGTATTAAACTCATTGCACATTCTTCTTAAAGGATCGGCATTGGCATAATTAGCTCTATAGAAATGAATGGTACGAAATAACGAGTAGGGCGTCGAGGAATTAAAAACTGAATATTATTTATTAAAAAGCCAGAACTCACATTACCATTAATTATATTCAGCATAAAAGTTATATTGAACATAGTTCTACGGCTTTTCAGAGTAGGCAGTTTTATAAGGGCATGTCTAGAAGTATATGGTGGCATATTTAATGGCTTGAAATGAAGACTTCGAAGGCAAAACAGAAGAAACTGCTTTTGGACTGATTCAATGAGATCAATGTATTTTTGATAGATAGAATCCCATATTATATATCCATACTCCAGAATAGGTCTTACAAGTGATGTGAACAAAGTTTTTGTCACGTAAGGGTCGTTGAACTCCTTTGCCCAGCGTTTAACAAAACCAAGAACTCCTCTGGCTTTATTTACAGTAACCGTGATATGTGAAATAAAATTAAGTTTAGAATCCAACAAAATTCCGGGGTCTAAAATAGTGTCAACTCTTTCTAGTTGATAGCCTCCTAGGACGTAATATATCGGTAATCTACATTTTCTTACAAAACACATATATTTACATTTTTTAAGGTTAAGTGCCATGAGATTTATGTTACACCAGTTGTAAAATGAATTTAAGTCTTCTTGAAGATAATGATAATCATCTATAAGTTGATAACTTAGAAATATTTTCACATCATCTGCATACATCAAAATATTTGAGTAATGAATTACTTGTGGCAAATCATTTACAAATAAGGAAGGTGGCTTCCTTGTGGTACTCCTGACAGAACGTTTATACATCTAGAGCATGCATTTTTGTATCGAACAGTTTGTTTTCTATTAGATAAATAAGAGTGTATCCACTTTATACAACGATCAGTAAAGTTTTCTTATCAGAAGCAAATGATTAACTTTATCAAATGCCTTGCTAAAGTCAGTGTAAATTACATCTGTCTGTTTTTGTTGGAGGAATACACGATTTACAATAGTTGTGAGTTGAAGAAGATTTGTAATAGTAGAACACCTTTTACGGAAACCATGTTGATAACATGATAATAAGTTTTCTACTTGAAAACACAGTTGATCAGTGATGATTTTTTTAAATAATTAAGGTATTGTACTCAATTTTGCAATACCACGATAATTTGAAATATCAGATTTATTTCCAGATTTATGCAATGGAATAATGTAGGAATCCTTCCATATATCAGGAAAATTGTCATGCTCAATAGAATTATTAAATAAAAGTGTTAGAGGACTAGCCAAAGCTTCGGTGCAATTAATAAGAATACAACTTGGAATCATATCTGGGCCAGAATTAGATGAAAATTTCAGTTTTTTTAACTCTGAATATAACGTAAAAGTATCTATATATAGTAAAGATACTGAGTGATCATGTTAATGTTGAATGGATAATTTGCAGAGTCATCATACAATGCATCTGAATATATAGTAGAGAAGAAACCTGCAAACATGTTGCTAATAATATCATCACAACTCGATTCATTCCGATGTATTTTCATAGCAGAAGGGAAGCCAGCAGTTTTACGTTTAGAATTAACAAATTTGTAAAAAGAGTTTGGATCACGTTTAAAATTTACTTTCATCCTATTCAAATAATTAGTATAACATGATTTGTTGATTGAGGTATATTCAGCACGACTAACCGAGTACTTTAAGTAATCATAGTGAGAGCCTGATTTTTTGAATTTTTTATAGCATTTGTTCTTATTGTTTTTTGCATACGACAACAGTTTGTTATTCCATGGTGGGCCAGAACTTGGTCTAAAAATACGTTTCGGAACACATAAGTCCAAAAGTTCGTACATTTTATTATAGAATAAAATGGACATATGTTGAACATCAGCAAAAGACGATAAAAATGTTCTCCAATTAATACTTTTTATGAAGTAATTTAACATGTCATAATTAGCATGTTTAAAATAAAATGTTTTACAATGCTTTAAAGATGAAATATTAAAAGTTGAAGTTTGAATAGATAATTGAAGTTCAATTGTTGGATAGTGGGAATCCTCAGGAGTTGTTAAAGGGGATGAGCAGCTTATGAAGTAATCAGTCACATCGTTGATAAAAATTAAATCCAATAATCTAGAATTAGAATTGAAAACACCGTTGACTTGAAGGAGATTTAAGTCATATAATACTTTAAAAAATTCATCGTGATTAGGATTCGATTTAGTTTGAACAAAATGATTATATTCTGGTAAATATATCCACGAGATTAATGGTAAGTTAAAATCTCCAAAAACAATTACCGTGTCGTTTTTATTAGCAAGGCATGACACCAATTTTATAGCTTCAGCATGTTTATCATAAATTATTTGAGGAGTTAACCTATTATGGATCCCAAGATTTTACTTGTGCAACTAAAGGGTTAAAAGAATACATATATCAACAGTACTGAATAAGAGCATTCCAATGATGCTCTAAGATCTAAATTATGATGGAAAATTACCGAAATATTCACACTTAAATGGAATAGTATTGAAAAAAAAAAATTAAAATCTTCATTTTACAAGAATGAAAACTAATTTTAAAAAACTTTTCTGTTGATTACTTATTAGTCGACATGTGTCTATTACATATTGTAATTTTCTTGACAAAAAGTTAAAAATTGTGTATATTGTTTATTGAAAAGCATTTTTTTGGTCCAGCTCACGTGAACGAAATTATTGAACTGAAATATTTTGGGGACTAATTTACAATGTATCAATCTTTAATTTTTGGGGGTACATTTTCAAAATTTTTTGTCTTCATTCAAATCGATGCACTTTAATATACATATAAGATTTAATGGTAATTTTCTAAATATTTTACAATATTGAATTTTTTCGATCATTTTTAAAACGTCGAAAATTTATCTAATTTTGTCAAAAATTCTACTAGCTTTATGAGCTAGTAAAATTTTGTTCAGCTCACAGCTGTCTAAAATCTACTAAAAGGAATAACTTTCTACCAATTCACACAGGCCTTAGATACTATTTTGTATTAGTTATTAGGGAAGTAAAAACATGTTCCTAATCGACATATTACTAAAGTAAAATGCGACAATTTAGCGCCTTTTTAAAAGAAGCGCTAACAGAAAAAAATGCGGCTCTTGCGATATTAAAAGGTGCTAAATCTAGCGCGAAAAGCGCTGAATTGGCAACACAAACTTTTAAGATTTTGTTTAAAAAAGACCTTGTCGATTCTCAGATATCATACACAAACAAATTTTTGTTGCTGCTAACTAGTTACTTTACCGTTTTTATTAGGGAGCAATAGTTACTTTATTGACAAGTCATTTTAACATGGATATGTCCTAGCAGGAAGTCTATTGCCTCCTGCACGACTACGTGGTATCAAATTTTTGTACACAAAATCATCTCCACGACTACTAGTAGTAGACTCTTTTTGTTAAATTTATACTAAGCCAAAAGGTTATATACTATATATATTCTTATTTAATTTTATTTATTTTTTTTTAACGATGTAAATAGAGTTACTTAAAATCAGTTTATATTTGTAAAAGTTACAAGTTACCAAAAAAAAAAAAAAAAAAAAATTAATACTATTTATTAAAATTTTTTAATAAATTTTATTAAAAACATAAAATGTTTTTTGATAAAATTGAAATGCGTGTAATTGCAATTTAGGAAAATGTTCCCCCTACCCGTAGCAGCGGTGGAAAATCATAAATTTTTGCACAAAGCTCAATTCGAGTGTGAAAGCGCTAAATTTATCAATTTTCAACGTTTTGTTTAGATTAAGTTTATTTATACGTTTGGTATAGAAACCAAATTTAAGGTATAATTCAATACAAAAATCACTAAATATTTATTATGATATAGTCGAGTATACATTCTGTGTTTTATATTAAGTTTGTTAAATAAATTTTCGTTTTAATTAAAAAAAAAAAAATATTTAATTTCTGCTTAAAAAACTCAACTTTAACTAAAACAATAGTTTATTAAGCTTCCGGTTTATTTTACTTTTTTTTTATTAAAGATCTCAAACTTACAAAATTAAACTTAAAAACTAAATCTTTGGATTAAAAAATTCTAAACTTAACATGTCACAATAAGTACAGATCACTTAAAAGTATTCACAATTGCAAAATAAAATTAAAATACTATATATTTTGAAATATGACAAATAATATTGATATGTATTTATCGCCAAAAAATACTTTTTATAATTTAAACTGCGAAACCCTTAAATGTTTTTTTACTTTGTTTTTTTCTGTATAAAAATTATTACTTTAAAAATATATTAAATGACTTTTTAGACCTTAAAAGTTATGACTCAATGCTCATTTCTAAACCATTCGTTTTAAAACTAGTTTTTCAACATAAATTAACGAATAGTCGGGGTTTACACACAGCAATTTTTTTTACAAATTGCCTCCTACGAACTCCTAATTGCAGCAAGAAAAATTGTCATGTGTGAACCCCTACTTAGATATAAAAATCGATCTGAAAAATTTTTCAAAAAGCACACGTTTGTTTTTAATGAATTATTTTTAAGAAATCATTCTTAAAATTAGGTTCTTGAGATAACTGAATTAGGTTTTACAGTAGTGAGTTTTATATCTATATGTTAATCTATGTTTTATAGTTAATTTCTAATAATAATTTGGAATACAATACATTTGGGGTATTCATGAAAACCGATATCTTGAGTAATTTAAAATTAGTTTCTTTTAAAAATTCGTAATAGTTCCCTGATTTTTTAGATTATTTAAAATCTGCTGAAATATTTTTATTCTATAATTTTTTTTTTAACTAGTCAAAAAGCGAATAGTAGTCTTTTTTTAAACTTTTTGAACATTTTCTTTTCGTGTCTGTAAAATATATAAACTTATAATTAAATCATATAATACTTTGAGTGATTTTTTTTATATACAAAAAGGATTTTATGAAATTCATTTAGCTGAGCAAATTTTAAAATAGAAAATAATTTAAAATAAAAAATTTAAAACTAATGAATAATAAAAATAGACTATTTAAACTTAAGCCCACAGCAGTCGAACTAAGAGGAGAACTATCCATTAACATGTGATAGGGGCAAATGCTGGGAGGTTTAACAAAGGTGGTAAAATTGGGATAACGTATAATTTCCGATGGCTATAAATAAAATAAATTAGATTAATATAATATATAGTAAATTAAAAAAAATGTTAAATAAAAACTTACAATAGAAATGGCATCATTTGAAACTCGACAAAAGGTCATATGTTTGCCATTAATCATACTCTGCTCTACACGTTTAGTAAACAAAGGCTCTGACCAGGGCAATTGATTGAGATGGGATAGAAAAGTGCGATCATGAAACTCCACCGGATCGGAAATTATTAATTTGTCTGGTGAATAAAAAATAAGTAATAAAATTAATTTTACAATTTCTAATTTTCTTTTTAAACAAACTAAAAAAAACTTACTCAACAAAGACTCTTCATACAAAATATCCTCTTCGGTCATATTGGCCCGATTTGGTTTAGTTTTAGCATATATAGTATTGGGTATATAATCCAAAACATTGCCATTATATAAAAATAAATTCTCCACATCAGTCATATTCAAGGAATAAAATTGATAAACGCCAAAAGTTTCGAAAAATTCTCTAACCGGAGTCATGCTATAACAGCCAGCCAAATCAATGCGGGGATAATAGGTAATAAAAGATAAACACATTTCCTGTTTGGTAGAATAGCCACCAAATGTGGGACGTTTACGGGAGGAAGTCTAAAAGACAAAAAAAAAAAAAAAATTTTAATTTTCAACGATTTTTTCCCCAAATAATTCATTTTAGTATTACTTACTTCATAAGCACAATCTGTTATTATATAATCTCCTGGCAATACCACCGTTTCATTTTCCAATTGCCTTACTTGTTGATAGTTGTAATCATAATTATCATCTTCAATAATACGTGGCAATTCTTTGCCATCTCGTACATGTCTTAAAGTCATTTTACGTCCGGCACGATGTGAGTGCAAAGTACCGGAAATTATTTTGATGCCATCTTTAGGAAACATCTTTACAAACAGCAAAAAAATATATAAAAAAGTTAACCAGTTAATTTTAATATCAAAAAAACTCATTGTGTATGAAAAACTTACCTCATTCGAGCACGAAGGACCACAGATGCCAACATTACGATAAAGCTTTTGACCAGGTGGTATTAATTGTGTATCTGAGACAGAAACGCCTGATATCATGACACCACCATCGTGTTTTCTCAAATTTTTACTGTAATGTATGCGAAAACCAGAATGGTCAGAAGCTAAAAAAAAAAAATAAATACAGAGAAAAAAAATATTAAAAATATTTTATATTCCTGTGTTTTTTATGGAAAAATATTTTTCAATTAAGTTAAACAGAATTGGGTAGGTAATTAAAGGTAAGAGAGCATAGTGTTGTATAAGGTGTAGAAGAATTTGGTATACCCTAAAGGAAGATCATATCTTTAAAAAAAATTCAGGACCAGAAACAGGCGAGTCAAAATAAATGAAAACTAAGTTCTCAATTATCATAAAGAAAAAAATTTTAATTATTTGAAATTGATGACTAGAAAAAAAATTTTCAAAATAAAAATTTTGAAAGGGGTCTCAAATATTGCAATTTATTTTGCAAAAAAAAAAAAAAAAAACAATAAATTAAATAAAAAAAATAAACTGTTTTATTTTTTTTTCATTTTTGTCAAAATTCAATATTTTCTCACATTTTCTGAAAGTCTACACCTTAAGAAAGCGTGTAAGTGTAATTTTGGAAGAATGTCAATTTTGGAAGAAAATTGAATCTGTAAAATATTTTGATTGTTGATTTTGGGTGCTTCTGCGAATTGGATTAGATAGCTCAATATGTTTTTAATGGTTTTGTAAAAATTTCACAGCTTACTGGTAAATTTCGTTACACAAGGTAATTTTCTGAAAAAGACTCATATTTTCAATAACAAACATTTTGACCTATAAAAATTTACAGTAAAATTATATAAATATTTCTGATCTTTATATTTATTAATTCTTCATTAACTACTTTATAGCATGTGAAAAAAATATTTTTATACCTTTCGAAAATATTCGGGCTCAAATTTATGAAATATGTCCTTTTAAACATAATTTGCATTTTTTTTGTTTTATTTTAAGAAAAGTCTGTTATAAAGTTTAAAATAGTAAAATTGTTTATACATAATTCAAAATTTCCTTCAAAATGATATACAATATGATTATTTTGTGTTTGCAACGTTTCTAGTAAATAAATTTGAAATAAGCAAAGCGTTGTAAATTGTAAAATCTTTATGTTTTTTCATATTCTTTCGAAATTGCACTTGAATTCAAAAATAACGAATTTAACAGCTGGTTTAAAGTTAAATAATGTTTCTCAACCTTTCTCAATGCTTCTTGACCTTTCTACTTATGTTAATAGCAGTTAACATATCTGTAGAAATTATTAACATAGCTGTAAACATACAACATTGAATGAAAAGCTTTCACCATTATTTGTAAGTATGGCAACACTAAATGTTGAAGCTGTTAACATTAACATCGAAAGCTCTAGAATTCGAATATTCTAGTTTGTTCGTTAAGAACATTGTAGAAATAGAGCTTTCGAGAAGCATGTAGAAGGTAATGCAGGGTATATAAATTAGCTGTGAGAACACCACTGAGTCAGTCTAGTTTGAAGCTTCGTTAAGTAAAGACAAATTAACTGCCTTGGCTGTATATTCTTGTACATTACCCTAGGTCTACAACTGAGATTAACGCTGATATAATATGTGAGATAACGCCGGCAGAGGAGAGTAAACATTTTGTTTATATTATGTTAAATCTTAAATAAGGGGTACACGTATTCTAATAAATCCTATAAGATATTATTATTTTCAGTCAGTTACAGAGTAAACATGTCGTTTTTATTTAAGCAATTCGCACTTTTTTAACACAATTTTTATAAAAATGATCTTTAACATGTAAAACAAACACTAAAAGGAAAAAATTTTACAAAATAACATTGTTTTTCAATAATTTCCAAAATACACATGCACACACACAAGCAAACTTTCGTGTATGTGTATTTTTTTGACAGTTCATCTTATAAGATGGTTGTGTAGAGAAATCTCATCACAACAGTCTCATAATACATCTTATAATACTAATATTTGAATCTACATGTGAAATAATTCTCTCAGAGAGCGAATTTGACACTCTTTGACACAAAAATCTTACATATTATGTTACGTCTAGACGGGCTGTTATTAAAGTGGGCTGTATAAAGTGTGTAATTTAAGTGTGTGTGTATTAGAACATATAGTGACTATTTAAACAATTGTTATTGCACATTTTAAATAAAATAAAATAAAGAGTCATTACAACTTTTTAACTACTAAACTGCTTTTATTTGCAATTAAAGTATCCGGTTTATTTAAAAGGAAATAAAAAACAGTTTTTGAAAGGTATAAACGCACTAATATTGTTTTTGATACGGTTTTACCGCACTGCATTACCAAAAATAGAAGGAAACATGAACATTTCACAATTTTTCTGCATTTTGCTTATTTTAAATTGATTCACTGGAAATGTTAAAAACACAAAATAATCATGTTATATATCATTTTAAAGGAAATTGTGCCTTACGTATAACAAATTTTACGCTTTTAAAATTTATAGAAAACTTATGAAAAGTTTTCTATAAAATGCAAAAAATTCAAATTATATTTATGGGGACACATTTCATAAATTTGAACCTGAATATTTTCGAAATGCTTATAGGTAAGAAAATAATATATATATTTTTCAAAAGGTCAAAATTTTTCTTATTGAAGATATGTTTTTTTTTCAGAAAATGGCCTCGTGTGACTAAATTTACCAGTAGGCTTTCATAATTTTCTGCAAAATCTTTAGAAACATTTAATTTGCAGAAGTACCGAAATAAATAACCAATTTTTTTACAGGCTCAAAAAGTTGAACTTTTCTTCCAAAATTTATCATTTTCGATTACTGCTGGATATAGGATGAACGTCCAAAAATTTCCAAAATTACACTTACACAGCTGCGGACTTTCAGAAAATTTTAGAAAATAATGAATTTCTTTAACAAAAATTAAAAAAAAAAAACAATAATAAAATATATAACATTGCTGTTTAGGCAAGAAATTGCAATTTTTGAGACCCGTTTCAAAATTTTGATTTTAAACATATTTTTCTAGTTATCGATTTGAGTTAATTAAAAAATTTTTTCTTTAGCTTAATTCAAAAAATCATAAAAAATCTCAAGATATTTTTAAAAAACTTTAGAATTTTTATTTTAAAAGTTATAGGTAAAAGCGCAAAAAATCAGGGCAAAAAATGAGAAATTTAATTTTTGAAATCAAATGTCTTTTAAACCATTAGAGATAATTTAGTACAATACGCATGTTTTTTTTTTGTTTTGCTTAGTAAAATTCAGAAATGTAAAAATATTTAAAATCGGTTCATATTTGTAAAAATTATTAGCTCCGACATATTTTACACTCTCGAGGTGGTCAACTTGCTTCAGCTACATACAATATTCTAAAAACTTAACTCCTCCTCTATCAGTTTAGCGGTTTAAATCCAAACTTATTACTATTTATTTTGCAAATGGCCCCACATTGCTTGTAATACATCTCATATTACAACAGGGTGATTATGAGATAATTTTTTTGAAAGCTTAAACTTTTCTCTACGCTACTTTTCGATCGGACCAGTAGTTTCGGAGATACATAATTATTAGCAGTTTTTTTTTTGCATTGACCAAAAACTGTTATTTAATATGAACAAACTAAATTTATACAACAACTTATTATGACAAATTATTGTTCCCTAAATTTTCAGTCTTAAAACTGTCTATCCTCTTTTGTATATACTACCATTAAAATCTGATTAAATTATTCAATACTTTATATTAAACTAATAAAGAAAAAAAAAAGTTATTTAACACCTGTTTTAATTTGATAAGTCTTCAATATGAAAGTAATCTTATATAAACCCTAATATATGTTAATCAATATTGTCTCTAAAATTATGACAAACTTATTTGACTCTCCACATAATGGCAAACTAAAGACATAGAAATAAAATGGAAGTACTTACATTTAAGAGCATGAGGATTATCATAGTGTATCTCTAGCATATAATATTTGGCGCCTGTTTTGCCACCCACTGGTATGCCAACATGTGCAGGTAAAAATTGTCCTAAAACGCAAAAAAAAAAACAGAATTTAAGCAAAAATGTTATCATACGAGAAAGTATATTTTCATTAACCGAAAACCAAAAATGTGAAGAAAAAAAAAATGTAGGTTTTGGTACCCATAAAAACAAAATGTTTGCAGTTGTTGTTTTATTGTATATATTTTTTTAATTTTACCTGAAGAGCCAATTGACCATACAGCCACAGGTGTGATACAAGCATCCCAATCTCGTGGTGTTAATAAATTACTATTACAGACGGCACCAGAACTCTTTACCCAAACATCCCAGGAGGCAGGATCAGAGCCAGGATATGATTTAGTTGAACATTCAAATAGAGTCATGTGATGTACCAAAGGTTGTGTTTCGTCACTGTAATATAGAAATATTGAAAATAAATTTAATATTTTATAATTTTTTTTTGTTTAAAAATTTTCCAATAAAGTGTCTGCTACAGATATTTTATTAATATGAAAATGAAATTGAATTATTACATATATATACTAAATTCTGTGGTTGAAGTGGTATTTTCAATGTAAATTCTCCTGCTGGGTTTGTATTGATGGGTGTTATAAAAAAGTATGGTAAAAATCCGCAGCGTAGGATTATTATACATACATATTACATGGATTTGATTTTTTTTTGTCCGCAATAATTTAATAAATCTCTGGCAAAAAGGAAAAACTATATAATTGATTTTTATTACTTTTCAGGAGACCGTTTTTTATGTTTTAAATTGAAATTAAAGGTCGTAGGTATACAATTTTGATTTGTAAATATATTCGCCGCAATTCGTAATTCGGTCATGACCGACTATATGATACCCTACACCATTATGTACGAGCATAAAAATTCAGGAAGGGAACTTATATTATTCCTGTGGCGAATAATATAAGTTCCGTATTTGTATATTTTATACAAATACAGAATAATGCGTTGATACTAACATCTAGCCGATTTTATGAACTTTAGGGCGATTCTTGGAAGTGGGTTTATATGGGAGCTATGGTAAATTATGGACCGATTATGATAAAATTTGGCAATGTTGTTTTTACTTACATAAAACTTATTTGCGTCGAGAATTAATTTTATGCACGTTAAAGTGATTTTCGGAAGAGGGATTTATATGAGAGCTATGGTTAATTATGGACCGATCTTCATAATATTTGGAACAGAGATGGTTACTTTTAAAGAACTTCTTTGCATCGAATTTCATTAAAATATTCTTATTTTTAAGGCATTTTTGAGTGTTTAAATTCTATTCCGCGAGGACACTTGTATGGGGGCCAGGTGAAATAATAGACCGATCACTAACAATTTATAAAAATTAATATTTCGTTGCAATAATATCTCTAGTTATATATTTTTCTTCCAAAAGTGAAATTTTAAAATATATCTTATATATATATATATATATGTGTATATATATATATATATATATATATATATATATATATATATGTATATATATATATATATATATATATATATATATATATATATATATATATATGTATATATATATATATATATATATATATATATATATATATATATATATAACTTATATAGTTTTTCCTTTTGACCACAGAAATATAATTTATAGAATTTATAATACTGATTACTATGAATATATAAACAAAATATATTACATGGGATTCATAATATATTTGGGAGTGTGAGTCTACAGTATCCCAGTCGGCCATGTCTTCAAAACAACATCAGCGATGCGTACAAGATTTAACAAATCGCCAATGAATATGTTGGCGACATGTTTGCCATTCATCGTTAACGGCCCTATTAACAAAAAGAAATTTTACTTGTCACCGATGACAATTTATATGATTAAAATATTTGCATAAGAAAGTTATTTGCATTTTTGTAAAGTTTTTAATTTTCGTTATATTTTAGTATTATATGGAAATAATTTAAAATAACGTTTAAATCGACATTCAAGTTTTAAAAAAGAACTGAGATTAATTAATCACAAAAGTACAAACTATATAAATGATATTATTTTATTTGCCTTTTCTACACTTTTGGCCTGTACCACGATGTTGAATGAAAAATCCGTTTCAACTAATTTTAACGTAGTGTCTATACTAGGCAAATTTTTATCAAGACAAATGTCCAAATCAATGCGAATATATACAAGGTAACTTCAGTTAAAGAGCTGATTATTTTTGGTTGTGACAGCTGTCAAACTACATATATATAAAAAAAAAAAAACATTAATGAATTCGCCTCATTGTTGTTTTTGTGCAACTATTGCCATCTTCCATAAATTCGGGTTAATTTTGACGTTTGTCTTGATAAAACACTGTGCAACTGTTGTCACCTTCCATAAATTCGGGTTTATTTTGACGTTTGTCTTGATAAAAAAATAACAAAATTTGAAATTTATTTATTGTTTTCCAAATAAATTGTTGAAACGAATTTTTCATTAAGATTTTGGCATTTGTGTTACTTACATTATGTTTACATGTAATAAATGTTTTCATGTTTCAATTTTTTTTCATTCTGTGATTTTTCAATCTCTTTGTTTTTAAAATTTTCTATAACAAAATATGTAT
This sequence comes from Protocalliphora azurea, assembly GCA_932274085.1. Classification (NCBI taxonomy): domain Eukaryota; kingdom Metazoa; phylum Arthropoda; class Insecta; order Diptera; family Calliphoridae; genus Protocalliphora; species Protocalliphora azurea. The sequence continues at coordinate 37,011,823 of OW026521.1, forward strand.
TTTTCAGAAATAAAAATTGTTTGACAATAACTAAAAGGTAAATTACAACAGGACAAATATATGAAATTGTTAACTATCCTGTCCTCAATAACGATTAAATATCACAGGTTTAGGCTATAGTCATTAATGTGACTTGAACGAGAACAATATGCTTAACTTACTTAACTTGTCTTCAATAAAATTCTATAGACGACAAATTAAAAAATTTCCTGCAGACAACATCGATGACAAAATCGTCTATATTAATTTGGTCAACTGGTATGTGTTGAAATTTAGGTGTATTGTATAAGATTTAAGTGACATTTTTGTTCTGATTGACTTTCTTTGGGTTAATGCTCCAATGAAGAGGTTCTTAATGGGTTAATTTTCCTTCAGATTTGGATTATACCAAAATATTCTTTGAATTCTTTTTAGTAAACAAACCTAATTTAAGTTATATTTCAAAAAACTTGTTTTAAATGCCCATAAACTGCGTTATTTTTTATAAAAAATCTAAAAAAATTTGAAGTACTCATATAACTTACAGACTTTTTTTTCATTCAAAAATACATTTGACTGACAAAAAAAAAAAAAAAAACGAATTTTTTTCGATGAAAAATTATTATAAAATGTTCATAAAAAAACCCAGATTTGACGAAAAGGAAAAACGTCTTCCATCAAAAATCGGTTTTTCATCAATTGTATATTTATTACATCCTGGACTAAATGTAGGGGATTATACATAATATGTATATTAGAGTGTCCCGCAGAAACGTGTTTTTTTGAGATTTCGATGTAGGAAAAACCCTAAAACGATGCAAAAATTCAGTTCCCTACCAGTGATAAAATCTCAAGTGTAATATATTTTGACCAAAAAAAGTTTTGATAATTCGTAATTTTAAGCTTGTTATGGAAAAAATATTTTAAAACTTTTCCCCAAGGGATTTTGTTTCGCTAGAGGACTTTTTGGTGAATAAATCGTCTGATAATAATTTATTATGGGCAATATTTACTGCAATGTAAATTTTTAATATTTTACCTATAAAAGAAACAAAATTATGAAAGATTTATCCCTTTTATCCATTATAACTGGCTCCAAATTACAAGTTCTTTGATATCCATTTTAAGGCAAAACTCAAGATTTTTTTTTGAACAAAATGTTCTAGACCCGTGACTTTTAATTGCTAGGAACTGAAGATCATTACAAATTTTTTTCTTTAATATTTTTTACATATTCAGTTCATTAATAGGCATCGTTTGACGGGGTCTGTTTACATTCTAATGTATATAGCATTTGGGTTTGAAATTTCCGTTTGTAATTTCCCCACTATTTATCTGAGACCCCATAAATTATACATATACATATATATATTATGAGTCATCATATATATAGAAGACGAAATATAGAAATCCATTCATTTGTCTGTCTGTTGTAATCAACTTTCTGTAGGACCCCGATAACTGAAATACATGTTTTAAACATGAATATTTCGGGTAAAATTTTAAGGTATTTGCTATTGAAAAACATCAAAATGAGAACTTCTTAAGAAATATGTACATATGTATAAGCTACAGACTTTGTTCTTTCAGTCACACATTTTGTGCCATTAGAAAAAAAAACTATTTTGCCTTTTTTCACAGGTTTTCAAATCTCAGCGGAGGTTTTAATTCAGCTAAAGCAGTAAAGAGTAACAATTTTTAATAACAAAAAATATAAAATTAAAAGAAGAACAAAATTTAAAGTAACAATTTTCTTAATTTTTAGAAAAAAAGCAAGAAGATAAAATTTTTGAAAAAAATGCAATTTACAATAACGTTGTAATTTGCAAAAATGCAACAATTTTCAAGAAACTTTTAATATAAAAAACTACAATTTTTCCAAAAAGTACTAAATTTCAAATAAATATGCAGGGAAGCAATTTTCAAAAATAGTACCAATTTACATACTTTCAGGAAAAGTCCTACACATAATCTATATATATTTTATTTTTGTTTTTGCAATTCAAAGGTAGAATTTCCATTTTGAAATCATTTAAGAATCTCTGTTATCAACAAACTTTTGAACATTCTCTCGTTCGCTGTGTTCTTTATTGTTTCTGAAAGATACATAACATTATGGTACTTTTTTATACTGATGAAAACTACATACATTCAAACTCATGTACATTTGGGTAACTTAAAAACCAAAAGTATATGATGTCCCTATCTTAAATGAAACTTTTCTTCATTTTAAGATATAATTTCTTAAAATGATATCTTAATTCTTAATATCCTTTTGGGAACTAGACTTTTCTTTGGGTTCAATTAATTAATATATTCGGAAGTATTTGAATATTTCTGTTATACAGCTAAAGGCGCCTTTCAAAGTGCTTTCATGTAATACCAAAGTTTTATATTATTCCCTTGAAAGAAATATGAAAAAATAAAAAAACCGATAAAAGGCTTTGATTCAGCTCGCTAGAACAAACATTTTTTTAAACTTTCGTTATGCATATTGAGACCTCATTTTTTCTCCCTGCAAACGGGACTATCCTAATGCACATATAATGATATTGTCCTATAGACATAAGACTAATGACAGGTTCCATACAAATAAAAATAATAATAGTAATAATAAAAAAAAAAAAATAATAATAAAAATAAAATGTCATAAAATATGACAACCAATTTAAAAAAAAAAGAAACTATTCGTATGTAAATAGCTTGTTATACAGATAAGAAAGAGTTTAACTAACTACTCCACATATATAACCACCCAATCAACCACTTTACCAACCTTTCTCTTGTCAACAAAGCTTCATAACCAATAATGTGATGTTTTTCAGTCAATGCAGGCGCCTTTATAATTTTACACCAATACAAAGTGTCCATGGAGGCATCTATAGTGACCTGTTAAATGAGAAAAAAAAGTTATTTGACAGTAAATATTTTTTAAGTTAAATTTTTATTTAATAATTTTTTAAATTACATTTTGTACAGTGACATCCCATTTTTGTACATCTTGATGATTTCTATTGTTTGCATGAGGTTTACGAAACATGGGTCCGAGTAAATGTAAAGGTTTGGAACCACGATTTTTACCATGTCCTTTGAGATTACCATGTATGGGATCGGTATCACCAAATGACCATAAAACTTTAATGGTATCGGTCTGTAAATTTATAAAAATAAATTGAGTTAATTTTTTCTACTTTAATTAGATTTGTGTAAGTTTAAGGCAAAGAATACTAATAATGGAAGGCTTGTCAAAAAAGCCTAACTCTGTTGTAAAAAAAAACCTGACTAATATTGTTTTAGTCAAATTTTATTTATATGAATTACTGCTGAAACCATTTTCACCACACATCCCTGCCAATATTATCTATCGAAATTTGATCTAAAGGAACACTTCATGTAGTTAATAACAGTTGACTATGATATCATTTCTTTTTTATCGAAGAAGAGTCACCCGCATTTTCTAATACTTTTTTGATGACATTATTTAGTGCATTCTTTGAGTGTCGAAATACTATCATTTAGAAGTGTGAAAAAGTACATCAAGAAAGTATCGAAATATAATCGCTTTTGTATAATAAACATGTTTTTAATGCAGTTGGAATATTTCTAGTAAATATTTTTAATTATAATTGATCCAAATGCTTACCTTATATTTAAAAAAGTTGTAATAAATAACTCACTAAACTTTAAATTAAATATGAAATATTTAATAACAAAAATCATTAATTAAAAATTAACAATTTTTCATATTAACACATTTTTTATTTAACACTATAAGCAATAAGATTGATCACTTTCAAAGTTATACATTTACTAAACGAAATTATGTCGTGCTTGTGTATTTTCTACTTTTTAACATCCAGGAGTGTCAAAAAAGACACTTTTTAGTGGATGAATGTAAAAACTCTCTTCCAAATGCTGGCAGGGATCATAAGCACATATAGTTGCTTACAATAGTATTCAAAAATTATTAAATATAATTATCAGAATTATATTTTCAGATTTTCATAAATATTCATCTTTTGATGTGGATTACAAACAAAAATAACAAACAAAAAAAAGCAATGTCAAGAATATATTTTTTGGTTTGTAGGAAATATTCGTATTAGTCTAAGTTCACACACAGCAATTTTTTTTTCTGAAATTTGTCTTTTTTTCTTTTGAACTTGCATTTTCGTTCACACACAATTTGATTTGTATTTTTTTGTTGTATTTTTGTATTTGTATTTGTATTTTTTTTTTTTTTTTTTTGAAGTACGAATTTCGAAGTATAGGTAATTTTGTACCCTTTCACATTCACTTACGTTCGCTCTCACACGAAATAAGAATTTCAGCAAGAAAAATTGCCTTATGGGAGTTAAATTGCAATAAATGTGCCTGAAAAAATAATAGGGGTTTTCATCCAATCACATAAATGCCGTAAAGATCATAAATATACAAGTTCGTAAAAAAAAATTTCAAACTTTGTGTGAAAAATTATTTACACAATATATAAATGCTTCAATTTCAATGTATAAATGGATTCGAAAACTTTTATATTTGAAAAGTCAAATTTGAAAAAAAGAAAATTATATTATTTTTTTAATTTCGTATATGTCATTTACACCAAACGAAAACTAGCAGTTTTTGGCTTCATTCTGTTTTTGATTGAAAAACTACATAATAAAAATGTAGTTTTCGTTAACGTAAACAATTCTAGACAACTTTTAAATTCAAATGGTTTTTAATTGAATTTTAAAATAAATTTATTGCGAAAAATTTATTAATAAATGAAAATGTTTCTATTTCATTCGTTTATGAAAGTTTAATGTTATGAAATGATTTGAACAGGCTGTTTCATAAAAAAATAATTTAGTAGTTTTTAATTAGTTTTCAACGCGAGTGTAATTTTCTTTACCCCAGGTCTACAACTGAGATTAACGCTGAAATAACGCCGGCAGAGGAGAGTAACCATTTTGTATATATTCAGGTATGTCACAGAACACAAATTCATACGAAAGTGAAAATGAAATCGTATTTAACTTTTTCAGAAAACGAAAAAATTTTTCGTTTTCAATCCACTTTAAAATGTTAAAGTAAAATTGATATTTTCACCGCTTTACAGATAAAAAAAAAACACAAAAAGTTAATGAAAATAAACAATGAATTATTCATTTATTAATTTCAACTAAAAAAATCTAATTTTATCTAAAAATTAATAATTTTCTTAAATTTAATTTTAAGTGGCAAAAAAAAAATTTAAAATAAATAATTTCGTGCTACCAATAAAGTTTTTTTTGTATAGTTACCATATGTATTTAAGAAAAATGTAAACAAATACGATTTGGTAACATCATTGAAGAATACAAACAAAAGAAAATTAGTAAAAAGTCAAAGACAAAGGATCTGATGCGTCCCTTAATGATTTTCGCCTCAGTTTTTCAAGGAAATGTTCACTTCTTATTTCTTCTAATACAGCCACAATTTAAACACCAGGTATATTTAAAATCCTATAAAACCATTTTGTTTACACTTTTGAAATTAACTTTTTAATAGTAAACACAAATATCACTTTTAATTTCATTTGTTGATTCTCTTATTTTGTTTTCATTTCCATTGTTTATTAATTAGCTGTTGTATAATGATGCCACATTTTCTTAAGGAAAAATGTGTTTTTAATTTCTTTCGGATTTACAAAAACGTATTAAAGCTGAAGAAGCAAAACAACAACGTTACGAATTCGACTATACGAAAATTTTCACTTTCGAAAAATTTCTGTGACACACCTGATTACGTTAAATCTTAAATAAGGGGTACACGTATTCTAATAAATCCTATAAAATATCATTATTTTCAATCAGTCACAGAGTAAACATGTCCTTTTTATTTAAACAATTCGCACTTTTTTAGCACAATTTTTATAAAAATGTTTTTTGACAAGTAAAACAAACACTAAAAGGGAACAATTTTACAAAAATGATTTTTTTAAGTAATTTCGAAATACACATCCACATACACAAAAACAAACTTTCGTGTATGTGTATTTTTTTGACAGTTCATCTTATAAGATGGTTGTGTAGAGAAATCTCATTGCAACAGTCTGATAATATATCTTATAATAATAATATTTGAATCTACACGTGAAATAATTCTCTCAGAGAGCGAATTTGAGACTCTCTGTCACAAAAATCTTACATATTATGTTACGTCTAGAAGGGCTGTTAATTTTAAAGGAAAGTTTTGTTTATTTTGTGTTGTTTTTTCTGTCTCTCTCTCTCTCTCTCTCTCTCAAGTGTGTTGAATTCACATAGAACTTGTATGTGAGAAGAGAGAGAAATGTTGTAGGAAATTAAACCAATTTCTTTTCTTTCTATTCTTTTGTTTAATATGCAGTTTACACCTAACAAAAACTGGTAGTTTTTGGTTACAATCGGTTTTTGATTGAAAAGCTACATATATTTCTTAAGTTTTTCTATACAAATCAAAAACCATTTTTGTTGAAAACCAAATAAAAATTACTAAAATAACTATTTATGATACAGACTGTTCAATTGATTTCAGAACAGAAAGTTTTTATATATTATGAAAAAAACTTATATTTTTGATTTTCTTAATTAATTTTATTTGTCATATAAATTTTGTTCATAAAATATTTTTAAAATATGGTTTAAAAGATATTAAATATAATAAATATAGCAAAACAATTTTGATGCATATTCGAACTTAAATTTTTGAAATATGTTTTTTTAAACATGATTTGTATTTTTTGTTTTATTTTAACAAATGTCTTTAAGAAATTATCAAATTCAAAAACTCTTTTTAAAGAAGACACAATTTCCTTTAAAATGATATACAAAGTATGTCTATTTTACAGTTTCAAATTGTCAAATAAATAAATTTAAATTAAACAACCAAAATATTTCTAAAAACTTTATGTTGACTTTCATAATTGGTAATGCAGTTCATTGTTATGTGTGATAAGGCCGTGCAAAAGACTATAGTTTCATTCTCTTACTATTCCAGTAATGTTCCGTTAACTGAATAAATTCAAGATTTTATTTTCAAAAAAAAAAAAAAAAAAAAAAAAAAAACGTGTAATTTGATTAATTTTGATTAATTTTGCAGAACAAGAAATATTTTAATAAAGCTGTTTTCTTTTTTTCAGCATATTACTAAATTCATATTCTTTAGTTAGGTCCGTCATAGAAATATATATTATATATCATTGTTTAGGAAATTTTGTGTTCTTTTCAAATATATATAAACAATTTTATAATACGAAAATTTGTTGAATACTTTTTGCAAAAAGATACCATAAAGGGATTGAGTTTAGATTTTGTGCATATTATTCATTTTTAATTATGCAATCAAATTTTTATTAATAAATATTTTTAAAGAAATTTGACAGCTGCATAGACTTTTTGATGCTTAATTCGAAACTAAAGCTATTTTTTAGATTTATCAATAGAAATCCTGCAATTCTCAAAAAAAAAAAAAAAAAAAAAAAATTGAAAATATATTAGATTATGTAAAAAATATTAAAATTTTCTAACTACAGCTTTACTGAAAAATTTTCTAACTACAGCGAATACTGAAAATTTATGGAAAAAAATAGGTCTAGTTCGGGAGACCCTGGTTCTCGCAGGGATAAATTCTTTAAAATTTGTATTGTTATCTTTCAGAAAAAATAAATAAATACTTTATTAGCTACTTAAAAAAAATTTGCATATAATTGGATAAGAATGTGACTACTTCTTTGGGGAAAAAACGGGTAAAAATCTACTTTTGAAATTTAAATGCATATAACTTTTGTAAAGATTTTTCAAAATTCTTTCTGTACACGATTTTGATATTTGTTGTTAATAAAATAAGAAATATTTAAAACATTTTGGATCCGCTATAGGGAAAAAACTTCACCAAGATACGTCCAGAAGAAAAAAAAAATTAGTTTTTGAAGCCCAATATCTCGTAAACTAAATATATAACCTATACATGCGATAATGTTTTTTTTTGTAGATCTTAACCAGCGAAATCCACTCATATAAAAATCTTTCGAATTGGTTAAGATATAACGAATTGGAATTGTTTTAAATATTTGTCATACCCGAGGTGTCCAACTTTGGGACCCTTTGAACCAGCCCCCGTTATGTCTATATAGACCAAGTTCAAAACTTAAGTCCCACTACACTTCTACCATCACTGTGTAAAATTTCATTGCAAGCCGACCAGCCATTCGCAAACTGTAGATTTATTTCTTGAATGGGACACTGTGCGACAGCTGGTTGCAAACAAATAATAATAAAACAATAATAAACATTACCACAGATTTCACTGAATTATATGCACTTAGTGAATAATAACTAAATTTTTCCAATTTTTAATAAATATTTTGATTGCTATTTAATACAATATTTGCTTTTCATTATTTACTTTATGCAATCATATGATCATACTGGAATAAGAAAAAAAAGGAAAAAATTCAGTAAAATTTGTAAGCACTTAATTTACGAACACTTTATTTTATCGATTTTTTCTCTTTTCACTGGATTTTTGTTAAAATAATACACAAAAAAAACTATCTCTTCTTCTATCGATGTTACAAGATCGGTTCTGTAGTTTAGAAGATCGAGATTTATTAACATTTATTTTGCGATTGTCATAACTTGTTCTAATTACAATTAGTAATTAATTTAACTTCAGTGTAAACACAGTTTAAGGACAGCTGTGTTTAATATTGACATACATTTTAATATCGATTGCAAATATATCATCGATATCTAACCTGTAATATTAAAGCACATGAAGTAGTTAACCACACAAATTGTCTGTGAACTAATTTTAAAAGATTTAACATAAATTAATAAAAAGAAAAATATGGATAAACTTACTGGTATAAGAAAAATATATATTAAAATATATATATTTATAATTTATAACAAATTTTTTATTATGATTGAATTTATTTTATATATTCTCAACTATTTTGTTTTTCCTACCAGCGTTAACTTGTGTTACCCAAAATGATATTTGTTCATTACGCATTATCTGCACGATGACCCGTGATAAAAAACATGAACTAGAACAGACCGATTATTATGGCAATACCGCGTTGTTAAAGGCTTGTTATTTGGGTAACTTGGAGGCGGTCATAACCTTGCTACAATTTGGAGCCGATATCAAAGCCGTTAATCATTTTGGTTAGTAAACGTAAATTAAAGTTAATGACTAGATACACTAAACTATTTGAAATTTAATATGACTTTTTTCTACCCTTTTATTCAACTATTAATTTAGGTCAAAATGCTTTAACTTTAGCCACTTATAGCGGTAATATAAAATTAATTTGTGAACTTTTACGTTTTTGCACTTATAAGGAATTTAATAAAACTACTTTAACACCAGCGTTGTGTGTAGCAACGTTGCGTCAAAATTGGCAATTAGTTAAATTTTACAAGGAACTAGATCGTTATAATACTGAGGATATACAGACAGCACATGGTAAGTGGATAGAAAATATCTATAGATTTTTGTTTAATGAAAACTGTTTGAATTAAATTAGCATTATTTAAACATCAAATTTTTTTATTTTTTATTTACTTGTGTTACACAAAAATTTATCAAAAATCGTAATAATATCGTAATCATAACTTATATCAAGTATAACTTGGTCTTGAGACTACGATAATATTAATAACTTATGTCGATACTAGATAATTTCTTATTTTGATGTAGATTTGATATATGAATGTCTTGATAAAAAATTGTGTAGTATATCCCTAATACATTGCACAGTGGTAACAATCGCAAATTAAATGGTAATAAATCTGAATATTCTAAACTGTTGGACCGATCTTGATGAAACTTTGAACACCGATAGACATTTGCAAAATAAATGTTTTTAAACTGCTGAACCTATTTTTATGAAACTAAGGACATCGATAGAGGAGGAGCTAAGCTTTAAGAATATTGTTACAGTGGGCCAAAGTTTACCACCTTAAGAGTGAAAAATATATCGGAGCTTGCAACTTTTACAAATATGAACGGATTTTAAATATTTAATATATTTAATTTATTAATATATTTAAACATATAAGACAAATAAAAACATTTCATTACCGTATTAAATTATCTCTTACGCTTTTAAAGCTATTTGACTTCTAAATATTAAATCTTCCATTTTTGGTCTTGACTTTTTTGCGGTTTTATCCCAAAACTTTTAAAATATAATTTTTAAAATTTTTTTAAAATTACTCTGAAATTCTCTATAATTTTTTAAATTACGATAAACAAAATTTCAAAACAGGTCTCAAAAATTGGAATTTTTTGTCAAAAGAAAGCTTTGTATATTTATTTTTTTAAATTTTTAAATTTTGTTGAACAAGTTCAATAGTTTTTGGCATTTTTTGAAAGACTGGCCCTCACAAAACGTGTAAGTGTAACTTCTAAAAGTTCTGAACGTTCATCTACATCCAGCAGTGGTCATATGATGTATAAATATAATAATGTATAAACTTTTTTAAATTTATAAAATAAAACCAAAACAAAAAAAAATGCAAATTTTGTTCAACAGAAACTTATCTCATAAACTTGAGACTGAATATTTTCGAACTGCTTATAGGTATCAAAGAATTTTTTGCACATATCATAAGATGGTTAATGAAGAATTGGTAAATGTAAAGGTCGGAAAAATATATATAATTTTACTGTATATTTTTAAAGGTCAAAATTTATGTTATTGAAAATATTTAATTTTTTTTTTCAGAAAATTACCTAGTGTAACGACATTTACCGATAGGCTGTCACAATTTTTTTTTTCAAAACCTTTAAAAACATATCGGACTAGCTTATTTCATTCCTAGAAGTACCGAAATCAACAATCAAAAAATTTTACGGACTCAAAAAGTCGAATTTTTCATCCAAAATGTATCATTTTCGACTACTGCTGGTTGTAGGGTGACATTCGAAACTTTTAAAGTTGCACTTGCATGCTTCCTTAAATTCCAGTCTTTCAGAAAATGTCAAAAATATTGAATCTTTTTTTTAACAAAATTTAAAAAAAAATGAAATATATAAAGTTACTTTTTTTTGGTAAAAAATTGCAATTTTTGAGACCCGTTTCAAAATGTTGACTTTAAAATTTTTTTTCTAGTTATCGATTTGAGATAATTACATAATATTTTCTTTAACATAATTCAGAAAATTCTCTATAATTTTTTTTCACCATATTTTCTTTTAAAATTTTAGATATTTCATTTTAAAAGTTATAGAACAAAAACCCAAAAAGTCAAGGCTAAAAATGAGAAATTTAATTTTTGTAGTCAAATAACTTTTAAAACATAAAAGATAATTTAAAACAGTAAGATTATTATTTTGCTTGCCTTGTTTAGAAGATCGGTTCATATTTGTAAAAGTTAAAAGCTCCGATATGTCAACTTTGGCCCACTGAAGCGCTGTCTGTGCTTCAGCTACACACTACAGCCAACAATATTCTGAAAGCTTAGCTCTTCCTATGTCGATGTCCCTAGTTTCTTCTAGACTTATTAACATTTATTTTGCAAATGGTCCCACTGTGGAGTGTGTATATGAAGCACACTCGTCGCTATAGTTGTCTAAAGTTGAAAAGCTATTTGACTTTAAAAAATAAATTTGTTATTTTTAGCCCTGACTATTATTTGTTGGCCCATCTCTTTAAAGAAAATTTAAATTAAAAAAATTGGCACCTTGTGATGTTTTTTTGAATGATTTGATAAGATAAAAAATTCAAGTCAAAAATATGAAATAGGTCTCAGAAATCTTTTACTTCCCAAAAAAGTTACTTTATTTACTAAAATATGAATAAGCACCCTACATCTAGCTGCGATCGAAAATCATAATCTTTTGAAAACAAAACCTTAAATTATTCGAGACTGCAAAAATTTGATTGTTGAATTTATATTTATAACATTTTCGTATAAAAAAAAAAAAAAAAAAAAACAAATTACCAATAATAAAATGTTTGATCTTGAAAAATATGTTAAAACATTTTATATATTTAAATAAACTGCCTTTTTAGATTCTTCATAAATTATTTTGCAAGGTGTCTAAATATTATTTTGACACCTATGACCGTTTCATAGATATTTGGGGAAAAAACAAGATTACAATAATATTCTGTGTGTTACTCATTTAAAATTAATTTAGTTTAAAATTTACGAAATAAGTTTCCTGTAAATATGATTTGCATTTATTTGTTTTATTTTAACAAAACTCTTTATAAATTATTAAATATTAAAATATTTTATATATCATTTTAAAGAAGACACAATTACCTTACATATGATATATTATAATGTGTCTTATATTTTCAACTTTTTAAATAAATCAATTTAAATTAATCAGCATGTAGAAAATTATTGAAATCTTCAGGTTTTCTTCCTTTATTGGCAATTCAGTGTGTGACAAAAGCCGTAGCAAAAAATATGTGGAAAATATAAATATTTCAAGAATTTTCTCTAACGATGCTCAAGTTTTAACAAGGTGATCTTTCCATTAGTTTAAAGGATCCAGATTTTTTTTTTATTTATTTTGCGATTAACCATATACATATTATTTAATAATTAAAATATTTTTCTTTTATACAATTTAGGCCTAAATTATGAGGACATTATGGGATTTTTAAAATTACGCAATACGACATGTCAACAACGTCAACAAAAACATATGCATATTTAAGTGCCTTCTTCTTATTTTGTTATGATCTATTATTTCTGATATATGTTTTTTGATCCTTGTTATTCTATGTTAATTTTGTGTTTTATTTATTGTTTAACATATAAATGATGATTTTTTTTTTAATATTTTCCTAAATTTATACTTAATAAAAAAATTTTTGCTTTATATTCTTTAAAAATCTTTTACATATTTTTTACTTACTCCTAATGGTATATCATAGGGATCACATGTTTCTATTGGTCTATAAAATTCCACTTGTGTATGAGTGTTATTTTGAAAACCATCTAAAACAATATAATTTTGTGTATCATCTTGTATGGGTGCGGCATTATGTTGTGTATAAGAGCCATGACAATCCTAGAAGAAAATAAAAGATGAAAAAAAAAAAAAAAAAATATTAATAAAATTGTAAAACAGAAACATATGTACATGCATTTATAATAATAAATAAAATTTTATCAATATGTTACCATAACAATTTTATTATTTATTTATTTATGGCACATGTTTATCAATAATCATAAATATTATTTCTTTAAGTGTATGTCACTATAAATTCAAATGTCTAGTAATGATATTATTGGGTACAAATAACATTTATACACCTCTTGCCATAGATTAATAACTAGATATTTATGTGAGAGACAAAAATCTAATTCAGTTTGTTGTCAGAAACCTAATTATTATAGGGATATTTGTGAAAAAATGTTGTGGTGTTTGTAAAATATCATAAATATTCACCACTTCACTACTTTGTTGTAAAAATGTACACAAAAACTTTTATTGTTTTATTTGGGTAAATCATATAAAATTTTAACAGGATTTAATATATAATAATTTTTTTTATAATAAATTCTCTATCACCGAATAGTTTATTGATTATTACGGTTGAAATTTAGTAAAAAGGTATGTATTTTTTGATACTAAAAACGTATTGAAAATACAAATCTGTATAGTTTCCATGGTGTGTTTTAATTTAAAAATAAATACAACACATCTAATAAATATTCACCAGTGACAATTCAAAATATAAAAAAATGATTAAGATATATTAAAATTTTATTTATAAAAAATATATTTTTCTATTTCAAGTGACGAAATGTCTCTAAAAATGCATACATATGACAGGAAAGCTGACAAAATCATAGGGTTAGAGGACTACGGCAACGAAAATAGATCATCAAGTTTGGCCACCAATGTTATGGTTTTTATGATCAAAGGTATGTTACTATTTCGAAAGCCGCTGCTGTACAGAAAACTTAGGAACATTTGTTTGGTCAGATACGTATTATTTTATTTTTTGTAATATATATATATATATATATATATATATATATATGTATATATATTTATTTACATTTATGTTGTCAAAATTTTATGGTGATTTTTTTTTTGGTATGTTGAATTTACACAGTACCCGTATGTGTGAAGAGAGAATTATTTTAATGAAATGGTTCTCTCACATAAACTTCTAATTGTATTCTATGCATCTTGCTATTTAAACGTTATTGGTATGTTGAATTTACACAGTACCCGTATGTGTGAAGAGAGTAATTATTTTAATGAAATGGTTCTCTCACATAAACTTCTAGTTGTATTCTATGCCTCTTGCTATTTAAACGTTGTTGGTTATAGAGTTATCTAATAGAAGTATTGGTTATAGAGTTACCCAATAGTAGTATTGGTTATAGAGTTACCCAATAGTAAACAATTGCATAAATATAACAGGGAAAAAATTAATTTCTATAGTTGTTAATAGTTATTACGAAAATTTATTAAGAAAATAAAGAAAGAATACTTTTTATGAAAACATTTTTTCTGGAAAAAAAACTTATTGTGAATGATGAAAAGTATTTTGACAAAAACAAAAAAAAAAAAAAAAATGACTAAAAAAGCATTTTGAAAAAAGATTTTTCTGAAAATACCTTCTTTGAAGTCAGTTCATTTTACCAAAAGCTTTATATTTTAGAAAAAAAACCTTTATAAAACTGCTTTTAAAGAAAAATATTCTTTTTTAAAGATCCTTATAAAATTTCTTTTATGGAAGCAAGAGTAAAAGGTATTTTGATTAAAAATGCTTGTTAGAAAAATCTTTTTTAAAAATATTTTTTTTAAGAAAATACTTTTTTTTTTTTTAATTAAAGTATTTTTTAATTTTTAATTAAAGTATTTTTTAATGAGAACAGAAAAAGTTTTTTTTATTAGAACTACACTTTTAGGAAAAACCCTTTATAAAAAAAGAACTTTTAGATAAAAAAGCTTTTCTAAAACAATAAAAACAGGGCTCTAGAAAAAGGTTTTTATATAAACTAACTTCTACATATAAAAAAGCTTTTTATTAAAGCATGAATTAAATTTTTTTTATTAAAAATGCTTTAAAAAAGCTTTTTTCAAAATAGTTTTTTAGGAAAATATATATTTTTTTTAATAAGGTATATTTTTTTAATGAGAATAGTTTTTTTTTTCAGAAAAAGCTTTTTATTAGAATTGCTCTTTTAGGAAAAGACCTTAATAAAAAATGACTAAAACAGTTTTTTAAAATAAAACAATAAAAACAGGGCTTTAGAAAAAGATTTTTATATAAACTGATTCCTTAGAAAACAAGCCTTTTAATAAAAAAGATTTTCTAAAACAAAAGAATAAACACTGGGCTTTAGAAGAAAGCATTTTATAAATATACATAGAAAATATTTATTCTTAGTAAAATCGTTCTATGAAATAGGGTCGAACTATGCAGCTTTTGTTGTCGAAAAGTCGAAATCGACTTCTTGGTTAGAAAATTGTCGAGAAATCGACTTTGTTGTTGCCAGATAGTCGAAAATAATAGGAAAAAATCGGAAATAGTTGAAAATAGTCCGAAAATGTCCAAATTAGTCGAAAATAGTCGGAAAAAGTTGAAAATAGTCGAAAAACGTCAAAAAAAGTCAGAAATGTGGGAATAAGTCTGAAACAGTGGGCAAAGTCGAAAATATTTAAAAGGAATTTAATTTAAAAGGAATAGTTTCTTAGCAGTTTTTGTTTAAACTATATCATCTAACTGTTGGAAATAGTATCGCAAACACATATTTTTGTTTATAACCAGCACTTTTATTGCATACATTGTCTGTTAACTAATCAATATATTTCATTATGTTGTATATATTTCAGAGTTTCTTAACGTTTTTTTTTTTTTTTTTTTTTTTTTTTTTTTAAGGAAAATAACAAAAAATGATCAAAATAAGAGAAAAATCTTGAAAATATCGTATAAAAGCGAATAAAGTCAGATAAAGTCGGAAAAATTCGAAAATAGTGGGAAAATGTCGAAAATAGTCGAAAATAATATCGCAAAAACATATTTCTGTGAGCAACCAGCACTTTCGTTGCATAGATTGTTTGTTAATTAATTAATATATTTGATTGTGTTGCATATATTATATTTTTTATTTATTTTTTTTAAAGAATAACAAAAAAAAAAAAAAAATAACAAAAAATAGTCAAAGGAGGCGACAAATCTCAAAAATATCCTATAAAATCGAAAATAGTCGAAAAGTCGAAAATAGTTGGAAAAAGTCGATAATAGTCAAAAAGTCTACTATTCCAAAATTGAAAAAAGTAGAACAATCGATTATTTAAAAATTGAAAAAAGTCGGCTATAAAACCCTACTATGAAAATAGATTGTAAAGAAAAAGCTTTTGAAGATTTTTTTATTTTTTTTATTTATTTGCTTTCTTTTAAATATCTTTTTATGTAAACAGTTATATACACATTTTTTGTGAAAAGACTTTTTCTTGTTAAAGCGTTTTTAGAATGGTTTCTTTTTTGTTTTTAATAGCTTTCTTAGAAAACTGTTTTATCAGGGTTTACACTGAAAATGTTATTTAAAAAAACTATATTTCATTCAGGGATAGAAAATGGAAATATTTTTCGGTATCAAGGAATAACTATCTAAAAAAAAAAACTATTTTAGGAAAAGCTTTTTTTGGGAACACCTTTTTTGAAAAAAGTTATTTATCAGGGTTTACATTAAAAATGATATTTAAGAAAAGTTTTTATATTTCGAAACTCTTTATATTTCATTCAGGGGTGGAAAATGAAAATATTTTTCGGTATAAAACAAATTTTAAAATGGCATTTTTTTAGTTTTTTAGTTTTTTTTACTTATCTACTACTCAAAGAATGTGTGCTCTTAAAATAAAATTAAAAAGAACGAAATATTCAAAGATCTATTTCTTAAAAGCGAGCATTTCAGTTTTAGTTTTTTTTTTAATTTTTTTAATCGAATTAGATTTTTACTTTCATTTGAATTTGATTTACAGAACATAGAAACATGTAATTTGTAGTAGTGATTATTTTGGAGTGATTCTCGTTTACAATTTTGAAAAGAAATAAATTATGTTATGCAAATGTTTCAATAATTAAAAAAAAAAAAAAAAAATCTTTTGGTTTTCGGTAATGGCAACTACTTATTAAAGTAGTTTCTTGGTAATGAGGTGTCATTATTATTTGCCTACTCTGTATTACATAAATAACTACTCAATAGTATAATAGCACAGTAATATTGCAATCACTTGGATGAGTTGGCTAGAGCGCTGGATTAACAACCAGAAGGTTGTTGGTTCAACCCCATTCTTATACAGTTAGTTTTTTATAACAAAATATCTAAAAAGAAATTTTATACTAAAAAAAGTTTTTGTCGCTTAGAAAATTAAGTGCGAGATGATTTACTGGGTAAGACGTTAGTCGTGGTTAATTTGTGCTCAAATTCAAATCTCAGTGATGGCAATTTTTTTTGTTTTTTTTTTTTATTTCCGTTTAGGTACATATTTTTGATTACCCTTGGAGTCTAAAAATAACTTCATGAACAAAAATAACTAGTTATTCAGGCAAAAAAATAAGTCATTTAATTTTGTTTCCATTTACACCAGGAAAGCAAAATTTTTTGCTGAGTACTTATGAACAACAAGTGTAAGGCTCGGTTTTATATTGTTCCTTTAGTGTATACTTAAGTGTAAACTTGGTAAAGAAACATTTAAGTTAAAGCTCTCACTTAAGTAATGTTTCGTTTTACAGTTTAAAACTTAAGTTGACAAGAAATTAAACAAACAGCTTTAAACTTTTATGTATTTACAATAGGATGGTACCAACTTTTTAAATATTTTTCTTTAAAAATCAAAGATATATTTTATTTATTCTAAAATGTTTTAGTTAATTTTTTATTGAATATCTTTTAATTTAGATTACTATTTGCTAATGGTAATCCCAAAAATCATTATAAATATCACACTTACTTTGGTGCCACTCTAATATGGCACCAAAAATATATAAAAAAATTTTAAATAACTTGAAAGTTGTGAAGAAATCTTAAACTTATTGAATGTAAATGGAAAAAGTGTTGATGCAAAAGATATAACCACAAAGAAAATATAAATTTAGAGTGTATTTTGAAATCTTTATCAAAAATAAAATAATTTTATTAGATTTTTATTTATTTTCAAAAAATATTTTTAAAATGTCAAACAATTTTCATACTTAGGAAAAACTTAAGGGATGGAAAAAGAATTTTAAATTTAATTTTAAGTTTTCAATCATGGAACAATTTTAAGAACTTCAGAACGATTTTGTCACTAAGTGAGCAGTACAATAATGGGCCTAAGTCTGAATCGAAAGTCTTTATAAACAAAAGTACATAAATTTCTATTATAGGTCTCTTTTCGAAAACTAAATATATTCCAAAATATATTTTCATTTAAAAAAGTTTATTTTTTTAATCCAATTATTGAATAACCAACTAATCGCTTGATGGTATCAAATGATTCGAGGGAGTACTTCGGACTTTTTAATGTTAAATAGTATAAAAATTTCCATCCCTGAGTTCATTAAAAGCCTCTTAATAAAAAAGGATTAATGTGTGATTCATTTCGTGGTAAATGTTCTATTGATTTCTGAGAATTGGATTATTGCGTACAGTGAAAAATATTTCTTTAAAGTCTTCTTTAAATACTACACAGTGGTTATAAAGAAGGACTATAGCTTTCATGAAATTAATTCTATAAGCACTCTGTTAGAATACAAGATGAGCTACAGGATGTCAGTATTGAACACCTCGATCTTAAAAAGATTTTAGAACTCGTATAAGTAAAGCTCGATTTCAAAACGACCTTTTGCAAAACTTTCGAATAAATTTCCCAGCAGCTTAGGAGAAACATAATTATAGCCATTTATATACCGTTACTTGATTTAATAAATATATACATCTTGCTCTCAAATTCTTTTACACTAGTTTTTCCTCAAATGCTTTTTCTTAAAATAACATTCCTTACAGCCTAATAATCTTATAAAAAAATCGAATAATATGTTATTTTTTATATTTAGAAACCTAAGAGCCTTAACTGATTTAAAATTTTTCCATAAATAAAATTTTTGTCTTGAATTTTAATATTTTAAATCTTTTTTTAATTTAAAAAAATTCTCACACACTCCAAACAGAAGCACACATATGTACATTGGGGTGGTCCCAAAATGAAAAGTATGGATGTTCCCAATTCGAATGAGAATATACTACATTCTAAGATTTTCACGCTGACATTAATCGTTCGTGAGCTGGATCAAAATAGAAGAGTTCCTTTTTTTGGGTTTTTCGGATTTTTTCGCATTTCTGCCAAAGAAACAATATCAATATTTGTTATCGCAAGAAAGGCCTTTGGAACACGCATTTAATGACGTAACAAAAATTTGGGACCCAATCAAAATGAGTCCGAAATTTTACAATTTGGATATTTGAGTTTTTCACATAATTATTCCAAAAAATAAGACCAAAATAATGCAATATAATAATCAAGCAATAATACCGAAACGGATTATGCCGTTTTTTAAAACTCAAATTTGTTCATATTAGATTTGAATTTTTCGAAAAATATTTTCCTTCATGTAGAAATATTTCTGTGTGATAAGGAATTAAATGAATTTAGCATCAAAATACGCATATTTTTGTAAGCTTTTTAATAACAGCCCAGCCGGAAAAAGAAGGGCTAAAGAGACATTCTAAAATGCTTTATTTAGGATCCACAAGGGATGCCGCTCGCATTTCAACACTATTTCTTTTTTACCCGGCTTGTTATTGAAGGCAAGGTCTTGCCTCAACCTTTCCAAAAAGAAACGAGAGGGCAATGACCCTTAAATAAATATACTCTCTTTTGTGCATTGCTATTTCAAAATAGTTTGAAATTTAATTTAAAAAAAAGACATGCGGACTACCTTCACTAACGACACTTAAAATGATACTAAATGATTTTATGCTTTGCAAGACTGGCAATTAAAAATATTTCAGTTTTTAACGAGAAAATTAACAAGTGAGTGTTACACTTTCTATATTGAAAGGGAAACAAGAATTAGTACCAGTTTTTTTTAAAGGAAGCCGAAGCTTTCTTTGAAGAATTTTCATAGAAGCCAAAGTGTAATGTGTTTAAAATTTTTTTAAAGAGGTGTGGAGGCATTTACAAAGGCCTGCAGCAATGAAGCACTAACATATTTTCCTGCTGAGATATAACTTAAGTTGAAGTGAAATACAAAATTTATGCTAATATGAGTATTTGTTCACAATTATACCAGTTAGTAACAAAGAGAGAGAGAGAGAGAGAGAGGGATTACTCTCTATGTATAACAAATTGTAAACAAATACACTTCTTGGCAGTTTTTGTGGGTATTTCACTTAAAGTTAATTAATTTCGTTATATATATATTATATATCATTAAAAAGCTTAAGAAAATATGCATATTTTGTTGCTAAATTCATTTAATTCCTTCTAATATATAAACATTTATATAGGAAGTATAATTTGAACAAGTTTGAATTTTAAAAAACGTAAAAAACTGTTTCGGTATAACTGCTAGAAGATTATATTGTATTATATTGGTATTATTTTTTAAAATATTTATGTGTAAAAAATTCAAATATCCAAATTTTTTATGACAAATTGCAAAATTTTGTACTCATTTGGAGTTGGTCCAAAATTTTTATTACGTCATTAAATTCGCGTTCCAAAGGACCTTCTTGCGATAGTAAATTTTCATAATGTTACGAAAGGATAATTTCAGGAGGAAATTTTTAAGAAACCGTATGTTTGAGCTGGGAACATCGTTATCTTATTTTCTCTCCATACAAACGGGGCCACCCTAATGTACATATGTTACATCATCGTTGTAAATTTATTCTATCCTTTAGATACAAGAATTATGGAATTTTTTATTCCCTTAGCATTTTTGTTTTGTTGTCAAAATGATACCTACAATATACTCACTTAAACGCTGTAAAAACAATAAAATAATAATTCAAAATGTCACCTGATGAAACACAAAAGAATACAAAAGTCGACAAAATAACGAACAAAAAATGTTGTAAATAAAGAAAGAATAAAAATTAAAAAAAATGGCTAAACGACACAAAAAACTGTTTCTTAAAAATGTGTAAAAAACACTTTGTGAAGTTAAAAATTTTGGTAGCAAAAATATATATACGTGTACTTACATATATATTACTTATCATGTGTATGGAATTAATTTCATGAATTTATTTACTAGCATTTAACAATCATGTTTAACATTCAGATATATTATTCATATATATGAAAAACAATCTCATTGTCTTTTAATATATTTAAGATATAATCATTCAACACCTATTCTGTATTTTTGAAAAAAATTTAAATAAGAAAGAAACTACATTATGTTACATTAACCTACATAGTGGGATTAAACCTAAAATTGTTGGTAATAAATCTGTACCGAATTAAAATATATAGAAGAGCTGTAGAGTTGTAGTGAAAATATTATGCTAATATGCTTTTTTGTGCAGTTTAAAAAAGTCGCTAAAAAATTTACTTTTTTCCATAAAATCTGTACTTCCGCATTCGTTTTAGACAATTTTATGTCAAATTGATCTAAATCTATTTTATGATTAAATAAATTCAATAAATTAAAAAAAAACTCGCGTGATATTTTTTTATTAATCCATAAAAATTTAACTTTTTTCTAAAATTTACCTCGAAAAAATTTCTTTATTAACCATTTATAAAGCCATGTCTTTTGAAATATGTTAACATTAAAAAAATAGTTTATTACAAAAACTTTGAGAAAAAAAGTAAAAGAATAGTAAAATATTTTTGTAAGAAATAGCAATTTTTTATACTAATTTCAAAATGCTGATTGTGAAAATTTTTCACGGCTAGATGAACTGAGGTAATAAAAAAATTCAGCATGTTATTTCGGAATATATTATAAATTACAGAATATTTAAACAAAATTTTTTCCTTATATATCTCAGGATTTATTTCCGAAAAACGACCCAGCAAAAACGTTGCTTTCCTGCAAAGCTAGCAGGTATAATTGGAAACAAAAATAAAATACTTATTTTTTGTCCGAATAACTAGTTATGTTTGTTCGAGTTGTCCATGTAGTTGTGTTTAGGCTCTAGGGATACTCAAAAATATGTATCTAAATGAAAATAAAACTAAAAAAAAAAAAAAAAATCAAATAAAAATTTTGCTGTTAGTGAGATTCGAACTTGGATACAAATTAACCATTCGTTTTCAATGACTAATGCCTTACTCAGTACACCATCTCGCAATTTAATTTTCCAAGTGACAAAAACTTTTTTTTTTAGTATAAAATATCTTTTTAGACATTTTGTTATAAAAAACTAACAGCATGAGAATGAGGTTAAACCAATAGCCTTCTGCTTCATCCTCGTGATTGCAATATTACTGTGCTAATATACCATTGAGTGCTGATTTATGTAATATAGAGTAGACAAATAATAATGACGCCTCATTACCAAGAAACTAATTTAATAAGTAGTTGCCATTACCGAAAACCAAAAAGTTTTTGCTGTGGAAATAAAGTCGAGGCATAATATAAAAAATTCAAGCGTAAATATCTTTTTAACTGCAAGAGATAACTTAGGTGAGTTAGCTTATTTTTTCTTTATCAAAGCTAAGCACTTTACAGAAATATAAAAAAAAAATAAAATCTTTGAAATCGGACTTGATTTGTAGAAGTTATGATTTTTTAAAATTTTTACATAGTTGAGATAGTCAACTTTGATACAGGATGATTTTTTTGAAAGCTTAGGTCTTTCCCTATAACCCTTCCATACATTTAAATTCAGTCTAACCACTAATTTAGAGGATACAAGTTTATTACCAAAAATTTAGCGTTTGGCCCCACTATTCGCTATAAGGCCGCATATGCGTGCCTTGGTATTTTTTTTCAATTTCCAATTAAATAAAATTTTTATTGCTACAATTTTTTCTTAAAACAAGAGTTATTTAATTTATGGTGAAAGTGACATTTCATGAGTTTAATAAGGTATTTATAGAAAGAATCAGTATGAATTAACAAGAAAAATTTGTATCTAAAAAATCTTAGCATTATTCGGGGGTTTTAAAGTAAGCTATTTTTCTTAAATTAGTTTGAGAACTATACTCCACATTTAAACTGGTAACAAATCATATATATCCATCTACTATTATGATGAAAAGTCCGGTTTTCAAAGAAAACATTTTCTGTCGAAAACCATTAGATTAAAAATTTCAGATAGATTATTCGTTTCCAGACTTATGTAATATTGACTTATGTAATATTATATACAATTCTTTCTGGATGATATCGATGAAGGTTAAACAACTTATAAAACTGTTTTTATACTTTTCGATATTTCGAGTATCAAAAAATAAATAAACATAACATAGACTAACCATGATATGGATTTTATTTCATTTTTCTTTTAAAAAAGGACAACAAAAAAGGACAACGATTTTTCTTTTTATTATGTATAAAATAGTAATGTAATTTATTGTTATAAATCAAAGAAATAAATGAAAATATAAAGATAACAATAATAATAAAACTTTACTAAATTATGCAAAAGTAACAAAAATTAAATTTACATACACATTACTATCAAATAAATTTTTTAAATTATTATTTCTACAAAAACAAGCATTAAAAATTATCTTGATATTTTTTCTTTTTTAAAAATGGGGCTTTTATACTCGTATTTAAATGCTGCTTTTTGTTTTGTTTAACAAAAGTTTAAAAGAATTGAAATTCATATTCAAAGTAATTAGCAGGGAAACCACAAAAATGCTCTAAAAAAAAGAGTTTTATGCATATTATATATGCAGCAAAACAGGAAAAATATGCTCTAAAAATGCAAAAATATGAGCTTAAAAAATAAAAAAAATTTTGTACATAATTTTTTAACAAAAATTATATTTTCCATTAAAACAAAGTGTTTTATTAATATTTTTTTATTGTATAACATAAAAACATAATTGAACTTCTATTTGCTTACATATCTAATTCTGGACATTATTATATTTTGAAATAATCAAAATTATCATATGCTTGCATTAAAAAAAAATAATAATAATAATGTTTTTACAATGCTTTTCGGGTAAGTTTAATAGCTAATACGTCCTCTATATTACATTTTAAAAATAGCCTTAATGTAGATCTATAAAAAATGGCTTAAAGAATATCAATTAATCTGTTTTTAAATCTACAATCTTGTTGCTACAAGTCAAGATTTTCAGCGATAAAATGGTATTCATTAAAGTTAATTTTAAATACTAAATATTTTTGGATTTGTTTTTTTTTTTTTTATAAAATCATATTAAAAAAAACAAATCCATGAGATATAAAAAAATATCCTCAAATTTCAAAATATGCTCTAAAAGCCATAAATGTACCTTCAAAATAACAAAATATAATAAAGCTAAGCGTTTATAGATACAAATTTTTCTTGTTAATTCATACTGATTCTTTCTATAAATACCTTATTAAACTCATGAAATGTCACTTTCATCATAAATTAAATAACTCTTAATTTAAGAAAAAATTGTAGCAATAAAAATTTGATTGGAACTTGAAAAAAATACCAAAGCACGCATATGCGGCCTTATAGCGAACAGTGGGGCCAAACGCTAAATTTTTGGTAATAAACTTGTATCCTCTAAATTAATGGTCAGACTGAATTGAAATGTATGGAAGGGTTACAGGGAAAGAGCTAAGCTTTCAAAAAAATCATCCTATGTCAAAGTTGACTATCTTAACTATGTAAAAATTTTAAAAAATCATAACTTCTACAAATAAAGTTCGATTTCAAAGATTTTTATATTTCTGTAAAGTGCTTAGCTTTGATAAAGAAAAATTGAGCTAACTCACCTAAGTTATCTCTTGCAGTTAAAAAGATATTTACGCTTGAATTTTTTATTTTTTGCCTCGACTTTATTTCCACAGCAAAAACTTTTTGGTTTTCGGTAATGGCAACTACTTATTAAATTAGTTTCTTGGTAATGAGGCGTCATTATTATTTGCCTACTCTGTATTACATAAATCAGTACTCAATAGTATAATGGCACAGTAATATTGCAATCAGGTGGATGAGTTGGCTAGGGAGCTGGATTAACCACCCGAAAGCTGTTGATTTAACCTCATTCTCATGCTGTTAGTTTTTTATAACAAAATGTCTAAAGAGATATTTTATACTAAAAAAGGTTTTTGTCACTTAGAAAATTAAGTGCGAGATGGTGTACTGAGTAAGATGTTAGGCATTGAAAACGAATGGTTAATTTGTATTCAAGTTCGAATCTCACTAACGGCAAAATTTTTATTAGTTTTTTTTTTTAGTTTTATTTTCATTTAGATACATATTTTTGGGTATCCCTAAATATGCACTAAAAATCACTAAATACAAAAATATGCCGTTAAGGGTAACATATGCAAAAATATGCACTTACAAATGGATGCCAAAATGCTTTATTTAACTTCAATCTGGGGACATCGATAGAGGAGAAGCTAAACTTTAAAAATATTGTATTTGGAGCACGAACGGTGCTTCAGTGGAACAAAGTTGACCACCTCGAGAGTGAAAAACATAAGGAGCTTGTAACTTATACAAATACGAAACGATTTTAAATATTACATTATGAATATTACATTTCAGAATTCTTCTAAACAAGACAAATGTGCTTAATATACTGAATTATCTCTTATGGTTTAAAAGATATTTGACCTAAAAAATTAAATTTCTCATTTTTGGCCTTAACTTTTTTGCGTTATAGGGCAATAACTTAAATAAAAAAAATCTAAAATATTTTAAAAAATATGCTGAAGTTTTCTATAATTTTCTGAATTACGCTAAAGAAAAATTTGGTAATTATCTCAATTTGATAACTAGAAAAAAATTGAAACAAGTCTCAAAAATTGCAATTTTTCTTTGCCAAAAAAGTACCTTTATATATTTTATTTTCATAAAAAATTTTGTTAAAAAGTTCAATATTTTTTAATATTTTCTGAAAGACTGGACGTTAAGAAAGAGTGTAACTGTAATTTTGAAAAGTTCTGAACATTCAGCAGTGGTCGAAAATTATCAATTTTAGAGGAAAAGTTCAACTAATTGAGACTGTAAAAAATGTTGGTTGTTGATTTCGGTACTTCTGGGAATTAGATTAGTTAGTTCGATATGTTTTTAAAGGTTTTGCAAAAAGTTGTGACAGACTAACGATAATTTCGTCACATGAGGCAATTTTTTGAACTAAAACTCATATTTTCAGTAACAAAAATTTTGACCTTCAAATATTGGTCCACAAGATCTGCTATGTTGCTGCCAAAAAGAGACAAGGGAAATAACTACAAGTTGTACTTATATTATACAACTTGTTATTTAAAATTATAATTTGAATAAAAACTTCAGCCTTGAACAAAAAAAAAAAAAAAAAAAAAAAAAAAAAAAGAAGAAAAGTGTTAAAAAACTCATATTTAATTCATTTTTGCTAAAAATGTCAACAGTAACAGTTGTTAAACACTTAATAATTACACTTGATTTTGCTCATGTTACACCTGAGAGAAAATTGCAGCATGAAAAATAGTAGTTTGAAAGTAATTTAATCTGATAACAGAAAAGAAAAAAGACGAATAACATTTATTTTGTCTATTATATAGAAAATCTAAAGAAATATTTTGTTATAATCTAATTAAGTTAATTACAAAATGTTTAACTTGCTGAAATATATTATACGTTTTACTTACTATGCACATAATATTTATCATATATAATTAAAAAAAAAATTGTTACAAACAAATTTGCTGAATATTTTTTCTTTGTATTTAATTAAGGAAATAAAAAAAACAGACCTAATTTATTTATCATGAGCTTTTAGATTTGTAAATTTTTATGTCAAACAATTTGTGTTTGCCATATATTTTACCCTTAGTCTACATGTAGATATTTTTATGTTGGCAATTCTCAAATTCATTTAAATTCAATTAAGTTAATTACAAAATGTTTAACTTGCTGAAATATATGATACAAATATATCATGTGTTTTATTTACTATGCACATAATATTTATCTGATATAATTTAAAAAAATTATTACAACGAAATTTACTGAACATTTTTTGTTTGCATTTAATTTAGGAAATAAGAAAAACAGACCTAATTTATTTATCATTAGCATTTAGTTTTGTAAATTTTTATGTCAAACAATTTTTGTTTGCCATATATTTTACCCTAAGTCTACATGTAGACATTTTTATGTTGGCAATTGTCAAATTGTCTTTAAAATGTTACGTGTGGACCAATAAGAAATCTGTTGTGCAATCTATTTCGCAATAAATGTTTAAACACAAAGCTGAGTAATAATGTTTAACATAAAATCCCAGCAAAAACTTTTTGGTTTTCGGTAATAACAACTACTTATTAAAGTAGTTTCTTGGTAATGAGGCGTCATTATTATTTGCCTACTCTGTATTACATTAATAAGTACTCAATAGTATAATAGCGCAGTAATATTGCAATCACGTGGATGAGTTGACTAGAGCGCCGGATTAACAACCAGAAGGTTGTTGATTCAACCCCATTCTGAAGCTGTTAGTTTTTTATAACAAAATGTGTAAAAAGATATTTTAAACTAAATAGAGTTTTTGTCGCTTAGGATGCTATGTGCGAGATGGTGTACTGAGTAAGACGTTAATCAGTAAAAACGAATGGTTAGTGTGTGTCCAAGTTCGAGTCTCACTGACGGCAAAATTTCTTTGTTTTTTTTTTTATTTTTGTTTTCGTTTGGGTACATATTTTTTAGTACCCCTAGAGTCAAAAAATAACTACATGAATTTGTGGAGAAGTCGAACAAAAATAACTAGTTATTCGGGCAAAAAATAAATAGTTTATTTTTGTTTCCAATTATACCTGCTAGCTTACCAGGAAAGCAAAGTTTTTGCTGGGATTTTGCTCCTTTTTACAAAAAGAAAAGTGCAAAATAATTAATTATATTTTGATAAGAAAAATAAAGAATAAAAATGTGAAATAAATTTAAATTTTTGATAAGAAAAGATAATTTAACATATAAATTTCTTATACGTACGTTTGCTCCGCACCATAACACAAAGTTGGAAATAAAATTGTTTTCCCGTTATTCTGCCAACGTTATTTTTAATGTTAAGAGAAAAAAATTTCTTCGTGTAGACGTAGGGTTAAGTTTAGTTTAATTTGGTAGCAATCGAACTTATCATAGTGTCTACATTAGAGATTTTTTTTATCAAGACAAACGTCAAACGCGAATTTGTGGAAGGTGGCAACAGTTGCACAAAAACAACAATATGGGGTATTCATTACTGTTTTTTATATATGCAGTTTGACAAGTGTAACAACCAAAATAATAATCAACTGTTTAACTAAGGTTACCTTGTATATATTCGCACTGATTTTGACGTTTGTTTTGATATAAATTTGCCTAATGTAGACACTAGGTATAGTTCTTCTAAAACGAATTTATAGTTCTACTAAAACAACAATAATGCGAAATTATAATTTTTTTTTATATATGAAGTTTGACAGCTATATAATTTTAGAGTATTGTTTATGATTTAAGTTTACATAATAAATCTTATTTAAAGCTTTAAACATTCGTAATTCGTTACGTTTTTTTTTTTGCTTGAATTTTTGGTTTGGCATTATGAACAAAAAGTTTTTTAATGTCAAGAATTTAACTTCTTCTCCAAAGCAAATATATCATAGGTTCTTAAAGGACATTCTAAATGAGAGGAAAAAATGTAAAAACCTTCAATCCTTCTCCTGCGGAAATCCTTTTTAGTTTGAGTTTACACAAGGCAATTTTTCTTGCTTAAATTCTGATTTCGTGTGAGAGCTAAAAAAGGGGCCAACTTCCTCAATACCTATAAAACTCTTGAAAATTTGTTTATTTGTTAAAAACAAAAAATATTGTATTTTTAAATTAAATTTTATTAATAACTAAATAATTTATTATAATTTTTCATATTGCAAAAAAAGGAGTTATTCGTAAATATAGTTAATAGAAAATACTCTTTTTATTCATTCCCTTTTAACAAATTTAGGACTAAAAACATGGTCACTTGTTAGACCTTAGGTCTGTTGAATAATTTATTTTTCCAAGCCTATAAAAAACATGCTTGTGTGTGCTGTTTATCTCTTATAGTTTTTAAGTTGCTTGCATTTGAAATTTCAACTATCTCAATTTTAACAAATCTTGCTCAAGTTTTTCAATATATAGCCCAATATTTTAATTCGATTAAATTTCAAAGTTTTTGTAAATCCAACCAACAGATTAGAAGTTACAGATTTATTTCTAAAAAAATTTCGGTTCTGCCCCATTGTGCGTCGTTCCAAGAATTACACCATCCATATACATTTGTATATACAAATGAAATATGTTTGTCTGTTTGTTCGCTTATAGACTCCTAAACCACAGAACCGATTTTCCTGAAATTTTTACAGTAACATCACATTAGCCTTTTTTGATAGGCGCAGGGGAAGTGGTACCCCCATAGGATATCAATATTAAGTATTGGATATCTTAAGAGCCGCTGCACACATTTTCTTGAATTTTTTCTTCTGAACAACGAAATTGAAGTAAGATAGCTGCAGGGGAGTGGTACCCCCCCAAAGGACGTCAATGTTTAATATCGCATATCTTAAGAACTGTTATAGTGACAATGTTCAAACTTGGTAGGAGTTACTCTTATGATAAACTACACCTTTCTAAACAAAAATAAAGGGGGTAGGTGCATTTTTACAAAAGCATCCTGCGAACCACAAAAATAAAATATAACACTTATTTTGTCGATAAGGCCAGGGGGCAGTACCCCCATAGGACGCAAATATTGAATTATTTAATTGAATTAGTTACTATTCATAATATAAATAAATATATATTAAAATATTTTTTTTTGGTTAAAAGTGTATATTTACATAAAAAATATATTTGTATTTTTTCACAATTATTTTATTTTAACAGTGCAGCGAAGCGCACCGGGTTAAGCTAGTAAATTATAAATTGTGTGCGAAATATAAAAAAATCATATAGAGGACTTTGTCAGTTAATAAAACACATTATTTAATATGCACTAGTGATTGCGTTTTTTTTTTTTTTTTTTTGAGATATAAAGTTGTTGCAGCAAATGAGTGATTTGTAATTATCAAGGCAACCAAAAATATGCTCTCGCAAAGTGTTTTATGCGCAAAGTGTTTTATTCTATTGGATGCAAAATATGCTAAATTATGAAAAATTATTCTCTTAAGTATAAAATATGCAAAAATATGTCATTTAAATTGGTAAAATATGCCATAAAAATATTTTCTATGAAAATATGACAAAATATGCTGAAAAGCTCAAAAAATATACAAAAATATTTCGTTGGGATCAAGATATGCAAAAATGTGCTGTAACAAATCGTTGCCAAAATTCTTTAAATTGCCTAAAACGCATAAGTAACTAACAGTTTGGTTCATTTGAAGCCTCAGGAAAAAAAAAAAATATATGATTTTGCGTATTTTTGTTTGCTCTGGTAATTATTTAATACTCTTTTTATTTATTAATGTCCCCAATAAATAAGTGACAAAATAATTTAGTATTGGGTATATAATTAATAAACATTTTGTTACATTTCTTTTGTTTAACCATTCATATTGAATTTCTATTTCCATTATAATTTAAATTTATTATTTTGTTATTGTATTACTTTAGGGAAAATTAATCTAACCATTATTGTTGTTCTAATAAAAAATAATGGTAAATTTTAAAGGATATAAAATTCAAAACAAAAACCAAAGTATCTAAACAGAGATTTTTATTTGATAAAAAGGGTCTTAGTTTAAAAAATCAAAAACAAAAAAAAACAAATCTTTTGTTTCCCTCAGCAAAAGATAAATAAAATTGTTGGGGATAAAAAAGTGTTAAAAAAAATTATAACATAAAAAAAAAAATCAATAATCACATTGTATTTTATTTGTTAAAAAAAAATAGGTTTTATTATTTGTTGTCCACAGCTTTCCAAGGTATAATTTTTTATAAAAAATTTATATAGAAGTTTTGTTTCTTAATTTCCATTGTTTTGGAGTTTTGTTGGAATTTTTTAAAGAAAAAGTTATGTTTATTATATTTTAGTTTGAAACAAAAGTTTTGGCTTGAGTAATATTATACTACTATATTCACACTACATTTTGGGTAATATGTTAATCTATATCCTACTTTATAGACTATATTATGGAATAGACTGTATACTATATTATAGACTTGTAAGTAGAACTGTTCATAGACTATAGTCTAGATTCTATAATCTAGTCTACAGTCCTTAAGCTAAACTATAACTTAATTAATAAATTAGCCTATAGAATAGCCAGTAAACTGTTTAAAAGTCTAAAGTATAAACAGCCTAGTATATATTGTCATAGATAAATATAGATAACGGATAAAACATTCTTAAAATCAGATTTTTCTTAAACGGAATAAATTTTACAACTATTTCGTTTATGAAGTTGATGTTATGGTCTTTTGACTTTTGTTAATATTGATGTCATTTTTGAAGATATGAATATGAAAGTTTTTGAATAGATGTAATTTGGTTCAGTTCATTATAATTTAGTAAAAAAAATTAATTTTTTTAGTAATTACGGCCTTTTGCAATTTTATTCTAGTTTATTGTCTAGTCTATATTTTTTATAGTTTATATACTAAACTATAGACCAGTTAACAGTTTTTACTATAGACTGGCTTATAGACTCAACTATAGACTCGACTGTAGAATAGTTTATAGACTCAACTATAGTCTAGTCCATAGACTCGATTATAGTTTAGATTATATAAAAGCACTTTATAGACTAATCTGTATACAATCCACTAATCCATAGACTGGACTATATACTAGACTATAGAATAGTTTATATACTTTATAATCAGCCTAAATTGCAATTTTAGGGTATTTTAAATAAGTCTTATATCCACACGTAGAGAAAAACATGGTTACAGCATTAAAACTATAATAATATTATGTTCTCATTGTAAATTTTATTGAACTTTAATAACTTTGTATTCATGATAATATTTTTGCCAGAAACAAAATTTTCTTGATATTAAACATATCATTACTTCTACAACCATTAAATATTTGCAGTCCTTTTCCTTGTTCTTAAACCATATTCTGTTTTTCAACCATATTAATATTATTGTTCCTATAACAGTAAAATGTTACAAATAAATATAATACTTATCCTTTTCACAAACTTAGTGGCAAATTCCAATACTGGGTTGTTTATATATATATATATATATATATATATATATATATCTATATATATATGTATATATATATGTATATATACATATATATATATATATATATTTTTTTTTTTTTTAATATTTGTTTTCCAATTTTAATCTAATTCTCATTTAGTTTATATATGAATAAATATAAATAGACAAGGTTTGGTTATACCTCGTGTGATTCAAGCAATATAAGATATTTTATATATGAATAATATGTCAATGTTATTATTATTATTATTGTTATTATTATTATATATATATATATATATATATATATATATATATATATATATATATATATATATATTCCATCTTTATCATATATTGATAAAAATTATTATATATATAATTTTTCCATAAAAATTTTATAAAAATAATAATAATTTTTATTAATATATAATAAGATGAAATAATAATATGACAAAATGAAATAATAATATGATAACATTGGACAACTATATGATAACTTGAGGTAATAATATGATAAAATGGTATCATAATATGACAAAGTGATACAATAATATAATAAGATTGTTCAATTATATGTAAAAATCGGATACAATATAACAAAGTAGAATCATAATAATTATTAGTTATAATCATTTCTATTTTTTGCTGTGATCATATGTTTCAATCATAATATGTTGCCCTTAGATTATGGTCACTACAACTATATTTTTTTTCTGCGTATACTAACACGTATGTAGGATTTAACTACTTTTAACTGATATATGATAATATGATGTAATAGTATGATAAAATGGAATCAAAATATGACAAGATTGTTCAATTATATGTAAAACTATAATCATAACATGAAAAAAGAAACCATAAAATCGGATACAATGTGACAAAGTTGAATCATAATATTTATTACTTAAGATCGTTTCTATTCTTCGCTGTGATCATATGTTCCTATCATAATATGTTGCTCTTACATTATGGTCACTACAACTATATTTTTTCTCTGCGTGCATGCAACACTGCTAGAACATTTTTCTTTTCTTTAAGGGGTGCTTTTTATTGTTAAGTTTTAGTTGTATCTTTATTGTTGGGGTCATAATTATAAATATTATTTTGGTTTCTATTTTAAGTAATTGCATTTAGCTGACTTAAAACTCCTGGGGGTGTTAAAGACTTAATCACATAATTTTATCTTCAATAAAGTTTACAAAATTTATTTATTTTGTGTATAAATTTAAGGCAAGTGTTAATTGTTTGCATAATTTAGTTAAGGGAATAAACTTTTACTCTAATATTGGAAGTTTCCCTTTTCCTTTTCTCTAATTTAAATTTTTGTTTTAAGAAAAAAAAAGTAATAAATTTTCCCTCTTGAAAGTATGTATTAACAAGAATTTAAAATGCTGTTAACTTAACAGTAACTATGTGGATAAAGTAAAAAGTCAAAGTAAGATATAAATCTTAAAGACAAACAAGTTATGATATATTCGGCTGTGCCAAATCTTATGTATTCTTCACCTGTGTTGAGATGTGATACATATAAATGAAATATATTTATCTATACTATACCTTTCTGTAAACACTAAAAACTTCAAATAATTTGAATTTTCTGATAAAGTTGAAATATAATTAAGGTTCTATAAATCCTTATATATAATAAAAATGATGTGTAAGTTTGTTTGTTTATCTGTTTATTGGTGTGTCAATGATACAGAAATAGTACCAGTGCCATAGGTGATTATAGACTTTATTAGATCTCGATCGAAAAATCACACCCACAGTTTACGCCTACTTTAAAAAAAAACTAATGAATGAATTAATGAAGCTATTTACATGAAATATGACGCACAGATAGTGCTTGCACTGTAAAATGTTATAGGTTATGTTGGTTCTTGAACGGATGCCATGACCCAGATTTTACGATTAGCTTAAAATAGATCGGAGCAAGGGGTGTAGTATGTCCAAAATAAAGCAAATAATTATTATGGCATATCTAAGGAACTATAACAGAGTGAGCCCTCAAATTTCGTGGGAATCTTTATATCATATCGCATTAAAGAAAGTAAATATTATCGCATCAAGTAGGGTAGCGAAGCAGACCGGCAAAAGCTAGTAAATAAAAAATTTAATACTTCGAAATTTTAAAAAAGTTCGCACATATTTAAGAAGGATATAATCACTTTGGTGCAGAACAAATATTATATAAATATAAGACATTAATAAATTAAAAGAGGGTATGACGGAAAATTTATGGACCGATTTTGAAAAAAAAAAAAAAAAATATTTGTGGTAGATAGGTATAGGATCTTCAAAAAAATCTAATCACGCGTTTTGTGCTACAACTCGGTTAACGCTGGATTTAGTTTTCAAAAAAAAAAAAAAAAACTCTTAAAAGAATTTCCGACTTTTCTGAGAAAGAATGAAGTTTATAGCATCAAAAAGTTAAAAAAAGCAAATATGCCTTAATTTATTATTGTACTCATGAAAACAACAACTATAAGGGAAGCAGACATTAAATAAATAAAAAAAAAAACAGATTTGCCAATAACTCGATTTGGTGGATTCAAAAAATCAAAGTTCAAGAAAAATATTTGTGATCGTTTAATATAAAAACCAACTCCGTAGCTTATTTAGAACTTGGATATCGGTCAAAAGTTCATTTTAGTCTACATCGCTATAATTAATGGATTGACAGAAAATTTAAGAAACAATTTTCCGATTTTGCTTTGCAAAAACCAAGTCCCTAGCTTCAAAAAATCGAAAATACAGTGCAAGCTCGGTATTCGCTATTACCCATTATCGCGACGGCTTAATTTTTAAAATTGAAGATTCTATAATCGCGACTGTTTACGAAAAATGAATTCTAGTTTCGCGACTTTTATCTGTTTTTTAAATTTGATTACAATGTCTATAAACAAAAAAGGGAAATCCCCGTCTTTTGGTATATTAACTTTTTTGGATGATTGTGATATTCAATTTTGATCTTTCAACAATTGGTACACTTGCAGCTCAAATTGGTACGGAACATCTTTTCACGAATGCTGACATAAACAAATGGATTCAAGAAGAATTTACTTTACACATAAGTAATGAGGAGCAGAATCGGAAGATTTATACGATAGTTGTCATGAAAAAAACAAAATTAAAGCGGACGATTGTATGACATCGATAAACATATCCATAAAATGGGCTTCGGAAATTGATAAGCCAACAACAGCACTATATGAACTACGTGATTCAGTTGTTATTTTAAAAAAATATTTTCCAAAAAGCAACTCAAAATCTCCAATTTCTTTAAAAATGTTTAAAATGTAAATATATCAGTAAAAATAATTCTAATTTTAAAAATTACATAACACTTTTCAATAAAATTTTGGGTTCTACTATCGCGAAAATTCAGTTTTCGCGACAGGTCTGGTTTTCAATTAGTCGCGAAAATCGAGCTTGCACTGCATATCCGCTATTTTCAAACTGGATTTTTTCCGATTTTCAAAAAAACATTTTTTGGAAAAATTATCTGAATTTTTGATTATATATCATATATCTATGTTATCGGAAGGCATCACAAACGCCATTTAAACCATTTTTAACTCGAAAAACTTTAAAAACTGTTTTTTTTTACATATCTCCGCCATTTATGAACAAATCTTCCTGAATTGCAACAAAAAATTTCTCAAAAGGATTTCCGATCGTTTGACTCATATATTATATATGACAGTTATCGGTGGGTTTCACAAACAACCATTTCAACCGACGGACGGATATCCAGACAGATGGACATTGTCCTATCGACATCATTTCTCATAAGGGTCTAGAAAATATAAACTTTTTTCTAAATGAAATGACAAACTTACATATACCGTTTACACCTGTGGTGAAGGGTATAATAAAATAAATTTGTTTCAAAGTTTAAGAATAAGTTTATAAATATAAATACTAAAAGTATGTATAAAAAAGTTTGTCTTTGTTTAGTTTAGTTCCACAAAAACTTTACTTAAGTAATACTTTAAACATTAAGTGTTATTAAAAAAGACTTTTATATTTATTTTAAGAGGAAAATAATAATCAATTAAAGTTAGAAAAAAGAAATTGAAAGCCAGCTGGGTAAAATGAAAGATTTTCGAATTAAGCAATTTTTAGGTAAAGAAATTAATTGTAGCTTATGTATCTAAATATGTACTTTTATCATCGAGAATTTGTGTTTGAAATTTTTATTAGTTTATGCCAACATATATATTACATTACACTGGTACATATTCGTATAAACGCACATTAATTTTTTAAACAACTTACGAAAGATAATTTTTTAAGTTATTTATTGACTTCACTGAAAAAATTAATAACAAAAAACTTAAGATGTATTTTAAATATTTTTTATTGTAAGTTTAGTAATTTAATGCCATTTTTTATGGCATTTTTCTATATACGCACTTAAACTAATGAACCAATGTTTGGATAACTTTAAAAATTAGGTCCGGCATTGATTCGACTAATTTTTGAAGAAAATCACTGTCAACTTCTTCTCAGGCTTCTTTAATTTTTAGTTTTAACTCCGTTATTCTTATTATCGTTTCATTCTATGCATTTCTTGAGTAAACTTTACGGGCCATGTACCCCTACCGATTTTCCATTGGATTTAAATCCGGACTGCAAGCCGGTCAGTCCAATAGTGGAATACTATGTTCGTTAAACCACTATCTAGATTGGTTCGAGACATGGATTTAAGCATTATACTATTAAATTATGAAATCTTCATCCATAAATGAGGGAAGAGCATCATTCATTCATTATTATTATATTTTATTATTTATTTTAGTTGTAACAAAACATATTTTAGATTTTCTGCAGCAGAAAAAGGCTGCCCAATCCATAACACTGCCTTCAACGAAATTGCGTTTCGACATACGAATTTCGTTCGACCTCAAATCATGCCAATAGCAAGAACATGAATCGGGACCATCCAAATTGAATTTCTTTTTATCAGAAAAGATTACTTTATTCCATTCATCTATCCATTTTATATATTTGCTCGCGATTTTCCTTATGATGCTGTTTTAACATTGGCTACGCAAAATGTGTGCAACATGTTTGGAAGTGACAGCAAGT
Source organism: Protocalliphora azurea (assembly GCA_932274085.1). Taxonomy (NCBI): domain Eukaryota; kingdom Metazoa; phylum Arthropoda; class Insecta; order Diptera; family Calliphoridae; genus Protocalliphora; species Protocalliphora azurea. Next base: position 37,049,178 of record OW026521.1, read on the forward strand.
TGAAGTTTATTTTTTATTTGTGTAGCATTTTATTTATTACGTGTGGCTTCTTCTTTTATTTTTGATTTCCGCACTCCGTGTTTTCGCTCTTTCTTAAGAAAGCCTGGATCACGAAAAAATTTTATTTGAATATTTTCCTGATCTGTAAGAAAAGTTCTTTTTGGCATCCTTTAAGCTGATGAAATTTCAAAAAAATTTCCAGTAAACAGAGATGTTGTCATCAGAAACTTATCTTAAGTGAAAAAAAACAACAGTTTTGAAATTTTTTATTTATTTATTTTTTTTTTTTTGCAATAACTGTTTAGACATATTTTTCTCGACTGCGTTTATAGGAATATTCCACTGTGTTCTGATTGCTAAATTAAAAAAAAGCAAGAAACAAATATTTCTTACATAAAAGAAGAGTACCGTTATAAAACGAGTCATTGTAACAACACAATATTTTTTTTTTGGTTAAGAGAAATGAATATACCTCCAAGAAAAACACAAATTCTAAATGCGTTTATAGTAATATGCACCAGTGTATACATGTATATAAATAATATATGTCTACCCAAAAAAAGTTTTAAAACGTTAAAATTCCAATATCAAATATGCCCACTATACACGTACAATCATTCGTTGATTGTAAACGTTGAGTATATAATTTTATAAATTAATAATACGCAAATATTACATGATTCGATTACAAAATGTAATCATGTAGTTGTGGTTAAAAACAATTTATGTTGTGCATAATAAATAAATACTTGTAAAACCTTAATGCGGTTAACCGTAAATTTAACACATTTTTATTGTAGAATTTTGTTTACAAGATACTAAAGTAGTTTTAAATAAATGAATAAAAAGTGTACATATTTTCCAGAAAAACTTTTACAAAATAATAAATAGAAAAAAATTATGTAAATATTCTTTTTACATTTTTAAAAATTGTTTTCTATATTTTCTTTTTTTATTCTTTTCTTACAAGAATATTTTGATAAACGTTTGATTTAGTTTAAAAGTAAAAGTTTTCTTTAGAAAAGTTTACGTTGAGTACATTTTGTGATAGATGTCAAGATTTGTTTATTCAACAGTTCTTTTCTTTTCACTATTCCTGAGAATCTGAAATGTTTTCTATTGTACATATAGTAGTTGTTTATTAGTTTTAAAGGGCAATATAAAAAAATTTCCCACTTTCTACACGCAGAGAAAAAATATAATTGTAGCGACCATAATCTAAGAGTAAAATATTATGATTGGAAGATATGATTACAGCGAAAAATATAAATAATTATACGTTCATTTTGGTTTGTTTTTTCATGTTATGATTTTAGTTTTACATATAATTGAACAATCTTACTACATCGTTATCCCATTTTATCAGATTATGATTTGATGTTATTATATTATTATTCTATCTTATTATATTATTATTCTATCTTATCATATTATTATCCCATGTTATCACATATTTATCAAACATTATAATATTATTCTTTCATTTTGTCATATTATTATTCCATCTAATCATATATTAAAATAAAACGTATTAATAATGTTATTTTTATAGATTTTTTTTAGAGAGAAGAGTTCATTAGCCAATATATATATATATATATATATATATATATATATATATATATATATATATTATATTATTTTCTTTAATATTATTTTAGCTTTAGCCCTGAAAATAAATAATATATCTCTTTTTTCTACAAATACAGTTTCTATTCTTAGCACTTTTTTCTAACATCATTTTTTATTTTTAGCACTTTCTAGCATTTTTCTTTATAAATTCTACCACTTATTCCCACATAGATTTTGGCAACACTGATTACTCCAAAACTTCATAAAAAAATTAACAAAAAGGAGAAATAGTCAGAACTAAAAAAAAAGATTTAAATTAAAGCCAACATAAGCAAGTCTTTAGGGCAAAATAAAGTTTGCTAGTAAATTTAATTTCTTATACGTGTTAAAAAAGGACAGAGAAAACAAAGTTTCAATTCAATTTGTATTTAACTATAAGACAAAAGCCATCCTTCAATCATTTGTACACAATCCCTTGTTTGTCATTTCATCTTAAGTTTAACACTCTTTTATCAAAGTGTTTTAAGTTTTCCTTATAAAGAAATTATTAATATGTCATAAAAGTTTTGTCAAACATTTTTATATTTTCGAAAATGTTTTAAGGGTAAAATACTTTATTTTTCAAAAAAAAACAATGATGACATAGAATCTAATAAATTAGATTATTAATAAAATAGAAAGAATAATGTAAAACAAAACAAAAATTACATTATCAATAAACTGTCAAATTGCAAACCTTATTCCAAGTCTACACGTAGACATTTTTATGTTAGCAATTGTCAAATTTTATCTCTCTTTTTAAAATCTATTTCGCAATAAATGTTTAAACACAAAGCTGAGCAATAATGTTTAATAAAAGCTTTCAAATTTATTGTTCTCTTTTAAAATGTGCAAAATAATTAATTTTGTTTTGAAAATATAAATAAAGATTAGAAATGCGAAACATATTAAAATTTTCGATAAAAAAGACAATTTAATATATAAATTTCTCATGAATGTTTTCTCCACCCCTTAATACAAAGGCGTTGGAATTAAAATTGTTTTCACGTTATTCTGCCAACGTTATTTCTAATGTTATTAAATAAAAATGTCTTCGTGTAAACATAGAGTCAAACAAGAAAGTTAACCTTGCAAACATTTTCTATTGCGGAAGTCACTAAGTAGAGTCTTCCAGAAGTTGAAATTCAGTGCCAAAACTTTTGCCAAAGTATCATAAAAATCATCTGTCTTCGGGAATAATTGTTTCTCGTGGAAGAGTTTTCTAGAAGTTTCGAAGAGGACACTTCAAGAAGTATCAAGGAGGAGTCTTTTCTATGACATTTACACTACAAAAGATATATAATCTAAATATATATATAATCTAAATATATATATGAATATATATTTAGACTAGCTTTTGTGCAAAAAATACGACAATACATTTATAGAAGTTTCGAAGAGGACACTTTCAGAAGTGTCAAAGAGAAGTCTTCTAGACGACACCCGGGTGATGTTCACAGAATTGTCGTCTTAGTCTCTACTAGAAGATGATGTTACACTTATATTATTTCTTTATTTATAATTAAAGTAATTTCTTATTTTTTTAATGTTTCATAATTATTATTTTTTTTTTACAAAAGATACAATTTACATACAAATAATTTTGCATTTAGGGAACTCCAAATAAAATCTTCATGATAAAATTCCGGTAATTTTAAAGAAAATTAATAACAATTTTTATAATTAAGATATATTTAGATTACATTTTTTTACAGGCAAAGTTTTTGATTTTTTTTAAATATAAAAAACTTGTCGGTTCGATGAAATTCGCACAATTTTAAATTAAAAAAAAAAAACGACTTACGAAAACCGGTCCGTTTACATTAGCACTTTTAATTGATAACTGATTTATTTTTGACAATTCAAAAACACGCACACAATTTTTTTCACAATCAGAAAATATTAATGAATCTTTGTGTTTTATTTAATTATATTTTTTCACAAAACACCTAAAAAATTTTTTCTTTTTTTTTAAATTATATTTTTTGTATTTTAAAATAATTTTTATTTCGATTTTTTCGTTTTCTTCGTTTTACGTACATAAGGTTGCCATTAAACAAGTTAAATAAGTATTTTTCTCATTTAACAAATTAAATCTTTGTATGAAAAAACTGGTTAAAACCAGAAAAAATAACCAGTTAGATGAAAAAACCAGGATTTTTTTGTAAATGTAAACAGGATATTATTTATTTTTCTATCAATTGTTAGGAACATTTTCCTTCTCATATTTAATATTACAGCCAAATTGGACCTTAGTTAAATTATTACTTAAGTACAGAGTTTTGCTTGCTTATTTATTGTATTGTTTTCTTTTCATCTAAAAAGAAAAATAAGAAAAAAACTGACAATCTTTCTAACACACGCCAAGAAGATTAACGCGCAATAGTAATGTATTTTGTTTTTGTAAATTTTGTACACATTTATGTTAATCACTTAGAAGTCACTAAGAAGTGACGTCTGGATAATTAATGTGCAATAACAATGTATTTTGTTTTTGTAAATTTCGAACAATCTTCTTATAATCATCAAGAAATATCTAACAAGTGACGTCTGGACAATTGGCAACAAATTTATCTTTCAAACGTTTACAGGGAAGAAACGCATAGATCTGTCTATTGCCTTCATATGTTGGTCTCTTATTGTACATACACATACATATATAAAAAAAAATTTATAAAGAGCTACTGACCAAGTTAAGGAACCAATAACAAAGGAAAGTAGAGATTGCTAGACAGACAGTTTGTGGGTGTTGTCATGACATTATGTGGCTGACAAATATGTATTACATATAAATAAAAGTTTAAAGCAAATTTTTATAATATTTATATCCATAAAATTACATAGTTTTCCAGTTTTCTTTTTATAAAATGTAAAAGATTCTTAGAAATAATATTTCTTTGAAATTTATTTAGTATCTTATTTTAAGTAATAATTTGTATAAATATAATAAAATTCTTTACATACAGATTTCTAAAAAATATAAATTAAAAAAATATACTAACTAATTTATATTTTTTTTACCAAGATACGGAAAAATTCGGAGTACAAACCTAATTTTCAGTTCTTCTTCAGTTTTGGAAATTGCCCAGCAAAAACTTTGCTTTCCTGGTAAGCTAGCAGGTTTGGAAACAAAAATAAACTACTTATTTTTTGCCTGAATAACTAATTATTTTTGTTCGACTTGTCCACAAATTCATGTAGTTATTTTTTGACTTTAGGGGTACTCAAAAATATGTAGCTAAACGAAAACAAAAATAAAGAAAAAAAAAGCAAAAAAAATTTGCCGTAAGTGAGCACATTGCATCCTAAGCGACAAAAACTCTATTTAGTTTAAAATATCTTTTTAGACATTTTGTTATAAAAAACTAATAGCTTCCGAATGGGGTTGAACCAACAACCTTCTGGTTGTTAATCCGGCGCTCTAGCCAACTCATCCACGTGATTGCAATATTACTGCGCTCTTATACTATTGAGTACTTATTAATGTAATACAGAGTAGGCAAATAATAATCACGCCTCATTACCAAGAAACTACTTTAATAAGTAATTGTTATTACCGAAAACCAAAAAATTTTTGCTGGGTGTTTTCGAAAATTTAAAAAATAAAATTCAATTTTTTTATAAAATTTTGTTTTCCTTACTATTTATATTAGAATTACAAATATAATAAAAAAAAAAAATTGTTCATTTTTTTAATTTGTATGCTTTATTAATTGAGTTTGTTATGTACATACTTAGGTATATAGAAACATATATAACAATTAAGAAAGTATTGTTTTAGTATATCAATTGATACTTTCTGTAGGTCATACATAATTTATCGATGATAGAAATAAAAATAGGATTTTATAATAATTATAAAAAAACGAGAAAGAAAGATATAGTCGGTCAAGACCGACTGTATGATACCCTACACGATTGTGTACGAACATAAAAATTCGGGAAGAGGACTTATATTACGCTTGTGGCCAATTTTATTAAATGTAAAATAAAAAATATACAGATACAGAATAATGCATTGATACTAATATCTAATTGATTTTATCTAATTGATTTTAGGGCATATCCTGGAAGTGGGTTTATATGGGAGCTATGGTAAATTATAGACCGATTGTTATAAAATTTGGCAATGTTGTTTCTACTAACATAAAACTTATTTATGTCGAATATTATCTTGATACTAACATTCGTATGGGTTTTATGCACGCTAAAGTGATTTTCGGAAGAAGGGTTTACATTGTGTACCAATCTTCATCAAATTTGATACAAAGATTGATACTTATACAGAAATTCTTTGCACCCAATTTCATTAAAATTTTCTTATTTTTAAGGTATTTTTGAGTGTTTAAACTCTATTTCGGGGAGACATTTGTATGGGGGCTAGGTGAAATAATGAACCGATCACAACTAATTGCAATAGGCTTCGTCCTTGTATCATAAAAGTCTCACGTGCCAAATTTTATTGAATTATTTTTAAAATTTCTACCCGTATTTTGTGCACAAGGTTTAGCCGTCCAGCTAGCCAGACGGACGTATGGACGGACCAATCTGAGTCGATTGGTATATTTTAAGGAGGGTGTTGGATAACTTTTTCTATGCGTTATAAACATTAGCACAAAGGCATAATACCCCAACCACCTATGGTGGTGTAGGGTATAAAAAAAACCTTATAAATTACTCACAAACACACAAAATCGTGTGAATATGTTCAGACAAATTTTGTAAGTCAAAACATTTTTTTTTACCATTGTATTCGATTTCTATTCGATTAATTCGTTTCGAGTTAATTCCTGAATAATAATAAATTCGTTGAAATTTTATTTTTGTTCTGAACGAATCAAAAATGTATATAATAGATACAATTTTCTGGCTAATGTAGTTTGCAAGTGTTAAATGTAAGTCTGAATTCACACAAGGCAATTTTACTGGCTAAAATTCTGTTATCGTATGAGAGAGAGAAAGAGAGAGAGCGAGAGGGAATATGAAAAGGAACAAACTTGCTGTATTTCGAAATTTGTTTTGTTTTTCATTTTCGCACTTCAAAACAAAAACAAAGTAAGGCAATTAAAGTAAGAAGTACTGAAGTAAAATTTTGTGTCTAAACGTAAATGCAATTTTAAAAGAATAAATAGAAAAAACTACAGAAAGAAAAATTTGCTGTGTGTGAACTCAGGATAATATAATTTAATAATAGTTACCAAGAACAATAGGATGATGTTGAAAAGATGCTACAAGTTTTGTTATACGTTTTTAATAGGGGTTTTTTTTTATCAAGAGAATTACAGGCACGAATTTCACCGAGAATTCTTAATAAAAAAAAACTACCAAAAAATGTGCATTTTTACCAATTTTAAAAATCAAAAATTCTATAAAAATCATTGATTGACTATAATCAAGCAAATACATATGTATATGGTTATACATGATTACATTATTATGCACTCAGTTCGATGTAATTAACTCTAAAAAGTTTATTAAAAAACCAGAAAAATTATGTTTCTAAGAAATACTGTAATGACAAAACTACTTAAATAAATTAAAATTCTTTATGTTTGAAACCATTGCTATTTGACCTGAAACTTTGAAAATAATCGCTAATGTTAAATGAATGCACGACATAGTTTTGTAAGATTTTTTATTTTGACCTTTCACCTTTAACAATTTCTACACATTAACTTTCTGTATTTAAGATAGAAAATTATTATTTTTATATGTTGGAGAAATTAATGTCGGTAATGCATAGCCAGATACTTAAATAGTAAAGCATTTTTCGTTTTTTTTTTTTTTTAAATATATGTAGGTATGCATATATTTCTTAATAGTAACAATGAATTTCCAAATAAGCATTTTGAAAATATTAACACCCGTATTCACAAATAACTTCTAAATAAAGTTTTCATACAACTTTGTCTCAAAAATGTAATTTAAATTTAAAATTTGTTTACAAATGCGGGTATAAATGTTTATTTTATTTGTTACCCAACAGAAACATTTATTAAAAATTTCACAGAAAAATATGAAATAAATTTTTAATAATATTATTAATTAACTTTGTATTGAAATTTAATTATATTATTAATTAATGTAATTAAACTTATAATTAGTTTAAAATTTTTGACATAAATCGACAACTTTTAAAAAATTATAAACAAAAAAGAAAAACGTCCCAGCAAAAACTTTTTGGTTATCGGTAATGTCAACTACTTATTAAAGTAGTTTCTTGGTAATGAGGCGTCATTATTATTTGCCTACTCTGTATTACATTAATAACTACTCAATAATAGAATAGCACAGTAATACTGTAATCACGTGGATGAGTTGGCTATAGAGCCGGATTAACAACCAGAAGGTTGTTGGTTCAACCCCATTCTGAAGCTGTTAGTTTTTTATAACAAAATGTCTAAAAAGATATTTTAAACTAAATAGAGTTTTTTGTTAGTGTTTGTCCAAGTTCGAATCTCACTGACGGCAAAATTTTTTTGTTTTTTTTTTATTTTTGTTTTAGTTTAGGTACATATTTTTGAGTACCCCTAAAGTCAAAAAATAACTACATGAATTTGTGGACAAGTCGAACAAAAATAACTAGTTATTCAGGCAAAAAATAAGTAGTTTATTTTTGTTTCCAATTATACCTCCTAGCTTGCCAGGAAAGCAAAGTTTTTGCTGGGGTGTCAATAAAAAATATAAAAATAAAATAACTTGAATTCAATTTCCAACCATTTTCAACTGTTTGAGCTCAATCTATCATTTAAAAATCGTAATACCAATTATGTATATGATTTCCTCAGTCTTTGGTGATGTGTTTAATGTATAAATATTTGGTAATTACGAATTTTGAATATTTGATGAGATTACTAATTTTTCGATAATATTGTAGATTGGTACCGGAGGTTATATTCCTAGGTATCAAGGGCATTCAGATAGGATAATATGATCCTTCAGAGATTAACTCTTTTATGTTAAATTTTCGGAAATTAAATATAAGTTACATACTTTAAAATGTAGACATTTTATAATGATTAGAGTGAATTATATTACATAGATTTTTACTTAATACAAATATTAGTTACATAAATTATTGTAAAATCTAGTTAAATAATTGTATAATACCAAAATTTAGTGGAGGAAACGAAACTTGACATATAGCTAAGTCTTGATGTCTTATAAATCTTTTTAAAAGTCATCGATAATCGAATGTGAGCTTCAGGAAGTACTCGAGGCCAAGTGTTACAAAAATCTGAATTATACTTGAGTATCGGTGATTTCAACAGAGTGTATATGACGCCAAGATGAAACTGTATATGTACCAAGTTTCCTTTCTCTCAATCAAATTTAGGGGTTTTAATATTTTTCTCGTTTAATTTTACTTGCATTATTTAAATGTTTCTAATAATTCAATAAACCAATACATTTAAATCCATACGTTTTTATTAAAGGAGGGCTTTAATTAATTGTATAATTGAATAAATAAAATTTTTAGTTGATTTTAGGTAAACATCCAATGATCATTTTAATTAATTTGATTAAAAAAATAATAGATATTTAAGTCAATATCAATTATTCTAATTAATTAATATTATCATTTTGATGATTGGAGTAAAATCAAATAAAAATTTAATTACTATAAGCAATTTCGTAATTGATAGTTTTGATAATTAAGTTTAAAAAAAAGTCATCTCCAAACATACAGTTTCATTTCAAAGTAGATAGATAAATTTGCGTGCAAATTATATGTAAATTATAGTCCTTTATTTAGTTTTCCTACATTTTAAATATTATTATATTTTTTTTCGAATACCCGGAAATTCCCGGGAATACCTGAAATAAAATTCCGATTCCCGGAATTTGAAAAATGTCGAGAAATTAAAAACCCTAGTCTCTAAGGAAATCAAATAAAGTCATTTTGCTTTTTAAAGTAGAAATTTTATTATCCATACGTTTATAAAATTTTAAAATTTTATTCTACATGCATTTTATCTTAAGCACCAAAGCCACCCTAATGGATTTCTTTCCTATACTAAGGAAGCACCTTTGATATTTCTGTACGTACACAGTGGGGAAAAAAGATGTTCTAAAATTGTCAACGGTTGTTATCAAACCGAAAACAAACCACAACAAATATTTTGAGAACAATTGTTTACCTTATTGTCAACAAAGTGATGACAAAAATATAATTTATTAGTATTGTAAATTATAAAAACGTTTGACTATCCAAAGTATTTTATTTTACTTATACATATTTATAAATTTATACAAAAAAAAAAAAAAAAAAAAAAAATAGTTTAAACATTTTATTGTAACTTTAGATTTACTTTAATAAGTTTTAAATCATTTCTTGAAAATAAAAATATTTGGCATAAATACTCAATACTTTTACAAATCTATTGTTTATTAATTTTTTCCACCCCTATACCACCATAGGTGGTTGGGGTATTATGCGTTTGTGCTGATGTTTGTAACGCATAGAAAAAGTTATTCAACGTCCACCTTAAATTATACTAATCGACTGAGAATAACTTTTTAAATCGATCTAACGAAGTCCGTCCGTCTGGCTGGCTGGTTGACTGGCTGTCCATATAAAGCTTGTGAACAAAGTACGAGTCCTAATTTTAATGATAATTCAATGAACGTGGGGCTTTTATGATACAAGGAGGAAGCCTATTGGAAGAGTCTAAACACTGCTTAAAAAATAATAATATTTTAATAAAATTCAGTACAAAGAAGTTCTGTACAAGTATCTATTTTTGTCAAATTAATATTCGACACAAATAAGTTTTATGTAAGTAGAAACGACATTGTCAAATTTTATGTGAATCGGTTCATAATTTACCATAGCTCCCATATAAACCCAGTTCCAAGAATTGGCCTAAAGTGCACAAAATCATCTAGATGTTAGTATTAACGCATTATTCCGTATTTTTATATTTTATTTTACATTTAGTAAAATTGGCCACAGACGTAATATAAGTCCCCTTCCTGAATTTTTATGCTCGTACACAATGGTGTAGGGTATCATATAGTCGGTCTGGATCGACTATATCTTTTTAGGCGTTTTGTTACACAAAAGTTATTGTCATAAAAAACAAATAAGTTAAAGGTAAGTTATTCCTTAAATTAATATCAATAATTGATAAAAATTGAATATTTTATTCAAATGAATATGTAAAATTGAAAATCAAGAGGACTTAATGAAAAGAGAAGCAAAAGTTAAATATGTGTTTCTATATTGGGGTTTCATGGAATTATTCAACAGTCAAAATGAAAGCATTTGTTATCTCTATGACAACCAGGAATTTGTTTTATCAAATAGACACCATTTGTTGACAAAAATAATAAAAAACAAAAAAATGTGTTAACGAATTATGCCAATTTGGTGTTCTTCGAATAAATATGTATTTTTATTATATTTGTTGAAAGTAAAAAACCTAACTTGTCGTATTTGCTATTAAGTAACAAACTGCAGTCGTATATTAAATTTATTCTGCTCTTACTATTCCTATATTATACGAAAATATATTTTATTTAAGTTTATTACAAAGAAATGCTATTTAATATTATTATGTTTTTTTTTTAACCCAAGTAAATTTTTATTGGTCCATAAAATTTTTATCTTTTACAATTTTTTATGCTCCTCTACATTTCCGTTAAGCATTAATATGTCAATTATCAGTGTTGCCAGGAGCTGAGAAAAAACGAAGCTAAATTGAATTTTGAAAAAGGTCAAAGAAGCTTAAATGCCCCAAAAAATAATGTCAGATTTTTTTAAATTTAAAAACTTATTTTTTATTCTTTTTAATAGTTTTTATTTATTTTTTGAAGATATTGTAATAAATTTATTAATTAAGGCTGCCAACAAAATGACCCAATGAAAAATCGCCAAAAAAAAAAAATACCATAAAAATGTACATATTACATAATTCATATGAAAAATTACCCAATGTTTTGAAGTAAGTTTTAAACCATAATTTTTTTGATAAAACATTTTCACACAGAGAAAAATAATTCATATATTTGAAAATTTTTTCATAAATATTATGAATCGAATATGATTTTTCCACAAACTTTTTTCATAAAAAATAAAATTAAATTGTACATAATGACAATTTTGCGAATATTGCAAAAGTGTTGCTATAATTTTAATTTAGTTTTATTAGATTTGTTGTAAATTCTAAATAAAAATATTTATGCATAAAAATATCAAAGAGCCTCCCAATATGTGCCTAGAAATCATTAAAAACCAAAAATTCTTTAAAAAACATTCAAACATACATTTACAAATTGGAAATTAAGTGAAAATTTAAAAAAAATTCTTTAAGTCTTCTTGACTTTTGATTAATTTCAAAAAATGTAAGAAGTGTTAATATTTAAGACATTATTCTTAAATATTAAGAACTAAAATCAATTTTTATGTGATTTTTCGTTTTATAATAATTTCTAAATAATGTTCATAAATAGTTTCTATGGTTACTGTAGTTTATTAAATAATAATTATAGTAATCGATTTAATAAGTCAATAAAATTAGTTGTTATTTTTGATTTGGAGAATGAAGAGCCACTGGCGAAAATTTTTATTAAATACAAATAATCTAAATATATATTTTTGCGAATAAATACGCAAAAATACTTAAATGGATGATTTTGTCAAAATAAAATTGGTATGTAACAGCAAGTAAGAAATTATTTTCTTCGTTATTGAAGTAATAACATTTTAGCCTTTTTCAGGCAATTTTAAGAATCAAAAAAGACTAGAAGCTAAAACGAAAAATAAAAAGACTAGATTTAGCTAAACTGGCAACACTGCCAATTATAGTTATTTTCGTGCTGTCCTTTGCGATGTGCCTGAGCAAAATATATTTTAACAAAAATGTCCTCTTTTTAGCTATCAACGATTATATTTTTTGATGTTCTTATATCTATATATGCAAAATTTGTACAAATACAAAAACAAAAAAGTGTAATTTTTGAGTAATTTTCAAAAAATCCATAAATTTTTTTCAATAAATTTATTTTGAATAAGCTTTCGATTTTTAGAAAGTAACAAAAAACTAAGTTCACACAGTAATCCTTGTTACTCCATTAGAAACTGTGAATGTGCCTCGCGAAAAACTGATAAATTTTTTTTTTAAATTTTCACTCTTGTTTTCCAAACTTTGAAACTATTTAGGGCACATCAACGAGATATAGTGCAAAATATAAAAATATCAAAATATCAGGCAAAAATATCAAGTATCAAGCCCTGTTTCAAAATTTGTATTCCGTTGCGGGGCGCACAGATCCCGCCCAAAAAAATTTGAAAAATTTAAAAATTTTGATATCAAAATTTGATAACCCTGTTGAACTGTATTATCCATTAAATTCGATTTGTCTATATAAGATCGAATGAGATCAAAAAGTAAAAACGCGCGAACAAAAGGTGTAGGAAAGTGGGAAGAAGATAATTAACTTCAATTTAATTTCAATAATTTCAAGCATTTTTTCTAAGTTTTTGAACTTTGTAAACCATGGTGCTAAAATTTTGCACTCTATTAGTTTCAAGCATTTTTTCTAAGTTTTTGAACTTTGTAAACCATGGTGCTAAAATTTTGCACTCTATTAGTTTCGAGGCTTGTGAGTTCAGATATGTAAACCGTTTCTTTAAAATAGTATTACCACAAAACTTATTAAAGACAAAAGTCAGTTTTAGTCAAGTTAAATATTTTTGATAATGACCCATATGTTTGCTTGCTATATGATATGAATGCCTATGAATTCTATTAAATAAAAGTTCATGTTGTGTAACATTTATTTGCAAAAGTATTTGATTAATTAAAAAAGGAAAGTTTTCAGTAAACTAATTTTGGAAGTTATTTTGTTATATTAAATTTAAAAATCATGTAGTCATATTGGATTTATGGAAAAACTAAATTGAAATTTTAATAGATTTATAATTTTCAAGTGAAATGTATTGTCTGTGGTAATAAAACATGGAAAGAGTTTTAACTGAATAATCAATGAAACCAATTGATTTCGCTACACATATATAAATATCTAAGCCATACAAATTGAAAAAAATACTAAAATCTTTTCAAAAATTTTAGTAAAAGATATTACTAATTTGAGATCTATACGTTTAACAACATGTCTGTTTTAATTTATAACATACACTGGTGCATATTCCTATAAACGCATTTAAAATTTTTGTTTTTCTTTGAGGTATATACCGGTACTTTTCTATGTAAGAAATATTTATATCTTGCTTTTGTTGTTTTTTTTTTTTAATTTAGCAATCAAAACATATTGTTGATTATTTCAGTGAAATATTATAATAAACGCAGTCGAGAAAAATTTGTCTAAAAAGCTGTAGCAAAAGAAAAAAATATATATTAAAAAATTTTAACAGCTTTAGTTATTTGTTTTATTTAAGCTAAGTTTCTGATGACAACATTTCTGTTTACTGGAAACATTTTTGTTTTAATTGAGAAATTTGATCAGCTTCAAAGATACTCAAAGGAGCATTTCTTACAGGCCAGGAAAATATTTAAGATTAAATTTTTTCGTGATCAATGCTATTCTAACAGGGAAATTGGATGAAAAATTAACCTTTTGGAAGGAGTTTTTCGAGATTTTCTTAAGAAAGGGCAGAAATACGAAGAGCGGAAATCAACAAAAGGTAATCAAAAATTAACAAAAAGGCAAATTAATAAAATAAAAGAATTAATAAAATAAAATGAAGGAAACCAAAATGTAAGCCAATATTAAAGCAGCATTATAAAAAAAATCGTTTAGAATTTGAGCGCAAATACATGAAATGGATAGATGAGTGGAATAAAGTAATCTTTTCTGATGAAAAAAAAAAAAAAAAAAAATAATAATAATTTGGACGGTTCCGATATATATTCTTGCTATTGGCACGATTTGAGGCCAAACGAAATTCATATGTGAAAGCGCAATTTCGATGGAGGCAAGTGTTATGGTTTGGGCAGCCTTTTCTGCTGCAGGAAAATCAAAAATATGTTTTGTTCCAAATAAAATGAATGGTGGAATTTCTAATGAACTGTTAGAAGATGCTCTTCACTCATTTTGCATATTATAATAGGATAATAGTGCAATACATGTCTCGAACCAATTTAAATTGTAGTTTAATGAATATAGTATTCCACTGTTGAAATGGCCGGCTTGAAGTCCGGATTTAAATCCAATGGAGGATCTGTGGGGGTACATGGCCCATAAAGTTTATGCAAGAAATGCACAAAATGAAACCATAATGATAATTAAGTTAAAAGTCAAAATTAAAAAAATTAAACAAGTCTGGGAAGGAAATGATAGTGATTTTCTTCAAAAATTAATAGCATGAATGCTAGAACGAACCCATTATTGATAATGCATTAAACTACTAAAGTTTTAATAAAAAAAATAATTAATGTACATTTTAAGTTTTTTGTTATTAAAGTTTAAAAAAATAATTTGTGGCACCATAATTATTTTTTAGCCACATTTTTGGTAAGTTTATTAAAAAAAATGGATGTGCGTTTATAGGAGTTTGCACCAGTGTATAAATAAGTACTTTCATATGTATATATAAAATCGTAATATTTTTTACTTGTATCATTTGCAAAATATTTTACTACGCCAGAAATAAAAAGATAAAAAAATAAAAATAGTGCACAAATAAAAAACATCAAATATTATTTTTTTTTGTATGTGGTCTTTTTGTATAAATAAATTTAACTTTTGAACAATATTTAGTCTAGCATAAACGCTATAGTTTTTCAATAGTTTTCCTCGGGCAGAGATCGGCACTCATAGCCCTCAGAGGCCGAGTATCATTCTACATTTTCACATACACGACATCAACGTTAAAAAAATATATATAAAACAGAGATTGTAAAAACAACAAATATTAGCATTGTTTTAAATTATCAACATCGTCTCTTTGTGCCGATCAATGTTTAACTGGTTAGATTAGAAATTCGATAGATTCTTAGTAGTTTTTCGCTTATGTGTTAAATATAACATTTATATATGTTATTAAAATGCTCTTACACAAATTTACATTCTTTACAGAAGTTTGACTTTTTCAATTTATTTGCACCTGGTGTTGAAAAAAAAACACTTGAATTTTAATCAAAGAAAAAACAAAAAATAATATTTTCAAAAGTTAACAAGTCGCACACAAACATAAAAATGTATAACAAATGAAATGAAAATATTGATTCTGTAAACACATGACCTTGAACTTATTTTATATATATATATAAACATATGTATGTAAAATTTATATAATTCGAATATATAATATTTTAACAATCTGTACATCTATGGGAGAAGACCTAAAAGTTCAATATTTAATTTGAAAAGAGTAATTTTAGATTTTGTTTGCACTTACTTAAGACTAAAATTGGTTCAGTCAAGATAATTTCCCAGCTTTTGTAAATAATATTATGAAAATCACTAATATATGCTATTAAAAAAAATATGAATTAATATCTACAAAATTACATTTAAGTCCTTCAGATTTGTCTAAACCAACTTTTTAATCACAATTAACCATTTAAAATTTTCTTCTAGCTAAATTTCACTACAATTAAGCTTTTGTAAATTACACCTAATCTATATGATAATTATTATTGTTCGGGGGCAAAGTAATTCTGTTAAGTGCTAATATATTAATTTATGGAAATTAATATGTATACACATGCTTTTCTGTAATAAATTGCAATGTTGGTGGTTTTAATTGCTTACATGCCGCTGAATAATTAAACAAAACGTTTATTTTTTTGAATGAATTTGTTGTATTCATATTCAAAGCATAGTTATAAATGTCAATGGGTATAAATAAAATGGTATCTACTTTTAGGCTTTATCATAATTTTGTATTATAATAGGCTGTTTCCTCAGGTGTGCTATTAAATTTACGTATTTATAATATTTTTATATTTATATGTATATGTTTAAGTACATTTACTTTTAGGGTGTTTTTATTAAAAAAAAGTTAGAGTGCTATATTCGGCTGGCCCGAAACTTATATATCCTTCATCCGTGTTATATGAAAAAATTAATATACATATTTTAAAATTGATGAAACAACAACAATATCAAATGACAACATTAATTAAAAAAATTCAGATAACATTAAGTAAAAAAGGGTATTTGGGAAATTAATGGGTGAAATTCGAGAAAAATAATTGTGAAAAATCTGTGCTGAAGTACGTAACTTATATATCAAAAGTCCAAGAACGCACTTAGGCCGATATCTTGCATACTAATGGAACAACTGAATTTAATTCTCCAGCACAAAAATTCTGAAAAAATGCGAACTTTCTGTGAAAGAACAAAGGATCTTGCTTATATAGGGGCTTCAAAAATTTTGAAAAAATCAAATATGATATAGCATATTGTTGTTGTTTTTCAGTGCCCATAAAAACCACAACTGCATGCAATTAAATAAATAAAAAAAGACTTGCAAATAACTTGGTTGTTTATATACCGATTTAATTATGACCGAACTATATAAGAACGAAGCGCATAGCTTGTATAGAAGCTTCAAAAAGTCCAAAAATGCGTTTCTATCGATATCTCGAATTGTAATGGATTGACTTTGTTCATTTCCACAAAAAAAAATTCCAGAAAAATTTTCTGTGCAGAACGAAATCGCTAGCTTATATAGGGGCTTAGAAAAGTCGAAAACAACAAAGTTTTCTGGAGGTATCTTCGGTTTTTTGGCGATATCTCGGCTAATTAAGGACCAAATTTGTTCATTTTTATTAGCGTTCATTTAAGGAAAATTCATGGTAAATTGATGTATAAATATCGAATTTCCTATCAATAAGAATCCAGCATATATATTTTTTTTATGGTCTTAGATGAATATAGTAGATATTACAAACGGAATGACAAACTTATATATACCCTTTACACCTGTTGTGAAGGGTATAAAAATATATTTATTGAAAATGAAATAAATAACCTTGAGATGTCTTAATTAAATTGTGCTCTATAACAAATTTAAGCTTAAATACGAGTAATAATTATATTAAATATTTTTGACGGGTTTGTTGTGGTGGAATGAAATATTTTGAAGATTTTCTAAATTCTTTCGAAACAAAATATAATCAAAATACAAGCAAAAAATAGCTCTGTAACAGTATTTGTTAGACTTGCAAGTTTTAGTAAGTATTTACAAGAAAGCGTTCTCGTACTAAGAATTTGTGTGTATTTTATTGTTTTTCTGACAATTTTTGAGTAATTCTGACTAAAGCCTGTAAATCTGACAGGTAGTGGAACAGAGCTAATATTATAAATATTTATAAAAACTAATTTCATATCCAATCTATCATTTCTACTTATTGTCGGTTTATTGCACATACTAAACTTTGGGAAATTCTACAATACAAGCTAATCATAAATATTTATTGAAAATTTTTGAAAATGTATAAAATTTGTATATTATAGCAAAGCTTAGATATCATGGAATATTTTGTATAATTATTGCTAAATTCCTACCAGTACAACTATCATAAAATATTAACCAGATATATATAATACTCTTTTTGCATAAAACTTAACTTTTACGACATCTTAAACTTTCTACGAAAAATAATTTATACCATTTGGAATCGAGCATTTGTGTATATTTCGTTTTTAGCCATAAGCTTTAAAAATAATACAACCGTGGTTTGAATTCTTGTATCGGTAATATTCAAGTTATTTTTTTTACGAAAAATTAATTTTTAACGGAATATATATTTTTTGCTCCCTTCACTCTGCATAGTGTCACATTTATCCAAATTAGAACGAAAAAATTATGAAAATAAAAGCTTATTAATTGAAGTAATTTTTTCGCATTTACGCTCCATTTGCCCACAGTGGGCGAAATCCTTGATAGACCTCTGATAGACTCTATATTCGCAAAGTTAATTTGAAAATTTTTTAAAAAATTTAAAAAATACAATTCAGATATACTGCTTATATCTGCCAATAGTATATATCCTTAGCTCAATTCTCCATATGGTGGGTATGCATGCCAATGTGTCATTTGGCCACAGTGGTCAAAATCTTTGACAGACCTATGACAGACTCTATATTCCCAAAGTTGATGTTTTTAAAATTTTTTAAAAAATTCACTAATACAATTCAGGAATTTATCTTATATGTGCGTACAGTATATATTCTTGGCTCCATTTTTCATACGGTGGGTATGCATGACAATGCGCCATTTGGCCACAGTGGGCAAAATCCTTGACAGACCACTGATAGACTCTATTTTCCCAAAGTTGATAAAATCCTTAACAGATCTCAGATAGACTCTATATTCGACAAATTGAAAATTTAAAAAAAAAAAAAAATTGCCGAAATACAAGTCAGTCATTCTGCTTGTATCTTTATAGTATATATTCCTGCCTCTATTTTTCATATGGTGAGTATGCATGTCAATGCGTCATTTGGTTACAGTGGTTTAAATCCCTGACAGACCTCTGATACTCTATATTCCCAAAGTTGATTTTTGAAAGTTTTTTAAAAAATTCACTAATACAATTCAGGAATTCAGCTTACATTTAAGGATAGTATTTATCCTTGGCTTTATTCTCCATTTTGTGGAATGCATGCCAATGCGCCATTTGGCCACAGTGGGCAAAATCCTTGACAGACCTCTGATAGACTCTATATTCCCAAAGTTGATTTTTGAAAGTTTTTTAAAAAATTCACTAATACAATTCAGGAATTCAGCTTACATTTAAGGATAGTATTTATCCTTGGCTTTATTCTCCATTTTGTGGAATGCATGCCAATGCGCCATTTGGCCACAGTAGACAAAATCCTTGACAGACCTCTGATAGACTCTATATTCCCAAAGTTGATTTTTGAAAGTTTTTTTAAAAAATTCACTAATACAATTCAGGAATTCTGCTTACATTTAAGGATAGTATTTATCCTTGGATTTATTCTCCATTTTGTGGGAATGCATGCCAATGCGCCATTTGGACACAGTGGGCAAAATTCTTGACTTTAAAAAGTTTTTTAAAAAATTCACGAATACAATACAGGAATTCTGGATACTATTTATCCTTGGCTCTATCATTCATTATCCACAGTGGCCGAAAATCGTTGACAAGCCTCTGAAAGGTTTTTCATTCACAAAGTTGAATTTTTGAACATTTTCTCACAATAGAAATTTCAAAATTTTTATTATTATATTATCATAATTTTTTTTAGGTTTTAATATTTCATTATATTTTGTCAAAGCTTAATGGAATATTTTTTTTAGTACAAAATAGTCATATTTAAATATAACATATTTATTTAAATATGTCGTTACGACTTCATACATATCATTACGTAAGTCGTTACGTCAAAAAAATATTTAAATCGCATATTTAACTTCACACACATATTTTGGTATACACATTTGTTTTAACTGGTGGTCCCTAAAAAATAAAGTTTGCAAATCCCATATAATTCTGGATCAGTCTAATGTATATTCTGTAGCTATACTTAAAATTACGTATAGTAAATATTAAATATTACGTAATATTATTACGTAATATTACAATACAAAAATTTTACTATAGATATCTTTAGTTAATTGTGAATAAAATTATTGGTGGTTTAACAATTTTCATGATATATAACTTATTTTAATCCTAATATATCTGCCTTTATGATAAAAGACTAAAACCCGCCATTTTTGACTTTTAAATAACTTTAAAGGGGCAACATATTTCCAATTTTCTATGAAAAATGGATTTTCGTCGAAACGAATTTCGAAATAACTCCGAAACTATTGAGCGGATAAAAAACAAGGTATTAAAATAACTTGAATATAATTAGTCGACATCGATTGGAGTTTTACTTATCCAAATTGAACCAAACGTTCTCGAGTTATACTAATGTGACCGCCTAAAAAGAGGGAAAAGCCCATAAAAACAATCAAGAATTAACAGAAAAAAACACTGAAAGCAGATTCATGTTCAGCACGTTAAATTCCTTCTAGTCCATCTAAATTGTTTTAATGGAAGATTTTTCTGCCGACCACTGTTATTGAGCATCTGAAAATGGTCTTGCTCATATTAATTTATGGAAAATATTTTCAAAATTGTTCATTCATTATTAAAGACATGATCAGAAAATTATGAAAATTTCCCACTGTTCACTGAGTAGTTTTTATATATTTATTTATTTTTAATAATTAAAAAAAACGGTGGTATATTAAAAGGATTTTTTGTTTATGATACTTTTTCATTTACAGCTTTAAGTATTCAATAGTATAGAATTTCATTCAAGGTAACAAAATCTCTGCATTATATTGAAGCACCAAAAAAAAAAAAAAAAATGTGGTGTAAAAGAAGACTCTTAAAATATCTAAACCCTTAGAAGGATATTTTATGGGAGGATTTTTTTTTTGCAACAAAATAACGGAAGTCTGTTAAAAAAAAAAACGAAATTAATAGTAGGTAAGCAATTTCAAAATACATATTACTAACTAACTCGATAAATAATCTTGCATGCTATACATGTATACTATTCACACGGCTGGTAAAATTAGTTATTAAAAAGATTTCAATCTATATTTGAAAATTATATTGCAGTGAATGTGTTGGTAATTTATTTAAGCAAGTATGTAAATGATAATTATGCAGATTTATTTATAACCAGCAATAGTGGCTGGTTAAAGATGCTACATTTTTTTAAAAATCACTTTAGTAAATGTAATAACTGGAACTACATTAAGATCGTTGGCTTTTCAATTACTTTTCTTTTCATACACTGAATCAAATTTAATATACGTTTTCTTTTGAGAAGAAAATTAATAAATTTGGAAGCATATATTCCATATTCCAACTAACTGAAATAAATTATTATCATATTTAAAATACACTTAGGATTGTTGCTATTTGGTAAAAGAAAATTTTCAAAATTTATACAGAATTTCACAATGCACAGTGGGACCATTTGCAAAATAAATGATAATATGTCTGGAACTTTTAAACCGCTGAATCGATTTTGATAGATAGAGAAAGAGTTAAACTTTCTGAATATTATTGGCTGGAGTGTGTAGCTGGACCACTATGGCGCTACAGTTTACCACCAATTTTAAATACTTTTACAATTCTGAATTCTTTTAAGCAAGATAAAGAAAAGGAATGTTTACTGTACTAAACTAACTCTTATGGTTTAAAAGATATTTGACTTTAAAAATTAAACTTCTCATTGTAAATTTTTTGATTTTTGCTATCTCTCTCTTTTTTAAAATGAAATGAAAATTGTGAAATGAAATTTCTAAGTTTTTTTTTTTTTTTAAATATGATGAAATCCTCTATAATTTTCTGAATTATGCTAAAGAAAAATTTTTGTAATTATTTCGATTCGATAACTAGAAAAAAAATTTTTTTTTGAAACAAGCCATTTTTTGAAGTTTTGCCAAAAAATACCTTTTTATATTTAATTTTTTAAAAAAAAATTTTGTTAAAAAGTTTCAATATTTTTTGACACTTTCTGAAAGACTGGACCTTAAGAAAGCCTGTCAGTTTAATTTTGAAAAATTTTTAACTTTCAGCCTACATCTAGCGGTGTTTGAAAATGGTTAATTTTGAAAGAAAAGTTAATATTTTTTAGCCTGTAAAAAATTTTTATTGTAAACTTCGTCACACGAGTCAATTTTCTAAAAAAAACCCCATATTTTCAATAACAAAAATTTTCACCTTTAAAAATATCTAGTAACATTATATATTTTTTTTATTATATTTACATCTATCAATTCTTTATTAAGCATTTTCTAACACATGCAAAAATTATTTTGATATCTATAAGCATTTCGAAAATATTTAGCCTCAAATTTATAAAATATGTTCCGGTGAACAAAATTTGCATTTTTTGTTTTATTTTAAGAAAAGTCTACCATAAATTTAAAAAAAGTAAAATAGTTTATACATTATTTTAAAGAAGACACAATTTCCTCTAAAATGTTAAGTAATATATTTATTTGAATATGATATCTGCCATAAGCGACTCGGCTGTATTCCAGTTGGGAGATTAAAATTTTGATCAGTTTCTGTAACATTTAGGGCTGTATATAATTATTAAACCATATTTGATTTAAAGGTATAAACTCCCATACTTCCACAAAATAAAATCCAGCTGTATTAAGTCTCACGATCTTTGAGGTCTATTCAAATATCCAATACTTAAGATTGAGCGCTTATTCGATGTTTCTTTAACTTAAGAACTGTATGATATATTATTTCGTATTGTTGACACCAAAGCTTTCTCATTTTAAGAGGAATTCTATAATCTTGATACAGAAATGAAATAACTCTAAAGCGACAAACAAGTTTTGCTGGTCACATTCAGCTGATATTGTTTTAGAAGATCTAAGGACCATTATTGCATATACCAGCCCGTAATGCATACTAAACCTTTTGTTTTTCTGAACATAACTTTGTCTCTAAAATGCCTTCAAGAATTTCTTCGTTCCAAAGGCGTACTTAGACGTTATTTCAGGTATTAATCAGTTGACAGCAATAAAAATATTACACTGATTTAGAGTGTAATTTTTTATAAAATTCAATATCGATCGAAAATTTCATTTAAATTCGATTGATATTTTATTAGATATTGAATGAATTTGGCATTAGTGAATTAAAAGAATTAAACGACACTGAACAAGTTTCAGCGATTGTTTAAACCAGTAAATTCTAATGTTGGCATCCTTCCCTTGTGGCATTCTTTGGGCAAAAAGTATTAAATTTTCCTTAATTTCATGTAAAATATTAGAACTGGAAAATTTTGTTACAGAGTCTTTTCCCCTTGGGATGTACCACCTTCCTTTGGCTACTATCTGCTTTCCAACTTGAAATTAAAATCCCAGGAAAATGGAGTAATACTTTACCAATAAAATAAGGACCGTTAAATGAGATGAAATAACTTTTAAGGAAATTATATTTTAAAGAGGACGATAATTACATTTTCTTGATATTAAAAAAAATATATTTTTATGTATTTAAAAGAATAATTCTTATCTAGGGCTAGCCTAAACTAAGCTAATAGTTAAACTTGTTAATATTGGGTGTATGCATTAATTCCCATCGTATTTTTTGTATGAAAACTATAACGTTAAGTTTAGTTTAAGGTACATTGTATTTAATTAAAAGTATTTTATAACGTTAGCTACGATTTTTTCAATCTTTCTGGCAATTTATGTATAGCATCTCAAAACCACTTCGCATTTGTTGAGGCCAGAAACGAATCAAGTCAATTTTTGATACCTTATACTAAAGTGATGCTGGTATACAGCAATATTATGGAAAATTTTGGACTCGGTTATGGTGGTATATTTTGGACATTTTTCAATACTCTCCTTCTCTACAGGTCTCCCGTCAACACTTCACTTAGTTTTAACAGCTTATAATAATTGAAATCTTTCTGATTTTTCTAAATACAGAGCATCAACTTGGCGACATGGATCTTCGGCTTTGGTGTCGATTTTCCCATTTGCTCTGACTGCTCATACGATTGTTTGGGCTTCGAATTATACTAGCGAATCCACTTTTTATCGATGCAGAAATGACATCGTAAAGTAGAATTTCAGACATGAATATATTGCCTTTCGATGTCCCTTAGCTTTAGTTCGTTTCGCATCCAATTTTCCTACTTTTGGATGAATAAAAGTGCTTTTAAATGTTTTTAAATTGTTGCTTGATTTACTCCCTATGAAGTATTTCTTGCGTTTGGCAAGTGCAAAGCCACCAATTTTTCATTCTAAAACTTTTTCGGCTGGCCAGGAAGCTCCTTATCATACACATCACAAGTTTTAAGTCGTTTAAAACATTCACGATAACTTGCCTCAGCTAAAACATATTCCCAACAAGCTTTCAACAAAATATGATGGATTTCCGCTGCGGTTTTATTCAAAAAATAATAATAAAGTAAAACTCTTATTCGAAACTATTCATATTCAAAAAACTATGTTGTTAACGTTTCAACAGAATAACACATACCGATAAAGAAAGCCTAATGACAGTACTTTCATGTAACATAGTTATAACACTGGTCGGCAGAAAAATCCTCCTTTAAAAAAGAATAGGTATAATAGATGGAATTTGATGCGCTAAATACGAATCTGCTTTTAGTTTTTTTTCTATCAGGTCCTGATTTTTTATGGGCATGTCTAATATTTCTCACTTAATAAGGCGATTACAGGAGTATATTTTACCATAACTTGAGAATGGTTTGTCCGATTTAGATAGCTGAAACACCAAAAGATGCGGAGTAAAATTGCCTTCAAGTCGACGTTACTTTATTTTTTCTTTTATCAGCTAAAGCGTTTCGGAGTTATTTAAGAATTATTGTCTGAAAAAATGTTGCTTTTATTCAAAATTGAAGTATTTTTTCCCTTAAAAGTTCTTTTAAGAAATGGCAAAAATGTTTTTTTTTTATCATAATGTTGGTAATGCTATGAGTACAGCAAGCCATATATCATCAAAATTGATGCACAAATCTTGATTTTATTCGTAATTAAGTGAAAATACCCATATATACCAACACACTAGTGGACCAAAAAAAATTCCTTCCTGAAAACAAAAACAGGTGCACGTGGTAAACTAGAATTAGCTTTCACTTTTTTCTATCACATTTTGATTTTTTATGGGTATTATCCCATTTTTTAGGTGGTCGCACTTATAAATAAAACTCCAATAGATGCCGATTAAAATTATCTTAAAGTTATCTTAACATTATTTTTGCATCCGCACAATATTTTCCGAGTTATTAGTAAATTAGTGGCAAAAAAAAAAACAAAAAAATCGTGAAAAAGAAGAAGAATTTTGCTCTTTAACTCGGAAAATATTGAGCGGAAAAAATATTATATTAATATAATTTAGATTATTTTAATGGTTATCTATTTAACTATTTAACCCTATGCCGGGAGAACATTAGTATGGGGTCTAGGTGAAATAATGACCCGATTATAACTAAAAAAACGCAATTTCGCAATTTAAATTGTTCGAACAGTTAATCGACCAAAATTAGTTGGATAACCGTTTGACGGTTAATCGATTGAATACCCTAGTATCTAATAATAGACCATTAACAGTGGTTTGCTACTGCCAAACAGTGAAATATCGATTGTAATTTGTTAATGCTCCTCCGATCCGTATGCTGCTTTCGATGCAGCAACCAAATCTATAACCTTAGCTTTGAGGATGCTATTTTACTGGGTAATTTCCCCGCCTATCACACGGGTGACCTGGCTTCACTGAATTAACAAAAAAAGCCTTAAAGTGGTGCATTTCTCAGGAGTCTAATTTGCAGTATCAGGGATTTGGAGCAGATAAGAAAACCTATCGACTTAAATGTTGAAGTTATAGGTGTAGTTGCAGCGTTATCCGGTTCGAAGGATCATAGACAAGTCCCATTCCATGTTGTCTCTGATTGGAGGTACTAAAACAAAGTTTGTGAATTATATTTACACATCTACATGGGGCTTTCTTCAAAATCTAAATAGGTCAGTAATACAATGATTAAAATAATACTGCTACTTATACTGACAAATTGTATTCTGTTAATTTTAATGAACCAACAAAACTTTACACTTACCAAAGCATTTGGTTTTCCTGAGCGATCATCGACCCACAACAAAACCATATCAGCACCAGACATACGGCCAGATTTACGTGAAAATCCCAAGCCAATAAAACCTTGCGTATTAACGGTAACACGAAAATAAATATCCTTTGCTTTTGTCCACCATTCGAGTAAATACAAGCCATTGGCATCCATCATTTCCAAACGATGCCAATCGCTATGATGAATACCACTGAGTGGTGAGGTGGTTGATAATAAATCTATAGAATCATTGTGTTTATGATTGGAGCTGTGGCTGGTGTGATGTACACCATGATGTAATTGATGGCCATTAGCACTATCATGAGGCCAAGCAAATATGTTGGATATTAGTGCAAATACAAACAGCCAGTTAAAGGTGAAATGTTGTTGTAAAAAGTTAGAAGGAATTAAATTCATTTTATTTTTTGTTATTTTTGTGAAGTTGATTTTTTGGATAATTTTTTTTTTATTTATTTAATTTGAAACAATTTATAAGGATATTTTTATTTTACTTGTAAATTTTGTTAACACATTTTTAATTTTCTTTTGTATAGAAAAATTAATATTTTTTTTTTTTTGACTTTTAATATTTTTTGTTCACTTCAGCACACTTTCTTTTAAACACTGTTTTGCTGTTAATCCTGGGCCACAGCAAACAGAGTTGTATTTCTTTATTTTATTTTTAAATGTTATACACAAGAATTTTCTCTGAGCACCGGTGAAGGGTATGAGTATGTGTATGCTTGAGAGATGCTATTCCAAAAATAGCACGCGTAATCCTGTTGTAATTTCGTTATGATTAAAAAGAAGTAAAAGAAGCAATAAAAACTAAATTTTATTATTAAATTTATGCTGCTGCTATAGTTGTTGTTGCTATTCTTTATATATACATGTGTGTGTATTTTTTTCGTTTGTTGCAGCTGTCGTTTTTATAACTTCCGATGAACAGCGGTTTTGTTGTTTATCTGTCAGGCAAATAATTGACAGTTGGTTTCGTTGTTCTGTTTACCGATCAACAAAAACATATTCGCTTCTATGCACACCTTTACTTTTTGTTATTTAATTGTGGTTGTTGTTTTTGTATTACCTTTACAGCATATGCCTATTACTTGAACAACACACGCTCGCACTTTAAATAATTATGCCTTTATTTAGGGGTTGCTTTTAATGATTTTATATAAATTTATTTTATTAAAAATATTTAATTTATTTTTTCTTTCCAATAGCTCTATAAAAATAATTTTTAATCACTTATATTTTTAAAATTATTAGAAAAAATTTTTTTCTCTTCATTTAATTTTGTTATATCCTTTTTATTATATTTTTTGGCCGTTTCTTTCTTCGCTTCTTTCACACTTTCACATCCTTACTTAATGCTAACTCCTTTGCGAATGCGCCCGCTGTGTTGTGCTAGAACTAGTTTGACCTGAAATTTGTTTTGTTGTTTTCATATGGCTCTCTCTTCTTACTTCTTTCTATCTCACTCTTTCACCCTCCTCTGAGATCTTGTAAATACCGGCTTTTGTGTGTGTATTAAGGTTTGGTTTTTATTTATATGTTTTTTTCTACCTGGTAGGAAATTTTTGCCAGTTGTGCTACGCTCATCAAAAAACGGTTTATTGTAAACAGCTTTAGGGCGACTTAGGCAAAAACGTTTTTATAAGGAATTTGGATGAAAATTTTTTGTTATTTAATAACAATTAGCGAAAAGAATCAGAAAATCTTTAGTAAAAGTCAGTAAAGGAATTGTTAATCATTTCTGCCAAGAGTGTTCGAATTTTATATACCCTTCATTATATCTTCTGAAATATGAAGCCAATCTTGTTGAAACTATATATAAATAAATAAATAAATAAATAAATATATATATATATATATATATATATATATATATATATATATCAAGTAGTATCGAGCATAAAAAATGCAACCCTATGTAATGTGATTTCTGCCAAGAGTGTTCGAATTTTATATACCCTTCAATATATCTTCTGAAATATGAAGCCAATCTTGTTCAAACTATATATATATAAATAAATATATATATATATATATATATATATATCAAGTAGTATCGAGCATAAAAAATGCAATCCAATGTAATGTGATCTTTCTTTTGATTATAGCGTAACCCGATGTAACAATACTGTTGAGATTTTAATATTTGTGGCCATAAACTCTTGTTGCATTCAATTTTTTTTTTCACATATTTCTGTACGTAAGGAAAATTATTAAACGTTTAGTAAAATTATAAATTTTAGCGAGCAAAAAAAGTGCAACTCTAAACAAATCAACATATTGGAAAAGTTTGGAAACTATAGTATTATTAAATACCATGATTTGTTATTCTTTCATACAGACTAAAATACATGAAATCTACAGATAATGTAAATACAGTGCAAGCTCGATATTCGCAACTATCGATTATCAAAGGCTTAATTTTTAAAATTGCAGATTCTATAATCGCGATAGTTTACCAAAACGGCTTCTATTTTCGCGACTTTTATCTGTTTTTTAAAATTTCGTCTTTTGGTATATTAACCATTTTAAATGATTTTTATCTTCAATTTTGTCAGTTTATTCGTGTCATTTGTTGTGTAAATACTTCTATATCTTAATATGGGAAAAGTTCGACATATTTTGAAGCCAACTATTTCTCAAAAGTTAGAGATTAAAAAAAAAAAAAAAAAAAAAAAATTAAAAAGTGGACATTTCATAAATTCAATTTGCGTGAATTATATAGCTCAAATTGATATGGAACATCTTTTCACGAATGCTGATGTAAACAACTGGATTCAAGAAGATTCAGCTGTTTTTTAAAAATAATTTACCAAAAAAGCAACTCAAAATTTTAATTTCTTTAAAAATGTTAAAAAAGTAAATATATATCAATAAAAATAATTTTAATTTTAAAAATTACATAAAATTTTTCAATAAAATTTTGGGTTCTGTTATTTTTAATTAGTCGCTAAAATCGAGCTTGCACTGTATTAGCAAATAATCCCACTTTCTATTAAATTTTGGCTATTTTTCTTATTTCGAATGTTGGAAAATTTCCATAGAGATATTTTTGGAATTATTATTTATTTTTTTTTTATTAGTTTGAAATCTTAGAAAAATTAACTATGAAAAAGCAATAAAATACTGTATAAGAGCTATGGACCAAAATAACGCGGCTAGTTTTGATCGTTATTGTGATGTAATCAACTAATAAATATAATATTTTCGTAATGATACGGTATTTTTTAATGCCCTATAACACAATAATATTCAAATATCCCTTCATTTTGGTTTTGGAACTAATTCTAACACAGGGAAAGACAATTAAGAATTATACCTATTTTGACACACTTCCTATGTCAAATAATTAAAATTTCATGAGTTTAGAGTATTATATGTTAGAAGGGTTTTCCGTTACCATATTAATATCAACGATTGGTAGCCATTGTAACTTTAAATGGCCACATTTGTTCATTCGAGTAATATCAAATTTCTACTGTTTCATGACTTTTATAAATTTTTTCATGCATGATCATTTCAATATTGTGTATCTAAGATAATTTTTAAGAAACCTTATATTAGAACTACACATCAATATTATTTCAGTACCTTCATCATAATGTTATTCTAAAATATTACTAAATTCTTAAAAAGAATGGAGAAAGAGTATCCCTTGTAGTTAAAATTACCTTAAATCTATGTATACTGGTAAATCAATCAAATTGTAGTTTTAAATATTTTTCAAGCA
Organism: Protocalliphora azurea; assembly: GCA_932274085.1. Classification (NCBI taxonomy): domain Eukaryota; kingdom Metazoa; phylum Arthropoda; class Insecta; order Diptera; family Calliphoridae; genus Protocalliphora; species Protocalliphora azurea. The sequence goes on from OW026521.1 coordinate 37,079,116, forward strand.
TTATTTTGTTTTTGCTCGCACTAATTTAAAATTTGTAAGAAATACTTCTATGTATAACAATTTGGAACAAAATAACATACAATAGAATAAAATCATTGGTTAATTTAATAACGATATAGCCCCAATTAAGGCGATAAAAAATCATATAGTCTAGCGTTGCATATTTTATGAACGATACTGTATATATATATATATATATTGTAAAAATGAAATTTGGAACATCAATAAAGGAGAACTTAGGCTGTCAGAATATATTGTCAAAACTATAAAATTGAAACACAAGCAGGTACCACAGTGGGTCAAATTTTACCCTTTTTACAAATAATTACTTTTACAATTGTAAATTTTATTAGACAAGACAAAGTTTATCGGTTTTGAGATGAACAGCATTCAGAAAATAGCAAACTTTTAATTAGATATATCTATATCTATATATATATATATATATATATATATACAAATATATATATATATATATATATATATATATATATATATATATATATATATATATATATATATATATATATATATACAAATATAAATCGATTTTAAATGTTTTTACAATATATATATCTATTTGGTGGAGGGGCGCACAAACCCCGCCAAAAAAAAATAATATATACATTTTATACCTTTCTTGTTGTACAAACTTTCAACAGCTACATACAGGATAGTCCAATTTCGATATCAATTTTTTTTTTTTTTGGCGGGGTTTGTGCGCGCCTCAACCAAATACAAATATTTAAACTGGGATTGATACTTGTAGTAACTATGCATATTTTCTGCTCTATCCCGCTGCTGTGCCCTTAATAATAAATGCAATAGACAGTCTCACAGATCCAAAAATAGGAGCGCACTTTTTTGAAAACATTTGCTTTTCATGAGGTACAGGTTTATAGGGAATAACACGATTTAATGCGTGAACACTCAAAATAACTTAGATAAAAAAAGTATGGACTTTTTGAAAATTACGCTCTTTTTGTTTTTGTATTTTTATATATAGATACAAAAATAGAAATGACTGAAATTCCAAAAATATAAATAAAATTACATCAAACAATGGGGAAGACTACAAATAGATCTAAATTACTGAACCGATTTTATTGAAATTTGGAACATCAGTAATTTTAACCCTTTTACAAATATAAACCGATTTTAAATATATATATATATATATATATATATATATATATATATTATAAAAGTATTTAAAATCGTTTTATATTTGTAAAAGGGTTAAAATTTGGCCCACTGTGGCACCTGCTCGTTTTTCAATTATACATTTCTGACAACAATACTCTAACACCATAAGTTCTTTATTGATGTTCCAAATTTTAATAAAATCGGTTCAATAATTTTGATCTATTTCCAATCTTCCCCATTGTTTAATGTAATTTTATTTAAATGTTTTGGAATTTCAATCATTTCTATTTTTAATGAAAACCCAAAAAATTAATCCTTATTAATAGTAGAATTCTGATGAAAACCTGAGTCGTTTTCTTTTTACCAAAAAGGAAAAATAAAACATATCTTAAAGAACTTCAAACTATATGATACTCAATGCTTAAACTGATTTTTGTAGAAGGTCTTATATGAGAAATATGAGTCAACTGTGGACTGAGTCTTGTAATAAGTATTATTCTTATTTTTACAAAACATATGTACAAACGAGTACGTAATCATAATATTGTGTTGATATTAACATTTATGCAAATAAACCCCTACCTTATATTGGTAGGGGTTTATATGGCAACTATGATCAATTATGGACCAAGTTTCATGAAATGCGATCGTATCTCATTAAAATATTGCCATAATTAAGACATTTTATGAACGTTAAACCTCTGTTTAGGGAGGATGTTTGTATGGGGCCTAGGAGAAATAATGAACCTATCATAACCAGTTTCAATAGAGTTCATCATAGACCCAATATAAGGTTATATAATATTGATTTGTTCTTAAAATTGTAGTTTAATTACAAGGTTTATATGGACATACAGACAGTAAGACTGACGGGCTTAGAAATTTAGCGACTTCCAAAATTAAAATTACACCATTATTTTTACTGCTACATTTAATTTTGTGATTTTTGAGGTTAAAAAATTTTCGGATTTTTATAATGTCACATTAAAATCCATTTGTAGTAATATGAAGTGACTTGAAAGCATGTAAAATCTGTTCGCGTTAATCATTTCGCGAAAGGGACCCGACAATTATAACAGTTTGAAGTATATAAAATATCTAACATACTTGAAGTTTATGTATAATTTTGGTAAAAATTTCAGGCAACATCAAAATGTTTCTAGTTATGTATATAAATTTTATGATATTTTCAATATGGTACAATAATACCGTCACTATCAGTGTAGCATATTTTTGGATTTCCGAAAATATTTATAAAATTTTCTTTATAATAAAAATCGCGATTTTTATTTATTTTTCTAAAACAGGGGTTCGTATCTAAGTTATTTCCTCACATATTGTATGCAAATATATTTTATTCAAATTTATTACAAAGAAATACCATTTAATATCATTATGCTTCTTTAGCCCAAGTAAAGCTTTAACTTTCGAAATTTTTTGATGAGCCACTACATCTCCGTTAAGTATTATAAACACCTACTAATTATGTCAAATATAGTTAATTTCGGGCTGTCCATGCGATGTGCCCGATCAATTATATTTATCGCCGTTTTTATATTTATATGTACGAGATTTTTAAAAATTGCAATTTGCTATATAAAAATACAAAAACAAAAAGAGCATAATTTTCAAAAAGTCCATACTTTTTATCTAACCTATTTTGAGTGTTCACTCATTAATTCCTGTTATTCCCTATAAACCTGTATCTCATGAAAAGCAGATGTTTTCAAAAAAGTGCGCTCCTACTTTTGTAGCTGTGAGACTATCTATTGCATTGACTATTAAGGGCACATCAGCGGGATAGAGCACAAAATATGCATAGTTACTACAAGTATCAATTCCAGTTTAAATGTTTGTATTTGGTTGAGGGGCGCACAAACCCCGCCAGAAAAAAAAATAATAAAAATTTTGATATCGAAATTCGACTATCCTGTATGTAGCTGTTGAAAGTTTGTACAACAACAAAGGTATAAAATTTATCCCTAAAGTCTGATTAGCTATATATGAATGAATGAGATGTAAAAGTATATACGCGCGAACAAAAATTATAAAAGAATTGGAAAAAGTTAGGTAATTTGAAGCCCTCTTTCTAAGTTTTTAAACTTTGAACAACAATCGAGATAATAATAAAATGGAACCTATGCTGCTAAAGTTTTGCACTCTATTAGTTTTAAGTAACCCGTTCATTTAAAATAATAGTACCACCAAACTTATTAACGATTAAATATCAGCCAGGTCAAACATTTTCGATAATGGGCCATATACGTATATTTCTTTAATCCATTTAAATCATCGGATCCGGACGACATACTTCTAACTTACCTACATCGAAACATTACGATGTAATTGTGCACTGTGTATTCAATCCCAAATGTAGCTGGAGAAAATTAAAAAAATCTCTAATACGTTGGTCGGCAATTAAAGTATCCAAAAAACCTACCTTTTTAGAATACCAATTTTCGGTTTAACCGAAAAATCTCTTTTTAGAAAAACCGGTTTTGCACTCTTGAAAAAAACCGGTTAACCGCTTTTCAGTTATTTAAATTTTTTGACAAGAAAATATATATTTGTTTTTTGTAATTTTTTAAAACAAAAACTTAAATTTATGGGTGCATATAAGTTTTACTCTGCAAAAATAATAAATACTGATGTGCATAACAGTGTTGCCAGTTTAGCCTTTTTAATCTAATTTTAATCTAGTCTTTTTATTTTGCTTTTAGCCTCAAAAGTTTTCGTTTTGGCTTCTAGCTTTTTTTAGTCTTTTTTATTTTTAAAATTTCCTTAAAAAAGCTAAAATTAATTTCTTATTTTATATTAACAATTTTATTTTTAAAAAAGCATCAATTTAAGCATTTCAGTGTATTTATTTGCATAAAAAATCAGGATATTTAACTCAAACTTTCGCCTGCGGCGCTTCTTTCACCACTTATTTTATCGATTATTATTATACTTCATTAATATATTAAAAACATTCTACAAAAGCGAAAAGTCACCCAAAAAATTAAAAATGCTTAATAAAACAAGAATTATAGTTCAAAAATTAAAAAAAAAAATTCACTTCATATTGAGGCATATGAAATATAACCCAAAATATATGAGAATTTTTAGGCGGTTTTTTATTGGATCATTTTGCTTGCAACTTTTCTATGTTTAATTAAAAAATATCAAAAATTAATAAGAACATTAAAAATAAGGTTTTTAAATTAAAAAAAAAATAACTTTTTTCAGGCCTTATTTTTTTGGGAGATTTTGTCTTTTCTGGCATTTTTCTGGAGCCTTTTTCTCACCTTCTGACAACACTGGTGCATAATTTCAAAATTAAAGTTTTTTATTCACGTTATAAATTTAGAGAAGTAATTTTTTTAATTTGAAATTATTCTTTTATTTATTTGATTTATTTTTTTTAGTAAACTTTCTTAAGCCAGTAAAAACTTGATAATGGATCGAAAATTGGACTTAACGGATGGACCATCTGCGACGTAGCAACGGCCAATATTTGATAGACGTAATCTTCAAAAAATAAATGCCAAATAATGCTCTTTAAAATGATAATAAACATACCCCATTAAATTTGAATTTTCTGTGTTTTGTTTCTTTAAAAAATTAGGGAACCTCGAAATGGATCACCCGTTAGTTACTTTTCAATGACAACAACATACTGTCTGCATAACATATAAGTAGTTTAGTAACTACTTATTTATAACCCGGTATATAATTACTTATTTATGATGACGTTTTTGAAAATACTACTTTATATAGATTTTTTTTAATTCAATTTTCAAATTCATATGTTTACAGAAGGGATAAATATATGAAAAAGAAAAATTTGTGTATGAATAAATGTTTAATCTGAAATAGTTTTTAAAATATAATATTTTTGATTATAATTGTTATTGAAATTAAAATTTAAAAACAAAGTTTGTTGTTACAAAAACTGCTTACTATATCCTGACATTTCATTAGTTATTTGTAACCTTAAATGTAACTAGTTCCTATTACTTTTACTAGTAATGACTTTACTTAAAATCAATGACTTATTTAAAAGCTTGGAAGTAATTAGTAACGACATCTAAGTAATGAAAATCTAAAATATCTAGTTGTAATAATATGAGTTAGTAATTGCTTCTAATGTCATCACCGTATTAAAATAATGGATTATTCAGCCAATGTGTAAGTAGTGAAGAACCTTTATATTAGCTTCTTAACTCATTACATGGCAACTAAAGTTTTTGCTGGGTTAATATTTTACTCCTATCCTGGTATTGGAAAATATATCTTTCCAAAATAAATTATATTTTGTGATTGAAATACTTATAAGTGAGCACGAAAAAAACTGATGCTTAAAATTCTCGTTATAAAAATTATGCCAATGGAACCATCTATTGGTACATTATTTTTTTGTTATGAAAGAAAGTTTTAAATTTTAAATAATTTCTTTTTAGTTTTAATAAAACTTGTAAGCTTTTCTGCAAAACTTTTACTGTATATTCTATGCTTTTGATATCCTTTAAATATTTATTGAATACTACCTAATATATTTTAACTGGTCAGAGTTTGAGGCAATTTAGTTGATAGAGCTCATATTTCTATTTATTTCAATTATTTAAAGACAATTGTCCAAGTTAAATAAGCTACCTGTCATTTTTATCGTATTTTAAAAGTAACATGAAACTTCTTATTTTCAGTTAAGTAATCTTTCTTTTTGAATTCTTTTTCTGAGTAAAATTATATAAAAAGTTTAATAAAATGTTGTTAAAAATAATCGGATAATCGCTATTAAAACACCGGTTTTGAAAAAAGTCTACATTGCTTTAATTACATTTCTTTTTTGATACTTATGTAGACCATAGTATCGATAATCTTAGTATTGCAATTCATAGAAATTCGTTTACCAATGTTGAAATTATAAGCGATTTTCTATAGCAGTTTAAAAAATTGTTCATAAAAAAAATCTAATTTTTAAACATATTTTTCTATTACAAAGTTGGGACCATACGTAGAGAAATTGTCATAGATTACAATCCTTAAAGCCATGGTTCGTATCCTTAGAACTCCTTGTAATTTTATTCCTAAAAAAAAACTTTTAATTTTTACTTTACAATATCTTTCTTGACACAAAGGCTTGGAATAGCTCTTAAAATGCTGTGTAAAATGAGCATAGAACACGATCTTGGGACGAAAACAAAAGTTCCACTTTTTCACTTCCCTAAATAAAATGGGGTTGAACATAAATTATTTGAATATGCTAAGTAACTTGGTATTATTCTAAACAAAAACTTAATACGGCACTTCAATACAGTCGAGGGTTCCAAAGGCTGTTAAGGGTCATTTAAGTTTCTAGGAAATCTATTGTCATAAAATGGGTTATTATACCTCTTCTTGAAGCAGTCATCAAACAAATACTAATATTTTTGGCTTTTTTACAGAGAAAAGTGATGGGAAAGTATCATTCCGAATGAATATATCATTCTTCGGCTACAATAGATGCCAAAATTTCCAGCAAGAATATTCGTATAATTATCGAGAGACAAGTTGTTATATTTCCAATATCGAACACTGTGCTGTGAAGGCCAATCATCCTTAACTGAGATGGCGATACATTCTAAACTTTTTTGGATGAATGGACGTGGCGAATGTTTCGCAAATGCACTAATACAGGAAGGGACAATTCTTAATGATGGTTATATACACCAATCGCATTGGATCCCACCGCCTCATTTTTAAAGATGCTCCACTGAGATGGTCGCATGAGAACTCCTCTTTTATAACTAAGACTCTATGGGGAAAATTTCACCCAAAGATAACACCTACAGGAGCGGAACATTGTTATGACTAAACTAATAACTGGGCATTATAGATTTGGTAATCATGTTAGATGTCGAATTGTGCTATAACGACTATTGTGGAAGTTTTCATAATGAGGACAAAAAAGAGACTTTTGCTTACTAATAACGTTTTCTTTTCTGAAGAAAGATATCACCTTGTTACAAAAAATATGTAACCAATTTGTAATTGTGTTATTTTTTTTAAGTATTTTGAGAAATTTTTCGTGACATTTCGAATTTTTGCTGATATTTGAAATTTTTTGTGAAATTTCGAATTTTTGGTAAAATTTTTGATTTTTAGTGAAATTTTGTAATTTTTGGTGAAATTTTTAGATTTTTAAAGAAATTTGTGATTTTTGGTGATAGTGTGATTTTTGGTGAAATTTGTGATTTTTGGGAAAATTTTCATAATTTGGTGGAACACCAATTTTAAAGTACTAAATACTAAAAACAATATCTTTTAACAAAAATTATTCGAGCTTGCTGGTAATAAAGTACGCATATCCACCGTCTATTTAATTTGAGGGTAAAACATGTAACATATTTTTCGAATTTAAGGGCAACAATATTAGAAAAGAACATATGACATTTGGTTTCAACTGGTATTCTAGTAAAATTTGGTTATTGGTTTAATATTACAAATTCAAAGAACCTGAAAGCTCCTCAAACTCCGATTCCTGGGGAAACACTGAATAGACAAAAGACTTAGTTATCTTATTAGATATCTCTAAGTCTCACCAGTCTTTATATATCAAATGCACTCTTATTTCATATCGATTCTAATTGATTGCTCATTAACATCGGGTTACTAAGTTAACCAAATGACGAAAACAGATCTATTTATTATTTCGGATTTTTTCGCAGACCTCCTAAAATGCTTCTACGGAGCCCCCTTTGGGAACCATTGTTCTAGATCAAATATCTATTTGACTTGATAAATGTTTATAAAATACCTTCTATATCCTGGATTTTTATTTTTTAAATATTCAATAATATTTTGTTACAACGTAACAACATCGAAACCTTAGACTTATTCACCTTTAAAACTACTTTATGATAGAAATATTACATACTATCTGCGTTAGCGGATTTGCGGGAGTCTATATATAACAGATTTAAACTTGGTAGCTACTTTATTTAGAAAAAACAAAATATAATACCAAAAGTAAAAAAAAAAAATCTGAAAAATTAAAATATGACTTTTAACTTCCATGAGAGCAGTTATAATATTGGTGTTTTCAGAAAATTATCGCACCTTCTCATGATTCCAGTTTCATGCTTCCAGGTTTATATTTAGATGCTGGAAAATCCAAGGAGTGGGATGTCGTACCACTCTGTAACTATTTATGAGTTCATCGTTAAATAACACAAGATATCAAAAAATAACCTAAGTATATAAATCACCCAATTAAAAATCAGATTTCATAAAATTTAAAGCTATTTTTTGGGTATAAAAAAAGAACAAAATTATTTGAATTTTGTTCTTACATTTCGCAGTCTAGGAGATGTATAAGGTACCTTTTCTAGGCGCTTTTAATCCACAAGACTCCAAATTTTTAAAAATATCTGCAGTACAATTTGAATAACACATTAACAACTTTTTAAATACTTATTTTAGTTAAAAAAAGTAACAAAAAGTAAAATAAATAATAGGATTTTCAAAAAGTACCAACGAAATGTTTGATATATTTGTGAAAAGGATAAGAATACTATTTCATATTTATTTTTATGTCTTTTGGTTCAAAAGATTATTAGAGTACAGTTTTTTACATCCTAAACGTTCGAAGGCTCAATAACTACACAATTATATCTACTATTTTTTAGTAGAGAAGATAATGACTAACAGAACTTGTAGATTCTCACCCACATAGAACCATATATCTTTAATTTCATTATTATTATTATTACAAACAATTTAGAAAGTAATATTTGAAGAAAAAAATATTTATTCACTAAGGACCATATATTTATGTTTCTAGGCTCAATATTACTGAAAATTCAAGAAGTACTATTAGAAGAACGAAAAAGTACCACTTGTGGATTTTCACTCATTTAGGATTACGTAAATTCATGTTCTTGTTTCTAGGTTCAAAATAAAAGAAAGTTCAAAAAGTACCAAAGAAGAATGAAAAAATACCAAAAAGTTCCTTCATATAGGATTTTATTCACTCAGTATTGTTTATATCATCAGAAGAACGCAAAATACCACAAAGTCTTCCTTTTGAATTCTTAGCCACATAGGACCCTACATCTTCAATTTCATGCTTCTGCGTTCAATATTATAAAAAATTCAAGAAGAACAAAAAAGTACCACAATGTCTTCTCTTGCGAATTCTTACCCCACATAGGAAATAGTATTTGAATTCGTGTTACTTCGTTCAATATTATAAAAAATTCAAAAATTTCCATTAGAAAACCAAAAAAGTAACACAAGTCCCCTCTTATGAATTGTTACGCACTAAGAACCATATATTTTTAGTTTATAGATTCAATATTATATAAAATTCGAAAAAGTACCACACAAAGTCCCCTCTTGTCTATTCTTACTCATGTAGGACCACATATATTTAAGTTTACGTTTCTAAACTAAAAAGTACCACAATGTCCCTTCTTATGGATTTCCATTCACTTAGAGGCATATATATATATATATATATATTTAAATTTATGTTTTTGGCTCAATATTATAGAAAATAAAAAAGTACCATTAGACTAAAAAAAATATACCACAGAGTCGCTCCACCTTGAATTCTTACCCACACAGGACAATGTATCTTTAATTTAATATTTCTTCGTTCGATGTTATTTAAAATTGAAAATGTACAATTAGAAGAACAAAAAAGTACCACAGAGACCCCTCTTGTGGATTCTCAAACACTTAGGAATACATATCTTTAATTTCATGTTTTTAGGTTCAATATGATAGAAAGTTTTAAAAGTACTATTAGAAGAACAAAAAAGTACTACAAAGTATATTCATTAATTCTTACACACATAGGACGATGTATCTTTAATTTCATGTTTCTAAGGTAGTTATTAAAAAAAATAAAAAACAAAAAGTACCATTAGAAGAACGTAGAAATACCACAAAGTCCCCCTTAGTGAATTATCACTTACTTAAGACTACATATAATTAAGTTCATGTTTCTAAGCTTAGTATTATAGAAAATTTATCATTGAGTTTAAATTAAATGCAAATTCCCGCTTGTACCCCATTTTTAGTTCTTTTTTCCCACATGGATGTAACAAAAATTATATTCAAATGAATTTCTAAATTGCAGTGAGATCCGATATTAAAATACTCGTATGCATATGTCAATAAATAGGAAAAGAGTTTTGTAAAAAAAATTACCAAAAATAGGTACAATTTTTACCCCTTAAACGTTCGAATTTCCAAAAGGTACCAACGTTCTTATTTCTATGTTTACTGGTTTAGAAGGTACATACATATGTTGCCAAAAAAGTTTCAAAATACACGTTTTACCTGTTTTCTCCGATTTTCAAAAAGTACCAGATATTTATGAATAGGGTTTTAATTTTTTTGTATCTAGTTTAGGACATATAAGGTTACCGATTTTAACCTTTTTTACCTCCTAAACATTCGCATTTCCAAAAATACCGTCTTAGTGAATCTATTTCATCTCTGTAGCTTCAGACTTTTAGGCTGTGGGATGATGAATTAGTTAGTCAGTCCGTAAAATTGAGAAAGATTTTATTAAAGAAATTTGTAAAAGTTTTATCGGAAAGGAGAAAAATTATGAGCAAACAAGTCTGAAAAAGGATAGATCAAACATTAGTTTAGTAATTTGCATTATTAAAAGATGTTTATATTTCTTATTTTCATTTTATATATTATAGGCATTACTATAATTTCTAAAATTTCCAATCGGTATTGTAAATTTACACTATGGCGCAAAATTATATGTATATATTTTAGTTAAACCTGCTGATCTTTTATAATTGTGCTCTTTTTCTCTCTCTCTCTCTCTTCGACACTGACACTATCTTTCTCTTTGTATTTATGGCTATTTTTTTTTTTTCTTGGCACTGATGAGAACTTTGTGTAACTGAATTTTAAAGTCATGATATACTTGTACGCCATCAATATTCATCCATCGCATTTAATGTAAAAAATATATCAAACACACATATATATAATATTTATGTATTTCTTTTATATATTTTTTTTTGCTACGCCTTTTTGCTTACTTTAACATACCCTACAGTTGAAATTGGTGGCACTTGTGATGGATTTTTGAAAAGAGAACATAAGAGTTTGTGTAAGTAGTTTGATTAATAATTCGCATCTGAGATACAGACTTCAAATAACCTTAATAATGTGAAATAAAATAGGTCCAATTTCGAAAGGAAGAACGAATGGACACTAATGAAAAATATCCTATTCCTACGATCATTTTGATGTGTTTACAAATTTCGATTATGATAATAAAACTAGACACCATGAGAAAGACAAAAACTTTCTTTGCTAAGGTCCCCTAATGGTGAGAAAGACACTCTGTTTTTTTACAACTATTGTCATGGATGCACTGTTTAACTTATTGGACACAAAGTTATTGATCATTATGGTAATAAGGAATGAAAGATCTTATCAAAAAGGAGAGGAAATAGTACAAACAAAATTCGGCTTTAATGCTTCTAAATCTTACCTACTCGTTATATATTTGTTTTATACGTTTGAATTTTTAAATTCAATACATGTTATCCGTACATGTACATAGCTTTAGCAGCAGCAGAAAATTGCTGGGCGCTTGCGCATCATCATTCATTGTACACATTTTTACAAAAATAAAAACAACCAAATATTTAAACACACTCATACCAAAATTCTTTTTTCTTTTTTTGTTTGTCTCGATAAAACAAGTCCAATACACGTAGTACATGCAGTGAAAATTAAAGAAGTCTTCTTATGAAATTTTAAAAATACTAAAAATAAAAACTATACACAAAATACCCTCCCTGAATAATGAATATTATTGAACTAATGTGAACTAAACTGATCATGTTTCTCTAAACAAGATTGTGCTGGCTCACTGTTTGGTTGACTGACTAACTAACTGACTAACAATAACTAACTCGTTCACTTAGTATTCTGGTTTGGTATGTACAACTGGAGCGACTAAAGCACTAAATATTTACTTACCTTTTGGTAGCATTTAAAGGCTTTTGTATTTTATCATTTTCCAAATTCGAATAAATTCGGTCGAAAATTGCATCCAAAATATTGAAAAAACTAGACCAGGTGTGAATATTTTAAGCCCCTTTTTGAGAAGTCATAACGAGGCTCCTACACGCAGGGAAAAAAATAGTTATAGTGACCATAATCTAAGAGCAACATATTATGATTGGAATATATAATCATAGCAAAAAATAGAAATATAATTATTATGATTATAACTATTATGATTCCATTCTGTCTTATTGTATCCGATTTTATGGTTTGTTTTTTATGTTATAATTCTAGTTTTACATATAATATAGAATGGGATAATGACTTATCCCATTCTATCAGACTATGATTTGATGTTATTATGATATGATTTTTTAACTAAACCCTTTAATGGTAATTCATCAATATCTTATATGGCTTGAATCACACTGAGTATAACCAAACTTTGCCTATTTATATTTATTAATATGCAAACTAAATGAGAATTACAAGGGAAAACAAACATTAAAAACAAAATATATTTAAAAAATAAACAAGTTATGACTTTTTACACCAGTTTTATGAAAAGAATAAGTATTATGTATTTTTTGAAACATTTTATTGTCATGGGAATATTAATATACGCTGGTGCATATTCCTATAAACGCACATCAATTTTTTTAATGAACTTACCAAAAATGGGACTAAAAAGTAATTAAGCTGCTATAGATTAATTTTTTAAATTATTTATTGACTTCACTTAAAAATTTAATTAAAAAAAAACTTAAAATATACATTAAATTTTTTTCATTGTAATTTTAGCAGTTAAATGAACCAATTTAGCATTATTAATAATGTGTTGATGAACTTTTCTTTTGGGTAATTTCAAAAATTAGGTCTGGCATTGATTCTACTAAATTTTGAAGAACATCAATGTCAATCTCTTCAAAGGCTTTCTTAGTTTTTAGTTTTAACTTCGTTATTGTCATTATGTCTTCATTCTGTGTATTTCTTGTGTAAACTTTACTTGCTATACACCTCCACAGATTCTCCATTGGAATTAAAATTCGGAATGCAAGCCGGCCAGTCACAATAGTGGAATACTATTTTCTTTAAACCACGATTTAGATTGGTACGAGACATGGATTGCAGCGTTATCCTGTTGGAATATGCAATCTTCATTCATTGTTTCATGCTGAAATGAGAGAAGAGCATCCTCCAAGGAACAAGACATATTTTTGATTTTCTTGCAGCAGAAAAGGCTGCCTAAACCATAACCGAAATTGCGTTTCGACATACAAATTTCGTTCGATCTCAAATCATGTCAATAACAGGAAAATGGAATTTATTCAATTGAATTTATTTTCATTAGAAAAGATTACTTTATTCCAACCAACTAACCACTTATCTAACCATTTCATGTATATACTTGAGGTATATATACCATATATATATACCTCAAAAAAAAAAAAAAAGTTTTAAATGCGTTTATAGGAATATGCACCAGTGTATGATTTAAAGACAGAATATGGTTTAAAAACAAAGAAAAGGACTGCAATTATTTAATGATTGTTGAAGTAATGATATTTTTCATATTAATGAAATTTTGTTTCTGGTAAAAATATTTAAAAATATATAATTTTTACAGTCAACCATATTAACATTTTTATTGAGTGTAAATATTAAATGATAAAATTTGAACAAAAACATTTTTATCATGAACACAGTGTTATTAAAATTCAAGAAAATTAACAATGAAAACGTAATATTGTTGTAGTGATAATGTTGTAACCATCTTTTTTTCTCTGCATGTAAGGTGTACATTTTTAAAGCTTAAACTCGATTATAGGAGGTATGAAATTTATGTGATGCCCGATTATGTTTCAAAATAAGATTTTTTGTTTCTTCTTTCTCAAAATAAGTTTTCTACACCGAATTTTCTACTCGAATACTTTTCGACACTAATTATTCATTAAATTCCCTCCACCAAAAGTTCCAATTTCATTATTGTTTATTGTAGTTGTTGTTGTTGTATATATTCTTGACAAACTTATAGTTTATGCTACTAGTTATATAGTCGTTTTGCTCTTTTTACTAATTCCATCTAGAGTTCATTTCGATTTTAGTTTTTTTTTCCATTTATTTTTGTGTTGCATGATAGGTATGATGGATGGGATAAAATGTTTAATGGTTCGTTGAGCTGCAATTTTCGTACATTTGTTGCTACTTGCATTGTATTGGTATTGTTGTTATTGTATGTCAAAAAGGTAGTATTTTGTTTATTGACGTTTCATACAACATTTGCCGGAATTTTGTGGTTTAATGAAAATATTGACTGTAGTTTGAAAATAATAGTTTTTTTTTATTTTTGTTGGATATCAAAAATAAATGATGCGCAAGGAAGCCCCTGCTATTGATGAAGGAAGACTTTAAAGTTAATTAAATAGTATGAACACGGTCTGTGAACAAGTTCTTTTGGTTTTTAATGTTGTAATTTTCACTTTCACGTAGCTAAATTTACATATTTATTTATGTATGTAGGTGAATTTCTTGAAGAGGAAGAATGTGTAGGTTATCGTCTTTTTCCCAAGACTTTAAAAACGTGTTTTAATATATTTATTTGAAGTTGAGTCATCAAGTCGTATACGTTTTTGTTGTTGTTGTGATTTTTATCTTTTAAGATTAATATTTATTTAAGAAACTAAAAAGTTAAACTGGTGTGAGTTTTAAGAATAATTTTAGTAAAAATAGTTATTGGAAGTTCAAGCAAAAATATGCTCTAAAAAGAATATTTTATATGCTATTAATTGTTTTTCTGCCTAAATCTTAAATTATTCACTATTCATGGAAAAATTAATTTGATTTCTATTAGCAATTTCTAAAAAAAATTACTTTTTACACTTAAAAATATTCTATAAATTTACATTACTAACATTTTAAGGAATCAGATTATAAAGAAAAATTCACTAATGATTGATTATGTAAAAAATTCTATTGAGTGAAAATATGCAAACTTTTTCTCTTAAGTGTAAAATATGCAAAATTATGCTCTTTAGTATAATGAATGCCAAATTATTATCTTAAGAATAGAATATGCAAAAATATGTCATATAAATTGCAAAAAAAAAAAAAAAATATTCTAAAATAATGTATTTGTATGAAAATATACGAGCTCGATTTGTTCAACTACCTATTATAGCAACATCCCGATTTGCGCAACTAGCAATTTTTTTCAAAAAAAAAAAAAAAAATTTCGATAATTTCAACTATAGATTGATATTTGTAATTTTGCATCAATTTTTTTTTAAGAATTTTTCTTGTTTACAAACATAGTTTCAATCATCTGTAGATATATTCAAACACATTGAATTATATTCCAATCAACTGTGATATTCTCGGCAATGAAATGGGCGATGAGCTAGCTTGTAAGGGCTCGGAGTTGGACATGTCTTTTGTGGAAGTATCGGTTAGGATTCCAATTGGGTCATATTTCATGGCCATAAGGTCCATAAGACTATAGGTAGAACGAATCATGCTTGGAAGAGTAGAATGGACTGCAGGGTATCTAGAGCGTTATGGCCTGGTCTTAAACCAGAAGATTTCTAGCATCTTCTGGGCATGAGTTGTGGGAATCTAAGGGTCATTGTTGGTATGATTATTGGTCATTATGCAATAGGGTATAAGACAAGTAAGTGGGACACTGGCACGTCAGACTTTTGTAGGACGTGCGATGATTTGTCGGAGCTAGAGACAGTAGAGCACATATTCTGTCATTGTGTAGGGCTTCAGCGTAGTAGACTCAAGTGGTTTGGAACCCATATTCTGCACGAACTAGAGGAGGTTACGGGTAAAGGACTCAGTAACCTTATAGGGTTCGTAATGGGGATAAAGTGGCTTAGAGGTAATCAGGTTTGATTTATGGGTCTTAGGTTCCACACTTTTCTTTCATTTCTATTATCTTTCTTTGCTTTCTAGTGCCTTATTCTACTAAGGTCTCTGGTATTTATGAAGGGATCACAATTGACCGGATGGTCTCTGGGTGGAGGCGTGAATTCCTAATCCTAATTTTTACAATATTTTTAAACTTCTGAATTTTAACTACCATAACATAAACGGTAATTTCTTGTCTATTAATATTATTTAAAAAAATTTTTTGATTATCAAATATTAAAAATATATCAAATAAAATTAAAAAAAATAACTAAAAAATCTATGCACACTTTCTTAATTAAAATTTGTTTAATCAAATGATCGCGATTACCTTCGGTGTCCTCAATGATATCGTATCACTTTTAAGTTGTATTTTAGGCATATTGATGTAGATAATATACGTTGATGAAATAGAATTTTGGTAATTTTTTATAAGATTTATCTTAAGCCTCCATTAAAGCCAGCTAATATTGGTACTAAATAGCGTTGATATGCCATTAACAAATTTAAAATTTTTTAAATTTTTGAAGAAATGCCCATATATGTAAAGATATTATAACAAATTATTCGGCGAATAATATGCAAAAAGTAAAAATTCCATAATAATTACTTCTTTCATTTTCCATAAGAACTTTAAGAAAATAAGAAAAATAAATAAATAAATATTTTCAGGATTGGAATTTTATGTAGTTTTTTATAAAAAGTAGGTTTTCTTCAATTCTCTGATTTGAAGACAAGTTAATATAGATATTAAACCAAAATTTCAATAGAGATTAATCTACAGTTTCAAAAGGATGGTCCGATTTCAATGAAGAGCGAATTTTTGCTATAAAAAACAGATCTTTAATAGAAGATGCCAAAATATTTTACATTTTATATTTTACATTTTCAATTAAATTACATACCATGTAATTGTAATCGGCTATTTAGTTTAAAGAATTATATTTTTTCAATTACATCTAAAGAAATGTTTATAAAAGGAATCCCTCAATTTCAAAAAAAAAAAAAAAAAAAAAACGTCGAAATTTTTTTTAATTTTGCCCATAAAGTTCACATTTATTGTAGATCTGGAAAAAGCCGTTGGCAAACTTCTTAGAACACATCGGAATTTGCGAAATTAAATTCCGTTTTTAGACCCATGCTTTAGGATTTTAGAACATATTTGCTAAAGTTAAAATTTCGATATAAAATAGTTAAGATTCGGCAGAATCTGTACTTAGCCCTGTTAAGTGATTGGGCTTCTTTTTGATTTTAAAATCATCTCCGTAGAGATACTTTTTAGAGGAGCATACAATTATTATATAATCATAAGGAATTTTTATTTTAGAGAAAAAAGAGTGTGGACACTTTTCCGGAAAAAAAACACACCAAGAAAAAAAATCCTAATATTGTTCTTTAACTAATAGAAAAAAACTATTTTACAAAATGGGTAAAAAAATATTGGACTATATACTCTTGAAAAACTGGACCCTGATTTTGTAAAATTGAGACAGTTGAAATTTTAAATGTAAATAACTTGAAAACTATTAGAGATAAATAGAATATATAAGAACGTTTTTCATAAGCCTTACCGAAAGCTTGAAGAAAATGTAAAAATATATAAAATCGGGTAAGAAAAATTTGGCAAAAGGTTAAAAATTTTCTATTTCAGAGGTACCCTATTTTGAGCCCCAATAGCTCCGCTCCTAAGCCATCTGTGAGGCCTCCCATCCAAACTTAAAATAGTACACTCCTCTGTTACGTCTATATTTAATTTCATGTAAATCTAACCAGAAGTTAGAAGTTACAGATTAATTTCCAACAATTTTCTATACCGCCCCAATGTGCAATATATGTGGAAGTTATAATTTCATGCATGTGAAATTTCCACAATCTTTTTTTTATTTTATTTTATAACTATATTTTACTATACAAATTTAAGGAGCAATACAATAGTTCAAACATTTATGTTCTAAGATCTTAAAATAATAGTTTTATAACATACATTTTAAATTTATATTATAAGTATAAATATCTATGATTATAAAATAGGCTCCTGAACAAATTAACGATGCTTCACTTTAAAATCTCTAAAGTACTTTTGCCCACAAAACACCATTACCAAAATTTCACATTAAACCAAAAGTACAAATTTAATGGTTCTAACTCTAAAAAAAGTAGTTTAATTAATTTTCAAATAATGTATAACTATAGACCACTTAATTACAGAAAAACCTATTTGTTTTTATTAAGACAAGATGATGTTCATTATCATCATTGTTATTATTATTATCCCGAAAGCTATCAATCCCTTTTTTAACTGGCAGGCATACTAGCTTTTTTTTCTTTCTTTTTTTGTACATTTCAAATAGTACGAGTACTACAACGTCCCTACTCATGCCAACAGATGTTTCTTTCGCAACTCTGTGAACAAAGTGTGCGGCTGCTGGCTAATACACTCAGCTCTTCAAAAACAAATACGGTTCGTTGAATGAATGTTGTATTAAAATATTGTTAGTTTGGTCTACTCAGTGATGCCACATGCTCATTGTTATTTCGTTTGTTATCATCACAGATATTTCACATAAATTTAAAGCCTGATGCTGGTTTTCAAGACCAGAATGAATATGTTTTTTTTTTCGTCGTAGAGCTAATTACATTTGTATTCCAGTTTATAGTTTCTAAATGCTTCACATCTGCAACAACAAGGAGAAAAGGATGAAACAGAAACAATGTTTTAATTTTTTATTTGCTTTTCATTAAACGAAACCAACCAGTTTGGAGCATGAGAAATATTATAAATAAAGCTCTTTACTGCAATTTTATGTCTATATAGACTATTTTAGCACCCTACTTTAGATTTCAGGTATAAGTCGATTTTAATATATATTTCACATGACTGTTAGTTAGAAGACGATTAAGAATATTTATTATTGGTGTCTGGAAACAACAAGATCATATAAGTAAATAATAAATTTATTATTAAACTGGGTGCCTCGGTGGGCTAGTTGGAGTGGGGGTTACGGGTTCGAATTCCGCCAGAGACTCTGGTCTATTTTCAATAAATATATATATATATATATATATATATATATATATATATATATATTTATTTATTTCTTTTGAATAATATTTCATAACCTAGCCTTTTGGCCATAATCGGTCACAAATTTCTACTAACAGATAAATTTTAAATACAATTCATAATTAAAAATTTAAATATATAATAACATAAAATAAAAGGTAAAAAATACATTTAAGAAGTTATTGCTAATTAATAAAAACAGTTAAATTGCACAAGTCAACCCAACAAAGCCCCATCAACCAAAAAATAATAAAAACAAATGTTAGAAAGTGAAGTCAATCATGTATCTATATATATGTATCTATATTTACTCAATCAATCTATTAGATAATTTTTCATATGAAATATAACTAAAATTTATAGGGGAATTTTTTAGGCGATTGTTCAATGGGTGATTTTGCTGGCAGCTATTCCATGTTTTATTTATAAATTTATTATAATATCTTTTAAAAAAAAATATCAAAAACTAATGAGAACGAGAAAAAAAATTTAGTTTTTTTCTTGCCTTATTTTTTTTGGGACATTTAGCCTTTTTTGGCCTTTTTTAAATTTTAAAGTTTAATTTAGCTTCTTTTTTTTGTCTCCTGGCAACACTGGTTCTAAGTGCATATTTTCTTGCAAAAAAAAACTTTTTTGTTTTTGACTTCACATAGCACTTTTTTTAA
Source organism: Protocalliphora azurea (assembly GCA_932274085.1). Taxonomy (NCBI): domain Eukaryota; kingdom Metazoa; phylum Arthropoda; class Insecta; order Diptera; family Calliphoridae; genus Protocalliphora; species Protocalliphora azurea. The sequence goes on from OW026521.1 coordinate 37,098,913, forward strand.
GAAAAAAAAAAATATATATATATATATATAAGATATAAAATAAAGGTTTCTTATACAAAAAATCCTATGTGTTTATATTTTTCTATTGCCAAAAGATATAGATTTTTCTTTAAATCATAAAATTTTCATTTCAAATTATCTTAACGGAAAATACAAAATTCAAAATTGAAAAAAAAATGTTGCGAATTGACAAAGTAAAACGGTTTTTTGTTCTCCTGAAAAGTAATAAAAAAAAAACACATGGGTCATTTCGTCAGCGAACCGACGATATATTTTTTGAAGTAGCGTACCAACTAAATCATCTAATAAGAATCATTTCTAAATAAAAATAGTAATTCTTCAACGACATTTTTTCCCATAATACCGGTTTAATATCTTTTTGAAAAAAGTACAAACATAAAAGAAAAAAACTAACAATATTTAACACAGACTTCAAGATCATTATTAGCTATGTTCGCGTAATTTCCAACAAGATTTATCCAGCAGTTTTTTTTGAGAGATTAAAAACTAATTTATTTTCAAATTGAAAAATATTGAAAAAAGTACGTGAACAAAATTTTGCAGGATTTTTTTTTTTTTTTTTTGTAAATAACGATTAGTAATGTCTCCTTGTTATATAAAAAAGCGTTAATTTATCTATAAAAATAATAAAATATAGAAAATTATTTTTTATTAATAAAATAAAAGCAAAATGTTATTAATATAATATATATTTGTTAATTTAATAAAATAAAGTCGTTTCATCAAAATTTAATTTTTGAAAAAAGCTCAAAATCTTTATCTCAAAACGCTAAATTGGCATATCTTAAAATAATTTGCAATAGCAAATAAAAACTTTTATAAATAAATTTTTATCTAATATTTTAACATAAATCTAAAAAAATATGAATTTTAATGTTTGCTTAACATTTTATTACATTTATTCTTCAAAATTATCGCAGAATTTGAGTTTTTATATTTTGATTGTATTTGTTTACACGTGTTTTTTTTTTAACATAAGTTTTACTGATGGAAGTTGATGGAAGCAAAATAGCTTTCATCAAATTCTCTATAAATAAACTGTCAAATTTTATCTCTCTCATGTTTTCACTAGCAAGATTTTTAACGTACGAACATGATTTAGCAACTTCCAACAACATTTTATGATAATTATTACAAAATATCAGATACGCGAACACAACTATTATCATCTGTTAGTGTTGGTCTGGTCTGTCGGCTTTGTTGTGTCTCACTGATGATTGGCTTGAGGACAGCATCTGTTCTACAGACTATTGCTGGCATTAATGGCTGCTCATGGTAAGTAAGTGTGTCTTGGCAGCGTGTGCTGCTATTTAAAAACGTTTATCCCTCCAGCAGAGATTGTGTTCTAAGTGCTATGACGGTAAACGATGCAGTAGTCATGACGTCGTAATTCGTTTAATCCAAGGCATTATAATGTAAGAGAAGATTATGCAGCAGAAGGTATATTCCAGTTACTAAACTTATAAATTAAGACCTAAAAAAGACGTAGTAATGAGAGGGGGTTAATAAAATATTTCCTCCATTACTCTTGTGTTTTTTCAAGGGATTATTATTTAAGGTTAAGTAATGTTGTCTTTCTATACGCTTGTGCTGCTAATGTTTTTCAATTAGCCTTTATTTTGATGCTTGCTGCAACTATGTCTAGAGATTTTCTGTTGAATTCTGTGTAAGCGTTCATTTGATGCCAAATATTTAGAGCTAAATATTGGCAAATGAACAAAGCAAAATTGTAATGTGATTTGGTTGTCTTCTCAGCGTAATTCTTCGTTATTTATCTTGATTTTCTTTTGTTCTTCTTACTTCTCAAATACTTAAATTAAAATTGTATTTATTTTACTCTTCACTATAGGTGGCAAAGTGTATATGAGCATTTCTTTAAATTTGTTTATTTTTGACGTTCAAAAATGCTACATTTATACTATTTTGTACCAATATTAAATAGCTTTAATGAAATCTTTTCGCGTTAATGATGCACAGTGATCCCAAAACTTTTTTTTTAGAAATAATTCTGCTGAATATATTTGAATGAAATTTCACATGGCTAATGCTGAGTGTTTTTTAATTGGTTTGGAAGAGCACAGATTCCTAGCAGGTCTGATGGGCAGGAGATGGACCTTCAAATTGGTCACTTCGGGTATCTAATTTTTGTAAAAAATCGCCAACAATTGATTTATTATTTTCAAATATGATTTCAATATGGTTTGGTTGTAAAAAAAATTTTACACACAGATAGTCTTTATAAATCTACACAAAAAAATACACTTACATGTGTGGCATATCTCTTTGAGTTTAAGAGATATTTAGACAGAAGTAAAATTTTGAGTTATTTTTAGATGTGTTCTTTTTTAATTTAGCGTGCTTAATTTGAGTCCTAAAATTTTCTAAAATATGCCCTGGATTCTGTATAAAATTCTTAATAATATTGATTCAAGTATCATATAAAAAGTTATATTATTTTGAAATTGACTAAAAAAATTTCGATTTTTTTCTACAAAAAAAAAAAAAAAAAAAAAAAAATACACTTTTACTTTCAATTATTTTTCCTCCGGATTATACAATTTTTTCATGTTTCCAAAAGCAAAGCTTAACATAAATGCACGTATGTAAAGCAAATCCGGGTATATTTGAGACAATGATTCCCCTAGCCGAATTTCGGCAATTTTTACAATTTTTTCACTATTTGTAAAATTCTCAAATTTCTTGATTAAATGTTGCCTTTATTTTGCCCCTTACCCCCTTTTGTGTTCTATTCTCAAAAAAAAAAAAAAAAAAAAAAAATAGTGTAAATGATTCGATATTCTTTTCTAATAGTGTTACCCATAAATTTAAAAATATATTACATATTTTACCCACAAATAGGGTGTAAACATGCTGCGCTTTCTTAACAGCAAACTCAAAAATTTTTTGTGCGAACAATTTATGTTTACTGTTAAACCAAATTATGAAAATTTCACAATAATTCCAAAATTTTAACAAAAATCCCAAATTTTACCAAAAATTCGAAATTTTACCATAACCTAAAATTTCATGAAAAATACGAAATTTCACAAATGCACCAAAATTTCAGTAAAACTTAAAATTTTACGAGAAACTGAAAATTCGAACAAAAATTTTATAATTCGCAAAAAATCCTAAATTTAACCACAAACTCGAAATTTCACCAAAATTTTAAAATTTCATTGAAAATTCAAAATTTCAACAAAACTCAAAATTTCACCAAAAATTCGAAATTTCAACAAAAATTTTAAATTTCAAAAAAAAAAAACGAAATTTCACCAAAACCCAAGTTTTTACCAAAATTTCACAAATAATCCGAAATTTCATATAAACTGAAAGTTTTACCAAAAACTTAATATTTCACTAAAAATTTTAAAATTCGCCAAAAATTCTAAATTTCACCAAAAACTCGTAATTTCACCAAATAATTTTAAGATTTCGCCAAAATTTTAAGATTTCACTAAAAATTCGATATTTCACCAAGACTAACAATTTCACCAAAAATTCAAAATTTATTTAAAAACTTTAATTTTCACCAAAAATTTTTATTTTTGCAAAAATCCGAAATTTTAACAAAAATTTGAAGTTTTATCAAAATTTCAAAATTTACACGAAAATACAATTTCCGTTGATTAAATTAAAATTTTTTATAAATATGTACTTTAAAAAATAACAGAATTGGTCACACCATAGTATACAACTAGAAGTTTATGTGAGAGGCGCTTCGAACTAGATTTTCAAAAAAATTACTCATTTTTTGCAAAACACAAAAACAAATTATGTAGTCACACTACATGTATTTTGTTGTTGCATGAATTAGGTTCTTGACAATTGATTCAAAAAATACGCAACTTGAAAAATATAAAATATTTACCAAAATTATACCAACCTAATATGGAAAGCTTAGAATCCCTGTAATATAATCCAAATTTTTACTTAAATGTTGCACCACAAAATTTTAAGAAATATAGCTTTCATTTGAGATCCATATTGGGTCAACATTGTAACGTGTAGTTACAAATATTACACCACCAACATATTAACATAATAAGAGAATTTATAATTTAGCATAGCTCACACGAACTTAGTTAGCCGATTTAAAGCATTTATCTCATCGGTTTGTATTTTATGGACGAAACTCGTAGCTAGCCGACCGAGAGTTGAAGAATTTATCTCACGGGTTCTATTTTAAGAGAAAAATATGTAGCTAACCGAACGAGAGCCGAAGCATTAATCGAGCCGGAGAGCATTTAGTATTAGAGTAGCAAATATGATCCTAGTTAGCCGATTGAGAGTTGAAGTTAGAAACCTATAATTAGCCGACTGAAATCCGAAGTTCGTTTTAGCAAAATCATTTATAAACACGGTTAGTTATATAATCGTAGACATTCGTTCGAGAGTAGAAGAATTTGTCTCTTCGGATTTTTGTCAACTTACACATTCTAACTGATAATTAACTTTGCTAACACTGCCAGTTTCTATCGTAGCTAGGTATCGTTTCGTCGTTGTTCGTGTCACGAAAGAACAAGGAGGCTCTGTGGTAACAGTCAAAGTAAGTCAAAGAAGAAACTGGGCAACTGGAATCAAAACTGCATTACAATATAATCCTCGTAAATATTTTATAATATTCTTAAAAATTGCGCATCTTTCAAAACACAGTTTTACCATGAATGGCCTCTAGTTTTATCTATATAAGGATTTCTTCACATGTGAGAATGATTTTTGCAGACTGATATATATTAAAAAAAAAAAAAATTGCAAAAGATAACATTTTCAAAAGGATATTTTCTTAAGTTTTTGTGCTGCAAAATTCAAATGAAAAATATTATTATATTGCAGATTCTTAGCTTTCATTTGATACTCATGTTGGTTTGATAAAATATTTGTAAATATTTTATACATTCTTCTACAAATGTGTATCCTTTGAACCTTTTAAGAGGAAGTTTGATATCTCAGAAAAAAACTGTGTACGTAGTTTTACTACGTATGGTCTCTAGTTTCATACATATATAGATTTTTTCATGTGTGAAAATGATTGTTACATGGTGTTTTCAAACAATTTTTATTTTTGTTTTAATAAAATTTTTAATTAGATTGTTTACATTTTCAATAATATAATAATTCAGATTGAATTTTAATTTTGTATTTCTACATGTAAGTGTATGTATGAAGATTTCGTGCTGAAAAAATTTATTTAATTTTATATAATTTAATACTAACTAATTAATTAAACCTTTTTCAAATGAAATGTAGTGCTACGCTAATACATAGTGTATATGTAGTATGTAGATAAAGTGTAATGTGTTATTATTCTGGTGAATAATAATGCTGTCGTAACTAGTAGTTTGTGTATACATGTATAGTATATAAAATATTCATGTATGAATAAACATAAAACAATCAGGAATGCAAATTTTTTCGACACAACTTTCAAATTCCATTAGCGACTAAATCGATTTATAACAGAAATCCAATCGTTATAAATTGAAAAATTTTCTAAATAAATTCTGCTTGGCAATTAAATTTTATGCAGATTTTTGAACGGAGTAAAATATTATTACACAGAAAAAAAATATGGCTAAAATATTTTTTAATAAATCATTATTTGGTTTTAAATAAAAATGTATAAAAAAATATTAGATTTTAAAAATATGTTTTATTGGCTGAAAATGATTTGAAAACCAATACACGAAATAAAAACAATTTTATGTATTTTCACAATTTCAGTAAAATAAAATTATATAAATGAGGAAATCAAAAAATATTAAAACTAACAGATTTTCCTAATAATTTATGTGTTTTTCAGATGATAAATGTATTCTATCTCATAAAATAACCATACGTAAGTAATATTGTTTTATTATCCCTATCCATATTATATTGTGAGTTAAATTAGAAATGTCCATCTTTATAGATAGCTGCACGAACAGTTTTTCGTTCTATGCTCTCTTCAAACAAATCGATTGTTTTCGATACAGATCTTTCGCGATCCTTTCATCCAGATTTTTGAGGTTGTCCAGGCTTCAGAAAAGATTTTTGCGCTTTGAATTATCATAATGGATCTACATTTCATCGTCCTTAACAATTCGATGCAAAAACGATTTGGTTTTGTGGTGCATTTCAGACATCCAAAGTCTCCTTAAGACTTCTTTTGGCTTCTGATCCCGTGGCACCTATTTTCATTGTTTTTGGATGAACCAAATATTTTTACATGTCTTGAAACTGTAGTTTGATATGTAATGATTTATAGATTAGTTGTACAACTTTTGGGAACAGGGCCACCTAATAAATTGGCTGTGCTCGTCGTTAAGGGGAGGGGGGGTGGTGCGTTTGTTTAGTTCCTAAATTTATAATATAATATTGGAGTCGTTTATCAGGGACTTTACTGTAGGTAGCAATATAAAACAATTTGATTTACAAAAAAAAAATAATAATAATAATAACAATTGGAAATATCAATGTGGTTGATAATGGTGTAACTTACGATGGATTACGTTACACCTTCCTAATCTCATACTCCTTGCTGACTTATACGAATGTTAGTCTTCAGCACTAAGAAAATAAAAAAAAAACTAGAACCTTATTTTCTTACCTACCCCATGCTTGTACTATCGCCTTTCGTAAAAAATATTCAAAAATATCAAAAATTTCATGGTCAATTAAATATTAAAAAGAAAATTATTTAGAATACAACAATGAAAACTATGATATTTCAAATATTAAAAAGTTAAAATTGGACCTTTTTTATGGGTTCATTTAATCAAAATTTTGTAAAAATAATTGTTTAGGATTGAGGTTATATGATAACTTAAGAAAGCTTTCGAGGAATTATGGTATGTATTTTGTTTTAAATTAATTAAACTCAAAACCGTCTTACGAACAGTGATCACTATAAACATTGATCGTATTGTAACTTTATTATAAAATATTAGATTTATAGAAGGAATTGAACGGCTTTAAAATAACACAAACGATAACGTTTCTTGAATGGTATGAAGGTAAACAATTAGCTGAGTTTCTGTCCACTGATGTAAAATATATATAATTGTATCCAATGTCAAAGAAATAGAAATTCAGCACCAAGGATGTAAATAATTTCATCAAACTGTTTAGTAAATTAAATGTTCTCAACTACATGTAACAAAGGAAAACAATATACGAGAGCGGATCAATAAGTCCGTGACTTTTCGAACTTCCCTCGTAGTTATATGAAATGCAACACTATTCCCATCAAATACCACCTGTTAATAGACTAGTGTCAAAGGTTGAGCAAGTGTCGTCATTTACTTTGCGTTTAACAGCTGTTCAAATCATACAACCTCGTGTACTTTTCTAAAAATGGAAAAAAGTGAATTTCGAGTGCTCATTAAACATTATTTAACCGTTAATCTAACCAAGGAAAAGCTTGGTAAATACTATGGGGACTCTGCAGCATCGATTTCAATGGTAAAAAAGTGGTTTACTGATTTTTGTTGTGGTCGCACAAGTACAAATGACACTGAACGTTCTGGACGGCCAATTGAGGTCAGTACACGAAATGGTGTTGGCCGACCGAAAAGTAAAAGTGCGTGAGATTGCTGATGCCATAGGCATTTCATATGGCAGTGTGGTTTTGATTTTAAATGATCAGCTGGGTTTAAGAAAGTTGTCTGCAAGATGGGTGCCGCGTTTGCTCTCAATTGACCAAAAATGTAAACGTGTGACAACTTCAAAGGATTGTTTGGAGTTGTTTAACCGCAAACCGAATGAGTTTTTGCAGCGTTTTGCAACTGTGGATGGATCAATGACAGTACTCCGGAGACCAAACAACAGTCTAAACAATGGGTTTCTCCGGGTGAACCTGCTCCGAAGAAGGCCAAGGTAAGTTTGTCGGCCAATAAGGTGATGGCAATAGTTTTTTGGGATGCACGCGGGATAATCCACATCGATTACTTTCAAAAGGGAAAAACAATAAACGGCGAATATTATGCCAACTTATTAGATCGATTTAATGAGGATTTAACGATCCCATATGGCCAAGAAAAAAGTTCTTTTTCATCAAGATAATGCACGGGTGCACACGTGTGCAGTCTCAAAGGCAAAACTCTATGAATTGGGCTACGAATTGGTACCTTATCCGCCATATTCTGCGGATTTAGTCCCTAGTGACCACTACCTATTACCAAACCTAAAGAAATGGCTCGGTGGAAAGAGATTCAGCTCCAACGATGAAATTATTGATCAAACAAATGCCTATTTTAAGGACCTCGAACAGATGGTAGTTGATGGGAATAGCATAGCATTTCATACAATTACGAGGGAAGTTCGAAAAGTCACGGACTTATTGATCTGCCCTCGTATATAACATCAATACCTATAAAAAATCATATTCCTTACCAACAACAATTTCGCTATCAATTCGCTAGCATAAAAATTTTATAATTTAAATTATACAACAACATAAATTAAATAATTCGTATGTCTGTCTTGCACAAAAATAATTTTCTAATGAAAAGCATTTTTGACATTTTAGACATTTCAAAATAATTTAAAATTAATTATGACTCAATAAAATTTTTAGAATAATTTCAAAATTATTAATTTCCTACAGCCAGATAAAAAATGCTAGTAAAAAGAAAACAACAAATTTAAAATAATATTCAAAAAATGGCCACATCACAGATTTACACACAAAAATTCTGCAAGCACTTCTTTTACACTTGGATTCTTAATTTTCAAATGCTCCTTATTATGCTTTATCATCACCTTTAGATATCAAAGCCATATCTAAGACAAGTAAGTTGCTGTCAATTGGAACTAGTATTAAATTTTATTAATGATTGGATTTATTTTTTCTAGGTCTGTTTGGTAATTAATATATCGTGAAGAAAGCGTCAAAGTATTAGCATTTACTTATTGTTTTTTTTATTTATATGTACTCGTATATTAAAGCACATTATTATTTCTCTATCAATTTTTACTAACTGTATAAAATATCAACATTACACTTCATATATACGTATCCTTTCATGAATCCTATACCGAATTTACACACACATTTTTTAGATTAAAAAAATCTATTAATCATATGAAAATTTTCAAATATTCCAATTTATAAATAGTAAAAATATTTTAATAAGAAAAAAATAAATTGTTTTTTTAAGAAAACATTTTCGAATTTGAATGTTTGACTTTACAATCCAGTGATTTCAGTAAAAAATATAACTGATTTTATGAATTTAGTGTTAGAATATGAAATTTTAGTTTTTCTGTGTAGGCTTGAATGAAACCTTAATGGTTAGGATATAACAAATGCTGAAGTGTGAAATTCCATTATGCTGGTGCCTAATTATACTCTGTTTTGGTAGCGCCAATCCCATGTAACAAGGAAATTTACGATTGCAATCTTATTAAACATATATTCATATGTTATGGGCCCCAAAACTACCCAGGGCTAAAACCTATTTTCGCAAAATACATTTAAATGGTTTCCTTACATCTTTTACATATTATATGCGATGTATTGCTTCATAAGTACATACATACATACATAATAATAAATTAACTATTCCCTGGAATTCTCCAAATATTGGATTTATTATTTTTTTGTATATAAGAAATAGCTTTTTGTTTTTTGTGTTAGCTTAGAAATATTTTTCTTTTTGTTTGTTTGTATTAGTTTATAAATAATTTATAACCAAACAAAATTTTTTATAAAATTTCATTTAAAGCCAAATAATGATTTATTAAAAAGATTCTAGTTATAATTTTTTCTGTGCAAGAAAGGGTAGCATTGCAGCAAGGGTGTATGGTTTACAGAAGTTTGTATAGGTACGTAAATACATACATGTATACATTAGACTAAACCAAAATTTACCGATTTTAGAATTTTGACCGTAATACTCCCTAGAATCGTTCATTAGCTGGCAAACTATATATTGTGTCAAATATTAATGAAATCATGTATGTAGTATGTACATACATACATACATGAGTTTCCTTCGTGTACTTTTAAACAATAACAACTATTTATTTTATTTTATCTTATGCTGAGAACCAATTGAAAATGTCTACCACCATTTATAACTCAACTATTCTCTGAAATTCTCCAAATGTTTGATTTATTATTTTTTTGTATACAAGAACTAGTTTGATATACTTCCTTGGCAAATAAAATTAATCGCATCTTCTGGATGCCATGTTCCGTGAAAGGAACAAAACTTTAAATAATAAAAAATTCCATGTTATAAACATATAAAATATAAATCGAAAGTATATTGATTTTTTTTTTCTTCTGTTCCACCAGAAATTCCAAGGCAATTTTTTAGGATTGAATGGATCCGATATAATGTAAGGAAACCTGTTTGAAAATGTGCGCCACCGATGATTGTAAAACAATTGTCATCCAAATTGTTCCAATGAATATAAGAATTTGCGGAAAATCTTTCTTTATATAAATTAATGGACATAAAAAAATGCGAAAATATTTTCCAAAAATTCTAAAAATTATATAATTACAATTATATTTTTTATTAAACATATAAAAAGAAAATTTAATAATAAAGAAAAAGAAATAGTAATAGAAAATAAATATTTTTCGTTATTTGATCATCTAGTTGATTGATATAATTAAAGTAGTAATCTTTATTTTTTCATGAAATATTTTGATTCATTCAATTAAAATGTTGTTTAAAGTTTATATTTATATCCCACACCACCCTAGGTGGTTGGGGTATTATGCGTTTGTGCTGATGTTTGTAACGCACAGAAAAAAATCATTCAACACCCAACTTAAAGTATGCCAATCGACTCAGAATCACTTTTTGAGTCGATCTAACGATGTCCGTCCGTCTGGCTGGCTGTCCATATAAACCTTGTGCACAAAGTACAGGTCGCAATTTTGGAGATAGTTCAATGAAATTTGGCACGTATTTTGACTTTCATGATATAAGGACGATAGTGAAATTGGTTATGATCGCTTCATTATTTCACCTAGTCCCCATACAAATGTCCTACCGGATTAGGGGTTTAACGATCATAAATGCCTTAAATATAATAATATTGTAATTTGGTACAAGGAAGTTTTGTATAAGTATCAATATTTACGCCAAATTTCATGAAGATCGGTTCATAATTAACCATAGCTCTCATATAAAAACTTCTTCCGAAAATCACTTTAAATTGCATAAATCAAATATACATGTTAGTATCAAATTTATATCCGACACAAATAAGTTTTATATAAGTAGAAATCATAGTGACAAATTTTATGAGGATCGCTTCATAATTTACCACAGCTCCCATATAAGCCCACTTTCGGAAATCATCCTAAAGGGCATAAATACATCCAAATGTTAGTATTAACATAATATTCGGTATTCGTATATTTTATTTTAAACTTAGTAAAAGTATCGGGTCACAATTGACCACATGTCTAATATAAGACCCATCCACGAATTTTGATGGACGTGCACAATGGTGTGTGGGGTATCATATGGTTGGACTTGATCGACTATATATTTCTTATATTATATATTCTTATATTGTTTAATTGTAAAAATTGTAGAAAATCTTTGTCAGTTTCTAAAATTTGTAATAATTGATATAGTCATTTTGGTGAGAGAAACAAATTTAAATGTTTTATTATTATTATTATTATTATTATTATAATTTTTAATATTATTATTATCATTTTTGATTGAGTTAACCATTTTGGTAATTAAAATAATTTTTTACCTTTTTCTATGTATGAATTTAGGAACGTACGTACGTATGTATGTATATGTATATATGTATGTATGTATGTATGTATGTATGTATGTATGTATGTTTGCTTTAAACACAAAATATATTTTTTAAGCCACGCCTCTGATAAAGAAGTTTTCTCCGAACTCGTATTTTGGTACAAAAATGAAAGTTTATTAATTTCCTGATTTTATGACAAATTTATCTATATTTTGCCAGAATTTCATTGGAATACCTCTACTCGTTTCAATTTTATCTTAGATTAAATATTAACATTATTTCTCTAAAATATACTTAGAATCGAAATTTTCGGGTCATGGTCTAAATAAATAATATATTTTCATTAATCATGATTCTCCATTTTCTAACGTTTCCTATTTTTGCTTGAAAACTAACAGAAACTTTGTCCCCTTAGGTGATTTTTAGAATTTTCCCATGTATTTTCTGAAAAATGTAAACACACCGTTAGCAGCAATTAGGGTTTACGGTTTCTCGTGATATTTCTCTTCCCGGGAAAGAGTAATGAAAAAAGCACTGATTTCTTCTAAAGAATATTACTTAACATTATAAATCGTAATTAATTAATAAAAAAATTAAATAATTAATATTATGATTGATTCATCTTTTAGGACTTAAACAATTTTAAATATTTCATAAAAATAAAATATCCACCTATTGTAAGCTATATTAAAAACTGTATATCTCAGATTTTTAGGATAATTAGATTTTCATACCAAAAATTAAAATAAAGGAATAATAAACCCTAATCTATGACTAAACTATATTTAAGTTACAATACAAATAGTTTTTTTATTATCATTTTATCTGCATGAAAGAAAATTAAAAACTAAACCAAATCTCTTGACACACTGATAAAATACGAAATATTTTATTTTTCAAAAGTATTAACACTTCTCGTCTTAGAATGTCTTGAGAAGTTTGTGAAATTTCAAAACAATTTTACTTTTGGCAAGTTACATTTTTGATTTTTGAAAATTAATATAAAATAAGTTAACGAAAGTATTAACTATTATAAAAAAAAAAAATATTATTAAGTTAAAAGCTTTTGCACAGAAAACACAAAATGTTTCAGTTCTTTTGAGACACATGTCTTATACAAGCAAATATATTTCTTTACAGTTTCTTTGCTTGTATAAGACATGTGTCTCAAAAGAACTGAAACATATTGTGTTTTCTTTGCAAAAGCTTTTAACTTAATAATTTTTTTATAATAGTGAATATTTTCGAAGCGAAATTCTCAAGACATTCTAAGAATATTGAAAAATAAAATATTTTGTATTTTATCAATGTGTCAAAGATTCGATTCTGTTTTTATTTTTCTTTCAATATTTTTTTATTTTTTAATGTTTTTTTTTCTTTTTAGAAAACTTTTGTATAATCTTATTTTTGTCAACGTAGGAAAAAATACCTTATTGATACATATGGAAATCAAATGTTTTTGAATAATTTAAAATATCACTTTTGTATCAAATTTTTGATAAATCTTAATATTTATTAATAGCATCTAAAATTCCATTTAGTAAGTAGTGTGTGTTGTAGTTACAATTATTACAAATATTAAACCAACAACATGTTAGCATATTGTAACTACTTTAATAGTTACAATACAATAAGAGAATTTATAATTCTCATTTAGTTTATATACATTTAAACATAAATAATCGCGATTGGGACGATACATTTGAGCAAGAACCGAAGTACCGATCTTGTTATACTTATACCAGATACGACCGAAGTTCTTTCCTTCGAACCGTAGTCAAACTCGTAGTTAGCCGACCGAGAGCCGAAGAATTTATCTCGTCGGATTGTAGCAGTATCATCGTAGTTAGCTGATTGAGAGCTGAATATTTCATCTCATCGGATTGTATATGAAGGCTGAACCTTGCAGTTAGCCGACAGAGAGTCGAAGCATTTATCTCGTCGGATTGTATTTAATTTATAAAATAATTGATACGATTCAAGCTAGTCTATTTTATCTTGTAGATGAAACCTGTAGTTTGCCGACCGAGAGCCAAAAAATTTATCTCGCCGGATTGTAGTTAGGATTTAGCGTAGCTTACATGATCTTAGTTAGCCGATTGAGAGCCGAAGCATTTATCTTATCGAATTGTATTTTGAGAACGAAACCTGTAGTTAGCTGACTGAAGGACGAAGTATTTATCTCGTCGGAATGTATTCAGCTTTTAAAGTAGCTCACACGATCCTAGTTAGCCGATTTAGAGCCGAAGCATTTATCTCATCGGATTTTATTTTGAGGTAGAAACTCGTAGTTAGCCGACCGGGATTCGAAGAATTTGTTACGTCGGATTGTATTTTGAGACAAAAACATGTGGCTAACCGAACGAGAACCGAAGCATTTATCTCGCTGTATAGTATTTAGTATTAGCGTAGCCCATATGATCCTATTATTATTATTATTAATTAAGAGATTAAGAGTTGATGCACCTAACTCATCGAATTATATTTTGTTTTAAGAAACCTATAGTTAGCCGACTGAGATCCGAAGAATTTATCTCAGGGGATTGCATCTATATAATTAGTTTTAGCAAAACAATTTTTAAACCCAGTTAATTGTATAATCGTAGACATCTGATCGAGAGCAGAAGAATTTGTCTCGTCGGATTTTTGTTAACTAACACATTCTAACTAGGAATTAACATTGCCAACACTGTCCTTTTCTATCGTAGTTAAGAATCTCTTCGGTGCTATTCGTGTCACGAAGGAACAAGGAAGCTCTGTGAGAACAAGCAAATGAGCAGACCTTTGAAGAAACTGGACAGACTGAGTATACCCCAGCTGGAAACAAAAACTGTATTATAGTGTACAATAATGTAAATTTAAAACTACATATTAAATTAATATTAAATTTCTCGCTTTCCCGGGAAAACTAAAAAAATTTTTGGAAATTCCCGACGCCATTTTTACGGAAATCTTGGGATTTCCCACCGGGAATTCCTAAGACATTCTTATGGCCCCAAGAAAAATATTTCATGCAAAAAACTGCGTTTATAACGAACTCCCACAATATCAAAACGTTTCAAAAATGTAAAAACTAAAAGAAATATTTTTTTTATTGATTTTAATTTAAATTATTGAACCAATGTAAATAATTTCCGTTAATTTAAATTTAAATCAAGGAATTTTATATTTATAGTTGTTGACCTTTTTAACTACGCATAAACATTTAACGAAATTATATTACAAGAGGATTAAATATTGAGTACAAGAAAATTGCTATTTCTTAATCTCGATAATAAATGAAAACATTGAATTTTTATAAAAAATATAATTAATTTCAATTGGCCACTTATAAAATGACTGATGAATGCAAAAAATATATATTCCTCTTAATATATTAAAATCATTAACAAATATGCATTTAATTTTTTTTTTTATTTTATTCAATTATTTATTTATTTAATAGCCAATGAAATTACAATTTCTTACAGACTATCATACATATTATTCCTAAAGCTATTTATAATAAAATGTTTTTCATAATCATTCAATAATAAAGTCTTATTATTTAACATATTTAAAGCGGATTGGATTTACTGAGAAATCAATATATGGATAAAAACTTTTGAATTGATTGCATATACGTCTCATGGGATCTAGGTTGGAATAATTGGTTCGAAAATATTTGATTTTTAAAGGAGTACAATTTTTAGTTGGACGATTTGGGATTACGAATTCGAACTTACGAAGCTTACGTTTACTATATTAATTACAAATGAAATATTCATATATTTTCTTTTACTTTCAAGAGTAGAGAGATCAATAAGCTTTAATCAACTTTAATATGATGGTAAAATAATATTAGAATTCCATGGAAGAGAAATTGTTTCTAGACCGATTTAATTTTCTTAACATGAACTTCGTTTTGAGGATCCCAGTATTGGACTTACGAGAGATGTGAATAATTGCTTGCAAATGTAAGGATCATTAAACTCTCTTCCCCAGAAAACCTAGAACTCCTTTTGCCTTATTAACGATTTGCGAAATGTGGGAATTAAAGAATAGTTTACAATCAAGCAACACACGCAGATCAAGACATTTTTCGACTAGATCAAGTAAATCTTGATTTATTATATATCTACAGAGTACTGGACTTCTTCTGTAGAACATCATGTGTTTAAACCTCCTTAAATTCAAATCCATTAGATACATCATACACCAATCATAAAGATTAGCAAAATCTGATTGGAGTAAGTAACATTGGTAGGAACAGTTAAAACTATGGAACAGTTTTACATCATCAGCATGCATTAGTATTCTAGAATTCTTAATACAAGTTGGTGAATTAATTATAAATATTGGGAATAATAAGGGGCCGAGATGACTACCTTGCAGAATACCGAATAAAACAGGAATGGTTTTCCAAGTACATTCTCTGGTATCAATTTTTAAGATATGAAGAAATCCATTTAAGGATGTAGTGTGGACAGGATAAAAAATGAACAGCTGGTTGTTCACCAGCACGTAGTGTAGCCAGACTGACGACGCTGATATGCTCGCTTGTTGCCGGGCTGGAGCTCGCCGGATGGGGTGGTTCTTGCTGCCAGGTCTGGGAAGTTATCTACCTACAAAAATCATACCAATTTCGGAATAGTTTATGCAAGTAATAGTATTTTGGGGCCCGAAGTGAAGATACCTAAATCAACTCCCTAAAGTACACACACACCAAAAAAAAAAAAAGAATTCAATGATTTGTCTGCTGTTTTGCCAAATTGTTACCCTCCCAATAGAGATAATCAGCCCTACTTGACATTTTCTTAAAATTTTTAAATTGTCCCCGATAACGTCTTTCACCTTACCCTCAAACTCTCCCCTTATTACTCACCGCTACTAATTATATTTATCCACTCATTTTAATAATAAAACTTTATAAAATTTAAATTTAAGATTATAAAATTTAAGGTTTATTATTAATTAAAAAAAACTTTTTTTTACAAATGTGCAACAATTTAGTTTATAAAAAAAATACCAATTTAAAATTAAAAGCAATTTATTACAAATTAGAAAAAATTGCAAAATTTAGATTTTTTTTATATATAAAGAAAATGTTTGCAAAATTTAGTGCGATTCTAATAACATTTTTTTTATTTTTGTAGTTTTATTTTCAGTTTTCAAATTTAGTAGCTTATAATGCTAGGTATGACAAAAAAATACGAATTCCTTTACCCCTTGGTAAATTGCATCTAATTTATTTAAAAGGTGATGGTATTTATCCAACAGGTGACAGAGCTATGTTGCCGATTGGAGAAATTTCTTGTGAAGGAGGTTAAGGTTTTCTTACGTCCGTATAGGTCCTGTGTTCGGGTAAGTATTAATTTCAAAATTTTTTCTTGTTTTCAGGAAAAAATACTCTTTTATTTTTTTGTATACATATTTCCTTTTCAGGTTTTATTATTGTTTTTTATTTTAGGAAAAACATTCCCTTTTTCTGACTAGTTACCGAAAACTAATATAGGCCTGAGCTCAACCCTAGTTTCCTTAAAAAGAAAGGAATTATTTATAGAGAATCGTATAAAAAAAATGTAATTTAATTATTTTAATGTTTCTTCGATTTTATAAAAAATATTTTTTGTTTGTTTGATTTTTTTCTTTTTTTTTATTTTTCTTTCAGAAAAGTTACTTTCTACCCTATTTAGTCCGTCTAGTTGTCCAGGTGCAAACTTACGGGTCAAGTACAAAAACCTTATTACCAAAGCAGCAGTTGGTTGAGATATCTGGGGCGAGTAGCTGATGAAGATGGCAGCAGAACTTGCAGAGATCGTAGTGGTTCGGGCTTTACTTTTTAGTTTTATATATATTTTTGTTTCTACTTTTAATTTAGTTTTAACTTTGTTTTAATATAGTTTTATATATTTTTTTTATAAAAAAAAAACAATTTCCAAATTTAATAACTTGTGGCTTTCAACAACTGTAGGTGAATAAATTTTGCCACCTAATATATTGATTTTAGTTGTTTTGTTATCGCTCCGTAGCCACAGGTCTCGCATTCATTGGGAATCAAAAGGAAAAAGGAAAAACTTTTCGCTAATTGTCTCCCACGAAACATCTTTTCAGAAAATATGTCTGCTTAAGCCATTTTCCTGCCTAAACTTTTCAACAATTTGTTTGTTAACTTTTGCTATTTCTTCTTCTATAGGGCATTCAGACCGACGCGAAATTACGTACTTTCGTGATTTCGGTCGAAATAAAGTTGAAATTACGTAATTTCCCATATATTTTGACACTTGCGAAATTACATAATTTTGTGTAATTTCGGTGAAATTACATTGAAATTACGATGTCCATTTCCGTGCAACTCTGTACATGGTTGGAAAAAATACTTTTTTTCCAACTATGTACTGCATGTTTCAACCGTGGGAAGAAAAAAAAAAAAAGAATTGACAGCTGATCTTAAATTAAACACAAATCTTAAAATTAATTATTAAAGTGATTTTGCAAAATGAAACCTATCCTTTTTACATTTTTAATTGTTGCAAATTAATAATTTCCAATTTAGTAAGTAATTGTTTCTTATTTGTTTCCATTTCAAAATACTTTATTTACCCCTATAACAATTAAAAATAGAAACAATAAGTATCAGCTGTTCACGAAATTACATCAAATGTCATCTAACCAGTATGAACACTCTAGATTTCATTCGTAATTTCGGCATGAAATTTCGTAATTTCGCGCTGGTCTGAACAAGGCTCTAGCTACCTTTGTCAATTTTTTTTTAAATATTTATACACTTGTACCTTTTACTGGTTCGCGTTGCCAATTCTGTTTATTCTTTCACCACAGGGTGCACACGACAAGGAAACTAGGAGAAAATCCGAGTTTATCCAATTTGAACAAATTGAAATCATAATTTACTTTATCAAAAGCTTTACTAAAATCTATGTATATTGTGTCAATCTGTAAACCGAAATCAAATGCAGTTATAACTGAGGTTGTGAACTCCAAAAGGTTAGTAGTAGTGGAACATCCTTTTTTAAATCCATATTGAAATGGGAGAAAGATAACAAACAACTTGATGGGAAAGGATTTCAATAACTATCTTTTCGAAAAGTTTTGGAATAACACTTATTTTAGCAATACGTCTTTAGTTGGAAATATTGGATCTGCTTCGTAAATCATAAGTAGCTTTATTTTTTAAAGGAAAGAAATATATTTTAATTACTGATTATTACCTAAACATTTTTTGGTATTTTACTGGTATAACGAACTACGTTTATAACGAATTAAATTTGTGGGTCCCTTCGAGTTCGTTATAACCATGTTGACTGTATAATCAGAATTAAAAAAAAAAAAAATTTGAAGCTTAAAGTCGGTTTCTTAAAAGTAAACAAAATAAGAGAATTGCTTATATATGTTCTAACTTCATAATTTCTTTTGTTTGTTATTTATCTGCTAACTCTTGCCATTTAAATTCGCCCGAATTAAATTTGCAATTTTATTTTCTGTTTTATTTCCTCTAAATGTCTTTGTTTTTCTTTAATAATAATGCTCAACGTTGTTAAAACGACTATAGACTACCAAAGATAAAAACTGTTCCTTATCTTAAGTACTTTTAAAACACTTTCGCTGGCAACTTTTTTTTACGACTATTTATTTCTTGATTGTTTTTTTTTTTCTCATCTTTGAAATAAGTTTACTACTTTATCCTTTGGCATATAGACTAACAGATAAACGAACGATGAGATTTGTTGCACATGCACAAAAGGTCATGTTGGTATTGTGTTGCAAGAACCATTATCAAGGGCATTTTATATTGCAAATCGAATTTTATTTTGCTTCATCAGCATTTGGTCAGTATTTCTTTTAATAGACAAATTTAATGTTCTTTGATTGTAATTTAAATGTTACTTCCGTAGTGTTTATTGTAATTGGTTTTGTGTTTTAATTTGTTTAAAGTTTCCAATAAAGTTTATTTTAATTTAATGGTTTTATAAATAATATTAGTTTCGTAGGGATATTTTTTGTAAGGTTGTGTTATATTGCACAGTAGGGTAGAATAGCAAAATTTTTGGATATAAATCTCTAACTTCTAATCGGCTGGTTGGTTCACTTAAAATTACACATAGCCGTTGCAGAGGAGTGTAAAATTTTAAATTTGGAAGGCGGGCCCTACAGACCCTCAGGCGTGTAGCTATTGGTACTCAAAATTGGGTACCTTCGGCAATGAAAATTGTTAACTGCTTGCAAAATTTTTGTTTCTTAACCGAAATCTTATTAAACTATTCAGTATGAAAAACATGCTAGCATGTGCTATTTATCTCTTACAGTTTTCAAGTTATTTGTATTTGAAATTTCAATTAACTCAATTTTGCAAGATCTTGGTACAATTTTTTTCATATATAGACCAGCGAAAGGTAGAAGGAGCAGAGTTGTCAGATTTTGTTGAGCCTCTGTCTCCAAATTGTTAATCGGAAATTGCCAAAAATCGCGAAATCTAAATTTTATTTGGTTTTTTAAGGAAATACTAAAAAATTACCTAAAATATTAAAAGTGTCGTAGTACTTAAAATTTCGTATAATTTATCAATGTGTATTCAGCTTTAACAAAGCCAACGGTAATGGTTGTAGCTAATATATGAAATAATGGAATAAGAAAATACAACTTAAAAAAATATGAAATCATTTAAAGTTTCAAATTTAGATTAATATAACTTTTTATCGTATTAATTTATTTACATGATTCTTGCAGAAATATTATTTATAATTTTGTAGGAAATATGGTGAATATGAAAAACAATTGGCGGCAATATTAAGCCCACCAAGTTAAAAAAAATCAAAAAACGAGGCTAAAAATGAGATGGAAATTTATTTCGACCTGAATTTCTCTGAAACCAAAAGTAGTAAACTACACATGTAAGCCTATTTTTTGAAGAAATTTACAAGGACTATCTATATATAAAATTTCTTTTCTGTTATATCATAAATAAATTTTTGGGGATATTTTTTTTTAGTGACATACCCAAGACGGCCAAATTTGGAGGGCCACCATCTACCCCCCTGACCCGCTAGAAATCTGTACTCCTCCAAATCAACTCAAAAATACTTCATCTCTGGCCACGTGAAATTTTATTGAGATATCTCCAACGGTTCATAAATTATAGAATTAATTGCAAAAAGCGTTTTGGAACCACTGTGCAACATTGGTCCTATTAAACTTATAAATTGTCTCATTTATCCTTAGTATATCTTAATTTATCCTTAATATATTGGAAAGATGATGATTTGTTACATAAGTATTAATACAATATTTTTCTGGGGATAAAATTTCGTAAACTAAGTTCATAAATCATAATAAAAATAGTCGATTTCTAGTAAGAAAATTGAATAGTTTTTCTGAACAAATGCCTATTTAATAAAATTTTAAAAATTAGCCAAATAAATCGTCACCTTGCTTATAAGTCGCCAATAAGTTGGGAATGTCACCAAACGGAAAATTCAGTAACCAAAAGCAATTAAAAATCGCCACATCTGACAGCCCTGAGAAAGAGGGACATAAAAATTCGAATGTGTTTGTGTATTTTATTTGTTTACGCTTTTATTGCAAATGTGTTTTTTATATGTAGAACCAGTGTGACCATTTGAGCAATTTTGCAGCTGAATTTAGCATTTTTATTTAGGTTTAGCCACAAAATAGTTTTTAGCATATTTTTAGCATTTTTTTGAATAATTAATTTAATATTTTCTAGCATTTTTCATAAGGAGGAGAAAATTCTAATATTATAACTTAATTTTTATATTATAGCCATTGGAATACTTATAATAAATTATTTAAATATAGACATTAACAAATACATATAATTCTGAAGATCAGCAATAAATAAATTAAAAAACAAGAGAAGAATATTTAATGCTTAGGTCAGTAGTTAAATTAGTCAGTTTCATCAATTTAATAAAAACGATAATTATGAACGGTGTAGTATTAAATATAACGAATTTAATTCTTAATATTAGATGTGCTCCAAAAATGTCAAATAAATGTATCTGAAGTTTTGACACAGATTTCTTTGAAATATCGCGTGATCCATTTCAAGGTTCCCTAATTTTTTAAAGAAAAAAACACAGAAATATCAAATTTAATGGGGAATATTTATTATCATTTGAAAGAACATTCTTTGGCATTTATTTTCTGAAGATTATGTCTATCAAATGTTGGCCGTTGCTACGTCGCAGATGGTCCATCCGTTGAGTCCAATTTTCGATGACTCGGTCTAGTATTTCGACTGGTAACTGGCGAATGACACGCGTGATATTTTCCTCCAAGGCCTGAATCGAAGCGGGCTTGTCCACATAAACTTTAGACTTTACATATCCCCACAGGAAAAAGACTAACGGTGTGATATCACACGATTTTGTTGGCCAATCGACCGGCCCAAAACGTGAAATTATGTGTTCACCGAAGTGTTCTCTCAATAAATCCATTGATTGATGCGTTGTGTGGGAAGTGGCGTCGTCTTGCTGAAACCAAATGTCGCCGAGATCACGAGCTTCAATTTCAGGCATAAAATAGTCGGTTATCATGGTACGATAACGGTCGCCATTGACGGATACGTTCGCAACGGCATCATTTTTAAAGAAATATGGACCGATGATTCCACCGGCCCACAAATCACACCAAACCGTTGTTTTTTTCTGGATGAAGTGGCAGTTCTTGAATCTCTTCAGGTTGCCTCGAAAACGTCAGATCTACTTGGAACTTTTCAAGAGCCCATAGAGGGAAGCGATGTCGCTTGGGAAGATCGAGCGGCTTCAGTTGTTGCACTTAAAATGTGCCAAGTCGTTCCATAGTCAGACCGAGTTGCTGCGAACGGCGCCGAATCGACTCTCCACAGTCTTCGTGTACACTCTCAGCTACGGCCGCTATATTTTCTTCACAGCGTACTGGACATGGTCTATTCGGTCGAATATTATCCAATAATGAATGCTGGGTCTCAAAATGGGTGATGGTGTTGCGAATAGTACGCTCAGTAGGCCGATTATGTTGACCATAAGTTGAGCGAAGTGCACGAAACACATTCCTCACAGAACGTGAATTTTCGTAATAAAGTTGAACGATTTGTAAACGTTGTTCAGGCGTAAGTCCATTATGAAATGCCAAACAATACTAAACAAAAATAACATGACAGCATGACATGACTCACAGGTGATCTGTCAAAAAAAGGCTATTGAAAAAAGTATCTCTACTTGAATCACCCATTACATTGTTATTTTAAATATACAATATTTAGAAATGAACTTATTAAGAAATGAATATGTTCTACTATTCCGATTACATGGTGTCAAGAGGTTTGTATCCCAGTGTAGATATACTAATGTTAGGCAGAAATAGATGAAGTTTAATTATTATTATTTACAATGGTTATTATCTCGGGAAACTGTCTGAAACGATGTAGATTAAGGAGTTGGGGCAACGGCACACTGAATCTTTATAGGAAATGTGAGGAAATTGAAGAACAATTAAGTGGATAAGTAGTATAGCTGCAAACTTTAGATTATTGTTCGATTTAGCATGTGAATTGAATGACTTAACGGCAGCAGATAGGATCTATTGGAAGATGCTTCTGTATAGCTGCTTATGAGTCTCTACTAATTCTAAATTATCTAAAATTAACACTAAATGCAAATATACCACAGAAAAAGTAATTTATTAATTCAACATTAAATAAATTGAATAAGTTTTTATCATATTTTAGCTTTATTCTAAAAACGATTTAGCTGAAAAGTTCTTTCGCATCTGGTCACACTGTCTAAAACACAAAAATTTTTTTGCTCTCTTTGTTATGTGTTTTGTTTTTGGTTTTGCTTAACTATGCGACAACATCTTGCTCTGGTGAAAGATAAAACAAAACTAATGGTTTTTTTTTTGTTTAATAGGGCATTCAGACCGAAGCGAAATTAAGTACTTTCGTGATTTCGGCAATTTCTTATTAGCAAGTTTTTCATTAATAATTTCCAATTTAGTAAGTAATTGTTTCTTATTTGTGTCCATTTCAAAATACTTTATTTGCCCCTATAACAATTTAAAATGTAAACAATAAATATTAGCTGTTCATGAAATTACATCAAATGTTATCTACCCAGTATGAACACTCTAGATTTCATTCGTAATTTCGGCATGAAATTTCGTAATTTTGCGCCGGTATGAACAAGGCTTTATATTCATATTCAATTGTTTAGTTTCGTTAATATTCGTGTTGTGTATGTGAAAATGCCGAAATCACTCGACTCCAGAGTGCTATGGGTGACTTTGCCTGACTTAGACTAATGCTTTTGTTCGACTTTCTGAAATGTTTTCTCAATTAGTTCAAGAATCTATCGAATAAAAAAAAGAAAAAAAAAAAGACAAAAAAATAATAATAAAAAAATTCAAGTCAATATCTTTTCCAAGTCTAAATATAAACGATTTTGAAATGGAAAATTGGAAAAATGTTGTTTTTTGTATTTTTTGCCAAAAAAGTGTCTTTCTCTAAAATAAAGTTTTCCTTAAGAAGTAAATATAATAAGTTAATACTTTTCTGAAAGGTATTTTCACGAAGATGATTTTAAATAAGAAAGCTATCCCAATCACTTAATAGGGCTAAATACAGACCTTACCGAATTTGACCTACTTTGTATCAAAATTTTGCATTAAGTTGATATGTTCTAAAATCCCAAAAGAATGAATCTACAAACACAATACAATTTTGCATATTTTGATGTGTTCTTAAGAGTTTGTTAACGGATTTTTTCAGACCTACAAAAAATGTTTTTGTGGGAATTGTTCCTTTTACAAAACTCTTAAATTTGTTTACACTTTATCACTTTAAATTGTAAAGTCTACAAGTACTGGAAATTTCATTAAGATATCTTAAATAACAAAGATTTTATTATTATTACAATTAAAGTATTTATAGCTTGTCCTATAATCAAATTTGACAAGCGGTTAAATTTTTTCTATGCCAGAAACACCCTATTTTGAACCCCCATAGCTTCACTCCTGAATGGCTTTTGGGGGTCATCTTCCAAAATAAAAATTGTACGCTCCTTTGCTATGGCTGTGTGAAATTTCATGTAAATCCAACCTGCTGGGGTTAGAAGTAACAGATTTATTTCCAAAAAATGTTGATTCATTCCCAATGTGCGTTGCAGGATATAATATGTTCATGCTTAAGCCACTAAATGTAATTTCCTTACTGGTTAATTTTATAAATAATGCAAATTCTAAAAATACAAAATCATTTAAACGGATTAGTCATAACTGTTTGTCGCCTATCTTGAGATGAAGTATCGAAGTGACAATGACGCAAACAAAAAACTATGATTTATTCGACAACTGTTTTGGCCATCAGTGTTGCCAGTTTAGCCTTTTTATTTTGCCATTAGCCTCAAAATTTTCGTTTTAGCTTCTAGCTCTTTTTCTAGTCTTAATTAATTGTCCTAAATATGTTAGTATTTTAACAAAGAAGAAAATAGTTTGTTATTTGCTATAACTAATTTTATTCGCACAAAATACCGAGATTTTTTATATTTAACAAAAATTTTAGCCTGCAACTCTTCATCCTCTATATCAAAAATAACTTAACTAATTTTATGGACTTACTAAATCGATTATTATAATTATTTTTTAATATACTTTATGAATATAAATAAAAAAAATAAAAAATAAATATTATAAAAATTTGGAAATGTTTAATAAATAAGGAATTATAGTCATAAAATGATGATAAATCACTTGAAAAAAATTGGGTAATTTTTTCTATGAAACATAACCCAAAATTATATGTGAATTTTTTAAACGATTTTTCATTCGGTCATTTTGCTGGCAGCAGCTCTATGACTTTATTTTTTGAGATATTAAACTTTTTTTTATTTTTTTTTCTAAACTCCTGTCAACCCTGTTGCCCACTCAAAATAAAATGGAAAAAATATTGTGAACGTTACTCTGCTTGTGCGAACAAGAAAACGACTCGTATAGACGTAGAGTTACATTTTAGTGGATTAAAGCGATTAGAGCAGACAATTAAGATGTCATCATTAATTCGACACAACCAACCATTTGCACTGACATTGACAACATAATCTTCATTATCATGCTACAATTTCATTATTCAAAATTAAAATGGAGCTAAAAAAAAGTTTGTTTTGCAACCGAAAATAGAGAATTTTACATTAATCATTGTTATTAAAAGGAAAAGAGAGAAATGATACAGACAATATACTTGTTTGATAAATTAAGAATAGTAAACAAGTTTGCAATCGTAAATTGCCTTATTGTCTCTGTTTGGCAATACTAAAGCAGAGTTTGTGGACTATAATTAGACACCAGAAGTATGGAATACGTATTTTCTGTACCGCTACACACTTTATCAGCATTCATGGTGTCTAATACATTTTGGTTTCATTGAAAACTAAAACAAATAGTTTCAAATGTAACAGAGTGTGAGATTTTGTTAATTTATCCGGCCAAAAAGTAAATTTTTTGATTATTGAATTTGAAAAAAAAAACGGCTTGTATAATTTAAAGAACTGTATGTAGGCTAATAATGCTATGTTCACCTATAGATGTTTTTTGAAAAACGAGTCATCTTCTCAAAAAACACATACAAATTGATTTGTTTTTTCATATATTTCAAAGCCAAAAAAAAAAAAAAAAAAACATATCGATTCGAATTGTTTAATTATTTAACACACATAAAAACATAATTCCTATGAATTTTTTTGAAAAAATAATTTGTGAAAATTGTCAAACAGTTTTAAAACAAAAAATTAAATATTATGAATGAAATTTATATTTTTTCATAAATTTTATTTGCTTTAAAATAGAAACTATTTGTGTGCGAAATTTTAATTTAAATCAAAAAATTGTAAAAATATACGAAAAATATGAGAAACAAGTCAAAAGGAAAAACTCAATAAAATAATATATAAACAGTGATGTTTAAACTCATTGAATTTTTCAAAAAACAAGTCAAAAAGTAATGTGTGTGAACATAATATAAAATAAAAAAAAAAAAAATCTGAAATTTCGCTTACAATAATTGTAGAATAAAGCTTTAAAGTGAGATATGTTTTAGGCATTAAAAATCTAAATAAGATTTTTTGTTTTTTTTATCTTTAAAACGCCATAACATTTTACTGGAACCGAATTTTTCATATTTATTTCTTTATTTATTAGTCCTTTTATTTAGATACTTTATTCTATTTAAAAATTTAACAAAAACATTAAAGTTTTTGTTGCGAAAATCAGATCTACATGATCTACTAGCTCTAGATCTACTTACTCGATGCTAAGAACTCTATGGTCCACGCAATACTGAATACCAATCAAAATAAGATTGATAATTGCAATAACGCATTTAATATCGATATTAACCTATGGCTGTAAGGTTTTTGCAAGTTATTATACAAACGGTAAATTAAAGCTAAATTTTATTATTACCCAAGAAAAACTTTGCTTTCCTGGTAAGCTAGCAGGTATAATTGGAAACAAAAATAAACTACTTATTTTTTGCCAGAATAACTAGTTATTTTTGTTCGAGTTGTCCACAAATTCATGTAGTTATTTTTTGACTCTAGAGGTACTCAAAAATATGTACCTAAACTAAAACAAAAATAAAAAAAAAAACAAATAAATTTTGCGTCAGTGAGACTCGAACTTGGACACAAACTAACCATTCGTTTTTAATGACTAACGTCTTACTCAGTTCACCATCTCGCACATAGCATCCTAAGCGACAAAAACCCTTTTTAGTTTAAAATATCTTTTTAGACATTTTGTTATAAAAAACTAACAGCTTCAGAATGGGGTTGAACCAACAACTTATTAATGTAATACAAAGTAGGCAAATAATAATGACGCCTCATTACCAAGAAACTACTTTAATAAGTAGTTGTCATTACCGAAAACCAAAAAGTTTTTGCTGGGTATTTTGTTTAATTTAATAGATTTTTTTTATTAATATTTACAAAGGTAAGTAATATAATTTTTGAGATCAACTTAACTAAAATAGTTATGAGCCACATTGGCATTTTAAAGATGATTTTAATTAAATTAATTTATAAGCAAATTTACTATGGTTCTACCAAATTTTAAGTTGATTATATAAAAAAGAACGATTCATGCCAAATCTTTTGTACATCAAATTAATAATAAATTTTAAAAGAATTTAATTGTATTCATTCAGTATAAGTTTTCTATAGTAATCATTAATTTGTTCATATCCAAAAAATATTAAAATATTTAACTCGAAACTCATTAAAAATAGTAAACACTGCTAAGAAGTGAAACATATTTGCAAATTCAGGGTACATAAGCCAACAGAAGAACGTCTGTCTAAATGCTCTACTATTTAAGTCAAGAATACCTCCATGTATTCTGATTATTAGACTTGTAGCACGAGAAGAAAATTCTGAAGTAAAAATAGGATTTGTGCTATATGTTAATTGTGGATACAAATCATGAAATTGAGAGCCTATTGCGTTAGATATAAGATCTTCTCTTTTCGTTATTTTTAAAAGTTCATGTATTGGTTTCCAATATACACACAAGGGCTTATTAGCATCAGCTCAAAAGGTTTTCATTGAAATAACATTCTAACATTCGTGATAATTTATGTACAGGCAATTGTAGAATTCTATTAACGTAAGAAAAATTTAGTTTTAAGGTATCACAATACAGGGAGTTTAGACCAGTTTCTAAAAAAAGCATGTAGTTTGGCGTATTATATGGTAAAAGTAAGATTTTCTTTATGAAATATCTAAATAATTTTTTGACTTCATCAAATTTTTTAAAACCCCCCCCCCCCTCCCCCCACAAAAAAAAACTTAATTCTACCTACAACAATATCGCAAGGTACGCGTTTTTGGACTGTGAAAAATTGACGCAAATAGTAATTAGCAGAGTATCACGCCTTACTCCAAGATTGAGGACTTTATAAAATTATAACAATTCGTGAGCCATACTGAGCCAACTGTTTAATCGACTGACATTTAGTACACTTGAAAGAAATAAAAATCTTATTCAATTTCGACACCATATTTTAATATCGGAGTGGCAATTCTTCATTATTGCTATACGTCTTTGGAACAATATTCCTCTATAACTTAAAGTTATCAGCAACGCATTACAATTTAAGAGAAAATTATTCGAATACTATTCATAACAAATTTTTATTTTATTTATTATATTGTCTTGTAAATAAAAATAAGATTTCTACTTTCTTAAGACGAAAGTTACAAAAAAAAAAAAAGAAAAAAAAAACAAAAAAATGTTAATCAGTTGTTTTCTTTAAAGCTAAATTTTTGTTATTTGCGCTTATTTGCAACAACATCAATTTTAAATTATAACTTAACATATAGATTTTAAGTTTTTAAAAAAGTCTGGTGCTTATTCCTACTTTTTAACTTTTTTACAAGAAGAAAATAAATACCTAGATTTTTAACCTTCATATTGGTAATATGAGATTTTGGGTCAAATATGTACCGTAAGTGATAATAATTTGTAAAATAGCTTTTTGATACCTATAATTTATTTTCGTAGAGTTTCATTTCGCTAACAAATTATTTCAAGAATTTTAGAGCTTCTAATCGATTATGAAGGAATTGATTTATAAAGGCTATAAAGAAAAAATATGACCCGATCTTATTTCTAATCAATATATTGACTACTGTGTATAAAATATACTTTAGAGCAGTTTCCAACTCAGTTATGTCAAAATTAAAATTTTGAATCAGCTAAGCTCAGACTGTGTATAGAAGCTGAGACTCAGTATTATCATAGTGCTTTGTCTTAACTAATTTGAGAATTTTTAAAACATGTTTGCAATTAAAGTTGAAATTTGGTTTCTAAATAAGATGAAATTGGAAACAAATTTAAATTATACCAAATTAGTCATTGGTGAACCATTGTACTTTTTAGTCTCAAATTTTGCCAAAAAAAAAGGACAATTGTACCAATTTTGACATCCCTGATTCATTATATAAATATCTAATATTCTTTGAATCACACAAAATATAATTAAACTTAGTCTATTTTTATTTATTCATATATAAAGAAAATGAGAATTATAATGAAGTTGAAAAACAAACATTAAAAACAAATATATTTGAAAACAAAAAAGTTATAAATTTTTTTATTTGTAACATTTTATTTTTATGATTTAAAAATGGTTTAATATGGTTTAAGAGCCAGGAAAAATATTGATAATATTTAATGGTTGTAGAAATAATGACATTTTTTTTCATATTAAAATTTTGTTTCTGATAAAAATATTCAATAACATAAAATGTTTGTAGACAAATATATTGAAATTTTTATGAATGTAAACATTAAATGATAAAACTTAAACAAAAAAATTGTTACCATAAACACACTTTTGTTGAAACTAATAAAAATTAACAATGAAAACATAATATAGTTGTAGTTAAAATGCCGTAACCATGTTTTTTCTCTGCATGCAAAAATGAGTCAAAATTTTTCTTAAATTAAAAGAGATATGCCAAATATGTATGTATGTGAATTTTTTTTAAAAATTAACAAGGACTATCTGTGTTTAAAATTTGTTTACACCCAAATCATAAACAATATTTTGTCATTTTTTTTAATTAAACTCCTAAGATCTGCTGTCCTCAATGCAGTTGAAAAACTCCTGTATATTAGCCATGTTAAATTTAATTCAAATATATTGAGCGGTTGAAAAGTTACAGAGTAATTTTCCAAAAATGTCGCTTTGGGACCACTGTGTATTGATCTATAATTGACCATATCTTGCATATAAGGTCCACTTTCGGGAATCACTGTAAATTTTATTATTATTATAATATTATGCATACGAATGTTTTATACAAACTTAAATTATACTTAAATTATACTAGAATTGGTCCACAATTGGTCACATATATATCCCATTTGGCAACCTCTCTGAAAACCTCAGAAATTTGATTGTGTAAGTAACACAATGGTGTATGGTATCATATGGCCGGGCTTGTACGATTGTTAATGGTTATATATGGAAAAAAATCATAGAAAATATATTTTATTATTCTATTTTTGTTCAAAAGAAATAACAATGTTTCTACTCTACACCATCATAGGTAGGTAGGGCATTATGTGTTTATATTCATGTTTGTAACACCTAAAAATATTGGTCTAATATCCACCTTAACTTATACCAATCGGCATAAAATGACTTTCTGAGTATATTTAACGATGACGATGACCTTGTAATAAAACTACAGGTCGCAATCTCTGAAAATAAATTAATGAAATTTGGTACATAAGTTACTTATGATCCAGGGATGAAGCCTGTTGAAATTGGTTGTAATCGGTTCCTTATTTCACCTAACCCCCATATAAATGACCTCCCCGGATAGGGTTTTAACGATCATATATAGGTTTTATATAAACATAAATCTGTGTACCGAATTTTATGAAGATTGGTCCATAATTGACCATAAAGAAATCACTTCAACTGGCATAAATCCCACACCAATGATAGTATCAGTTTTTATTTGACACAGATGAGTGTTATATAAATAGAAACCGTAGTGCCAAATTTTATGAGGATGGGCCCATAACTGACTATAGCTCCCATATAAGGTCCACTTCCGGGAATTCCACTCTAGTGCCAAAATAACATAATACATTGCATACACACGTTTCGTAGAAATATACATTATGCTAATAATGGTCCAAAATTGACCACGGATCCCATATATTACCCGTCCCTGAATTTTGATGCACATAACTAATATTGTAGGGTATTATATGGTCGGGCTTGACCTACTATAAACTTATCACTTGTTCTATTTATTTTTTTGGTCTTTTATATTTAAGGAGAATTCTACTATTATTTTATCTATTTTATGTATTATGTATATATTATATGCACCCATAATGTGAATTGTTGTGCTTATTTAATTTATCAGTAAAAACAAACAATTAATCCTGCGCACGAGTTTTTCTTTGAAAAAGCTTTTTAAAGTTAAAGAGGTATTGCAAAAGAGCTTAGTTTATTTATAAGACGTTGCTGAACTATGTAGATACTTTGATTGAAATGTTTTTAATGATTTAAAAATTTTGTTTCATAGAAAACTTAAGTGAAATCAATATACAAATAATAGATATATTTTATGTACATTAGGGTATCCCGTGTGTATGGAGGAAAAATAAGGTATCGTTGTTCCCAAGACTTGGTCTTATTTTCAAACTTTAATCAACATTAATCTAATAAATAATTGTTTTTAATAAATTTGAATATGAATTTTAATTTTTTTTTAATTAAAAATAGTCACATGATGGAAAATATTCCTTATGTTTCATGTTGTTCCTTCGGAAAAAATATGAAAAACGTTCATTTTTTATTATTTAAACCAGCTCCTCAAGGAATAGCACCAGAGTTGGAAAAATTTTGGAAAAATGATAATTTAAATTAAAATACAATTTATTTGAGCTGGAAGCATTAACACCTTTTGTTTCGGATCCTACCTATTTTGTACTCTAAGAAAAAAATAAAATAAATATAATTTTGTTTTGGAAATATTTATGGAATATGAAAGAATAATTACATTACAACGCTAATAATTTTGCAGAATTCTTATTCCTTAAAAAAAAAAAAAAAAAAAATAAATTAATCTTTTCCATCACGTCACAATTTTAACCCATTGACGACAAAAATGAAATAAAAAATAAATTTTCTAGGTATTAGGTAGAGCAAATTATTCGCTCATGTTTTATAGGCAAGAACTAGTGCTACAAAAGTATAGTTTAAGTCCCTCTACAACTTGCCACACAAGAATTTCTCAAGTAACCCTCAATAAACCATGGAAAAGTGTGGTGTAAGGAGTGGGTCGAGAGGGGCAATTAGTATTTGATATAAGACTAATTCCATTTTAAATTTAAAAATTTTTGGCTCTTGATTACCGATTTAGATAAAATTTGGTGCATGTGTAGAGGAGTATACTGAATTTTTCTCCTTTTTATTTTGAGAACTGTGGCAACTCTATAACTTTAAAGGTGGTTAACATATTTATTTAAACGGCCATAACTTTTGTTATATAAAACATATCAAAATAATTTTTTTGCAGTGAATTTGTCAATGCTTGTATTTTAAGATGTCATATAAAATTTTTAAAAATATTTTTATTAACATATTTTTTTGTAAGAATTTCCTTTAGTGATGTGTATCTAAAAAAGTTCATCTTTAAGTTTTTTTTTATATTTTTTTCGTAGGAAGCCTTAACGGTGTACTTGCTACAGAGAAAATTTCAGAGAGGTTTAAATTTTTAAATTTAAAATGGAATTACACATAACTAATATATGATCGTAGATCTCACAAAATGCTAACATTTTTAAAATCGCGTAGACATCAAAAGTTTGAAAAAATTTATGTCACAAATTCAACCAAAAATAAAATTTCCTCGGTTGTTTCTGATCTTCAACCATTCGAGTCAACGAGTTTTTCCGGTTGAGTGTGAGTTTTTGATAGGAATTTCTTAAGTTTAGAAATGTCATTTTATTAGGCTGTTATTAGTGCTTTATTGTATATTTTGAGCTTCGTATTGCACTCATCCCAGTATATTGAATGTTTTTTTCCGGTATGCTCTGTTAAATAGTTCTAGGGTTTTTTCTTGGTGATCGCCTATTTTGTAGAAGACAGCACTCTTCAAAAGTTTTTGTAATATCGGTACTTAGTATTTCCACTTCCGAATTTATGATCCCAAGATTACAATTATCATCGAATGATTTTCGAGTTTTCGTCGCAGACCTAACCTAAATTTTGACCAATCTGTCTTGGCCTTATTCCTAAACATTGTTGGGTCCGGTGTTGGATGTGATAAAGTCATAAAAATGTAGCGTAACTAATTTGTCTGAACATAGTGTTATATTTATTACTTCTTCTCTAATCCTGTTAATGAATGTTGGTGTATTCCCTGCATTTAGGGTAAATAAGTTATTTGCGTCTAGAAATTCTAGTAGAGCATCGCATCTCTTGTTGCAAATGGAGCTGTCCCAAAAGGGTTGGTGCGAGTTCGCATCACAGCCTATTAAAATATTCCTACCTGAGCTCCTGGCCTATGAAATAATACCTCCTAGTTCCGATGTTGGTGGTAGTACGGGGCATCTGATGGTAGATACACTGATGCCAGTAGTATATTGCGTCTGCTATGTTTAATAGTGGTAACATCCGCTGTTGACAACTCTGGGAGAAAAGAAAGATGTAATATTGCAAAGTTGGTAATTTTGACCGTTCAACCCAGAAAACTTTTTCCTTACTGGAGGTAGATCCGCAATTTCTGACTGCCCCTCCTTTTTTGGCGTAGGTGTGTCTTGTTTGTTTTCCTTTGCCTCTTGTTCGGGATTTATCTATTCCGTCAGACTTGGCGTGTAAAGAAAGATGCTTTGGTTAGGGATAGGATGTCAGCCTTTTTAACTAGGGCAAGTTTTCCGTTCTCCCAAGAGGTTGTGAAGCCTCCCCCCAGGTTCTTAAAGATCTTCACACAGGTGTCTGTAAGAACAACACTTCCCTGGCAAACCTACAGCTATCGCTATGGATTTGTAAAGCATCTTCATCAGCTTCATATTTAAGACATTTTCTACTTCTTTTGGATTTCTTTTGGAAACTTCACTATAAGCAGAAGATTTTGCTGACGAGCATCTACCTCCTCTATTTCTTCTCTCTTTGGGAGTTGGGAATCAGCGTTGCCATAACGGCGTTTAAAGTGCAATTCTACCACTTGTGTTTCTTATTTGAACTTGAAAAGTACCTATATACCGAGGTATATAAAACACTTTCTTGCTTAGGAATAATCCGACATGTGTTAAATCTGATGCATCTTTCCTTCACCTAAGCAAAAGACGAATTAGTGATAACTTTTATTTTAAACGCGGGAAATCAAAAAGTTCGGAAAATTATATTCCCTAATATATAAATTAGACTGCACCAAAATTTACCGACGGTTGAATTTTGACCTTAACTCCCCCTAGAATGGTTCATTGGGTTGTAAAAATATATATATAATATATTAGTGAAATCGAATATCGTTAACAAGTGCCACATCGGACATGAAATTTTTATGTAGCATTTATACGGTTAAGAAATGATTAAGTTATTACGAATTTCCCAGACCATTAATGTGATTTATACCAATTGTTTAAGGAGTGTACAAACCAGTTTTTAAGTTTTTGAGAAATGTTTAAATGAAATACCATTTTTAATTAAATTTGAAGCATAATTACTGAAAAATATATTTGTGTTTCTCCAGGATAATTTAAACCTCTTGCCATGCTTGGTTAAAAAATGGTGAAGACTGTTTCAAAACTCCAATTTCGAACTTTTAAAAATTTTGTTAAACAAATTTAAAAAAAAGTTGAAACAAAACTATGCAGATTTATAGGGAATACTACTAGAAATAAAACTAAAAAAGAATTAAGTCAATAACTTGTGCGACTAAGTCGTACCTACGATTTGAATTTTGCGGATGTTGGCAAAAAGTATATTTTACGTTTTTCTTAGATATAAAGTTATATTTTTTAAACTGATATTCAAAGTAAACAGAATTATCAAAGAATAAGATAAAGCATGTCTCAAAAAATATATTCTGAAGTTTTTAGGATAATTGGACAAGGACAATAATTAAAACTCGAAGATCAAATGTCAAAATTTGGAATATTTGACAGTTTTAAGGAATACATAACAAAAACATATTTATTTTTATTTGGAATTCGATAAAATTTTAAGGAAATATAACTGAAAGACCTTCGTTGATTTCAGTTCCAAAAAAGACAAAATTAACCCCCAAGAGAACTTGGGGTCAATATTTTTTCTCAAATATTTGTAAAATAAATTTTATTTCTTCTTTTTGATTAATATCATGGACAAATGAAATGAAATAAGCCATAAAATTCCTAACAGAAATCATTGCATCCAACTCCAAATAAAAAAAGTATTTTTTCGTGATGTTTTCCTAAAAAAATTTAAATATTTAACATTTTGACTTTTGATTTTTATATTTTAAAGGTGATCCTTGTCCAATTTTCTTAAAGGTTACAGAATATATTTTCCGAGATATAGTTTATTTTATTTTATTTAAAAACTTCAAAAATGCATTTTTGACGAAATCCGCAAAATTAAATAAAACAGGTACGGCTTAGTCTTATAAAGTATTGACCTAATTCTTTTTTAATTTTATTTCCTGTAGTGTTGCCTATAAGCCATCATAGTTTTATTTCAACTTTTTTGAAATTTGTTTAACAATTTTTTAAAAATTTTGAAACTAGAGTTTTGAAGCAGTCTTAAAAAATTCATTTTTTTTTAACCAAGCAATGAAAGGGTTTTGAATTATCCTGGAAAAACAAAAATATATTTTTCAGTAATTATGGTTCAAATTTAATTAAAAATAGCAATTTGTTTGAACTTTAAAAAAAAAAAAAATAGAAATTTTTTTGTACACACCTCACACAAGTATTCTAAACCTCATTAATGGTCTGGGGAATTCGTAATAGGTTAAACATTTTTTTAACCGATTTTTTCTTTTTGTATTTTGTTTTATAGATAATTATGTGTAGATTATGATTTTTTAACATTTTGTTACAAAGCAAGTTAGTGAACAGCTAAATTTTTGTAAAAACTGAAAAAACGCATATTTTCCCCATATAAACACACCAAAGAAACTTCAGGTCCATTGCGGCAGGGGTTAGTGATAGCTGATTTCACTAATATTTTACACAACATATTTTTACAACTCAATCAACGACTCCAGGGGGAGTTACGATCAAAATTCGAAAGTCGGTAAATTTTGGTGCAGTCTAATATACTTAAATGTTCTTTCAATTTTCTAACAACTTTAAAATGCTCAAGGCAAAAATTCTTATGCACATAATACATCAGGTTTCAGCTAGCTGTTAAGAAAAAAACAAATACTATTGGATATAAACAACCATTTATCACTACTTTGAAAAATTTCTTCATGTATTACAAATAAAATAAAAAAAAATAATAATAAAATAAATCAAATTTCATTTCATCACCTAGCAACGTATTATTGTTACCAGGGAAATCACAAATATGCACTTTTTGCATGTTTTTTCCTGGATATTGAATGTAGTCATAGATAAAATATTTATCTGTTCCAGAACAAATAAAGCATTTTGTCATCGATTTTGTAAGTGCATATTTTTGCATATTTTACTCTTGGCGGCATATATTTGCATTTAGTGATTTAAAGTGCATATTTTTAACATACTTTGTTACTTTTAGAACATGTTTAATTCTTTAGAGTATATTATATAATTAGAAATCACATTGACAAATTTTATGAGGATCGCTCCATAATTTACCATAGCTGCCAGGTAAGCCCGCTTTCGGGAATCACCCTCAACTGCATAAATTCATATAAATGTTAGTATTAACGTAATATTATGTATTCATATTTTAAACTTAGAAAAAATTACGATCCACATGTCTAATATAAGACCCCTCCATGAATTTTGGTGGACATACGTAATGGTGTAAGGTATCATATGGTCGGTCTTGACCGACTATATCTTTCTTACTTGTTGAAAAGAGCTGAAAAATAAAACTGAAATAATAAGAGGATTAAAAATTAAATATTGGAAAATCGTTATTCCTCAAAGAGTAAAGATCTCAAAACGTACCAATTTCAAATCCTCGGTAAGAAAAGAAAACATTGAAGAGTATAAAAACATAGTTAAGCTCAATTTGCCAAATTATTGACGAGTTCAAAAAATATTCTTCCTGATATATGGAAATTTATGATACATATTTAAAAGTCATAAATACAGCCCAATTTTGAAGGAAAGTAATACGCTTTAATTACAAACATGATACAAAGATATATACTAGCCTTCTGGCGTTTAAGCGATTTATTATTTTGTTGTGCTACCATATCTTCTCAAAAAATCGGAGTTTTCCTTTGTTTATTGTATCCTACACCACCTCAGGTGGTTGGGGTATTATGCGTTTGTGCTTATGTTTGTAACGCATAGAAAAGTTATCCAACACCCACCATAAATATACTAATTGACTCAGAAACACTTTTTAAATTGATCTAAATATGTCCGTCCATCCATCTGGCTGGCTGGACGGCTGGCTGTCCTTGTAAACTTTGTGCACAAAGTACGTGTCGTAATTTTGAAGATAATTTAATGAAATTTGGCACCTGGAACTTCTATAGTACAAGGACGAAGCCCATGGAAATTGGTTATGATCGGTCCATTATTTCACCTGGCCCCCATACAAATATCCACCCGGAATAGGGGTTTAAATATAACAATATTTTAATCAAATTCGGTGTAAGGAAGTTTTGTATAAATATCAATCTTTCTGCCAAATTTCATCGGTCCATAATTGACCATAGCTCCCATATAAACCCTCCTCCGAAAATCACTTTAACGTGCATAAATCCCATACGAATGTTAGTATCGAGTTAATGTTCGACACAAATAAATTCTATATAAGTAGAAACAACATTGCCAAATTTTATCACAATCGTTCCATAATTTACCATAGCTTCCATGTAAACACATTTCCAGGAACGTCCCTAAAGTGCATAAAATCATCTGGATGTTAGTATCAACGTATTATTCTGTATTTGTAATGTGTAATATAAGTCCCTTTCTCGAATTTTTATGATCGTACATAATGGTGTAGGGTATCATATAGTTGGTCTTGATCGACTATATATTTCTTTTTCGTTTAGATCATATTTGCATTTTCACAGGATATTTAATGCGCATAAGAGTCTTTTTTTAGAACATATTTTTGGTTTCCCTGGTTATTACTGGCAAATGAACAGTTGTAAATTGTAGTAGAATAGAAAGAATACAGTATTACCACTAGATTAAGTTAATGACTATCAAATTACATTAATGTGATTGTTTTTTATATATGTACATATACATACGTGTGTATCCAAGTTATTTACACATCCTAACTATGGTTACAAATCCAAGACTTATTGCGGCTTCCATCAAGTAAAATAAAAGCAGCAGAAAAGAAACCATCAATTTTGTATTAAAAATAAAGAAAAAATAGAATAGAATAGAATGAATAGAACAGATAGCAAAAAAACATTAAATGTCTGATAATCCCTCTTATCAGGGATAAAAAATTCAGTAAAATTGTACTTTTTCAATACAATTTGTTTTTCAAAAGTACTGCAATACTCTAATGATCCATAAAATACAATTTATGAAATTAGTAGCTAAACATTAAGAACTCAAATTAATTTGTAAATTATAAATATTTAAGTAAAGTAAAATGTCCATGTATTCAATACAGTTTAATTACTCCGGATAAAATCTTTCCATTTATGTTAAAATATAATATAGTGATTTTATTTTAGTATATTTTAATTACCGTAAGAGCAACATGTCCAAAACCAGAGAATATAACTAGAAGTTTATGTGAGAGGCACTTCGAATTAAATTTTCAAAAAAATTACAGCAACAAAATATGTGTGACTAAATGTACTTTGTTGTTGCATGAATTAGGTTTTTGACAATTGAATCAGTTTTTTTTTTCTCACATAAATATCTACTTATCTATGTTCAAAAAGCCGATTATATTGTCAGATTTTTTTTTTAAATCTCACTCACCAAATTGTTAATCAGAAATCCCAAAATTACCATAAACAATCAAAGTTTAGGTATGGCTAAGCATATAAATAATTTCCATGCATTTTACACTCATAATTTGGGAAAATTAAAACAATTTCTTAATTTTTCCTATTATTTTATATATAAAGGTACGTTCAGACTAGTCAAATATTTGACCAAAATGACGTAACCACTATATAAAATATTTTCTAATTTCTCTTTTCTAACGGGAAATTATTTTTTATTTAATGCTGTTTTCTCTTACAAAACATTTGCAAGATCAAACAATGACTAACAATATTTTTATAAAACTAGTGGTCACTCAATTTTTATCAAATATTTGCTAAATGTGAACTAAGCTATGTTCACATTTAGTAAATTTACTAAAGTGTAGTTTCTACATAAAAAATTTAATTTTTTGGGAAGCAAATTTAAATTAACTTCCAACATCAATTGTAAAAAATAAAAAAATAAGCAGGGAGCGGCGCTCTTAAAATTAACACTCTGTATTTGTATATGTTCTGTACAACTCTCCCGCTCTTATACTGTGCACGGAAAGAATGTTTAAATTTATAATTTAATATTATGCTCTTAAATAATTTATTTTCCGTAATGAAAACTATAAATTAATATTAAAATAATTTTCTTAAAAAAATTATGTAAAATTTATTAAATAATCATTCCGGCATTAAACATTTCTCTCAGTGTTTTTGAAAAATCATTCGACAGCACAACTTTAACCCTAGAGTACACGTAGACAAGTTTACAATTGTCAAATTATATCTCTCTTTAAAATGTTATGTGTGGACCAATAAGAAATATATTGAACAATTTATTTCGCAATAAATGTTTACCTAGTGTCTACATTAGGCAAATTTTTATCAAAACAAACGTCAAAATCAGTGCAAATATAAACAAGGTTACCTTAGTTAAACAGCTGATTATTATTTTGATTTTTACATTTGCCAAACTGCATATATAGAAAATAATAATGAATACGCCATATTGTTATTTTTGTGTAACTGTTGCCACCTTCCATAAATTCGCGTTAAGTTTGACGTTTGTCTTGATAAAAAAATTGTCTAATGTAGATACTATATTAAACACAAGGTTAAGCAATAATATTTAACATAGGCTATGAAATTTATTGTTCTCTTTCAAAATTTTGCTCTTAAAAAAATGAGCAAAGTGAAGAAGACAAATAAAAACGGTGAAAAAGCCAATTTAAAATTAAAATTTCTCATGTACGTGTTCTCTGCGTTATTCTTCTGACTTTATTTCTTGTTAGGAAATAAAAATCTCTTCGTGTAGACGTAGAGTTACAGTTTGAAAGCTCAATCTGTAAGAGCATGCATATTTGTCTGTCGCCAAATTGCTAACAAGAAATCGCTAAAAATCACTAAATTTAAATTTGATTTGAGTTTTAAAAGGAAAAATAAAAAATTAACAAAAATGTTCAGTGCCGCATAATTTTTAGTGATTCAAATTTCGAATTTATAAATGAAAAATTCAGTTTTAACAAAGGCAATGATTATTACAGTAGCTGGTACAGTGGAACACTGTTATAATGAATTCAAAAGCACTGACAAATTTAGTTCTTTATAAACATAGTTCGTTATAGCCGTAAAGTACCAAAAAAAAAAAAAAAAAAATTAGTTTGTTAACAAAATATAGTTATTTCATTACAAAACTAATATTTGTAATCATGATATAAGGAATCAAGGTATCATCGTTCTCTCTCAGAGAAATTTTTTTTTAAAGTATAAAAGATTTTTTGAAATATATATTTTATGATAAACAAATTAAAAAATAGTTGCCACATTGCAACAAGGAAAAATTATGTTTAGGAAGTTATTATCAAAATTGTGTAATTTGTTTTAACAAAAATATGTGTCTCATATATATTCCTTTCCCTAACCTATTAAATTACAGCAAATATATCTTAAAAAGATTATTTAAAGTATTATTAATGGAATTTTGACCTTTGTGTTGCCTTAAGCAAAAGTATTTAACCTGCTACAGCAGCAGTATTTAATTTTTTGTTATTATTTAAATTTGGAAATATAGAGCGATGAATGTATCATAATAATCTTTATTATGAACTTAAACTCTAAATTGTAATGTATTTTCTTTCTTTTATTTCAATAAATATATCAATTGATTGAAAATATAATTCGTTTCAAATTAAATTAAAACAAAAAACGAGAAAAAAAGATATAGTCGGTTAAGACCGACTATATGATATCCTACACCATTGTGTACGACCATAAAGATTCGAGAAGGGGATCTATATTATACATACAGAATTATACTATTACAAAATAATGCGTTGATACTAACATCTAGATGATTTTAAGCACTTCCTGGAAGAGGGTTTATATGGTAGCAATGGTAAATTATGGACCGATTCTCATAAAATTTGGCGATGTTGTTTCTACTTACATAAAATTTATTTGCGTTGAATATTAACTTCATATTAACATTTATATAGGATTTGTGCACGTTAGTGATTTTCGGAAGAGTAGTCTATATCAGAGCTATGGTCAATTGTGCACCGATTTTCATAAAATTTGTTAGAAAGATTGACACTTGTACAGAACTTCTTTGCACTGAATTTCATTAAAATATTCTTATTTTTAAAGCATTTTTGAGTGTTTAAACTCTATTCCGGGGGGAGGGGAGGAATTTTTATGTGAAATAATGGACCGATCACAACCAGTTTCAATATGCTTCATCCTTGTATTATAAAAGTACCACGTGACAAATTTCATTGAATTATATTTAAAATTGCGAATAGTACTTTGTGGACAAGGTTACATGGACAGCCAGCTAGCCAGCCAGACGGAAGGACGGACATCGTTAGATCGATTTAAAAAGCTACTCGATTGTTGTATAACTTTTTCTATGCGTTATAAACATAAGCACAAACGCATACTTATAGTGGTGTAGGGTATAATAAACAAAGAAAACCTCGGATTTTTTAAGAAGATATGGTAGCACAATAAAGTAAAATCGCTTAGACGTCAGAAGGGTAGTATATATCTTTGTATCTATCATGTTTGCAATTAAAGTGTATTTCTTTCCTTTAAAAATGGCTGTATTTATGATTTTTAAATATGTATTATTATTTTCAAAATATCAGGAAGAATATTTTTTGCATTCGTCAATCATTTGGCAAATTGAGATTAATAATATTTTTTGTACTAATTCAATATTTTAATTTACTCCTAGGTTTTGAAATTAGCACATTTTGAGATCTTTGAGGAATAAAGATTTTTTAATATTTAATTTTTAATCCTCCTATAATTTCAGTTTTATTGTTTAGCTATTTTTAAAAAGTAAAAAAGCTATATTCGACCAAGACGGATCATATGATACCCTACACCATTATGTATGTGGACCGATACTTTTACTAAGTG
Organism: Protocalliphora azurea; assembly: GCA_932274085.1. Classification (NCBI taxonomy): domain Eukaryota; kingdom Metazoa; phylum Arthropoda; class Insecta; order Diptera; family Calliphoridae; genus Protocalliphora; species Protocalliphora azurea. The sequence continues at coordinate 37,141,701 of OW026521.1, forward strand.
TAATATATACGAATATACGAATACATAATATTACGTTAATACTAACATTTATATGAATTTATGCAGTTGAGGGTGATTCCCGAAAGCGGGCTTACCTGGCAGCTATGGTAAATTATGGAGCGATCCTCATAAAATTTGTCAATGTGATTTCTAATTATATAATATGCTCTAAAGAATTAAACATGTTCTAAAAGTAATAAAATATGTTATAAATATGCACTTAAAATCGCTAAATGCAAAAATATGTCATCAAGGATAAAATATGCAAGAATCAGGAAGTATATTTTTCGCATTCATCAATCATTTGACAAATTGAGATTTGTTATGTTTTTTATACTGTTCAATGTTTTTATTTTTTTTACCGAGGTTTTGAAATTGGCACGTTTTGAGATCTTTACTCTTTGAGGAATAATAATTTTCTAATATTTAATTCTTAAACCTCTTATAATTTCAGTTTTATTTTTTTTTTTAGTTATTTTCAATAAATGCATGTGCGTTATTTTAAAAAAGTCAACAACTATAAATATAAAATTCCTCTTTTATTTTTCCGATAACTTTAATTTAAATTAATGAAAATTATTTCTATCCAATAATTTAAATTGAAATTAACAAAGGTTATTTAAGTTAGTTTTAAAATTTTTGAAACATTTTTATGCAATTTTATTTATCTAAAACTGTTATGTGTGGGAATTCTTTAAAATGTAGTTTTTTATATAAAATGTTCACTATAACCGTGTTTGTTATAAACGTTGTTATTTATCTTGAAAATTTCGGTAAAATCATTGGGACCGAAGAAATATGTACGCTATAGCCATAGTTTGTTATTTCCAGTGTCCGTTTTAACCGTGTTCGACTGCAGTAATTGAATGAAAAATTAAATTATAGTTTAAAATATATTTTATTGACATACATATGTATATCTACATTTTACTGCAACAACTTTAACAATTTTTTGATATTAAAAAAAAAAAAAAATTCTAACATTGTATAAAATTTGTTCTCTTAAACTTATAAATTATTTCAAGGAATTAATTTATTCATTAACGTTTTGTTTTTATTGTGACCAAGAAAATCGATAATATCATTAATATATTTCAAAGATGATGGAAAACAATTTACATATTGTAAAGTTTATTTTTGTCTTTCTCAATTTTATATTCTATTTTATAAAATTAGCCAAATAAATTGCCAATTTGTTTATAAATCGCCAAAAATCGCCATGTCGCCAAGTGGGAAATTTGTCGCCAAAAGCAATTAAAACTCGCCTCTCTTGGCGAAAAATTGCCACATCTAACAGGTACCTGAGAGTATGTAGTAGTTGTGAAAAAAAAAAACTAATAGAGCATTTGCACGTAAGTACTATTTTACGGATCTCTGATTTAAAGAATATATTTATCGGAAAACTTTTACACAATTGGTGAAAAAATATATTTTTCTTGCGATACGATAGCAAATGAAAAAGAGGTATTTACTCCACTTTGGAGAAAAAAAAAATCGCGAAATGTGACAACACTGGCATAGAACAGTAGCAAAGCATAAGATATATCTTTGTTGCGTTCGATCTATAATTGTATTTCATGTGGACCAAAATTCTTGGAATTTTTACCCACATAATTATTAAGAATAACTTTTTGAAATGTAAAAATATATAATAAAATAAAGGATATATTGGCGTTTTATTGGTCGGGAGATGGATTACATTCAACTAGATTGGGGGCGAATTACATTCACCTATGTAACTCTTTCCATTTCAGATGTTCCGTAGGTTGATGGGGTAAAGAATGGAATGAAGTGTTCTCGAGGTCGAGGGGCAGGTGGTGGATTTGATCTTAAATGGCCATGCTAGCCATTTAAGGGTTAACTTTGAGAAAAACACAGCAGGCAGAAGTAGTAGTGGAAGCAGCAGGGAGAAAAGCTGAGCAGGCGAGTAGCAGAACTGACGGAGGTAGAAGCGAGAAACACAACAGCAGAAAGACGAAGCAGCAGGGAGAAATATACAGAAGTGTAAGAGTAGCAGCGAGTAGAGGAAAGATTCAAACACAACAAGCAACAAGGAGACAAAATAAATGAAATAAGAAGCTACATACACAGACACTCACACACAGATCAATGAAATTGTTACAGCAGCGAACATAAAGAGGGCAACAAAAAACAAGGTTCGATGCAACAACCGCTATCTGTTCGAACAAGGTGCAGAAAAACTGCAAGTAAAATTAAAAAGCTTCAGCAAGATATACAATCTGGTTGAAGTGGAAGGAGGTAAGCACTGCTCAGGGCTAAGTGATAGAATATTTTCTTGGAAGCTTTTACTCAGAAAATACAGGGACTAAAGAAACAAGGTTTACATACAAGATTAAAGAATCAATAGGAGATAGTAAATGGGAGGTGTAGAAGCGGCAAGGTATCATGGAGGCTTCGAGAAACAGCACTTTATCAACAAAGGAGCTTTCACGTTGCAAGCGGCTAAATAAAGTTTATGAAAAAGAAAATATATAAAGTGAAAAAAATAAGAAATAAAGAAACAAGAGTAAAATATAAAAATAAAAACTGTGATATTTATTTATGTAAGAACACTGGACACCACTGAGTTTACTCCAGCTGCAATTCCGGGTAACCGGAGATTCCTTACAATGTGATCTAAAATTGTTCTCTTTAAAGCCATTTCGTTTTCCAATTTCTCAAGACGTATCGTTTTGTTATTTCTTTATTTCAGAAATGGGAATATTTTTTTCCTTAATTATTTGGTAAATAACATGGTTTAATACTCTTTATAGATGATTTAGAGATGATTTATCTGCAACTTTCCGAATGTTTTAGATTCAAATTAGCCTTAACGGTTCTTAACATTTTAAATATTGACATTTAATGGTTCCAAAAAATTCCCTATAATCGCTTATCACTAAATTTTGTATAATTAGAGCAACAAATATACAATTTTTTATTCAAGTAAGTACAATATTGAAACTCGCATTTATCATCCCTGAGAAGGATTGACTAAATGACTGATAGGTTTGGGTGACCTAGAGCATTTCTACTTGTTTATTATTTGAACATATTTGTGGTCAGTTTAGGTTTGAAATATTGTTAAGTAAAGAAAGAATTTATAAACTGAAGTCTGATACTAAAATTCTAGCAGATAGAGAGCTTTTTAAAATTGTATGACGTAAAAATGAAGTCCTTGCGCACTAACAGATTAAAAATTAAACATTCCGATTGGATGGATACTGATATAGAAATATATAGAGCACTCTGCAAGACGTATGAAGGTTTAAAGTACAAGATCTAAGAAGAAAAGACTGGCCCATAAGCTTTCTATAACTTCGAATGAAGAAGTTTCTGATACATTAAAAGAAATGTTAAAAAAGGGGAAGCAACCTAAAAGTGCAATTAATATTGCTGAAATACTGTCAACTGCATCACCAAAACGTCTTAAACGGATTGCCGAAAGTGTACTTACACCAACATAACAATCCAATTTTACAGAGGAAGAAGCAATTGCTTTAATGCTTGAACTGGACCTCAGCCGAAACAAATATCAAATTTTAAGAAAATCTCTACTTGAAAAGGGACACTCAATTCTACCATCATACAAGGATATTCAAGAAAAAAAGCAAACTATTTTACTATCTATTTCGGTTACCGAAAAGGAAGCATGTGTAAAGCTATCTTCTTTGCTTGAGAATACAGCTACCAGAATAGTTGCAGATTTTTCTGCAGATCAGTTGGAAAAAGTAAATAACAGCGACCTTGTATTAATCTGTAAGTGGAGATGTGACGTACTATCAGCCCTTCCTGAATACAAGCATGATAGTGGAAGTAAGAAAATGGCGGATTATAAAAGCGTATTTATAGCATCTTTGGTGCCATTAAGAATGCGATCTTATTCCTTAAAGCAATCTTTATCAAAGTGTAAAAACTAATTTGAAGATACATGGTTTAACATCACTCCAGGATCAAAACATTATTGCAGACCTATTTGGTTCGAATACACAAGGGAGTCGAAGACAACAACAAAGGATTTTGTGGAATATATTAAAGATGAAATAAATGATTTACAACCTCTTTCAATAATCATACACATTCGACATATCCTTTCAATGTAGTCTAACAACAATTGATGGAAAGGTTAGTAATGCCATTAAGTAAACATTTTCTTTTTGGAAATGCTCACTATGTGATGAGACGAAATCACAATTTTCGGACATTGGTAAAGCAAGGAGTATTAATGAATAATTTCTATCTTAGGCAGGCATAATATGACAAATAATTTTGTATTTAAAATATGAATTACTATAAGAACATTTTCAAATGTGAATAACTTGGATAAGAAAATTTTTATACACAAAGTCCCATAATAAATTAAGTGAACATAATTTTAATATTTCTTTAGAGAATTTTACTAGAAATGGAGCTTTATTAGAATTAAATTGTTCCTAAAGATCTCAGTGTAAAGGAATTTCATTAAGCGTTAAATATATACATTTCCTCGTTATTTTCTAATAATTATAATGCCGAGCAGACATTAACATATTAGATTGGGAAACAGACATATAGAAAACTTAAACAAATGTCTGTTTGTAACTGTTGATACGAATATATGTATGTATGTATGTATGTATGTATGTATGTATGTATGTAAATGAATAAATACTTTGATGAAATAAATAATGTGATAATATGCATTAACATCTTAGTTAATATGAGTTTGTATTTTTGTAGATTATAAAATAAATTTCGTTAAGTTATTAAATTTTTCATTAGAGAATATAAACGCTAAAACACGCAAAATGGTTTAAATGATAAAAGCGAATAAGTATAAATGAAATGGTACTAAAATCACAATTCTAAAGAAATTAACAAAATTAATTGTTAAAACGAGGCGTATGGTTGATATTTAATTATATGTTAAGTAAACGTAGTTATTGATGATGATTTTCATGTTAGTATAAAGTGGCTTTATTACAAATTACCACAAAAATTGCTCGTTATAAATACACAAAAATGGAAGTAGGTATCAATTCCCAACTAGCACATAATTTGACGGAATGAATTTAAAATGGATTTTTTAATCTCAAATCTTAAAAATAGTATGAATAACAATAGTTAAAAAGTTAAAAGTACGTTAAAGATGCCCCACAGGTATTTGTTTTGTACGAAAGATAAAGGAATTATTATAGAAACATAAAACTTACTATAGTAACGTTTTATGGCAAAATTAAGAAAAATTCAAAATTTCGACCGAATTTTATTTGAAATGAATTTGAAGTAAATTTTTAAAATTATATTTTTCCTACAATTATAACCAAATTACGACCAAAATTGGTACATTAGTTTATGTTTAGATTATCTATACATATGTTGAATATTATCCAAATTTGGTCCACAAAACTTTCAAAGTGTTATTTTTCTTACAAATATATTCAGATTGTGACCAAAATTAATATGCTGACATGTATTTATGTTATCTTCATATACACCAAATTGTATCTAAATCGGTTGAAGGACATGCCCACTTCTCATGTAAACCTAAGCTACCTGTAGCTAATTTTATGAAAATTTAAAGCTAATTTGATCAAATTATTCCGATTATTTTTATACAAAGACTAAAAATTCGTTATGATCAGTCCATTACTTCACCTAACCTCGATACAAATGTCCTTCCGGAATAGGATTTCAGGACTTCTAAATGCCTTAAATATATTAAAATTTTAGTTAATTTTAGAGAAATTTGGCATAAATAAATTCTCTATAATTATAAATCTGTACGCAGAGAAAAAAATATAGTTGTGGTGACCATAATATAAGAGCAACATATTATGATTGGAACATGTGATCACAGCAAAAAATAAAAATGATTATAAGTAATAATTATTAAGATTCCACTTTATTATATTGTATCCGATTTTATGGTTTATTTTTTCATGTTATAATTATAGTTTTACATATAATTGAACAATCTTATTACGTTATTACACCACATTGTCATATTATGATTACATTTTATCACATTATTATCTCATGTTATCATACAGTTATCTAATCTTATCATATTATTTCCTATATATAAAATTTTTCAACCATATATATATAAGTAATATTTACATATTATTAGTTATATTCATCTGCACCACCATATGTGGTTCAAATGCAAGACATCTTATATTGCTTGAACCACACCGAGTACAATCAAGCCTTGTAATGAAAATTATATAGAAATTAGAAAACAATTATTAAAAAAATGTATATATTTAAAAACAAATAAGTATTGAAGTTTTCCACTTAGTTTATGAAAAGGATAAGTATTATATTTATTTGTAATATTTTATTGTTATAGGAATAATATTAATATGGTTGAAAAACAGAATATAGTTTAAGAACAATACTGCAAATATTTAATGTTTGTAGAAGTAATGTTAAGTTTCATATTACCAAAATTTTGTTTCTGGAAAAAATATTTAAAACAAATGGTTTTTTCAGTCAATCATATTAAAATTCATATTGAGCATAAATATTAAGTGACAAAATTTAATCAAAATCATTGTTATCATGAACACAGAGTTATTAAAGTTCGATAAAATTAACAATAAGAACATAATATTGTTGTAGCGATAGTGCTGTAAACATGTTTTTCTCTGCATGTGTGTGCAGGATTTTAGGAAATAGCTCCCATATAACCCCACTTTCAAAAACAATTCTAATGAGCATAAATCCCACATAAATGTAAGTAACAAGATAATATTTGACAAAAATAAGTCTTATAAAAGTACAGGGCGAAATTGTATTAGTATTGATCCGTAACTGACTATAGCCTCCATTAAATACCTACTTTCGAAAATCAATTTAACTTCAAAATATCTAATATAGATATTAGTGTCGGAAAAATATTTGACGCTAAAACGTTCACAATTTACCTAAGTTTCCATATAAGACCCTCTTCGAAAATGTTACGCATATGTATATTAGACTGCGCCAAAATTTACTAACTTTTAAAAATTTGACTGTAACTGCCCCTAGAATCATTCATTGGGTTGTAAAAAGATGTTAACCCATGTCGCATCGGACTTGAAGCTTGTATGATGCGTTTATATATTTTGTAAAACAAATGTAAAAAAAATTTGAATTAAAGCATGCAGGTTTATAGACAACACTACAGAAAATAAAATTAAGAAAAGAATTATTCCAATGCCTTATTTGACTTAGTCATACCCACGATTTGAATTTGGCGGATTTCGGCAAAAAAGCAATTTTTACGGTTTTTTATTTATAAAGTCAATTTTTTTAGAACTTATATTCAGGCTAACCAAAATTATTACATAATAAGATAAAACATATCTCAACAAATATACTTTGAAGCTTTTAGGATAATTGGAAAAGGACAATATTTAAAACTCGAAGGTCAAAGTTCAAAATTTGGAATATTTGACAGTTTTAACGAAAACTTATTTATTTTTATTTGGAATTCATTCATTCACTCATTCTCATTCTGATAAGTAAAGTCACGCTAAACCATTAAAATTCCTTGCAAAAATCATTGCATCAAAATCCAGATAAAAATAAACATTTTCATGATACTTTCCTTAAAAATTTGAAATATTAAAAATTTTGATTTTTGAACTATTTATTTAAAAAGTCCAATTTTCTTAAAATTTCAGAATATATTTTCGGGGATATGGTTTACCTTACTTTATAATAAATTTGTTTAGTCTGAATATCAGTTAAAAAAAATTGACTTCATAACTAAAAAACTGAAAAATAATGGGTTTTTGCTGAAATCCGCAAAATTTAAATCGTAGGTACGGCTTAGTTGTACAAGGTATTGGCTTAATTTTTTTTCTATTAAAAGTTTTTTAAAATCTGTTTAATAAAATTTTTAAAAATTTGAAATTCGAGTTTTCAGTCTTAAAAAAATTTATCAGAAAGGAGATAAATAGTTATAGGAAATATTTTTCCCAGGAAGATAAATTTGATTTTTGTTCAGATATTAACAACTTTTTGATAAAAAAAAAATGCTTTTTCGCATAGTCACCTAGACAAGACCAGTGTTCCCAGTTGGCGAATATTGGGAGCTTTGTCATTACTTAAGTTTAACATACCAAATTGTTAAACCTAAGTAACGGTGTGAGCTTAGGCCGTGTCTAGCCACTGCCCGGGGACCAAAACTGTTACCACTTTTAAAGTTAAACTTGTTGGAAGCTGTGCCGAGAACCTGAATGGCTAGTTAGGTTAGGTTAGGTTAGGTTGGAAAGGGCGGCGCATTCACGCCTACACCCAGAGGCCAAACGGCCCATTGTGATCCCTTTATGAAAAGAAGAAAAAAGAGAAAAGTGGAACCTATACCCAATCAATCAGTTATGATTGTTCCTAAGCCATTTTATTCCCATTACAAACCCTATGAGGTTGACAAGTCCTTTGCCATTAACCTCACCTAGTTCATGTAGTGTATGGCTTCCAAACCACTTCAACCTATTACGCTGAAGCCCTACGCAGTGACAGAGTATGTGCTCCATTGTCTCTAGCTCCTCAACATCATCGCACGTTCTACAAAAGTCTGATGTGCCAATGTCCCACTTACTCATCATATTCCCTATTGAGAAGTGACCCGTAACCATACCTACTATGACTCTAAGACTACCACGACTCATACCTAGAAGATGCTTGGAATCCGCCAGTTTTAAGCTAGGCCATAATGCCCTAGAAACTCTGCAGTCCGATCTGTCATTCCAGGCTCGATTCGTGTTGTCCAGAGTCCACTCCCCTATGGCCCTAAAGAAAGACCCAATTGGAATCTTAACAGATAACTCTATGAAAGACCTATCTAGCTCCGAGCCACTGCGAGCTAGCTCATCGGCTATTTCGTTGCCAAGAATGTCACAATGACCAGGAACCCAACATAGTCTCATCATATAGGAATCCATTAACCTTCTCAATTCCCTTCTGCACTCAAGTACCAATCTGGACCTAACAAAATGACTAGTCAGAGCCAATAACGCCGCCTGACTATCAACATAGATAGTAATCTCAGACCCCCGTTCAACATTCCCTTCAATCAAGACGAGAGCCTTATAAATGCCAAGAATCTCTGCTTGAAAGACACTACAACTGTCAGACAATTTGTAGGATCGTCTGATATCAGTTCCCATAAAGTATACACTAGTTAGGGGTTAAAGAAAATTAATCGCTAATAACTCATCTCCGACACCAGGGCATGGGTCGGTTTAAATGTTGAATAGCCTAGTCCATGAATGAATCAAAAAAAAAAACAACTAATAAGAAATAATACGGAACAACAAATAGCAGGAGGTGGCAAGTCCATCAAATGCGTAAAACCAGCTACCAACTTTGGAAGCAAAAGCATCGAGGTGCCTCTGATCTTCAAAACAAGCACCTCAGAAAAAATGCTCTGACTCGCATCAGTAAAGAACTGGTGAAAACCCCTGCTTCGGTAGATGTCTGCTCGAAATCAACTCGAGCAGCAGTAAATCTAGTACCTTCTGAGAAAAAGGGAACTGCAAACCAGTAAAGTAGCTGCGAATTTACCTTCGAACTCTGGATCTGTTCCTCCAGTCTAAAAGGGCAAGTTACATACGTCCCAAAGGCACATCACACCCGCCATTAGGGCGGTTGTTTTTTGGATCGCCTTGGTAAAATCCCTAACCCTAGAACAACTCGTTTCCCTAAATTGGGCTAAATCTTTAATGGCCGAATTACAACAAAAACCTTCCCCTTCAACGAAAGAGGAGGAGGCACAGTCGAAAGGTCAACAACCCGGGACCAAACGTCCGAAATCGATCTAAACCTTGTGTAAACCTTGTGCACAAATTAGGGGTCGCAATTTTAAAGATAATTCAATGAAATTTGGCACAAGGACGAAGCCTATTGCAATTGGTTGTGATCAGTCCATTATTTCACCTAGCCTCCGCAATAGTGATTAAACACTCAAAAATGCATTAAAAATAAGAATATTTTAATGAAATTCGGTGCAAAGAAATTCTGTATAATTTTATGAAGATCGGTCCACAATTGACCATAGCTGCCATATAAACCCTGCTTCCTAAAATCTCTTTAACGTGCATAAATCCCATACGAATGTTAGTAAATTCTATGTAAGTAGAAACAATATCGTCAAATTTTATTTTATTATATTAAATTTTAGAATCGTTCCATAATTTACCATAGCTACCATATAAACCAACTTCCAGGAATTGCCCTAAAGTGCATGAAATCATCTAGATATTAGTATCAACTTATTATTCGATATTTGTGTGTTTTATTTTACATTTATTAAAATTGTCCACAGGCGTAATATAAGTCCCCTTCCCGAATTTTTATGCTCGTACACAATCATATAGTCGGTCTTGACAGACTATATCAGTATTTAAAAATAGGCTCAAATTAGCAGGCAACAAAAATAGTGTAATAAATCGAAATTAAAAAAAATAAATTTAGAACCAATTGACCTTATTATTAAGGATTAAGGAGGAAATGTTTAATTTTTTTATTCACACATACTTCCATTCAAACTAAATAATTTGCAAATTTACTTGTCTTTTATAAATTGTATTAATATTAAATATCAGCATATTCGCATGTAAATTACCTAATAACAATAAGTAAATACGACAATTTCTATTTTAATTCTATTTTCTTTTTAAGCATATTTTTCTTTATGGAGACTCGTAACACTTTTTTCTAGTTCCTCGAACTACTTGACGTTTTTTGGTCTTTTTGTGCTAAAAAAAATATATATTTTCTTGTCTTGACATCAGTCAAGACAAGAAAATTCCCTATCACATTGTTATAAACTTATAGTGCAGATAAGTAGAATTTACATAAACATTTTATTAATACCCTACACCATCATAGGTTGGTAGGTTATAATGCACTTGTGCTGATATTTGTAACGCACAAAAGTTTTGATTCAAGAGTCCCATCTTAATGTATATCAATCGGCTTAGAATTACTAGCTGAGTTGATTTAACGGTGTCCGTAAATAGATTGCAGTTTGGAAGATAATTTGATGAAATTTGGTGCATAGAAGTATAAATATGCAAATAAATATATATCAGAAGCTGCTTTTAAAGCATAGTGTTTTTATAACAAATATTGCTTATATTCACTTCTTTATAAATTAAGGTTTATTCCCATTCCTTAGTACATCTATAGAAACACGTTTTTTGAAGTAAGGTAGAACACGTTTCTTTATCGGCAATGAACAGTGGCACAGAATCGAAATCTTTTGGAAATAAATCTGTAACTTGTATTGATTGGGATTACTCACAGGCGTAGCAGAGGAGTGTAAAGTTTTAAGCTTGGAAGGGCAGTATCACAGGCTCCTTAGAAGCAGAGTTATTGGATCTCAAAATAGTTACCTCTGACATAGAACATTTTTAACCGCTTGTCAAATTTTTGTTTTTTATCTGATTTCAAATATTTTTACATCTGCTTTTGATAAGACAAGCGCTATTTATCTCTTATAGTTTTCTAGTTATTAGCATTCGAAATTCTCAATTTTGTAGAAACCTTGGTCTAGTATAAAGCCCAGTATTTTGGTTTAATTTTGTTAATTTTTTCGCAGTTAGCTAAAGATCAAAGTTATCTATCGAGAAAAAATTTAATCGATATCTTCTCAGAGTCCAAAAATAAAAGAGTTTGAAATTGAAAGTTGATAAAATTAGTATTTTTTTACTAAAATAAAATTTTCTTTAAGAACATGTAATAATTTTAAAATTTTCTGAATACAGTTTTTGTTTCCAGCTGGGGTATACTTAGTCTGTCCAGTTTCTCCAAAGGTCTGCTTCCTTTGACTGTTCCTTGTTCCTTTGTGACAACAACAACGACGAAACGGTACCTAGCTATGAGAGAAAAGAACTGTGTTGGCAAAATTAATTCTGAATTCAGAATGTATTAGCTTAAAAAAAAAAAACGACCAAACAAATTCTTCGGCTTTCAGTCAGCTAACTAAGCGTTTCGTCTCCAAAAATACAATCCGGCAAGATAAATGCTTCGTGTATCAATCGGCTAGCTAAGATCGTGTAAGCTATGCTAAATTCTGACAAGATAAATTCTTCGGCTCTTGGTCGGCTAACTACAGTTTTCGTTCTCAAAAAACAATCCGATGAGATAATTTCTTCGGTTCTCAATCAGCTAACTAGAATCGTAATTATTTTATAAATTAAATACAATCCGACGAGATAAATGCTTCGGCTCTCTGTCGGTTAATTACAAGGTTTGGCCTTCAATTACAATTCGATGAGATAAATTCTTCAGCTCTCAATCAGCTAAATGCAATACTACTACAATGATCCGACGAGATAATTTCTTCGGCTCTCGGTAGGCTAACTACGGATTCGGCTACGGTTCGTGAGAAAGAACTTCGGACGTGTCTGGTGATACTTTGATCTCTAAGAGCAAAGTATAACAAGACCGGTACTTCAGTTCTTTCTTCAATGTATCGTCCCAATTTCGATTCTTTATGTTTAAATTTATATAAACTAAATGAGAATTATAAACTCTCTTATTGTAGATTTTAATACAGATAAAATATTAATAGTTTCTGCAAAAAAACTTTCTTTTTACAAAAAGTTTACTTCAGTTAAAAAAAATCATTAAATATAGCTGACTTAATTCTTATTTATAGAGATAGATTTGGCGCTCAAAAAAAAAAAAAAAAAAAAAAACGGTTAAGGGGCATGAAAAATGGTCTTTCAGCTAGGTTTATTTTAGACAATTGTGGTTCTTAACCCGTGTTAAGACGCGTAAGCATATAATATACTCTTCATCCCGTATGAGTGTGTAAAAGTAAAAGAAACTGAAAAGAAAAAATTTTAACAAAAATAAAACCTTCTATGATACCGTAGCAAGTTAGTATACTAGCTAGGGTAAAATTTTCCCATCCATCTAAATTACTAGACTATTACGGCAGACCAAGTACCATAAATTTAACATTTGACCCTTTAATGGTATGTTTATTCTATATACTCACATACATCTTCAACATGGTTATCTTTCCCTTACTAAAAGACTTAGTGTTTCATTTTAAGATATTTTCAAATTCAACACAACATTATTGATAAAGAGAAATATGAAAAGAAAGATAAATACAAAAATAATAACAATATCATAGGTAAAATATGAATAGCTCTGTGAGTAAAGCTAAGTTCAGATTAAGCAAATATTTCATGGTGTTTTCACGCAATTTTTGCGACTAAATAAAGAGTTGATTTTTTGTTCGCATTACGTGCACTTAGTTTTTTTTTAATGCTATTTATTTTAAATAGAAATATTTATAAAATTTTCAAAGTAAAATATTTAGATAATAAAGGAAATATGTGCTATTATCAAACGATTAATTGCAGGATTTAATACGCACATTAATAAAAATTACTTTAAATTTTTTATAAGTAATTTACCTTTATACACAGGAACAACCCAGTTTCCTTTTCTCGTCATTTACAAAACGTCCCTGTCTTCACAAAATAACACTGTTTTCTTTGAACGCAATAATAAAAAATCTTAATATATTAAAAATTTTATTTAAAAATCTATATTTTAATGATAAAATATAAATTGATAACTCCTTTTTTGTTAATTTAAAGTTTGTGTACATATTTTGTAAGATCAAACAAAAATTCGCACAACATAGTGGCAAATATTTTACAACTTGTGTTCACACAAGTGGTAATTTTAAATTTAAAGTAATTAATAAAAATTACTTTAATTTTTTTTTAAGTAATTTACACAGGAACAACACTGCTTCCTTTTCTCGTCATTTACAAAACATCCCTGCCTTTACAAAACAACACTGTTTTCTTTGCACGTAACTTTTAGCTGCATAAAAAATAATAAGTATTATGGTTAAATAATAAAAAATCTTAATATATTGAAAGTTTTACTTAAAGATCTACATTTTAATAGATAAAATATAAATCGATCACTTCTTTTTTTTTGTCAATTTAAAGTTTGTGTACATAAAAACAAACATTTTTTCAACTTAAGCCGCCCACCGCAACAGCTGTTGTTTGCCGTTTGATCTTAAATTTATTTTGTAAGATCAAACAAAAATTCGCACAAAATATTGGCAAATATTTTAAAACTTGTGTTCACACTAGCGGTAATTTTAGTTAAAGGCAAATAGTTTTGTTTGTTTCTAAAATTAGCTGTTATCTTGTTTGAATCGTAAAAATATTCCCAAAAATTCGTCAAATATTAGCGTAGTATGAACTTATCTTAAGAAAAGAGCATATTAAAATATTTATAATTACAATGCTTCTAATACCTAATTCATTGATAAACATAAATAAAAATAAGCTATATTACCAAAAATATGCAAAAGCAATTGATGAACAAAATTTATTTACTAGAATAAATATTTAACTAATTAAATTTTAGTAAAATATAATTACATAAATAATATAATGTGTATTTTAATTTTAGTTATATGAATGGTGTTTTTGTTTACAAAATAAAAAATAAAAAATAAAAAAAAAAAATAAAATAAATTAAATAATCAATAACTTATATTAGATAGCTTCCTAATACGAATATTGTAAGAACAGAGAAAAAACTAAATTTATAAAATCAAATATATTTTTTACTAAAATCGGACCTACCACTGAATTTGTAAAACCAAACATTCAAATTCGTAAATTCGGCTTTTAAAATATTTTCAAACAAACTTTATTTTTGGATCAATAAAATATTTAATAAAAATTAATTTTTGAAAGCTATTATTATAAATTAACAAAAGTAAAGTGTGCAAAATAATGCAATAAAGTAGATAAAATAATTTTGTGTTGAAAGTATAAATTAGTTTTGGAATTTTTGGAAAAGGTAGAAGTGTGGATGAAAAATAACAATATTTGTATATATACACATAGAATAAGAAGCAGTACGAAATTTTAATCCTTCGACACTTCTTGGACTTTTTGTGAATGGTTAAATTGATCTAAAGGAAGGAAACTAAGACTTTGTTAAAATTAAAAAGAAGTACAAATTAACCATTATTTACCACTTACAGTTTGGGGAAATTAAATAGAGAAGTTATTGTACAGCTGCTCATACGGACAAACTTCCCAGCAAAAACTTTGCTTTCCTGGTAAGCTAGCAGGTACAATTGGAAACAAAAATAAACTACTTATTTTTTTGCCTGAATAACTAGTTATTTTTGTTCGAGTTGTCCACAAATTCATGTATTTATTTTTTGACTCTAGGAGTACTCAAAAATATGTACCTAAACGAAAACAAAAATAAAAAAAAAAACAAAAAAATTTTGCCGTCAGTGAGACTCGAACTTGGACACAAACCAACCATTCGTTTTTAATGACTAACGTTTTACTCAGTACACCATCTCGCACATAGCATCCTAAGCGACAAAAACTTTTTTTAGTTTAAAATATCTTTTTAGACATTTTGTTATAAAAAACTAACAGTTTCAGAATGGGGTTGAACCAACAACCTTCTGGTCCAACGCTCTAGCCAACTCTTCCACGTGATTGCTGTATTACTGTGCTATTATACTATTGAGTACTTATTAATGTAATACAAAGTAGGCAAATAATAATGACGCCTCATTACCAAGAAACTACTTTAATAAATAGTTGTCATTACCGAAAACCAAAAAGTTTTTGCTGGGTTTATTAAATTGACCCACAAAATGACTATATTCTTGTTAGGGGATCCACGATATGATTTCGTCTATTAATTCATATATATATATATATATATATATATATATATATATATATATATATATATATATATATATAACAATTTGGATTCTTATTCCTACAGTATGTTTTAAGGTTGTGTATGACATAAAAAGGGTTCATGTTAATGACCTATTCGGGGAAAAAATGTATGATTATTTGGGTAATAAATGCATTTAGTAGACGGACGGTATTACTTGAAGTCATAAAACATAACATTACTTATATATTTAATAAATGTTTTGTTACTTCCACTTCACAGTTTTCCACCTGTCTAAAAAATGAGAAATGTTGGTCATTATACTTCCAAAATTTGCACTAAACTCAATATATCTTACCTATAGAACTCTTCAAATTCGAAACTTCATATTTCTTTCGCTTAAAGAATTTTTGTAATTTATTTTTTAATATTTTTGGAAACTGTCAAAATAAAAAAAAAAAAAATGTTTTTTTTTTATATAGTTTTTGAAATTTTTTATCAAATAATTATTTTAATAAAATTTTATTTCAATTCAAAAAATTATTAGTTTAAGATAATTTTTTACATAATTTTATCTGTGAATTAATTAAGAAGACGGAAATCTGTAACTTGTGAACCGTTGGAAATATCTCAATAAAATTTCAGGTGGTCAGGGAGGAGGTGTTTTGGAGTTGATCTGACTGATTCCTAGCGGGTTCGCAAAAAAATTCATTTATGATTTGAAAGAAAAATTTTTACATATAGATAGTCTACAGAAAATGTGCATACATGTATAGGTTATATCTTTTAGTTTAGGAGATATTTAGGTTCAAATAAATTTTTCTCTAATTTTTAGCCTCGTTTTTTCTTTTTATATTTTTAACGTGCCGGCTTTATATTAAGCTTAAAATTTTTCCAAAAAAATATTCACCAGATTTGTTACAAAATTATTAATAATATTGCTGCAGGAATCATATAAATATATAGATCAAATAAAAGTTTATATTAATCTGAAGTTGGAACTTTGAAAAAAATTTAAATTTTTTTTCTCACTTATAAAATTTGTTTTTTATTCTGGACTATACAATTTATTTAATGTTTTCAAAAGTGTAATGTAGATGCGTGTAACGTAATCATGTAGACGTTTTGGGGGAACGGTCTCTTTACACGTCCTATCCAAACTTTGTCAATTTTACAAATTTTTTTCTTTGTTTAATTGTTTGTAAAATTCTTAGAATGCAAAGTTGGGATTAAAAGAAATATGTTAATTAAATACCTCTGTATGTTGGGAAAGACACACAAAAGGTATTTTTCTGACGGACGGCGCCTATAACGACAGGGTGACCATTTGAGTGAAAAAGAGTCAATTTTTGGAACACGTTTTTTTCCGGTTTGAGATTTTGTGTATTTTGGTACAAAAAGTGTGAGCTTTTTTTTTTAATTTCATAATATAAAATTTCAGTTCAATATCTTCCAAACTGGATTTTTGTCGTTCTAAAACTGCCAAACTTATGTTCTTTTGTTTAGGTTAGGAAATAAAAATTGCTTAGTCTGGACTAGGGATGCCAATCGAGATTGATTTTACAGCATTGCCGCGATTTTCGGGAATTATTAATCACGAAAAAAAAAAATTATTTAAACATACATTTTTCATAATTAAAACTAGAATTTTTTTTAATAAAAAATTATTTGAACATAGCGTTGTCATTGGAAAAAAATCTTAGTGTTAAAAAGAGTCATTAGATGAATATTAATTTTTTTATTTTGATTTAATGCTTTTTTATAGTTATATTTTTATTGTTTATAAAAATATTGTTAAAAGATAATAAACATACTTTTAACTTGTAAAAATTAGATTTTTCGTAAAAATAATTAAAATTTATTTTGGTAATAAATGTTTTATTATACTTTTTTAGAAGTAATTATTAACAAATTCCAAAAAAGTGCAAAATATCCACTTAGATCCCTTTTTGAAGTCATAAAAATATTATTTTTATAGAAGTACTCACTTCCTTTTTCTGCTATAAAATATCATTCTTTATAATTTAACAAAAAAATATATATTTTAAAGTTTATTCAGCTGGTTCCTGTTCCAAAAATTTTAGCGATTTTAAATTTACCCGGCAAAACCTTTTTGGTTTTCGGTAATAACAACTTCTTATTAAAGTAGTTTCTTAGTAATGGGGCGTCATTATTATTTGCCTACTCTGTATTACATTAATAAGTTCTCAATAGCATAATAGCGCAGTAATACTGCAATCACGTGGATGAGTTAGCTAAAGCGCCGGATTAACAACCAGAAGGTTGTTGGTTCAACCCCATTCTGAAGCTGTTAGTTTTTTATAACAAAATGTCTGAAAAGATATTTTAAACTAAATAGAGTTTTTGTCGATTAGGATGCTATGTGCGAGATGGTAGTCAGTAAGAACGACTGGTTAGTGTGTGTCCAAGTTCGAGTCTCACTGACGGCAAAATTTTTTTGTTTTTTTTTTATTTTTGTTTTCTTTTAGGTACATATTTCTGAGTACCCCTAGAGTCAAAAAGTAACTACATGAATTTGTGGACAAGTCGAACAAAAATAACTAGTTATTCAGGCAAAAAATAAGTAGTTTATTTTTGTTTCCAATTGTTCCTGCTAGATTACCAGGAAAGCAAAGTTTTTGCTGGGTATTTTCATTTTTTCAACAGAAATTTCTAACTCACTAAACCGTTTTCTTTATTAAATTAAAGCTTATACATTTTCTTCTTTGTTCAACTTTTGCAGTACATATCGTCGGTGCATTGACGAAAAGTCCTATGTCTTTTTTACTACTTTTCAGGAGAACAGAAAACCATTTTATTTTTGAAATACGAAACTTTTTTTTAATTTTGGATTTTTGTATTTTTCGTTAGGATATTTATTCATTTTATGTTTGAAAAAAATCGATACCTTTTGGCATCCGCGAATGGCAAAAGAAATTTAAAAAAAATCTTCACGTAGGCTTTTCTGGTATATGAAACTTTCAAGTTGTTGTTTAATATTTTGGTGTTTTTATTCATTAAAGAGTCCCATGTGTAGCAAAAAATAATAAGAGTTTGTCTTTTCTCAAGAAAATCTACACATAGGATCTTCTGTAACTTCAAAACTCGTTGAGGTAATGGAAAACGCTAATAAGAATACAAAATGCGATAATAAAAAAAATTTTAAAAGTTACACATAGGACTATTCATGGGCACACCGACGATATGTATGTTTATAATTTTTAGTTGTAGATTTTCAATTAGTTTTTAATTTTTTTTCCTTATCACTCATAAATTTGACAGCAATTTCAGTTTGGTTTTCATCTAAATATTAAGTGCGTTCATTTAACCAAAAATTTGTAAAGTCCAGTAATATTTTTTACTGGATTCGCGTTCGTGTGCCCAAAATCCAGTAAAGTGAGAAAAAATGGAGAGAGAAAAATGATAGTTTGTAAACTCAGTAATTACAAATTTTACTAGTTTTATTTTTTACTTTAAAATCCAGTAAAGCATATGGTTGCGAAAGGTATAGAAAATAAGTAAAAAAAATGTAAGCAATGAAAGGAAAACATCCTACATTTTTTGTAGAACTTTAATCATCTTTGTAATTAAAAAAAAATCTATTTAAATTTCATTATCATTTAACTTTCACATAATGACATGCCTTTTTAAATAGACACACATTTTAATGGTTTTTCTTCGGAAGTTTAACAAACATATTGTTTGTTCGTTCATGCCTTTACGTAAAATTCTTCCTTTAAACAAAAAAAAACAAAAAAAAATTAATTCACAATGATGATATAGATCAAGGTTTCCCAAATGGTGGTCTGCGCACACCTAAGGGTCCGTAAACGCAAATTTATTTAACATAAGTACGTTGTGAGTTTTTAATATTTTTCATTTCTACTACACTAAAACTAGAAATGTGCCAAGGGGTCCGTGAAAAAATAAAAATTGCTAATTCTGTAACTTGTGAGCCGTTGGATATATCTAAATAAAATTTAACTTAGTCATGGTAAAGATGTTTCCAAGTTGATTTATAGGAGCACAGGTCCCTTGCGGGTCTGGGGTATAGAAGATAGACCTCAAAAGTTGGTCACCTCGGGTATGAAATTTTTTAAAAAAATTGCCAAAAATTCTTTTATGAATTGAATGTAAAAAAAAATTACATAGTAGGGTAGTCCTTATAAATCTCTATAGAAACCATTCTAATACGTGTAGGTTATCTCTTTTAGTTTAAAAGATATTTAGGTCAAAGCAAAGTTTACCCAAATTTTTGGTATCATTTTCTTCAAGTTTTTTAAACTTAGGGACCATAATTTAGACCCTAAAAATTTTTGAAAATATCTACTAGATTTCCTGCAAAATTCTAAATAATATTGCTGTAAGAATTATATAAATATATTCATTCGATAAAAAGTTATATTAATCTGAAGTGGAAACTTAACAAAAATTCACATTGTTGGAATTATGTTCCAAAAAGGAGGTAATAACTTCTGAAGTATTTTTTTTTCCGGACTACAGAACTTTTATAATGCTTTAAAAAGAAATCTTAACGTAAATGTGCATAAAGAAAAATCGGAGACACCTTGCGCTATGGTTTCCCTCCAAGCTCTATTCAAACTTTGTCAATTTTGAAAAAGTTTTTTTAATTTTTTTTTTTTTTTGCTTAAATCCTCAAATATCAAACCCGAGATCAATTAAAAAAAAATATATTGGATATATACCCCCATATGTTAGTTAAACACACAATAAACATATTCTGAGCGGCGCCTTTTACAAAGGCTGGGTGATAATTTTAATGAAAAAAGTAAATTTTTGAAACAAGTTTTTCCCGAACAGGGATTTCGTGTATTTTGGTAAGAAAAAGTGGGAGTGTTTTTAAATTCTCTGAACAAGTTTATCAATATTGTGCAAAAATTTCATTTAAATACCTTTCCTTACTTGTTTAAATTTTATTTTGGTACTAATATTATTTCTCAAAAATATGCTTAAAATACAGATTTTAAGTTTTTCAGGTCATGATCTGGTGAAATTTCACCATGATCCTTTTATCGGTTAAATGTATTTATATGATTCTTGCCGAAATATTAGTTTCTTTTGTGAAAAATCTAGTGAATATTTTCAAAAAATTTTAAGGCTCAAATTATAGCGCCCAAGTTTAAAAAACTTAAAAAAAAACGATGCCAAAAATGGGGGTAAAATTAGCTTCGACCGAAATATTTCTTAAACTAAAAGTGATAATCTACACATGTAAGCATACTTTTTTTTAGAGATTTACAAGGACTATTGACAATGAATTTTTGGCGAATTTAAAAAACCTACATGCCCGAGGTGACCAACTTTGGTGCTTTTCCAAGTCAACTCAGCTCTGACCGTGTGAAATTTTATTTAGATATGTTCAAAAGTTAACAAGTTACAAAATTATTAAAAAAAAAAAAAAATGTTTTGGAACCACTGTGTGTTCTTAACAAAAAAATAAATAATTTTTTATACCTTACACTACTAAGACGCTTGTGGTATTGTGCGTTTGTATGGAGTTTTGTAAATTCCAAAAACGACTCAGGGTTATTTTCTGAGTCGATTTAACGTTGTCAGTCCATCCATCCGTCCATGTAAACCTAGTAATCAAACTACAGATTGCAATTGTTTAAATAATTGAATGAAATTTGGCACATATGTCTTCTATAGTACTAGGACAAAGCATATTGAAATTGGTTGTGATAGATCCATGATTTCACCTAGCCCCCATACAAATTTCCCCCCTGAGTAAGGGTTTAACGATAATAAATGCCTTAAATTTAGCAATATTTAAATGAAATTTAGCATATATATATTTTATATAGGTAAAAATTAATATGCTAAATTTCATAGATTTCATGAAAGGTATATAACTGACCATAGCTCCCATATAAACCTCACTTTCTAAAAACACTTTAACGTGCATAAATTCCATGCAAATTTTAGTTTCAAGTTAATATTTGATACAAATAAGTTTTACATAAGTAAAAATTGTAGTGTCAAATTTTATCACAATTCCCACTTCCAGGAGTCACGCTAAAACGCATAAATAACATAATATAAAAAATACATAAGTTTCATAGAAATAAACAATATTCTTAATACAAATATCGGCTAACAATAGTCCCATATAAGACTTCTTCCCGCAATGTGATGTACAAACAGAATGGTGTAGAGTATCGTATAGTCGGGCTTGACTGACTATATTTTTCTCATTTGTTTTATCATGTTCTTTTACATGTGTGTGTTTTTGTTAATTATGTGATAATATTACATCATTATACAGTCTAATATACATTATTGTCCGAAAAACAATTATAAAAATTTATATTACATATTCCTGCATTTTCCTGCTGGTCCTTTTTTTAATGTGGTACATTAAGTTTATTTAAGTCATTAAATTTGTTTACATCTTTTTTCTTACTAAAGGATTACAATTGAAAATTCTCTTGCTACACTTTGTCAAAATGTCAGCCTTAAATTCTTTTTAATATGATAAAATTGTATTGTATTGTATGGTGGTCACCCTTGTACTATTCTTTTTTTGTTCTTTTTTTTGGCATGAAATCTTTGCATAATAAATAGTTTTCATGATATTGAAATGTTCATGCCATAATGTTGGATTTAATAAGAAAATATGTGGAAAAGAAAATCATAAACTTCCTTGTATGTATTGACTTAGTAAAACAGATAGTGCTCAAAATAAAATGGTCTCTGAAAATCTTGAAATTGGAAATTTTTGGAAAAATTGGTAATTTTTTCGATATAGAATTTTTTTGAAAGTTATAATTATTTTGGAAAAGTTTTACTTTTTTTTTAAATTGAAAATAGTTTTATATTTTTATAATGGGTACTTTTTTAAAAATTACAAAACTGCGCACTGGGCTATGATCCCTGAATCACATATAAGGTTTTTGGCGGCCAATTCCTTTTATTATTAGATGAAATTTTAAATAATCGCATTTGAAAGATTTGGGGTCCTTGAAAACGAATTTGTTTTTTTTTCTTTTCTGAATTCGTAAAGGCAGAAACAATATGGCGGATCAAATTGGACCACAATCCCTGAATTTTGGCTATAATTATAATACCTAGTATACATAAAAAAAATAACGTTTTTGGGGGCGCTGATTACGATTCTGCTATAAAAAGTAAATAATTCAAAAAGGTGGATTCAATATGGAAGTCAAAAAATCTATTTTATAGACTATATTTTAAATAATTGCACAGATTTGTGATTGCTGAATACGAAATTGTTTTTGATTTTTCGAATTCGAAAAAGGCGGAAGCAATACCATAGATTTTAAGTAGTTGAATGGAAATTTTCGCCCTAAATTTGCATACGTACACACCATGAAGGAACGACCGAGATGTCTCAACAGAGAATCCATAATATTGTTCCAAATGAATGGACCACAGATAGAACCCTGTGAACACCCACGTGTAACATCCCTCCAAACCGTGTCGCCCTCTGTCGTTGAAGTAGCTCCTCCATAGGGCTAGCTTCCGACAGCCCACTTCCTCCAGTCTTCCAAATACGCTACCCTACGGCAGGTAGTCAAAAGCACCCTTGAATTCCACCAAAATGCTAAGAACGTATTTGGCCGAAGACTCCCTAACGCCACTACGTACGTGCAACTAAGCATCCTCAACGCCCCTACCTTCCCTGTATTTAAATTCCAAACAAATATATGTATGTATATATGGTCTATATAATAGTGAAGTTCTTAATAATCAATTTGAGTGAATTGAAAAAAAAATCAAAACGCCGAATTGAATATTGATTGCTAATAAGTGTAAAGTAAAGTATTTCATAATTAAGTAGATTTTTATTTAATATTTTTAAATTGGCGCATATTAATAGTTTTATTCAGATTAAATTTTAATCAAAAAAATTATTTTCCGCCATATTGGATTCGTTGATTTTTATTTTTAAAATTTTATGTGAACAATAGTAAGCGACATTATACATATATATATATATATATATATATATATATATATATATGTGTGTGTGTGTTTTTATCAAAAAAAATTTTTACACAATTTTTTTATATATAAATGAAATATATATAAATGAATTAGGTTTGAAGGACCTTTTTCAGTTAAAGGTGTATAGCTTCAGAATTTATGAATGGTCGCAAAACCTTAAGTAGAAAAATCTCAGGAAATCTGCCAGTATTATTACTATGAAAATTTCCCTTTGCACTATTTCAGGGTTTTGGTGAAGAATCATATGCTTAAGAAGAAAAGATTACTATTTTATGTAAAATTTCCTTATAATGCCATCATTTTTTATTTTATTTAGATATTTGTCTTCAGCTCTTTCACCTGAGACCATTTCCAAACACGAGTAACTTCTTGTATACAAATTTATGAATTTTATACACCATTATCTTTTCCCGGCAGGTTTTGCTGCTCCATTTGATGCGATAACTAATATTTACGTTATATGGGGACTACTACTCCCCCTCGACCTCTCTACCCTATTCAGAATTTAATGTGAAAATTATTTCTACAACTTCTTAAGACTTTTCACTTAATTACTCCTTTAGATATGCAAAAATTAAAATTTGTTTGTATGGGGGCTACCCCTGTCTGGGCCCTATCCATGTTGTTGTCATTGCATCAATGCAATGTGATAAGAAAGCAGTTTCCACAAAATTTTACGCCTCTCATTATAACAGTTCTTTAAATATGCCATTAAGAATATTTGCTTGGTATGGGGGTACCACTCCACCAGCACCGATCGAAAAATAAAATACCATGTTTGAATTTTAAGAAAATCGGTTCAGCCATTTCAGAGTTTTAAAAAAGTCGACGTAGCCTTCGATCAAGATCCAATATAGCATATAACATTCTCCAGTGCAAGCACTATCTGTGTGTCATAATTTATGTAAATAGCTTCATTAATAACGTGAAAAATTAGCAAAATAGCGTTTTTCAAAAGTGGGCCTAAAATGTGGGCGTGACATCCAATCGAGATCTAACATAGCATATAAGCTCCTCCGGCATTGGTTCTATCTATGTGTCAAATTTCTTCAAAATTGGTTCAGCTGTTTAGAAGTTAGGCGAAGAGCTTAATAATTTGAAAATTTTTGTTTCCTTAACTTGTCGCCCTTTTTTGACCGCACACTGTACTTTATGCATCTATTGTTATTATCTCCTAAAAATTGCATGCTTCCATTATACGAGCAAAAAGCTTAATCATATCAAATAAATGTTTTGAGCATTAAGGAGAAAAACATGCATGCATGTAGTAGTAAATTTTTGTTATGAAAATTTCCATTTTAACATCGTGCACGATACTTTGTTTGAAACATCTGAAGAATTATTTTCATTTTTATGAACCCTTGATCTTATGTTCTTATGCTTATTATATTGCAAACTTATATGTTTGTATATCTTTTTAAGCCGATAGATATAGGGATTAATTTTCATAAATTTATCTGCACTTTAAATTATATTCCTTAAGGAGAATATTGTTAAACTTCGCTTACATTATTTATAGATTTTTATTATGATATGGTCATGTATATTAAAGAGCTAAAAAAGAAAAACGAATATGGATATAACAATATTATATATATATATATATATATATATATATATATATATATATATAGAAATAATTTTCAAATTATATAACGGAGAAATTGACAGTGATTTTTTTTCAAAAATTAGTCGAATCAATTCAAAACAAAGGATAAATTGGTTTATTAGTTTAAGTGCGTATATAGGAAAATGCCATAAAAAATGGCATTAAACTATTAAAATTACAATGAAAAAATATTTAAAGTACATTTGAAGATTTTGTTATTAAATTTTTAAGTGAAGTCAATAAATAATTTAAAAAATTAATTTGTAGCATCTTAGTTATTTTGTAGCCCCATTTTTGGTAAGTTGATTAAAAAAAAATATATATATGCGTTTATAGCAATAAGCACCAGTATAGACTACATCATAAAAATACTATAAATAGTAATACACATAGAAAACAAATTTAATAAAGTACAATAAGATGAAAAACAGTTATTTAGAGGGGAAAAAAGGATAATAAATAAATTCTAGTAAACAAACAATATATATAATGCCTGCCACTTGAATAATGAATCACATTTTTTTAACTTTAATTAAGTATATCTCATAAAATAAAATTCAGAAAAAAATAATTTTTTGCGCAACCAAATTTCAAAGCGTTGGCTTTAGTTTCCTGAAGAAATAAAAAATATACATATTTTGTTGTACTAAAATTATGCATTTATTTAAAGACATGTATTTCTGTGGTACTTTTTCGTGTGTCACTTGAATAAGAAATATTTTAAAATTAAGCAAACTGTAATTTATTTTTAAATTTTAGGTTATAAAAATGAAAGTTATTATCTTCTAGCATTCAATTAGTAATGAGTACTGCCACCATTTTTAGAAATAACCTCAAAAATGCGATTTGGCATCGACTTGTATAATGACTCTAAGTAATTTAGCGAAATTGAACTCCATGCTTCCGTTAATGCATCCTTTAAGGATTCTATCGTCTCAAATTGTTTTCCTCCTTCATAAACTTTTCTTGCAAGACAACCCCAGACATTTTCCATTGGATTTAGGTCTGGTGAATATGGGGGCCAATCCAAAGGTTGAACAGCTTGTTGATTAATACATTATTTTACTGCTCTGGCGGTATTAATCATACGTCCAAGGTATGGTACCAAAGAAATCATAAAATTTTGGAAATGCTTCCTCCAGAATGTTTTTGTTAGTCGTTGCAGTCATTTTGTTGGATACAAAAACCAATTCTATGGTACCATAATACGAAATGGCACCCCATACCATTATTCCACCCTGTCGGCTGTGTCTTAGGCTCAAAAATAATTCCTCCTTATTTAGGTCATGGAAATAATAGTTATACCCGTCGGGACAATCAATATTAAACTTTTTTTCATCGGAAAATACAACTTTAAACCATTTGTCGGACCATGTCATTGTATTTTTGGCAAACTGTAGACGTTGTGATTTGCGTTTTTCATTAAGTGGTGGCTTTTTTTGCAGTTTTCGTCGGAATATGTATGGGCACGACTTTAAAATACGGTGCACTGTTCTTAGGCTGGCACTGACTCCACTTTTTTCATGTATTTTTGATACCGAAATGGCAGCATTTGATGCAATTCTAAGAATTTTTCGTCTTTCTTTCGGAGTTGTTGCCATTTTCTTCCGCACTTTCATATCTTTCCACGTTATTTAAATAATTGTACACAATTGTCTTTCCTCTATTAATGTTTTTGGTTATTTGGACCGGATTCTGACCCTGAGATTTCAAAATCAGAATTTTTTCTTTTTCAGAATTGTTAAGAGCCTTACCACGTCCCATTTTGAATAAAAACTATTTAAAAACTATCGAGTTAAAAATTTTCTAGCCGTTTATATTGTAAGAAATTCAAATCATAGCCTTCCTGATTAATATTAAAAGAATTCCTTATTCAAGTGACACACGAAATAGTACCACGGAAATACATGTCTTTAAATAAATGCATACTTTTAGTATAATAAAAATATATATATTTTTTATTTCTTCAGGAAACTAAAGCCAACACTTTGAAATTTGGTTGCGCAAAAAATTATTTTTTTCTGAACTTAGTTTAGGAGAGATACTTAATTAAAGTTAAAAAAAATGTGATTCCTTATTCAAGTGGCAGGCAGTGCATGTATATATATACCCTTTCCACTTAAATTAAAGGGTATAAAAATATCTAAATACAAACTTCTCTATTATTTTGATTTAGGGTTTATGACTTTATAACTTATCATAATTATTCTTTACAATTGCTTTGAAATTTGTTACACTTTTGCAATTTCTTTTATAAAGAAAGTGAGAAAATTAAAAAAAAAAGTACTCTAAGCATTTAAAACTTTTTATTTACTTTTCAAATTGTTTAAAAGAAAAGGTTTAAACACAATTATAATTCTGAGATATACATTTACATGTATGTAATAGGATTACACCAAATCGAAAAGTATCGACATTCACCGGCTCAAAAAAAAAAAAAAAAATAATTAACTTCATTGTAGAATAACTTAAAAAAAATTCGTCTTGGCATTATTATTTCGTGATCTGGGTATAACTCTTGAAATTTATTTAAAACTTATCAATCGATATTATATTAAAAATTTTTAATTCTTAAAATTTTTAAAATTTTCCATCCGTTATATTCGAATACTAAAGTAATTTAGAAGATCTAGAAGATACCATTATTGGACAAAATTCTCCGATGTTTATTTTTGTGAAATCAAACACTTTTGCTTTACACAGATTAATACTATATTAACCAAAAAATGCAATCAAATCAGTGTTTGAAAAGTTTAAAATAAAGAATTTCGCCACAAATATAGCTCGATCAATAAGCATTTTTCCTTCGAAAAACTTTTACCTTAATTTGTGTCCATTTCCTATCAATAGATATTAAAAAATATAAAGAATTTTGTGTTGGATAAATATAAAAATCTCTTTTTGAATAACCACAATTGCTAGCAGTTTTTTTTTTTTTGAATGTTACTGTTACTAAAAATTGTAGCAGTAGTAAACACACTTGTTATCTTTTGTAGTCTTATATTTTTTAAATCGTGCATTTGGATATTATGCGTTTGTGGTGATGTTTGTAATGCACAGAAAAATTCGTCCAACATCCAGCTTAAAGTATATCGATCGACTCAAAATCACTTTTAATGATGTCCGTCCGTCCGTCTGGCTAGCTGGACGCCTGGATGTCCTTGTAAACCTTGTGCACAAATTACAGGTGGCAATTTTGAAGATAATTCAATGAAAATTGGCATGTAGGACTTTCATGACACAAGGAAATTGGTTATGATCGGTCCATTATTGCACCTAGCCCCCATACAAATGTCCACCCGGAATAGGGGTTTAACAATTATAAATGCCTTAAATATAACAATATTTTAATCAAATTCGGTGTAAGGAAGTTTTGTATAAGTATCAATCTTTGTGAAAATTCCATAAAGATCGGTCCATAATTGACCATAGCTCCCATATAAAACCCTCTTCCCAAAATCACCTTAACGAGCATAAATCACATACACATGTTAGTGTTAGGTTTATATTCGATACAAATAAGTTTTATATAAGTAGAAATCATGATGACGAATTTTATAAGGATCTCTCCATAATTTACCATAGCTCCCATATAAGTCTACTTTCGGGAGTCGCCCTAAAGTCCATAAATTCATATAAATGTTAGTATTATCGTAATATTCTGTATTCGTATATTTTATTTTATACTTAGTAAAAGTATCGGTCCACAATTGTCCACATGTCTAATATAAGACCCCTCCACGAATTATGATTGACATGCACAATGGTCTGGGGTATTATATGGTAAGGCTTGACGGACTATATCTTTATTACTTGTTTACAATATTTTTTTTTTCAGTCACTATCAGACTAATGAAATTCTCTGATATTTCTATGCTTTTGATAAAAATTGTTCCGTTGAAATTTTAGAAAAGTAATTAAGTAATATATTATTTTATCTTTATATACTTCGAATAAGGAGAAAGCGAGAAAATAAAATAAAATTAATTTTACTACAGTTATTTTATAGAAGCTCTATAAATTGTCTTTATATAATGAAAAATACGACAAAGATATTTAGATTGAGTTCCTTTCCATGAAACTGATGTGGGTCATAACACACGCCGAAAAAAAATGGTTATTACATTGACATTACAACAATATTATGTTCTAATTGTTAATTTTCATTAATTTTAATAACACTGTATTCATGATAACAATGTTTTTGTTTCAATTTTATCATACAATGTTTACATTCAATAAAAATTTTAATATAGTTGACTACAATTATTTTATTATATTGAATATTTTTACCAGAAATAAAATTTTAATAATATGAAAAATATCATTATTTATACAACTCTTATGTGTTATAAATTTTTTCCTTATTCTTAAACCATATTTTGTTTTAAAATATTTTTATTCTCATAACAATAAAATGTTACAAATAAATATGCATTTTGATAAAAAATGGTTGAAGAATTCATAATTTGTTTGTTTTTAAATATAACTGTTTTTTAAGATTTGTTTTTCACCTTTATTATAATTCTCATTTAGTTTACACATGAATTAATATAAATATAAAAATTTTTTTTATATTTGGTGTGATTGAAGCAATATAAGATACAGATTAACTACTATTAAAGAGTTAAGTTAATAACAAATATTTTGTATTATTTTGCAAAATATATGATAGTATAATTTATGACTCAATAAACAACTTATAAAAATAATTTTTAATTAATATGTTTTATTTTAATACAATGCCACAATGGGGTCAAACGCAAATTTTTTGGTAATAAATCTGAATCTCCAAACTACTGGTGGGATTAAATTGAAATGTATGGAAGAGTTGTAGAGGAGGACCTAAGCTTTCAGAAAAATCATCTTGTAGTCACCCTGTGATAACACGGGATAAACTACAGGGTGTCAAAGTTGACTACCTCGAGTATGTAAAAGTTAAAAAAAATCGTAACTTGTACAAATGAAGTCCGATTTTAAAGATTTTTATATTTCTGGAAAGTTCTTGGCAAGATAAAGAAAAAATAAGCTTACTCATCTAAGTTATCTCTTACAGTTAAAAAGATATTTACGCTTGAATTTTGAATTTTTTATTTTTTGGCTCGACTTTCTTTCGTTTTTCGGGAATAAGTGCGGAGATGTATGAGTTAAAAAATTTTTAAAAATATTCTGCAATTTGCTACATATTTCAAAATAATATGCTGAAAGAATTTTTGGATTATCTCAATTCGTCTAGACGTGAAAAATATTCAAAGTCAGTACTCTGAAATTGGCATGAAAAATGGCTATTTTTTTACAAAAATATAGTACAATTCATTCACTTTTTTCTCAAAGTTCCGTTAATAAAAAATTTTTTTCCTTATTAATTTCAAAAGATAAGGCTTCATAAATGATTAATAAAGAAATTTTGAATTGATTTAAGTTTGCACCCTACATCCAGCATTGGCCGAAAATTGTCAATTTTAAAAAATAGTTTTATTTTTATCGATTAATAAAAAACATGTCACGCGAGCTTTTTTAAATTTGGTACCCATATTTTTTATAGAAATAGGAGTGGAGATTTTATGTTAAAAGTCAGTTTTTTTAACGACTATTTTTAAAAGCATATTAAAAGCATATTAGCATAATATTTTTAATATTATTTCTTATGTAATATATAAAACACAAATCAAGCTTTCATTCCTAAAAAAATCAATAAAATAGCTCCAATAACCTATTTTTGGTAATTTTTCAAAAATAATTTTTTTTTCAAAAAATAGCTGAAAATCCAAAAAAAATTAATTTTTTTAATACAACTCCACTAATTTTGCAAATATTTTAAAAATGTTAAAAGAATATAAAAATAGACTTATTTACCAATTCAACGATATATAAAATGTTGATATAGGTCATTTAATAATAGTAATGTAATGGCCTCAAAACTACCAAGTCACGTCAAAAGTTGCAAAATTCACTATTTTGTTCCGTATTTCCATATGTGTGTATACGTAACACTCAACTGCATTGCTTATTTTTGTTACGAGATAATAATATTTATTAATGAATTTATTTGAAGTGTTCATAATTTTTTTCTACTGAAAAGGTTTTTAAAATTACCTAAGTACATAAATAAGTATATTTTCCTTCGTTTTTTATTACATTTTTTTTTAAGTTTTTGAATAATATATCTAGCTACTTAATTAATGTATTATAACAAAAATGATTTTTTTACAATCGCATAGGTACATTTTTTGACGTACCTGTTTAACACTACAGGTCATAAAAATAAACTGAATGATATATTATAATTCGTCCAGAAAAAATAAGAAAACTCATTGATACAGTAGTATCTTTTGGTTTAACTCTTACTGCAGAAGACAGTTTAAAGCTCGAAAATTTTTATAAATCATACGAAAAAAGGATGCAAGCTTCAGATTGGTCAATACCAAAGTTCAAGAAGAAAAATGAAGAGTGGTTGGAGGGAGAAATACCAATTTTCATCGGAAAGCTGAAAAAGGGTCGACCAACAAAAAGTTACGATGAATTTCAGCTAAGAACAAAGAGGACCAAACAGGAATCTATTCTAAATTCACATACGAATGCCGAAATAAAAGATACATTTAAAGCTTTAGTAACACGTACGCAACCAAAGGAAGTAGAAAAAGTTATAGATGTGTTACCAACAGCTTCTCCCAATCGATTACATCGGATAATCCAAAGCATAGTGACACCGAAATCAACATCGTCCTTTACCTCTGAAGATGCTTTAGCTCTAATATTAAATTTAGGATTATCAAGAAACCAATACGAGATTTTGAGGAAATCTGTTAGCGAAAAAGGATATGGTATCTTTCCCAGTAGCAAATCAGTGAGAGAAGCGAAAAGTAATTTTTACAGCCTATGGAGCACCCTGTTAAAAGTGCTAAAGTTAATATATTGCAATTACTTGAAAATACTGCCGCTAGAATTATATCTACCTTCAGCAATGATAACATTGAAAAATGCAGACTCTGAACTTATTTTAATATTCAAATGGGGCTGCGATGGAACATCAGGATTTTCGGAATACAAACAACTGGATGGAAGTAATTCTGGAAATAATTATTCCTCGCTGTTTATAGCGTCTCTGGTACCACTTCGAATGCGCTTAAATAAGCCTTCCTCATCGACAAGAAATGACTCGCTTTGCCCCCAATATATGTAAAAGTATCAAGCAGAACTATTAAAGTTACATTTCAACAACAATTAACGATGATTGATGGAAAAGTTGCAAACGCTATAACAGATACAACATCTACATGGAAATGTAATATATGTGGAAAAATAAGTTCACAATTTCAGGATAATTCTGAAGTCCTTGTTAATAAACATTCTTTAAAATTTGGAATATCACCACTCCACGAAAGGATAAGATTTTTGGAGTTCTGTTTACATCTTGCATATGATATGAAGTACAGAAATATTCCCGGGCAGGAAAATGCTACATTTTGGAACTTCACGAATTACGAAAAGAGGAGAAGAAAAGAATTCAATTAGAATTCAAAGAACAACTCGGATTAATAATTGATAAACCTCTACATGGCTATGGAAGCTCAAATGATGGAAATACAGCAAGACGTTTCTTTGAAAATCCGGAACTCACATCTTCAATCACAGGCATTGACTTAAATATTTTGAAGCGTTTTAAGATTATATTGGCAGCCATTAATAGCAAAAAACAAATTAATGCGGACAAATTTAAAATTTTTGCTTACGAAACTAAAGAACTACTTAACATTACATACCCCTGGAAATCAATGACTCCAACAATTCACAAAGTATTGGCTCATGGTAAAGAAATAAAAGAAAATAGTATTTTGCCATTGGGAGAGCTAACAGAGGAAGTACAGTAAGCCCGAAATAAAGATGTTAAACATTTCCGACTCTTCAATACCCGAAAATGTTCGAAAATAGCGCAAAATATGGACTTAATGGAATATTTATTAATATCATCAGATAAAGTTATATATGCTATAAGAACACGATGGCTACCAAAATTCACTCTTGAAATAGAAAAAGAGGATTCCGAAGCTAAGGATGTTAAAAATTTGCTAACGTTTGATGTTTATGATTATTTTCAAGAAAATCTCTAATAATATCTTCGATAATATATTCTTAATAAAATAAATATACGGGATATATGTATAATAAGTATGTAAATATGTAGAACAAATTAAATAAACATTACTCAAATAAAGAATTTACTACTTTATAATAACAAATATATACCTACATAATACATTAGAAAACTAAAATGTTACGTATACACATGGAAATACGGAACAAAATAGTGAATTTTGCAACTTTTGACGTGACTTGGTAGTTTTGAGGCCATTATATTACTATTACTAAATGACCTATATCAACATTTTATATATCGTTGAATTGGTAAATAAGTCTATTTTTATATTCTTTTAACATTTTTAAAGTATTTGCAAAATTAGTGGAGTTGTATTAAAAAAACTAAAGTTTTTTGGATTTTCAGCTATTTAAAAAAAAAAAATTATTTTTGAAAAATTACCAAAAATAGGTTATTGGAGCTATTTTATTGATTTTTTAGGAATGAAAGCTTGATTTGTGTTTTATATATTACATAAGAAATAATATTAAAAATATTATGCTAATATGCTTTTAATATGCTTTTAAAAATAGTCGTTAAAAAAACTGACTTTTAACATAAAATCTCCACTCCTGCATTCGTTTTTGGCCGGGCGGGAAGCAGTTTAGTGTTAAATCATTCTAAATCTGTTTCTATAAAAAATATGGGTACCAAATTTAAAAAGGCTCGCGTGACATTTTTTTTTATTAATCGATAAAAATGAAACTATTTTTTAAAATTGACAATTTTCGGCCAATGCTGGATGTAGGGTGCAAACTTAAATCAATTCAAAATTTCTTTGTTAACCATTTATGAAGCCTTATCTTTTGAAATTAATAAGGAAAAAAATTTTTTATTAACGGAACTTTGAGAAAAAAGTGAATGAATTGTACTATATTTTTTTAAAAAAATAGCCATTTTTCATGCCAATTTCAGAGTACTGACTTTGAATATTTTTCACGTCTAGACGAATTGAGATAATCCAAAAATTCTTTCAGCATATTATTTTGAAATATGTAGCAAAATATTTTTAAAAAATTTTTACCTCATACATCTCCGGACTTATTCCCGAAAAACGAAAGAAAGTCGAGCCAAAAAATAAAAAATTCAAAATTCAAGCGTAAATATCTTTTTAACTGTAAGAGGTAACTAAGATGAGTAAGCCTTTTTTTCTTTATCTTGCCAAGCACTTTCCAGAAATATAAAAATCTTTAAAATCGGACTTCATTTGTACAAGTTACGATTTTTTTTAACTTTTACATACTCGAGGTAGTCAACTTTGACACCCTGTAGTTTATCCCGTGTTATCACAGGGTGACTACAAGATGATTTTTCTGAAAGCTTAGGTCCTCCTCTACAACTCTTCCATACATTTCAATTTGATCCGACCAGTAGTTTAGGAGATTCAGATTTATTACCAAAAAATTTGCGTTTGACCCCACTGTGCAATGGTGCCTATTCCTATAAACGCGCAAAATTTTTTTAATCAACTTACCAAAAATGGGGCTAACAAATAATGAAGGTGCTAAAAATTAATTTTTTAAATTATTTATAAATTAATAACAAAATAAATAAAAAAATTAATAACAAAAACTTAAAATGTACATTAAATTTTTTTTCATTGTCATTTTTTATGGCATTTTCCTACTAATTTTTGATTCGACTAATTTTTGAAGAAAATCACTGTCAATTTCTTCCCAGGCTTGTTAATTTTTAGTTTTAACTCCGCTACTGTAATTGTGGTTTCATTCTGTGTATTTCTCGTGTAAACTTTACGGGCCATGTAACCCCACAGATTCTCCATGATATTTAAATGCGGACTGCTAGTCGGCCAGTCCAATAGTGGAATACTATGTTCATTAAACCTCGATTTAGATTGATTTGAGACATGGATTGCAGCGTTATCCTGTTAAAATATGTAATCTTCATCCATTTTTTCATCCATAAATGAGAGAGGAGCATCTTGCAACAGTTCATTATAAATTGCTTTGTTTATTTTAGTTGGAACTAAACATATTTTTAATTTTCCAGCAGCAGAAAAGGCTGCCCAAATCATAATACTGCCTCCACCGAAATTTCGTTCGACCTCAAATTATGCCAATAGCAAGAATATGAATTGGGAATGTCCAAATTGAATATTATTTTATCAAAAACGATTTTCATTATGATGCTGTTTTAACACTGACTTACATTTTGGTTCGCAAAATGTTTGGAAGTGACAGGAAGGTAAAATTTATTTTTTATTTGTGTAGCATTTAATTTTTTGCGGTTGGCTTCTTTTTTTATTTTATTAATTTCACATTTTGTTAATTTTTGATTCTGCCCTTTTTTAAGAAAGTCTCAAGTAACTACTTCCGAACGGTTAATTTTTTGATAAGAAAAGTTCCTTTGGGCATACTTGAAGCTGATGAAATTTCCCAATTAAAACAAAAATATTTCCAGTAAACAGAAATGTTGTCATCAGAAACTTACCTTAATTGAAACAAACAATTAAAGCTGTCAAAATTTTTTAATTATTTTTTTGCGTTTGTAAGAATATTCCACTGCAATGATTACCTATATGATCTGATTGCTTAATTAAAGAAAACAACAAAAACAATATATATATATATATATATATATATATATATATATATATATATATATATATATAGCAGAAGTAAAAAAAATAGCAAACAAGTTAGAGTGCTATATTCGACTGTACCGAATCTTATATACCTTTCACCCATGTTGAGATGCGTTAGATGAAAGTGAAATACCTTATGTTGGATGTAATTGCAAATATATTTACCTATCTATGTAAACTTTAAATAATTTGCATATTTATATATAGTTGAAATAGAATCAAGATTTTATAAATTCTTATATTCTTATATATATTACAATGAATATTTCATTGTGTTTTCCCTCCCTCGTGTCAAATATTTGCCTAATCTGAATTTTGCTTTAGAAAGACAAAATGATTTATTTTTAATCTTTAAAACAATAGCAAGAAAAAATTGAATTAAACAAGCACTTTTTAAAATGTTATGTTTGTGTAAAAGAGTATTTGTTTATATAACATTTAATACATACACAATATACACAATACAATAACATTACAATAACAACAATTTTGTGAAAAATGTATAATATTTTTATTAGCAATTTATTTTATGTTTTTGTTCCATTAGGAGAAATTAAAAAAAGTAAAAAAACACAGTGTAAATAAAAGTTCAGACTAGGCTAATATTGGACACAAAATATTTAGTTGTGTTTTCCCACAATTTTTGAAATTAAATACAGAATTGATTTTATGTTCATATTACGAGCATTTATTTGACGTGTTTCATTTAATGAAACAGCTGTCAAATATCGTAAAATATGTGAAGGGGAAACATGTTTTAAGCCTGTATAGATTAGATGCAACTTGTATATTTGATCAAAATTTATTTGACAACAATTATGAAAAGAATTAATAGGAAAATATTTTTATTGCTTTTGTCGTTTTAGAAGAATTTTCAGAGAGAATTTCGGAAGATGTGGATCTTAAGGTCATTTTTGTAGCGTTTTATTTAATATAAAGTAGTTTATTTAAGACAAATATTTGCAAAATTTACAATAAAGTAAAATATTTAGATAATAAATAAAAATACTAAATATTATTAATTTATCAGCTACAAAATTCATGAAACTAATTTTAAAAATAAATATATTTAAAATTTTTTTATAAGTAATTTATGTTTATACAAAATAGCAACCCTGTTTCCTCTTCACGTCATTTACATAGTCTCTATACTTGAAACAATTTTTATCAAGACAAACGTCAAAATCAGTGCGAATCTATAAAAGGTGACCTCAGTTAAACAGCTTATTACTATTTTTGGTTGTTACAGCCGTCAAACTGAATACATAAAAAATAATAATAGATTCGCCTTATTATTGTTTTTGTGCAAATGTTTCCACCTTGCATAAATTCGCATTGATTTTAACGTTTGCCTTAATAAAAAATTATATAATATAGACACTATGTTACAAAACATGTCTGTCTTTACAAGACAACACTGTTTTCTTACCATGCCACTTTAAGCTGTATAAAAAACATAACAAGCAATATTATAGTTTTAATAAAAAATATTGATATATTGAAAGTTTTATTTTTAAAATGAAAATTTTATATTTTATAAATTAATTTTTTTTTATATTTTAATTGATAAAATAAATTTTTTCAACTCAAGCACTCCGCCGCATCTGGTGTTATTTGTCCCTGTTTGTTCTTACATTTATTTTGGAAAATCAAACAAAAATTCGCCGAAAATAATGGCAAATATTTTACATTTTATGTTCACATATTTGTCACATATTTAACTTAAAGCAAATATTTTTGTTTGACCTAAAATCAGCTGTTATATTGATTGGTTCGGTGTTGGTTTGGTGTTCAAATTAGGCAAATAAAATTTTTGCAAGAATCATCAAATATTAGCCTAATGTGAATTTAGCTTAATATTTTGCTATCCTAGTGGAAAAGAAATGATATACATACGTACAAATGCAACAATATATTGAAAATTAATCAAATACAAAAAAAAAAAAAAAAAAAAACGATGGGGAAAATCTCCATTGTTCTGTTATCTGACGCGTCCACTTTTATTTTATTTTTTAAATTGAAATTTTTAAATTGAAGGGCTCTTGAATGTTATGTGTGCTGTTATCTGACGAGTCCATTTTTGTTTTATTTTTGAAATTGAATACATTTTTAAAAGAGCTCATAATATCTAGCAAGAATTGTATTTCATTTTCGAATACAACAAATAACTGAGTTGAAAAATGAAACACTTCGTGTGTATTGCTGTCCTTTGGTTACCGTATTTATTTGGTGATTATTATTATTCTCTTGGATGTTTATTTTCTCAATTACATGTACAATAAAGTTTTAATTTTTTACGTTTTAAAAAGTTTGTATGTATGTAATAACAATGTGATTAAATAGCAGAGAATGTTAAACAAAATTTTATGAATTTCTAAATGACTTAAATACTCAGACCAATAATTAAGGTTGACCACTTAGAAGCTAAACGCAATAAATTTTAAACATTTAAATAAATTACTTGAAAGTAAGTATTACAATGTATAAAAACCGTTTTAATATGTATTTAAACAATTTGTATTATTAAATTTAATTTTTCATTTGTATACCCCAAAAATATTGAGTTTGTCATTCCGTATGTAACATGTCGAAATAATCATCTAAGACCTCATAAAGTGTATATATTCTGGGTCCTCGTGAAAATCTAAAACGATCTAACGATGTCCATCCGTCTGTTTGCCTGTTGAAAGCAAGATAGGGCTCGTGGCGGACAATCTAGGGGGACGAAATTTGTCTCAAATATTTGCCTTATATTGAAAATGAGCAAAATTGATTCATAAGTCTGTCGTAACTCCAGTTTATACTTTTCTACCGATATCTCTTGCAGAAAAGCATGTACAACAAAGAAATTTTTGCAA
Organism: Protocalliphora azurea; assembly: GCA_932274085.1. Taxonomy (NCBI): domain Eukaryota; kingdom Metazoa; phylum Arthropoda; class Insecta; order Diptera; family Calliphoridae; genus Protocalliphora; species Protocalliphora azurea. The sequence continues at coordinate 37,180,583 of OW026521.1, forward strand.
CAATAGTCAAAGGACTAATGCAAACTCGGAAACCAAAAATGGGCTTGGTTTGTTCACTTAATCCACTTAATCCACTAACTTGTTTAATATTAAATAATATTAAGAAACGAATAACAAGTTACTTTTATTTATTTTAACCCTTTTGTTATAAATTTCTTATTTCATAGATAAAAATATTTAATAATTCTTTTTTATTTATTTTTTTATACCCTACATCACCATAGGTGGTTGTAGTATTATGCGTTATCCAGCGCTCACATTAAAGTATACCAATCGATTCAGAATCACTTTTTCAATTGATCTAACGATGTCAGTCCGTCCGTCTGACTGGCTGTACATGTAAATCTTGTGTACGGATCGCAAAAACTATTTAAAGATAATTCAATGAACTTTTGTGATACAAGGACGAAGCCTAGAGTTTAAACACTCAAAAATGCCTTAAAAATAAGAAAATTTTAATTAAATTCGGTGCAAAGAAGTTCTGTATAAATATCAATTTAAATTTTATGAAGATCGGTCCACAATTGACCATAGCTACCATATAAATCCCTCTTACGAAAATCACTTTAACGTGCATAAATCCCATACGAATGTTAATATCAAGTTAATATTCGACACAAAAAAGTTTCATGTAAGTAGAAATACACTGCCAAATTTTATGAAAATTAGTCCTTAATTTACCATATCCCATATAAACCCTCGCCCTAATGTGCATAAAATCATCTAGGTGTTAGTATCAGCGAATTATTCTATATTTGTACATTTCATTTTACATTTAGTAAAATTGGTCACAGGTGTAATATAAGTCCCCTTCCCGAATTTTTATGCTAGTAAACAATGGTGTAGGGTATTATGTAGTCGGTCTTGACCGACTTTTTCTTTTTGCTCGTTTATTTATTTTATTTAGTAAATGGATAAATCCTTACATTTATATAAATTTTAAAACATTTTACGAGTTTAAATGCAAAATTAGGATCTGTTTTATTATATTAAAGTCACAACAAATTCTCCTGAGTTTTATCTGTAGTAGCAAAAAATTCTCAGAAAACGTGGAAGAATGTTAAAAGTAATATTATTTAAAAGAAAATCCGAACAAATTTTACCATTTATTAAATTTAGAATAAATAAAATTTTCAACATGACTTTTCGACTTTTAAAATTTGGCAATTTTATGAGTGCGAGCCTGTTGGTATATGAGGGTAGAAAAAGATTGCGATTCCAGTGCAAGCCACGTAAACGGAAAATTGAAAATTGTTTATGGACTGATTCAAGACGTCGTTCATAAATTTTATAATAAGGATCCAAAATTATGTGTGAAAAGTTGTTTGGTTTTGTATCTAAAAATTTTTTAATTCTTAGTTTAAGTAAAGAAGGAGCTCCTCTAACTTTATTGACGGTCATTGTTATGTGAGGCAGAAAGCTTAGTCTTGGGTCAAGCAGAATCTCGAGTTCAAAAAGGGAGTCAACTAGTTCTAGTTGGTATCCGCCCAGTAAATAATTTACTGCTATACAATTGCACCTTGAGAAGTGCATGCATTTATATATTTTGAAGTTAAGATCTATTTGATTTTGGGTCCACTATAGAAAGAAATTATCTAAATCTGATTGAAGATATGCATATTTTACGTGGTATTTATATTAGAATATTGCTAAAGTTAATAACTTTGTGAAGGTCATTGATAAATAAAGAAAAAAGAATTTGTCCTTGAGGAATACCAGATGTACATGTGAAATGTCTAGAGGACGTGTTTTTTATATAGAATGATTTGCCTTCTATTAGAGAGATATGATTTAATCTAGGTTAAACTAGAAGGTGTTAATCCAAATAATTTAGATTTAAAAATAGTAGTTGGTGATTAACTTTGTCAAAGGTCTTACTGAAATGAAAGTACAATGAAGTATATTATTTATAATTGAACAGCCTTTCCGAAAACCATATTGTATTGGATACAGTATTTATGATGTATAATGACATAGAATATCAGTAATAAATTGTTCAAAAAGGTTTGGAATAACTAAGCTTAACAATACATCTGCAATCGGATATGCTAGATTTATTTCCTGATTTAAATAATGAGATTTCGTAAGAATCTCCTCACAGATATTATTTATTGAAGGGTTAAACAGAAATGTCAAGCTATCTGCAAAAGTTGCCGCGCAATATTTTAATATACAGCTGGAAACACTATCAGTTCCATGGCTAAATGAGGGTTTCAATTTTTCTAATTCATCCAATACCTCGCATGTTTCCACAGTGGTAAAACTAACATTGGAATAATTATTTGTAAAAAAGTTCGCGAACATATTAACAATAGTAACATCTACACCAGACTGAATATCATCGAGTTTCATAACTGTTGGAAAATCTCTATTATTTCTTTTTGAATTAACAAATTTATAAAATATTTTAGGGCCGCGTTTAAAGTTGTTTTTCATTTTTAACAAATAGTTTTTGTACAACGATTTGTTTAGGGTGTAATATTGCGCTTCACTGACAGAATATTTACGATAGTCAGTAATCAATTCTGATTTTTTGTATGTTTTGTAATACTTATTTTTTAAATTCTCCAGTTTCAGTTGGTATTTATTGTTCTATGGTGGCCCCACCTTATGTTTTGGCACACATTTATCAATAAACAAGTAAATAGTATTATAAAATATAGTGACCATTGTATCAATAGAAAAAGGACTACCATGGCAATACTGATAAATTAAATTTGTGGAGAATTACCTTGAAGTACGGTTTCAGATTGAAAAAATATGTGCTATAGCTTGACTCCAGATATGATAATTAATATTAATTTTAAAGAAAAATCGCATAAGAATAATTTTTTTTGGGTGTAATCCGAAAACACAAAAATGGTCCTTTTTAAACTAAATTTTTTTGATGCTAAATTTTAGTACAAACCTTTTTCTTATACATTTAATAAGTTTTTATAAAAAATTATTAACTTTTGTTGCATTTTTTTGAGTTTTTCGCAAAATACAAACATATATTTTTTACACGATAAAAAAATTTTTTTAAACCACATTTTTAAACACAATATTTTGTAGTTAAAAGTGAAAAAAATCTAAATGAGTTTATATGGAAATTATTCTTAAGGAAAATATCACATTAAATTCGCTTAGTTCCTCGTAAATTGATAATAAGTGTCATGTATTCATATGGATATAATAAAGCGAAAATTAAAAGTTTTTTAGATATGTTTTATGTAACTTTATTTTAAACAAATCTTAACTAAGTTTCTATCTAAATATTTGGTTAAAAACGTTAAATTTCTGAATTCTACAAATTCACGAAATTATACATACATACATACATACATACATACATACCTAACAAACACAGAGTCATCATATTTCAAACGTTTGAAAAATTATGGCTTTTATCTTTGATATCAGAGATTAATTCAAACCTTAATTCAAATTTGTATCAAAATTTGAGAAAAAAATCCCCTTTTTGTTGAGAATTCTGTTATTGTCAAATAATTATCAATTCATTCTCAAATATACATACATACATACACGCATCCATAAATACATACATACATATATATATATATATATACAGTCATAGTCATATATATCTTCACTTTTTTAAATTTTTTTGAAAATTTGGAAAAGAATTCAAGTATTGGTGTTGTTATAAAATATTTTGAAATAATTGTTTTGTAATTTCTGAAAAAGTAAATTTTGAAATTTTAAATATTTGCAAAATTCTCAATACTCATCTATTAGTTCTACGAGAAAGTATGATATTTGGAAACGTTGTGATGTTCGCATTATGAGAAGTGTAATACATTGGTGCTATAAATATTTTGTTTTTTTTTTTTTGTAGCAAAACTCGTAATTTTAGAAAAAATGTTAAGTACAAAAATTTGGTTCATTTGAATTACATGGAAAATTCAATACAAAAGTAAAATCAGTAATAATAATACTAATACTGATAATAATAATAATAATAATAATAATAATAATAATAATAATATAGTGCGGTAATATTTAAAATAGCATATTATCCCATCAAACACATAGTCATCATATTTCAAACGCTTGAAAAATTATGTGTTTTTTCTTTGATATCAAAGGTTAATTCAAACCTTAATTCAAATCTGCATTAAATTTGGAGAAAAAAAAAATCCAAATTTTGTTGTTATTCCCGAGACATTATCAAATCATTCTCAAAAGTTTACATTTGAGAAAAAAATTGCTTTCAAATCATTCTCAAGTTTTAAATCAAACCTTTGTTTTGCTGGAATATTACAGAAAAAACGATTGTGGAAATATTGAATTACACTTTCTGTAATCCAAACATCATTACGTTTCTAAAAATCATACATTCTCGCCGATCACATAAAGGACTGCAGAAAATATTGAAAATATGCTAAGCGATGTAAAATTTTTCTGACAGATTTTTCCCAATTTCTCTCTAATTTCTCTTTAAATTGTTTTTTATTAATTAAGGATTATACCATCATTTAACTATTTAAAGATAAGATTTTGAAACATTTTTGTCAATATTAAGCATAAATAATTGAGTTCTTAAGCTGTATAAATAACTTTGATGTATAAAAAATGTGTGTAAATACTTTTGAAATGAAAAACACATACGAATTTTTCTTTTAATATCAGAAATAAATATCGCAACTTTTTCAGAAATTACCACAATCTACTGTACATATTTAAGGCTTTACAACAACAAAAAAATTGTTTCAAAATATTTTACAAGAACACAAATATTTGAATTATTTTCGAAATTTTAAAAAGCGTAAATATATATATGACCTATGACTGTATATCTCACTTATTTTTGGTTTCCGGTAATGGTAACTATTTATATAAGTAGTTTCTTGATAATGAGGCATCATTATTATTTGCCTACACTATACTACATAAATAAGTACTCAATAGTATAATAGCACAATAATATTGCAATCACTTGGATCAGTTGGCTAGATCGCTGGATTAACAACCAGAAGGTTGTTGGTTCAACTCCATTCTGATGCTGTTAGTTTTTACCCAGCAAAAACTTTGCTTTCCTGGTAATATAGCAGGTATAATTGGAAACAAAAATAAACTACTTATTTTTTGCCTGAATAACTAGTTATTTTTGTTCGACTTGTCCACAAATTCATGTAGTTACTTTTTGACTCTAGGGGTATTCAAAAATATGTACCTAAATGAAAACAAAAATAAAAAAAAAAAAACAAAAAAATTTTGCCGTCAGTGAGACTCGAACTTGGACACACACTAACCATTCGTTTTTACTGACTAACGTCTTACTCAGTACACCATCTCGCATATAGCAGTCTAAGCGACAAATACTCTATTTAGTTTAAAATATCTTTTTAGACATTTTTTTTTATAAAAAACTAACAGCTTCAGAATGGGGTTGAACCAACAACCTTCTGGTTGTTAATCCGGCGCTCTAGCCAACTCATCCACTTGATTCCAGTATTACTGTGCTACTATACTATTGAGTACTTATTAATGTAATACAGAGTAGGCAAATAATAATGACGTCTCATTACCAAGAAACTACTTTAATAAGTAGTTGTTATTACCGAAAACCAAAAAGTTTTTACTGGGTAGTTATAAAAAAATATATTTTATACTAAAAAAGTTTTTGTCATTTAGAAAATGAAGTGCGACTTTGTGTACTGAGTAAGACATTAGTCATTAAAAACAAATGGTTAATTTGTGTCCAAGTTCAAATCCCATTGAGGGAAAAAATTGTTTTTTTCTTTTTAATTTTTATTTTCGTTTTTTGAATACTCCTAGAGTCTAAAAATAACTACATGAATTTGTGGACAACTCGAACAAAACTGACTAGTTATTCAGGCAACAAATAAGCAGTTTAATTTTGTTTCCAATTATACCTAATAGCTTGCCAGGAAAGCAAAGTTTTTTTGCTGGGCTATTATTGAAAATTTAAATGTTGTTGTTAGTCAGCGTAATTTCAAAAATTAATTCAACCATATTAAATTGATTGTAGTTTAAATAAACAAAATCTATTAGTATTCTGGGAAGAATAATTGATTTATAAAATCATTTTTTAATTTTCCACATAAATGAATATATTTATTAAAATTGCCAGAAAAGACCATAATCTGCGAAAAAGTGGTAAGAGCAATGTAAAAAAAAAGAAATCAAAATAATATACATACGGTAATAAAAAACGGAAATAAAAATATATGTACATATACATATATATATATATATACATTTTATTTATTTCTGTTAAATGTGGCATAAAAGTGTTGAAAGTGGCTAAAATTGGTACACTTTTATATATAATAATAATAATTAATTCATCAATTCATTATTTATTTATACAAAAACTTTGGACTTGAGTTAAACTGATGTTAATAGTCTATAGTTTAGTGCTTGTTTTATGCATTTTGATAGATCTGGAAAGACCTTTTTCAACTTCAATGGCGACTTAAATATATTTCCACTTGCTTCTTAAATTTTTGTTTTCTATAAACTTCTTAACAAATTATTTTATGAAAACTAATAAAAGAAATAAGAGGAAGTGCTTGGCCGAATCTTTTTATCCTTCACAAAGTCTATATTGCATAAATACGAGTGAGGATCAATTACTCTGCGACTTTTCGAACTTCCCTTGTAGTTATATGAAATGCAACAATATTCCCATTAAGTACCACCAAATTTTGAGCAAGTGTCGTCATTTACTTTGCGTAAAAAATAAGATTTTTCGAGGTCCTTAAAATAGGCATTTGTTTGGCCAATAATTTCATCGCTGGAGCTGAATATCTTTCCACCGAGCCATATCTTTAGGTTTGGAAATAGAAAGTAGTCACTAGGTGCTAAATCCGGAAAATATGGCGGATGAGGTACCAATTCGTAGCCCAATTCATAGAGTTTTGCCATTGAGACTGCACACGTGTGCACCCGTGCATTATCTTGATGAAAAAGAACTTTTTTCTTGGCCACATAAATCCTCATTAAATCGATCTAATAAGTTGGCATAATATTCGCTTTTTATTGTTTTCCCCTTTTGAAGGTAATCGATGTGGATTATTCCGCGTGTATCCCAAAAAAACTGTTTCCCGCAGTCCCGGGAAATTAAAAAGTCTAGGAAGTTGCGATACCTAGTTATACGTAAGCTAAATCGCCCACATTTCTTCTTCTACATAGGAGATTTTTACGAAATATACATATACATTGGAAAGCTTATAATTATATCTTACGCTTAAATTAATTCAATTATTTTGATATTTAGCAAATCTGATTTAATCGTAAATCTTATTTGTCCTCATTTATCCGGCCATCCCTATTTGATATCAGTAAACAAATTTGGTTTGTGAATAAATCATTATATTTTTTATCAGCATATCAAATTTAAATTATTTACACAGAGAAATAACGGAATTATTGATTTTTGGCTATACTTTGCCACCGTTCAGTGGGGCAGAAACGAACATTTTTGGAAATAAATCTGTAACTTCTAATCGGCTGTTTATATTTACATTAAATTTTACATAGGCGTAGCAGAGGAGAGTGTAGTTTGGAGAGAGGACTCTACATACGTCTAAGCAGCGGAGCTATGGGGGCTCAAAGTAGGGTTGCTCTCATATAGAAAAATTTTAACCACTAGCCAAATTTTTGTTCCCTATCCAATTTCAATGATTTTTATATCATCTTAAAGCTCTTGATAGGACCTTTGAAAAACATGCTTGCATTGACTATTTATTTCATACATTTGTCGAGTTATATGCATTTGCAACTTCAAATATCTCTATTTTGCAAGATTTTGGTTAAGATTTTTCTATATGTAGTCGAATATTTTCTACCGATTTTATTATGTTTTTTGTAATTAGTTAAAAAACAAAATTATGTATCGAACATGGGAAATTTGAAGTCGATATCTTTAATGAGTCCAAAAATAAACGATTTTGAATTTGGAAATTGCAAAAATTAACAAAACAGACTGACGGAATTACGAACATCTGAATTCTTTCAAAAAAAAAAAAAAAAAAAATCTTAAAATTCCAAAAATGCATTTTTTTACTTACTGATTAATATAAAAACAAAATGTGTGCACTAAAATGTTGATATCACCTTTCTCTGAATTAAAAACAATTTTAGACCCCTTTTAACTCAATGTACGGCTACAAAAAATTAAGAAGATATATGATTTTAGTAAATATTATAACCTATAAAAAGGTATTGTTTTCATTTTTCTAAAGGCACTTAATTTCAATGAAAACGGAGCCAAAAATCGGGCGCTATTCCCGATTCTCAATACAAAAAAAAAAAAAAAAAAAAAAAACAAAGAATTTGCTTTAATTACCAAAATAATTCATTCAATCAAAAAAATATTTCAATTTGCGCCAAAATGATTATGGTAATTACTAATAATTGTAAAAACTGAAAAAAAATATTTTTTTTCTAATTAAAGAGTTTTTGGATTTACATTAAAATAATAATCAAAAATTCTGTATAACTTAATTAATCTATTTAATTGAATGTATCAAAAAATTAATTGAAATAAAATTAGTATATTAATTGAATCAATCAAACTTATTTGAAAAAGATTTGTATTATACTTTCTTTATTTCATATCCATTTTTATTTATGTCATAAAGAACGTATTACATTTTATTTGTTACTATTTCTAGATAGTTGTGTTTTACATTTTTTTTTTAACTAAAACCTCTCTATGGCCTTCTTGTTTTGAATACCGTGAAATTCATTCATTCATTCATTCATTGCCTTACCAGTGTAAACAATGAAGCAATAAAGTTCTTCCCCGATGAAATGTTCTTGGATAAATACGAGAAAAGGAACAATATGACTGCCAGATTATATTCATTTCTATGGAAACAATATTGGAATGCTTAGTAATATGAAGTTTTTAAAACTTTGTGCTTTGTGCTTATCTAGAAAACTAGAAACAATTTTGAAAAAGCTTAAGTCTAAAACCTTGTATACTTATGTCTATAAAAAATAAAACCTTTTTTTTTTAAATTTCCATAAAAAATTTCCTTGAAAAGTTATAAACTCAGCATTTAGAGAATCACGTCTTTGATTTTCCTTTTTGCTACTTGGCTGCATGACCTTTAATAAAAATTGTTTGCACATGCACATGTTTCTTTCAAATAGAATTGTGTTTTTCTTTTCATCTTTAGCGATAGAAATTTCCATATAAGTTATGCTATTCTTTGGCTAATTTGCATAAAGTCTTCGTCTTTATAACAGGAACAGTGTTGCCAGGAGAGTCATATAAAAATGGCAATTTAATTTTTTTATTTCGTATTCAACAATCATAGTAGCTAAAAATAATATTTTATATTATTGATATAAATAAAAGATACCAGATTCACAAACTAAATATACTACAAGAGGTTCCAAAAAATCTGTTATAATTATACAGTCGAACACGGTTATAATGAACTGTGGCTATAGCGAACACTTGTTCGGTTCAATTGATTTTAACTCAATTTTCCATACAAATTACTAAGTTTATAACGTACACGGTTATAGCGAACTTTCTTTTTATAAGGAACACATTTTTGTGGCTCCAAGAAGAATATTTCATACAAAAAAATTAATTTTGTAATGAATTCCACAAATATTTCTTTCAGATAAATAAAATTGCACATTTTAAAAATGTAAAAAATTAACAGAAATTATTTGGCTACAAATTTAATTTATTTGACAAATAAATTAAATTTGACACATCGTCGAAAATAACTAAAAATAAGACTAAAATTATAACAGGAATAAAAATTAATTTTAATATTGGAAAATTCCAATTTCAAAATTTCTATAATGAAATGAAACATGTAGTATAGAAAATATATAGAATTACCATTTGCCACTTAATTGATAATATATATATATATATATATATATATGTATATTCTTCCTGATATATTAAATATATTGAAATTATAAATGCAGCACATTTTTAAAATAAAGAATATATATATGGGTTCCTTTCCTAAACTACTTTCAGCAAGAGTTATACATCATTAGAGAGAACAAGTTAAAAGCTTTCAATTAAGCTATAAATGGTTTATGCAGCAAAAAAAAAAATATGAAAGCTAAATCATCAAGAATGTTCCCAGTGATACATTTCCTAGATCAGTCAACTTTGAGTTCCTTCTTTTAGCAAGAGTTATACATCGTTGGAAAGGAAAAGTTAAGAGCTTTCAATTAAGCTATAAATTGTTTATGCCACAAAAGAAATATGAAAGTTAAATGTAGTTGTATATGAAACATACAAAATCGCTAAGAATCTTCCCAGTGACATATTTTCTAGATCAATCAATGTTGAGTAAGAAAAACTTAAGAGCATTTAATCAAGCTATAAATAGTTTACGCAGCTAAATAAATGTGAAAGTTAAATGCAGTTGTATATGAAATATATAAACTCATCAGGAATGTTCCCAGTGATACATTTCCTAGATCAGACGATTTTTAGTTCATTTTCTAAACTTCTTTCAACAAGAGTTATACATCATTGGAAAGGACAAGTTAAGAGCTTTTAATTAAGCTATAAATAGTTTATGCAGCAAAAGAAATGTAAAAGTTAAATGCAGTTATATATGAAACATATTGATCCTATACTAAAGTCGTCAGCTATATTCCCAGTATTTTATAGATCAGTCAATTTTGGTAATATATTTTTTTTGTTCGACTCTAATATTGTATTTTAACGTGTAATGAAATATAGGATTACTATAGATATATCATTCTGATCCCAATGAGATCCCAGTTTTAAATGTTTACACTATAAAAACGAATTGATTGTAAACATCGTGTAAAAAAATAATAAAAATTAAAAGACCCTTCCTAAGTATATCAAGGATAAAAAATATTTTTTTTTTTCATTTCAAAAAGATGTTTAGTTGTTATGACTTTATTATAAAGAAGTCCCTTCCAATGATACCAAGTTTGTTGAAATCTGATAATGTACATAAATATTATTCAAGCTTCAATTTTTCTCATTTTTGACTCGAGGTGTCCAACTTTATAGGTTCATAGAAAAAGAAGCGTTAGCAATATGGTACAATTTGATACGCTATATGAAGCGCATAGAGAAGTAGATTATGTGTGTAGAATTTAATTAAAATCGATGTTGATCAAAATCCTAGCTGGGTCGATAATTTTTGGAATTACCCTAAAGGGAACATAATTATTATCTAAGATTTTTCCTTATATTTTACTAAAGCAGAGTTCAATTGTCAGACAAATTAACATTATTTAAATATAAATTTTAATTTCCCCTTGTGTCATTTTTATAATTAGGGGATTCACATGGTATCATAAAATCATAATTTAGTATGTTATTTTGAATTTAAATCAGATAAAAGCATGTAAAAAATCAAAATAATAGTCAGTTTGTGCGAAAAGTATATTTTAGATTTTGTGATGGCAGACTCAAGTAAATAAACAAAATTTTTTATTGGTTTTTTACATAAGATCATCTTTTCTAATTACATACGGCAGCACAATAAAATATCATACAAAGTTTTATTATTTTAAAACACTTTTTGTTTGAAAAGCAACAACATTAGTTTTATACCATTGTAAAATTTTACATCATTAAGATAATATGACATGATAGCGCACCTTGTGAATCCCCCAGATATATTTTTATATGTGAAAATAGCAAACTAAATTTTCGGTTGAGAACAGTGAATTTTGGTGTTTTTTTAATAATAACGAATTTTAAAATTATTATAACAAATTTATTATTACAACTACCGAAAATTTTGTTGCTAAAACTTACAGATTAAATAAAATTTTATGCTCCCTTTAAAATTTTAAAAAATAAATTTATAAACGAATTTATAAACGAGTAATGAATTTAATATACATTTTATATAATTTAAACAAAGAAAATTTGTTCAAATAATAGTTTTGTGATGATTGAATTAAAATAACTTTTATGGTTTTTAAATGTTTGGTATGATAACTATTTTTGAAGCTAAAAGCAAAATAAAGCCAGATAAAGGATAAACTGGCAACACTGATTGACACATTAAATTAGTGCTATTCTGGGTTGCTTTAATTTTTGAACTCAACTAATTATTATAATTCCTTGTATTTTAAAACAAACAAAACTTATATAATACATATATATATATATATATATATATATAGATGAAAATATTAATAAATGTAGTTTTTAGGTTACACGGGTATTGTACATGTTTTCAGACCTTAATAGTAAAATGTTGAAAATACAATATACATACATTTTCTTAGAAAATTACTTAGTTAGATAAAAAAGAAAATATGCGTCAAAAACCAATTCCACTTAAAAGCATTTTTTGTTTTTACTTAAAAGTTGTGAGAACTTAAAATCGTAAATGTGGTTACAATTTCCAAAGCAATTCAAGTAATAAATTTTAGCGAAATTGTTTTAGTGTTTTTTTGTTATTTAAAAGCTTAAACTCTATGGCCATTATAGTACTGAAGGATAAAAAAAAAACAGCGAGGTATACAACTTAAAAAGAAATTCCCTTTACTGCAATTACACTGGTCGGCAAGAAAAAAAAAATAAATAAATAAAATAAAATAAATAAAAAAATAAAAATCCTTTTTTATATAAAAAAAAACTGTGAACTAGATGGAATTTAAAGTGCTAAACAAGAATCTACTTTTATTTCTTTTTTCTCTAAAATCCTGATTTTATTAAGTTTTTATTTTAAGTTTTATCTATGATAAATATTACGTATACGTACACAATTTGCGTACAATTTTTACTACAGGTGTCTTCGATTAATTATAAATAAATCATTATTTATGTAACTTTATGATAAAGTATTAAAAACTGTCATTTTAAAATTTTTAACAACTTTTAAAGGCCAAAATTTTTACAATTTTGATAATTTTAAAATAATTTAAATCGGCATCTATTTATTTGTCTAAATTGAAAAAAAACCGTTTTCGAGTTATATTAGTGTGTCTGCCTAATAAAAGGGTCATATTAATTATTGCCCATAAAAAAAGCTTGAGAAAAAAAAAGAAAACTGAAAGCAGATTCTAGTTTAGTACATCAAATTCTACCTAGTCATCTTATTATTGTTTAAAAAATTATAACTTTGCTGACTAGTGTTATTGGCATTATTTAAAGTGTTGTGTATTATAATTATAATAACACACTGCTACAGTGAACAAATATTTAAGAAATAATAAATACTACGTCATAAGTAGGATATGGAAATTTCCGGACTTTTAAACTTCCCGGAAAACGAGATTGAAAAAGTCGTGTTTCCGGGAATTCCTGGTATTTCCGGGAAAATTTTAGCTTAATTTAAACCACATGTTTTTTTTTTATAGAATGTACACTAGGGCCATAAATAAATTTTTCGCATAGTACCACGGAGTGGCCAATAATGTTTTAGTAATGAAAACACTTGTCTACCGTCGTTTTGTGGAAAAAACCTCGCGCAGGGAAGCAAATTTCTAAAACCTTTCAAGAAATTTTTTTTAGAAAAATTTTTTATTATTTATTTATTTTTTTTTTGTATTTATACAATATTTATGTATTAATTTATTCTACGCTTCATAATAGTTTTAAATGTATATGCTATTGGATGAAATAAACTTTAAGTTTATTGTTCGCGATGATTTATATAGTGGATAAATATTTTTTTTTATTTATATTTTTTTTAAATTTGCATGAATTTTTCTTGGAAATGGTGTATTTTTGAAAACTCCTTTAAAAGATAATAATCTAGGCATTTAGTCATGGTACAATCTATGAAATTTGGATCGTTGCTTATATTTTTATATCGTTTTATGCATAAGCTATTTTACTCAGGTTTTTACATATAACGAATTTTGAACTGCGATGAATTGTAAACCGTAGGAAATTTTTTAAATCTAAAACAATGGATAAATTTCAAAATAACATTTAAGTGATACGTATAGGAATATATACAAATATCAGGTGTATATTTTTTAAAATTTCCGTGAGATAAAAATGGTTGTTTTCAAACTTCAATCCGATACCTGCGTGAACTTTTTTAATGATCCGAAAAAATTATCATATTTTTTTTATTAATAACTTCTAATGTTCTACACGACTATACTATGCCGTTTTTGATATTCGCAAAAAGTGTGAAAAAGTTATAACCCTAATATACACAGTTTTATTATGTTATAAAAAAAAAAAATAGTACAAAATTAATACAAATTTAAAAAAATAACAAAATTAAAGTTTCATTTTGAAAGTATTTCACTTGAAGTACTTAAAATAAATATGCTTCAATCAAAACAAGCTATTTATAAATGTATATCGTGCGATGATGAAAAGTTTTGTGGTAAAGGTTTTTTAAAATAGAAAAAAAAAAAAAACAAAAATAATAATATAAATATATATAATATAAATATATATAATATAATACTCTAATTTGCCTCCATATTTTTTCTTACATTCCTATTAGGAAATTTTGTTACTTTGTGAGTCTTTAGGCAGCTTTTTTACCTTTTTTCTGGTAAAAGATTAATAAATGATTGGTAAATAACTTGATAAATGAGCAGCTTTTCTTTCATAGATGGATGGATTTGTCTATGGTGCTACAGTCGGAAATACACTTTTTCTGCTGCTCTCATGTTTTTTCGATGATCATGAACTCTTTGTATTTTGTTGTGGCTCAAAAATCGTCATTACATGACACATATGCCTTCCTAGCTATTGTTTTATATGGTCGTTATATATTTGAATTATGTGTTTTCGTGTTTTTTATTTAATTTCCATTTTAAGAAAAAATATATTTGTGCTATTAAAACAAAATTTAGCATATAGTTAACACTACTCAATTTTTTTGTGTACAGTAAAAGTTATAAGCCTTAATAAATGCACTTATTTTTCTTGTGCAGTTATTATATGAAAAACTTTTTGGTAAAGATTGGAAAATTTTTAATAACTTTTTGAGCTTTTAAGTGGCAAAATAGCATGTTATAGTTTCTATATAAAATTTTTAGTTAAAAAAAAATAAGAAAAATAAATAAACCAAATTAAAAATTTTGGAAAACAAAAGAAAAATAAATTTAAAAATATTAAAATGTTATAATGTTTTGTATAAGTGTTATCAAGAGCTTTAAGAAGAAATAAAAAAAAATAAACTTTGATATCATATAAGAAACAATAATTTGGCTAGCGGTTAAAAATTTTCTATGTCAGAGCCCCCATAGCTCCGCTCCAGTCGGTACCGTGAGGTGCACCTTCCAAAATAAGAACTTTACAATCCTCTGCTACGCCTATGTGAAATTTTATGTACCAGCCGCTTAGAAGTTACCGATTTATTTCAAAAACTTTTCGATTCTGCTCCACTGTGCAATATGACAGTGTCAAGTACACTGTCACATTGTTAGTTTATTTGCTTATTTCAAATGAAATGCTATTACCATTGTTATTGTATTTAGTTTTGTGAATGTTAAGAAATCTAAAAGAAGAAAAAACTGTTATGCAACATTTAACTTTTGTTTATTATTATAAACTGTTGTTTAAAACTACAATATTAGCCAAAAGCCTGGAAAATTGCTAAAATAATGCCAATTTTAAAAACAAACAAACTGCCCCATTCACTAAAAAGCTACCGTCCAATTAGTCTACTAAGTAGCCTAAGCAAAATCTTGGAAAAAGTCCTTAAAGCAAGACTTTCTAAGTTTACTGAGCAAAATAATATTTTACCACTTACACAGTTTGGATTCAGACCATTTCACAGTGTACTGCTCACCAAATTAAACGTATATACAAGCATATAAATACAGGGTTTGAGAATGGACTATCTACAGTTGTAGTCGCACTTAATATCGAAAAAGCTTTCGATATCGTTTGCAATAACGGTCTATTATACAAAATGATCCAATACAATATTCCATGTTATCTTATAAGAACCATTGAATCGTTTTTAAAAAATAGATCTTTCTGTGTAAATCTAAATGATGAATATTCTGATATTAATGAAATACTGGCAGGAGTCCCCCAAAGCTCAGTTTTGGACCATTACTTTATAACTTATATTGCTCTGATATGCCACAATTCAATGTTGTAGAATGTGCAGCCTATGCTGACGACACATGCCTATTTTCATCACATAAACTTGGCCAAATATTGTAGATAATTTACAATTTGCGTTAGACCGGCTTGTTGATTATGTTCATTAACGAAAGTAAAACTCAAGCAGTCTTCTTTAGTCGTAGAAGAAATTCTTATTTCTATCCCACAAACCGATTGAGTATCAATGGCCCTGCTGTGCAGTGGTATAGCAATGTAAAATATTTAGGAGTTACCTTTGATTTTTGATAATTTTTGACTTGCATATCCAAAGGCAAATAGAAAAATTTAACTTAGCAAAAAATATGTTATATCCGCTAAAAGGACGAAAATCTTTTTTAAGTTGCGAGAATAAAATAATTTTACCTATATATATATATATATATATATATATATATGTATCTATCTATATATATACATATATATGTATCTATCTATCTATATACATATATATTTATAATTTGAGTATATTTGTTATGATAAATTAATATTACTCATACGGTAACTGGGCAATATTTTAATATGAAATATATATACATATATATATGTATATAGATAGATACATATATATATATATATATATATATATATATATATATATAAATATACAGTTACCATATGAGTAATGTTAATTTATCATAACAAGTATACTAAAATTATAAATATATATGTATATAGACAGATACATATATATGCATATATATGTATGTATATGCATATATATATATGTATATATATATATATATATATATATATATATATATATATATATATATATATATATATACAAATATATGTATCTATCTATATATACATATATATATATATATATATATATATACCTATATACATATATTTACATGTATATATATTTCATATTAAAATATTGACCAGTTACCATATGAGTAATTTAATTTATCATAACAAGTATACTCAAATTATATATATATATATACATATATATGTATATTTATATAGGTACATATATATATATATATATATATATATATATATATATATATATATATATATATATATATATATATATAACCTATATATACCTATATACATATATATACATGTATATATATATGTCATATTAAAATATTGCCCAGTTTCCGTATGAGTAATGTTAATTTATAATAACAAGTATACTCAAATTATATTTATATATATATATATATATATATATATATGTATCTATCTATATAAATATACATATATATGTATATATATATATATATATATATATATATATATAATTTGAGTATACTTGTTATGATAAATTAACATATATATATATATATATATATATATATATATATATATATATATATATATATATATATATGTATCTATCTATATAAATATACATATATATGTATATATATATATATAATTTGAGTATACTTGTTATGATAAATTAAATTACTCATATGGTAACTGGTCAATATTTTAATATGAAATATATATACATGTAAATATATGTATATAGGTATATATATATATATATATATATGTATATATAGATAGATACATATATTTGTATATATATATATATATATATCAAATCATAATCAAAGCATAATTTTTTTTTTCTAGATATTTACCAATTTCTGGGTAAAGCATATGCTTTTTAAAGAAGTTTAATTTTGAATTTGTATTTTTTTTTCTATAATAATTCTCTTTATGTATGTAAATTAAATTTTTTGGCACTTTGCATAAACTATTTACATAAAATATTAATACATACTACTTTTATCTTCTTTAATAATTACAGTTTACAAATCCTTGTCTGTTTTGGAATTTTAAGTGTAATAATACCCAAAGATTTTTTTTTTTTTTGTTAAATCATAAAATGTTTTTTATTTCCTTACACTATAGTTATCATACAATTTACAGAGTTTTAGTTATTTAATAACTTTTCGTCTAAAAAAAATTTATATTTATTATATCTTTAAGTTTAGATTTTAATTTCAAATATAAGTTTTCAGAGGAAAATTTTATAAGAAAAACCTCTAATATAATTCATTATTAATATAACTATATAATATAACTAAATACTATAATATAATATATGTTATTCTTTACATACATGAGTATATTTTATGATATATGTATATATGTAACGCTTACTAAATCAAGTAACAAAAATTAATTAAATCGACAACAAATTAGTGGGTTATTAGATTGCCCACATACTAGTATAAAATGTTCTCTCATGATGCGTATTCTGTCGCGGAACATATTTTTATATTATTTTCGTTATGGAGATTTTTAGTGGAGAAATGCCAGGGTAAATTTAGCATCATCTTAAGTAATTTGTTTTGACAAATTTGCAATTTACTAATGTGGGACTTTGCACATACACCCCTATATATATATATATATATATACCTATATATATATATATATATATATATAAATATATATATATATATATATATATATATATATATATATATATATGAATCTATCTATATAAATATACATATATATGTATATATATATATATATAATTTGAGTATACTTGATATGATAAATTAAATTACTCATATGGTAACTGGTCAATATTTTAATATGAAATATATATACATGTAAATATATGTATATAGGTATATATATATATATATATATATATATATATAGATACATATATTTGTATATATATATATATATATTTATATGCATATATATGAATCTGTCTATCTATATACATATATATTTATAATTTGAGTATACTTGTTATGATAAATTAACATTACTCATATGGTAACTGTATATTTATATATATATATATATATATATATATATATATATAGATAGATACATATATTTATATATATATATATATAAATACATATATAGATAGATACATATATATATATATATATATATATATATATATATATATATATATATATGCATATATATGTATCTGTCTATCTATATACATATATATTTATAATTTGAGTATACTTGTTATGATAAATTTACATTACTCATATGGTAACTGTATATATATATATATATATATATATATATATATATATATATATATATATATATATATATATGTACCTATCTATATACATATATATATGTATATATATTTCATATTAAAATGTTGCCCAGTTACCGTATGAGTAATATTAATTTATCATAACAAGTATACTCAAATTATAAATATATATGTATATAGATAGATAGATACATATATACGTATATATGTATATATATAGATATGTATCTATATATATATATATATATATATATATATCATTCTGTGATACCTCGAAGTAAAATAGGCTACTTAATTTTTCGATAGGATCCGAAAGAATGGTAGCCACTATGCAAAGCAAACATTAATTATCGCATATCTCAAGAACTATAAAAGCGGAAATCTTATGATTTTGTGCAAATAATATTCTTATAAAATTCCACAGTTGTGATGGGGAGTGATGGCCCCCATACAAAGCAAATCTTAATTATTGAATATTTAAAGAAATACTGCAGAAAAATTCTTAAGATTTGGTCAGAATAATTTTCTCATTAAGGTTAAAAACTGAGATAAAGATAGGGCGGACAAGTTTTGGGGGAGTAGTAGAACCCATACAAAGTAAATATTAATTATCACATCTCAAGAACTATAACTAAGAAATTCTTAGGAGTTGGTGGGAATAATTTTCTCATTAATATTAACAATATATACAGGACGTATAGGCCTTGGGGTTGATAGCCCCCATAAAAAAATAATATTAATCATAGCATATGTCGCGCAATGTAACAGCGAATGTCTTAAGATTTTGTGTTAATAATTTTCTTATAAAGTTCCATAGGTGAGATACAAATAGGACGGGTAGGTCTAGGGGGAGAGATAGTCCCAATACAAAGTTAATCTTAATTAGTATATATCAAGCTACTCATTATGGTGAACAAAATAATCACTTATATAATAACCAAAAGAATCTCGAATGCTATAACACTCAGAATGAAACAAGCTGGCTTTTGTCCAAACAAATCATGTATTGATCATGTCAATACACTCGGAATAATAGTGAAAAAGTCGGTCGAATGGCGGTGTCCTCTATATCTAATATTCAATGACTTCGAAAATGCATTCGTTACTCTCAATCACAATGTCATTTGGCAATCCCTATAATTAAAGGTATCTCAAAAAAAAAAAAAAAAAAAAAAATAAATAATTCGACTCATTTAAAGCTTGTATGTTAGTGCAAGTTGTCGTATTTAGCATGAGGACAAGCTGAGCAGAAAAATTAATGTTGGTACAGGGGTACGTCATGGTTGCGTGATGTCACAACTTTTATTTAACATCGTGTTGGATATTGCCATTAGCCATGCTATGTTGGGTAAAAGAGGTATTGTTTGGGGATTTCTAAATCGGTTAAGTGATCTTGAGTATGCTGACGACATTTGTCTTCTCTCTCACCGATACTCTGGTATGAACATGCATGTGCAATATCTTACGGAGCTGAATAAGAACGCTGGTTTTAAGATTAATATAGGCAAAATAATGTGCCTCTGGAGCAGGTCAATTCATTTTGCTACCTCGGAGCTGTCATCACAAATCTGGCGGTTCGGGTGCAGAAATTGTTAATAGAATAAAAAATGCGACTCAAGCCTATGGTGAACTAAACAAGTAATAGAACTCTTCAACTCACGCCCGCCGTGCTAAACTAAATATCTTCAACTATAAATGTCCGATCTACATTATTATAAATGCCTTAGAAGAATTTTACGAGTCTTTTTGCCACAATACATATCAAACAACAGATTATGGCATCAAACGAACTAGTCCCCTATAACCAGATATTGCTCATACATGGCGAAGAGAAATTGATATCGAACCGTCAAATATGCAAACTAGCTAGAATGAAGTAAAAACCATCGCTATGAACAGATCCAGATGGAAATATTTTGTTGAGGCGCTATACTCCTTACACGAATGACGGGTTGAGATAACTTTCTTAGTAAGATACATAATTGAAATGATAAGGCGAACATGTCTAAAGTGAGTGATAGCCCTTATAAAAAGTTTATCTTACTTACTGAATATCTAAAGAAGTATAGCAGAGATATTCCTAATATTTGCTGGAAATAATTTTCTATATAGAATTGAGATGAAGATAAGGCGGACAAGTCTAGTGTGGAGTGGTAGCCCCCAAGCAAAGTAAATCTTAATTATTGTATTGCTAAAGAGTTATTTCAGAGAAATTTTTAAGATGTGGTGGGAATAATTTTCTCATTAAGATTCACAATTGAAATGAAGAAAAGGCGGACAAGAATAGGAAGAGAGCCCGCATATAAAGCATATATTAATTATAGCATATGTAAAAAACTATAGAGAAATTATTAAGATATTGTGGGAAAATGGAAAAACATTCACAATGAAAATAGAATGATTAGGTCTGGGGGAGTAGTAGCCCCCATATAAAGCAAATATTAATTATCTCATGAGCTATAATATTTTTTTTTTTTTTTATAAAGTTCATGTGATGAGATTTCTCTACACAAAATACACATATACGAAAGTTTGTTTGTGTGTGTGCATGTGTATTTTGGTATTTTATATTTTCTTCTTAAGATTATTTTACATTAAAAAAAAAAACATAATATAAACGAAATGGGTACTTTCTTTTGCTTGCGTTATCTCACATATTATATCAGCTTTAATCTCAGTTGTAAACCGGGGTAAGGCTTTATTGAGATAATTTTCTTATCAAGATAAAGATATTGAGATAAAGATGAAGGGAAGACATGTCTATAAAGTAAATCTTAATTATTGAATATCTAAAGAATTATAAGAGAGGAATTCTTAAGATTTTCTTATTATGAACATTCATATTTGAGATGAAGATAGAGCAAACAAGTTAGGGGTTTTGGGGGAATAGTTGCCCCCTTAGAAGGTAAATATTGCTTTTTCATATTTAAAAAACTATTGCAGTGAAAGTCTTAAATTTTTAATGGCAATAATATTCTTACACAGTTCTTGCACAGTTGAGTTCGGAACAGGGGAATTAGTAAGTATTATTTTTCAGATCAATAGGGGACGCAAAGCACACCGGTTAAACTAGTTAAATATAACCGATTTTGTAAACCTTTTTCCAGTTAGTTAAAGAACAAAATTATCTAACGAATACAACTAAGTTGAAGTCGATATCTTTTCCGGGTCCAAAAATAAACGATTTTAAATTTGAAAAATCTAGAAATAGTGATTTTTTTTTAAGAAAAAGAGCATAATCTCTTTTTCTCTAAAACAAAATTTTCTTTAAGAAGGTATACTAATTTCATAAATTTTCGGATGATTTCAAAATTAAAATCCAGCCCAATCACCGAATAGGGCTAAGTAAAAACCCTACTGAATTTGACTTATTTTGTATCAAAATATTGTATTTAACCTATATGTTCTAAAATTTTAATTCAATTTTACATGCATATCTTTTTTGTTAATATACACCAGATTTTTTACAAATGTACACTGCCTACCACTTGAATAAGGAATCACATTTATTTTAACTTTAAAAAATAATTTTTTGCGCAACCAAATTTCCAATTGTTCGCTTTAGTTTCCTGAAGAAATAAAAAATATACATATTTTGTTATACTAAAATTATGCATTTATTTAATGTATAATTGTATTTCTGTGGTACTATTTCGTGTGTCATTTGAATAAGGAATTCTTTTTTGATATTAATCAGAAAGGCTATGATTTGAATTTCTTTCAATATAAACGGCTAGCGAATTTTTAATTTGATAGTTTTTAAATAGTTTTTATTCAAAATAGGATGTGGTAAGGCTCTTAATAACTCTGAAAAAGAAAAAATTCTGATTTTGAAATCTCAGGGTCAGAATCTGGTCGAAATAGTCAAAGACATTAATAGAGGAAAAACAGTTGTGTATAATTATTTAAATAACGTGGAAGGATATGGAAAAAACATGAAGGAAGAAAATGGCAATAACTCCAAAAGAAAGATGAAAAATTCTTAGAATTGCATCAAATTCTGCCATGTCGGTATCAAAAATACGTGAAAAAAGTGGAGTCAGTAACAGTCTAAGAATAGTGCACCGTATTTTAAAGTCATGCCCATACATAGTCCGACGAAAACTGCAAAAAAACACCACTTAATGAAAAACGCAAATCACAACGTCTACAGTTTGCCAAAAATACAATGATATGGTTTCGACAAATGGTTTAAAGTTGTATTTTCCAATGAAAAAAAGTTTAATATTGATGGTCCCGACGGGTGTAACTATTACTTCCATGACCTAAATAAGGAGGAATTATTTTTGAGCCGCGGACACAGCCGAGAGGGCGGAATAATGTTATGGGGTGCCATTTCGTAATACCACAGAATTGGTTTTTGTATCCTACAAAATGACTGCAACGACTTACAAAAACATTCTGGAGGAAGCATTTCCAAAATTTAATGATTTCTTTGAACCCATACCTTGGACGTACCAACACGACAATGGATTAATCAACAAGGTGTTCAACTTTTGGATTGGCCCCCATATTCACCAGACCTGAATCCAATGGAAAATGTCTGGGGTTGTCTTGCAAGAAAAGTTTATGAAGGAGGAAAGCAATTTGAAACGATAGAATCCTTAAGGGATGTAATAACGGAAGCATGGAGTTCGATTTCGCTAAATTACTTTGAGTCATTTTACAAGTCGATGCCAAATCGCATTTTTGAGGTTATTTCTAAAAATGGTGGCAGTACTCATTACTAATTGAATGCTAGAAGATAATAACTCTCATTTTTATAAACTAAAATTTAAAAATAAATTACAGTTTGCTTAATTTTAAAATATTCCTTATTCAAGTGAAACACGAAAAAGTACCACAGAAATACATGTCTTTAAATAAATTCATAATTTTAGTGTAACAAGATACGTATATTTTTTTTTCATCAGGTAACTAAAGCCAAAAATTTGAAATTTTGTTGCGCAAAAAATGATTTTTTTCTGAACTTTAGTTTAGGAGATATACTTAATTAAAGTTATAAAAATGTGATTCCTTATTCAAGTGGCAGGCAGTGTATATCCAATTTAAATTTTGAGTTACATATAAATGTATTCCTAATTCTGTTTTCTTTTTTCTTTTTAACAATTTTTAAAGTTTAAATGCAATTTATAATAAATTATACAGTCTATACTTAGTTTTTTTCAAACTGAACAAAAGCTGTTGAATAACTTTTTGTTAGCCATAACTTAGGAAACATTTTTCATTTTTTCTCCAAGAAGTATGCGATAAATAAAAAGTAAAATAAATTTATCTTAAAATAGATGAATAATTTATTAATAAACTTTAGAAAATATTTAATAACTTTTGAGATTTTAAGCGACATAAAGAATATTCCAAATAAACTTTATATACATAAATCTAAAGTCTTAAAGAAAAAATAGAAACAATTTACATCAACATTGAAGTTTATGAAAAGAAAAGGAATATAAATTTAAAAATGCTGCATAGTCAGTACCAGGAAAATCACAAATATAATTTAAAAAAAGTATTTTATTAATATACATATTTTTTGTAATATATTTTATTCCAATATAAAGTGTTTAATATGAAAATAATAAGGTCTCAGCGTCAATAGGACACGCAATTAAGACGAGTTGGCAAAATTAAATTACTTGCTTAACGCATTTAAAACGCAGTTAAAAAAAAATAATAATAATTGATTGGGTTTAAACATGCATACATACATACATACACACATATATACATACATATATACATATTTTATTAATGTAAATTTTATAATATTTATACATAAATAATTACGGAAAAAGCAAATATTCTTTAACAAATTTTTTAAATATTGCAATTCGTTTAGCATTATCTAAATTTTGTGGAAGATTATTATATTCCAAACTACCCACATGTTACTCGTATATTCATTACTTTATCGTTTCCAATCCACATTTCGCTACTTTCAAATTACACAATGGAACAGAATCGAAATTTTTTGGAAATAAATCTGTAACTTCTGATGGGCTTTTTGAATTTTCATGAAATTTGGTATAGGCATAGCAGAGGGCTGTAAAATATTAAGTTTGGAAGAGGGGCACAACAAACCCCTCAGGGGCGGAGCTAAGGGGGCTCAAAGTTAGGTACATCTGGCATAAAAAAATTTTAATTGCTCGCCAAATTTTTGTTTCTCGTCCGATTTCAAATATTTTTATATATTATTGTAGGCCCTAATAAGACCTATAGAAAATATTAACCTTTTTGCTCTCCGACGAAAATTGTGGAAATTACAAACGGAATGACAAACTTATAGTATATACCCTTTACAACTGTGGTGAAGGGTATAAAAAGAATAAAATTTAAATGAGTAGATTTAAGTTAATTTTTTTTTATAAAATTTGATTTTGAAATAGCTCATACTGCCAAAAGTGAATTTATTGGAATTAAGCACTGGAAAAATTTTTATAAATAATAAAATAAAATCACTTAAATTCAAAAAAAAAAAAAAAAAAACAAAAAAATTAAATTATTCTTTTTATTCGAACATTTGATATAAAAGTATTTGAATTATTCGTTATTCGAGTCAATATCCTAGTACTTATATGACTTTCATACCACGAAAATTTTTTATACCAATGTAGTACAATACTAAAGCTTATATGTCCTCTAAATTCATGTTTCACATTTAAGGTCTATTAATCTGTTTCTAAACCTTCGAAATTTGTTGCTACAAACCAAATTTCTCAGTATATACACAAATTCATTTAAAGGTCACAAAAACCAAAAACCTTTTTGCATATAATTAGCTTATCATGCATTGTACGTGTTTTGATGCTATTGCAACATTTATAGATTATAAAATTTACAACAATTTTGCTGAGTCACATTTATATGTGCCATTATAGCAATTAGTATATAGTAGTACATACACTGGAGCATATTCCTATAAACGCACATCAATATTTTTTAATCAATTTACCAAAAATGGGGCAAAACATAATTAAGGTGATACAAATTAAATTTTTTAATTATTTATTGACTTCACTTTAAAAATTAATAACAAAAAACTTAAAATTTTTACATTATTTTTTTTTTTACTATAATGTTAGCAGTTTAATGCCATTTTTTATGGCATTCTCCTATATACGCACTTAAACAAATGAACCAATTTAGCATTATTAATAATGTGTTGATGAACCATTATTTTGAATAACTTCAAAAATTCGGTCTGGCATTGATTCGACTAATTTTTTTAGAACATCACTGTCAATTTCTTCCAAGCGTTGCCTAATTTTTAGTTTTTACTTCATTATTGTCATTATGGTTTCATTCTTTACATTTCTTGCGTAAACTTTACGGTCCATGTACCCCCACAAATCTCCCACTACAAGCCGTCCATTCCAATAGTGAAATACTATGTTATAAACCACGATTTAAATTGGTTCGAGACATGGATTGCAGCGTTATCCTTTTGAAATATGCAATCTTCATCCATTTTTTCATCCATAAATGAAAGAAGATCATCTTCCAACAGTTCATTATAAATTGCACTATTCATTTTAGTTAGAACAAAACATATTTTTGATTTTCCTGCAGTAGAAAAGGCTGCCCAAATCATAACATTGCCTCCACCGACATTTCGTTTCGACATATGAATTTCGTTCGACCTCAAATCATGCCAATAGCAAGAATATGAATGGGAACAGTCCAAATTGAATTTCTTTTCATCAGAAATAATTACTTTATTCCACTCATCTGAACATTTCATGTATTTGAGCGCAATTTTTAAACGATTTTTCTTATGATGCTTTTTAAACATTAGCTAACATTCTGTTTTCTTCCTTTTTATGTTATTCGCAAAATGTGTGCAACATGTTTGGAAGTAACAAGAAGGTCAAGTTTATTTTATAAATTTGCCTTTTTGTTAATTTTTGATTGTCTTATGTTGGTTTCCGCACTCCGTATTTCTACATTTTCTTAAGAAAACCTTGAATAACTCCTTTCGAACGCTTAATTTTCGTCCAAATTTCTATGCTAGAACAGCCTTGATCACTAAAAAATTTAATTTAAATTTTTTCCTGGTCTGTAATAAAAGTTCCTTTGGGCAAACTTTTAAATGATGAAATTTCCCAATTAAAACAAAAATATTTCCAGTAAACAGAAATGTTGTCATTAGAAACTTACCTTAAGTGAAGCAAACAACAAAAATTGTTGAAACTTTTTAATATATATATATATTTTTTTTTGTAATAGCTTTTTAGAAAAATGTTTTCTCGACTGTGTTTATGGGAATATTCCACTGAAATGATCACAAATATGTTCTGATTAGTTGAGAGAAACGAATATACTAAAAAGAACTAACTAACTAACTAAAGAAACTAAAATTTTAAATGCGTTTATAGGAATATGCACCAATGTAGTAAAACTTTGGTTTCATATTAAATATTAATCTATAGTTTTCTTTGAAATTATGCGTAGTAAATTAGTTTATTTCTAAAGTTCATAGGTCAAAGTTGGTTGTTTAAAAATATAATATTTATTAAATAAGAGCTTTTGTTAAATTTGAAAATAATTTTTTTTTAGAAAAATAAAATTTTACATGCATCTGCAAACGTGTTAAACGATGTTGAATATTTATGTTTCTGTAAAATTTTTATGCTTAATTAATTAAACAGACACATATTGCTTGACATTATTAAAATGTAACAGGAAGAACAGAAAAACTGATTAAAACGCGATATGTTTAAAAAAAAAAAAAGCGAAACCATGACAACACAAAAACAAAAAATTTTATTTTTTCTTAACAATTAATACAAAATATATGAAAAAAAGCACGAAATTTTTAAATTATTTAAATATGTGCAACATTGAAATAACACTCGCGGCTTCTCAGAGATTTGAAGTAAAATTTTAAAGAGCTTTAGGATATTTTGTAGAATAGATGGAATGGAATATTTTAAATTTCCTTGAGATGAAAAATTGCTAGAAATTTAACTGCTATTTAAGCTGTATATACGTCTTTATTTCGTTTTATATTATTCGTGTATAGTAACAGCAATTCTTCATTTAGAAAAATATATATTACTAGCATTTAACCTGCTACTGCGTTAGCGAACTAGCGGACAAAATAATAAAAGCTACCAAATTTATATCTGGTATATGTATGAGATACCAGATATAAATTTGGTAGCTTTTATTATTTTGGGTGAAAAATTATTTATTTTTATGTTATATTTTATTTATTAAATACAACTATCTAAAGAATAAAAAATAATTTTGGAATTAAACTACATAAGATTCTAAAGATTGGAGGTGGTTCCACAATTACAATATAATTTCCTATTTTTCAAACTAAATATCAATAAAACATTAAAAACAGCATGAGGAGACATATATACTTTTTTAAGATTCCTTTGTTATACTTCCTATAGCAAAGACATACACCCCAAAAATCCTTGCAAGGATATTATAGAGTTATTGTTAAAAATTATTGAGTTTTTTCTTACTAATTGGGTTGGAATATTTTTGAAATAATTGTATTAATTTTATTTAAAAATTTTGTAGAGAATTTTAAACAAAGGAATGAATTACTTATTCAGAAACAGAAACTGATTCTCCCAACATGCATACTTCATGAAAGATTTTGATCCTTATAAAGCTAAAATTTCCACAAAAGTGGTATGTAAGGTCACTAATAAATTCCTGTACAATTTTTAGAATTCCGGGACTATTTCGGAAAATGTAAAATATTCCAAATAGGAGGAAATAACATATTCAGACCTATAAATTATGATACGCACAATATGTATTGTTTAGGTTTCAACGAAACCAAAATGGATAAGACACCAGGAATGCTGATGAAGTATTTAGCGGCACAGAAAATACGTATTCCATTCCGCTGGTGTCTAATTATGGTCCAAAAAATCTGCTTTGGTATTGCCAAATGGAAACAACAAGGCAATTTACAATTGCAGACTTGTTTATGGTCCTTCGAACCGGATACTGGAACCACATCTATAAAGGCGTTTACGACGCTAGGTTCAATCTCTCTTCTACTTGCCTCAAACGCCTGGTGCTGCTAATTGAGTCCCTCAAAATTTCACCCAGTGCAAGGCGGGCGCCATGTTTTGGTTTCAACGAAACCGAAATGGATAACACACAACGAATGCTGATGAAATGTGTAGCGGCACAGAAAATACGTATTCCATTCCGCTGGTGTCTAATTATGGTCCACAAAATCTGCTTTGGTATTGCCAAACGGAAACAACAAGGCAATTTACGATTACAAACTTGTTTATGGTCCTTCGAACGGGATACTGGAACCACATCTATAAAAGCGTTTACGACGCTAGGTTCAATCTCTCTTCTACTTGTCTCAAACGCCTGGTGCTGCTAATTGAGTCCCTCAAAATTGCACCCAGGGCAAGGCGGGCGCCATGTTTAGGTTTCAACAAAACCAAAATGGATAACACACAACGAATGCTGATGAAATGTGTAGCGGCACAGAAAATACGTATTCCATTTTGATGGTGTTTAATTATTGCATGTTTAGGTTTCAACGAAACCAAAATGGATAAGACACCAAATGCTGATGAAGTGTATAACGTATAGTATGCTCTGCTTTGGTATTGCCAAACAGAGACAACAAGGCATTTTACGATTGCGAACTTGTTTATGTATAAAAACTATGAAAATATAATTTTACAAGAATCTGTCTAATGAAAAATATTTAAAAAGCGATTAAAGATGTTTGAAAGGAGGAAATACATATAGTTATGAACAAAAAGCGTTATGGTAATAAGTCGTAGTATGTGTCTTTGGTCGGGATGTTTATGTCTGAAACATTTTAATGAAAAGAAAAATGTGAAGCTTTTTGGCTAGGATTTATTAGAAATAATCGTGGGACCCTAACCTGAGTAAAATATTATACTCTTTTAGAGAGTTTGAAAGGATAACGACTTGAATCGTACATCAATTCCGATAGAAATTTGGCACTGGGAATATTATATATAATATTAAAATAATCGGGTACACCCTATTATATAAATTCCAACTAAAATTCTTAAGTAGATCTAAGTCAATAATTTAGGAAGGATTCATTCATCATTTAGTAATAAAAAAAAATGACCAGTTTTAATAGTAACATTATAATATCCTATTAAATAATTTTTGGGTTTGTGTTTACACTATGCTAGGGATAATTGTGGAAATTCCAAAAAATAATTATGTCCTTTCATGCTATTATTGTATTTTATTATTAATTAGTTTCAAAAATAGACAAAAACTTTGTAATTTTAAAATTATTGCGAACACAGAAAAATATGGTTTTTCTTCATAAAAACCAATTTCGATATATAAACCTCAATTGTAGCTAAATTCCAAAAGTATTCAATAAATAAAACTTAAATATAAGTTTAAAAAATTTTAAAACATAAAATTTTAAAATTCTTTCAGTTGAAGAAATTCATATCTATTTTGTTGTCTATACACAGAAAAAAAAAATAAGATTAGAAATTTTTTAAATAAATCACTTATTATTGACTATTTTAATCTAATAAAAGGAATTATTTAATTTTATTATTTTGTTTTATTGAATGTAAATAATTTAAAATCTTACTGTTAAAGCAAAAGCAATTTTGAATTTTGACAAATAAAATAAAAAATATAACTTATATAAATTTTTCTAACTGAAAATATAAGACAAATAATCGTATCAATCGTAGTCGTTTTTTTAAGACTTTAGCAGGTAAAATACAATTTAAGATAAAGCATATCCATCAATTTTAAGGAAAATTGTATGAATTTTGGCACGAAAGACTTTTGGTATACAATGGAGGTGTATTTTCAATTTTATGTTCCTATAACCAGATTCTGTACTATGAAGGGAATACATGTAGTTGGGAAAAAATTTCTAAGAGGTATGTTGTATTCAATTTGAAGGATCTTTTAGTTCAATATGTCAATTTCATTAGAGCGATGATAAGCTGAACATGAAGAAACTAAGATTTTAGACTAAGTGTAACATTAATAACATGTAACATTCTTAACTGTAAAAAATGATTTTTTAAATTATTTTTTTTTAGTATTTTTGCTGATTTTATAACAAATATTGTTTGAATTTCTATTAAAAACCAAAAAATTATTTTAATTCTAACGCAGAGAAAAAACATGGTTACAGCATTATCACTACAACAATCTTATGTTCTCATTGTTAATTTTATTGAATTTGAATAACTCTGTGTTCATGATAACAATGATTTTGATTCAATTTTGTTATTTAATGTTTACACTTAACAAGAAATTTAATATGATTGACTGCAAAAATGATTTGTTTTTAAACATTTTTACGAGAAACAAAATTTTCTTTTATGAAACATATTAATACTTGTACAACCATTAAATCTTTGCAGCCTTTTTCCTTGTTCTTAAACCATATTCTGTTTTTAAATCATATTAATATTATTATTCCTATAACAATAAAATGTTACAAATAAATATAATACTTATTCTTTTCACAAACTTAGTGGAAAACTTCAATACTTGTTTGTTTTTAAATATACGATTTTTTTTAATATTTGTTTTCTAACTTCAATGTAATTCTCATTTAGTTTATATATGAATAAATATAAATAGACAAGGTTTGGTTTCACAAGAATCTTGCATTTGAAATTATTATATATATATATATATAATATATATAAAATTTCTCAATAACAATAATTTTTACTAATATATGATAAGATGGAATAATAATATGACAAACTGAAATAATAATATGATATGATTGGATAACTATATGATAACATGAGGTAATATTATGATAAAATGGAAAATGTGGTATAATAGTATAATAAGATTAATCAATTATATGTAAAACTATAATCATTACATGAAAAAGCAAGCCATTAAATCGAATATAATATGACAAAGTGGAATCAGAATAATTATTACTTATAATCATTTCTATTTTTTGCTGTGATCATATGTTTCAATCATAATATGTTGCTCTTAGATTATGGTCACTACAACTATATTTTTGATTTAAAACAAAATTATTGATTTTTTAAAAGTTTTAAATATTTCGTTTAATAAATAGTACAATTATTTTAATAAAGAAAACAATTTCTTAAATATCAGAGTTTAAAAATTTTGTGATAGGTCCGATTTTATTTAAAGTAATTATTAAGTTTATGAATTTAATAATAGATTGTGAAATTTAATTTTTTCTGTCTATGCGTATATAGATTAAAATTAGGGTGAAAATATTTATTTTTGATTAAATTTTCCCTTATAAAATAAGAAATTTTCTTCGGACGTACTCCAATTCAAACTAAATAATTTTGTATACTTGCTTGTCTTTTATAAATTGTATTAATATTAAATGACATCATGTTCGCATTGAAACTACCCCATAACAGTACCTAAATATGGCAATTTATATTTTCTTTATATTTGCTACTTAAGTATATTTTTCTTTATAGATACTCTTAACAGTTTTTTATTGTTTCTTCAATTACTTCTATATTTTTTCTATATTTTTGTGCTAAGAAAAAAATAATATTTTCTTATGTTTCTTGTTTTGACATCAGTCATAATCATACACTTGATTACGATTTAAAATCCCTAACACATTGTTATAAACTTAAAATGCAGACAAATAGAATTTATATAAAAATTTTATTAATACCCTACACCACCTTAGGTGGGGAGCTTATAATGCGCTTGTGCTGATGTTTGCAACGCACGAAAATTTTGGTTCAAGACCTCCACTACATTAAGTATATCAATCGGTTAAGAAGCATTAGAAGAGTCCATTTAACGATGTCCGTCCGTCCCTGTAAACCTTGTAATCAAACAAAATACAAGTTGCAATTTTGAAGATAATATGATGAAATTTGGTACATGGAAGTATAAATATGCGAATAAATATATGTCTGAAACAACTTTGGAAGCATATTGTTTTCATAAATAATACTACCTATATTTACTTCCTTACAAGTTAAGGTATTTTTGCCATTCCTTAGTACATCTACAGAAGCACGTTTCTTTTAAGTAACGTTACTCTTTTATGTGATTATTATTTTTCTTTATAAATATTATGTCGTGTTAGCTAAGTCTGTCTATATAAAGTGATTTTATCATTTTAGATAAATCAATAGAAATTTAAAATTTAATTTTTGTTAAAATAAATTTTATTTTATAATAGAAGTTTTCTTCAGTACCATAAGAAATATAAACACAGAGAAAAAATATATTTGTAGTAACCATAATCTGAGAGCAACATATTATGATTGAAACATATGATCATGGTGAAAAATATAAATGATTATAAGTAATAATTATTATGATTCCATTTTTTTCATATTGTGTTCGATTTTATTGTTCGTTTTTCATCTTATGGTTCTGGTTTCAAATATAATCGAACAATCTTACTACATCATTATCCCATTCTATCAGCTAATTATTTAACATTATTATATTAGTATTCTATTTTATTATATTATTATACCACATTGTTATATTATGATTCCATTTTATAATATTTTTATGCCAATCTTCATATTATTATTTCATTTTATCATATTATTATCCCATGTTATCATATAGTTATACAGTCTTAATATATTATTATTTAATTTTGTCATATTATTCCACCTTATCATATATCAAAATAAAACATATTAATAAAAATTTATTATTTTTATAAACTTGTTATCGAAAATAATAAAGATAAATGCTCATTAGTAAAAAAAATATGTTCATATTATTTGTTCATTAGTTATATTCATTTGTCTATTTATATTTATTCATATATAAACTAAATGAGAATTACAATAAACAAACATTAAAAACAAAATATATTTAAAAACGAATAAGTATTGAATTTATCCACTAAATTTGTGAAAAGGATAATTAATATATTTATTTTAAATATTTTATTGTCATGGAAATAATAATATTAATATGGTTTGAAAACAGAATGTGGATTACGGTTTATAGTAAAAATATTTAAAAACATATTAAAATATATTAAATTTTTTATTGAGTGTAAACATTAATGACAAAATTTAAACACAAACATTGTTATCGTGAACACAGATTTATTAAAATTCAAGAAAATTAATAATGGGAATAAAATATTATTGTAGTGATAATACTGCAAACACGTGTTTCTCTGTGTGTGGTTATCAATAACAAAATAATTTATTTATAATAATTTTTATTATTGCAAAATAAAGGTTTATTAAAAAAAAGGTTAATATAAAATTATATTTTTACTTCTGCACTTTTGTACGAGGTGCTCACTCGTACTCCAAACTTACAATACTCAATTTATAATTTAGAACTGAAGGCATGGATTCACAAGCGTTGACAGACTTAAGTCTGTTGTACAATTTATTTTTCATTAGTTATTATATAGAAAAATAGTGTTCCGCCAAGGCACTGTTATGAGGAAAAGTAAAAATTTTAATTAGGATGTAAATATTCATCAAATCTATTTTTGGATATTCCCAATCCGGTCCAAAAACATTCAACATTTGATGTTTTAAACACTTGTTCTTAAACGTTATCATTAGCTTAAGTTTTTAAAAGTTTTAGTTCATTTAAAAATTGAAACAATCTCAAAATAATTAATTTCTTCTTTGGAAATATAAAAAAAAAGTGGGTTGAGATATTTGAGATAACTTAGTTTCTCGTCATTTAGCGCGGAATCTTAAAAAGTCGCCATTTAGTTCTAATTTAAAAAAGGAGCCAAAAAGGTGGCCAACTGTTTGAGAAAGGGCAATTGGCGACTAAAGTCGGCAGACGGTAACGCAGGTGATAACCTCTTTTGGTTTAAGTGTATTCAAAATTATCCCCCCTTCGATCTTGTATAATTTAATAAAGATATCTTATCCCATTGAAAATACAAAAATTTGTTATTCCATAGGATTTCAACTTGTTTGTCTTCCAAACTTCTCTTAATGGGCTATGTTTTTCAAGCTTCATTCAAAAATGTCCTTGCCTTTGTAGGAAAACTCAACGACAAGTTAAGTGTTTCTTATAACTTGAATAGTAGTATAGATAAGCTTTATTTTATGTTTTCACTACAATTTCAAAAACTTTATCTACTTAGATATTCTTCATATAATATTGTTTGTAATAACAAACAAAAATAATTTCCGTAAAGTTTTCTTGTATTTAGATATGAAAGACTTTCTTTTTGTGGAAAACTTTATGTAGCTGAAGCCAACAGCAATGATGATAAGTAACTGAGTTGATACTGTTGCAACATGTTGTGGTTAAAAATATTTTATTCCCAATATTTTAGTATACAAAATATGCAAATTACACTCTGCAACAAAATGAAATAATATGGGCCGTAGATTTTCCTGCGGACATAACAACTTTTAAAAATTTTGAAACTTCCCACGAAAATTTATTTCATAGGCGAAAAGAAAGAATAAAATCAGAATGGATTGAAATATAGTTTCAATCCATTATTGATCTTAACAAATTGTAAGGAGCTTAATTTTTGGAAAATTATCATAAACAAATAAAATTATTTGAATTGCAAATTATTGAAAGAACTGACAAATTTTGAATCGAGGTTCATAATAATAAAAACTAATGTAATTTTAATTTTAGAGCCTTTTTTTGTGCTTTTTCACAAAACATGTCTTGATTGTACCACAAAACCGTTGTGTTTTTAATTTGGCCCTTTTTAGCACTTTTTTAAAAAATGTCTGAGTGTTTGTATTCCCAACAGTTGGTATCACTGATTTGAGGTATTATAGAGACCACCAGAGCGCGCTAAAATAGTCATATATTTATAAAAACTGCTTTTGGAGAGAAATGGTTTGATAAGGCACAGTGGTTTAAATAATTCTGTAACTTGTTAAAGATACCTGAATATTATTTGACATGGCCAGAGCTGAGGTATTTTTGAGTTGATTTGGATGAGCACAGTCCCCTAGCGGTCCAAAGGGGTTTTGGCTAGACCACAAAAGTTGCCCGCCGATTTCATTCAAACTTTGCATACATCATATTCTTAGTCTAATTAAGATATATTTTAAGTTTAAAGAAAATGGAGCTACAGATTCTTGAGATCATAGGTGGTAAGTTTACTTGCCATTGGGCAGAAAAGTATAGCGTTTTTGGAATAATGCGAAAAGTAGGATCAAACTGAAAAGCGATATTTTCGTAATAAATATTTATTAAAAATAAAATGTTTTGTTTAGAAAACTTTGAAATTAAAAATATTTAGGTGAATTTGTTAAACTTTTATACATTTTTCCTCCTTTAACTATTCATCGTCTTAATTTTCTAGAAACTGATGTAATATAGATTTTTATTAATTTTGATTCATGAACCAGTAATGATATGAGGGCGGATTAATAAGTCCGTGACTTTTCGAACTTCCCTCGTAGTTATATGAAATGCAACACTATTCCCATCAAGTACCACCTGTTAATATACTACTGTCAAATTTTAAGCAAGTGTCGTCATTTACTTTGCGTAAAAAATAGGATTTTTCGAGGTCCTTGAAATAGGCATTTGTTTGGTCAATAATTTCATCGTTAAGATTAACCAACACCATATTTTTTGAATCTACTTTTCGTTACGCCTATTATACTGTGCTATTGTACCAGGAACATTTACGTTTATAGTGATTTTCGCTTTGCAATTTTAACTTTTGTCATTTAAATTGGTAAAGTGATTTATAAGAACGCTAAAAATTGCATTATCTCTCGATTTTATATCAAATACAAGTACAAGTTTTTTCCTTGTGGATTTTTAAATTTTAAGTGAACGATTTCAATCCATATTATTATTATTATTTATTAATCATAAATATGATCAACATCTGAAATTTTTTGCACTGTCAAACGTTCCACATGATGCAAGGAAAATTCCAATATTGAGAACTTGAGGACGATGCAACAGGGATAATTTCTCCATATTAATTTTTGAAAACAGTAATTGCTATTCAATTCTTAAATTCTTTATTGATAACATTTATTCAATCTCGAATAATTATTTCTGATATTGACTGAAATGTAATAGCGATTAACCGTTGATAAATGTGATGAGAAAAGCAACATAAAACCAAATATGCTCTAAAATTCAAATCTCATTAATCTTCTATAGATTAAAATGAAATTTGCTGCTTTACAAGAAAAATAAAGTAGGGAAAAATCAATCACAGTAAGTCAGATGTAAAGCCTCTTAATAATATTTACCAAATTATGTTTCTGCCCAATTTTTTTTTTTTAGAGTTATCTGACAGAAGGATCTGATGACATTTTCTTTTGTGGGCTTATCTAATTAACAACGATGGCAAAGCAAGGCTTTATTAAAACTTCAACAATTGTATGTGGGTGGTTTCTTTGCTTTTGCTATTATTATTAATATATTGTAGGAAGCTTCAACCGATTTTTCTCCATCCAAATTACAGGTACCTGCAGAATCCAACTTTGCCATAATTATATATGACAAAAAACCTTGACCCTCTTTTGGGAAACCTTGCCCTAATGTATAACCCTTAACTGGTGGACTCAGAATCTCCTTAACTGGTCAAAATGTTCTCTTGGAGTAATATTTTGAAGCTCTAAATTTTAAATACATACTTATAAGCGTATTTGTACAAAATTCTGCACAAATAAAACACTTTTAATCTTAAAACATTATATATAAAAAAAATTGTATGTGCCTACGTAATTGTAGCCTGCGTAATTGTAGCTTTTATATAGGGTCTTCTCCCGAAAATCAGTTAAAAGTAGTTAAATCCCACATAAATGTTAGTACACACAGAAAAAAAATATAGAAAATATAGTTGCAGTGACCATAATCCAAGAGCAACATATTATGATTGGAACATATGATCACATCGAAAAATAAAAATGATTATAAGTAATAATTATTATGATTCCCATTTGTCATATTGTATCCGATTTTATGGTTTGTTTTTTTATGTTATGATTATAGTTTTACATATAATTGAACAATCTTATTATACCTAATTGTCATATTATTATTCCATTTTATCATATTACTACCTCATGTTATCATATAGTTATCAAATCGTATCATATAATTATTTTCTTATATTGTTATTCCATCTTATCACATATTATAATAAAACGTATTAATAAAAAATTATTATTTTTATACATTTTTTATTGATAGCATTGAAAGTAGGTTTGTGAAAAGGATAAGTATTATATTTATTTGTAACATTTTATTGTTGTAAGAACAATAATATTAATATGGTTTAAAAACAGAATATGGTTTAAGAACAAGGAAAAAGACTGCAAATATATAAAGGTTTACAAGTAATGATATGTTTCATATTAACAAAATTTTGTTTCTGGTAAAAATATTTAAAAACATATAATTTTTGCAGTCAATCATATTAAAATTCTTATTTAGTGTAAACATTAAATGACAAAATAGAATCAAAATCATTGTTATCATGAACACAGAGTTATTAAAATTCAATGAAATTAACAATGAGAACATAATATTGTTGTAGTAGTCATGTTGTAACCGGGTTTTTCTCTGTGTGTATATAAATAAAATTTGGTTCAAATAAGTTTAGCCATAACACCCATATAATGCTTTCTCTCAGTATGTATTACTTTAAAGCTCATACACAATGGCGTAGAATATCATATATTTTTTTTTTATTAGTAATTTATTTTCAATTAAAAGTATTTAGGTTATTTTTTACATCGTTGGAACTTTCTCACAAAAATCTCCTAATCCTTTTAGTTAAATATTAGAAAATCTTTATATTTTTTATTGATTTAAATTGTTTTCTTCATTGTTTAGTTTTTAAAAGTATGATGAATTTTTATAGTTAATAAAAATAAAATTTTTATTTAACAAAAAAAAAAAAAAAAAAAAATAACCAAAATAGAAAAAAAGTCGTTATCTTCATATTTGAAAATAAAATAACCAATTTTGGTTATAAATAACCAAAACGACAACACTGGATAAGATGGAATAATATGATAAAACATGATGACAATGTAGTAAGATTGTGTAATAATATGAAAAACTCGAACCATAACATGAAAAATTTAACCATTAAATCGGACACAATATAATTGAATGGAATCATAACAATTATTATTTATAATCATATCTATTTTTACCCATGACCATGTGTTACAATCATAATATGTTGCTTTTAGATTATGGTAATTACAACTATATTTTTTCTGTGTTTAGAAAAAAATCTGTGATCATCAAAAATATATATTTTTATTAAGTAAAAAACTTAAATTTTAGTTCATAAGGAATCTATATTCATAAGGAAAAATCACTTATATTTCTCAATAAAAATTGATTTTTTAAAATGAAAACTAAATTAAGGATAAAAACTTGCGCTCACTTATATTTTTTAGCAACAACCGATTTTTTGGATGAAAAACTAAGATGACATAAGTGCATTCAAAATCAAAACTCGAGTGGTCCAATAGAATGAAATGTACCACATATGTTAATTTAACCTAATTTTCAACAATGTTTAGAACGCAAGAGGATGGTTACTCAAAAAACGTAAATGTACTTTGTTGTTGTTTTGTACACATAAACGTCATTGATGTTAATTACATATATTTAAAGTAAATCTCTTGTGGGTAAAAATCGCTAGATTTATAGGTTTTGTTTTAGCGATTTGGGTAAAAAAGAATT
Organism: Protocalliphora azurea; assembly: GCA_932274085.1. NCBI lineage: Eukaryota > Metazoa > Arthropoda > Insecta > Diptera > Calliphoridae > Protocalliphora > Protocalliphora azurea. The sequence continues at coordinate 37,220,305 of OW026521.1, forward strand.
GTTCTTTTATAACAAAAGCTTTTAATTTTGAATTATCAACTCTACGCTTTATTTAAATCATTTTAACAATCTAACTAATAATAAACTTTTTATAGTGATTTTTTACTAAGATTTAGTGAACTGAAATAAAAAGCTGTCAACATTGTTCTTACAGCTGTCACTTAAAAACGCAGAGCGATCAAATTTAATTTGCCTACTGCACTACATTTACGTTTGTGAGTACCCATACATACATGCGAGTAACACACATACGTGTCAACTGATTCGCTACATTTACGGTAGTGTAATGGAGCCTTAAGCGCTTAGGGAAATATTTCAAGGTTGAGGGTGCCTTATCTAATATGTGAACATTATCGTTAAGAAAAATATGGATAAATATTACATACAACGTACATATCGTTACCTAGAATACAAAAAGCCGTAGCCACACTTTTTAATTTTTTGCAGCAAGAGTAAAAATATTACATGACAATTTTTATTTCTTTTTTTTCTTTAAAATGAAGCAATTAATTAAAATTGTTTAACCGTTCACTTGAGGCAAAAATACATAAAGCATAAAATACTCTTCAAATCAAATTATTGACTTTTGACTTTTGTAAATATTGTCAAAATATTTTATTCTGGTCAAAATTTGCAAAAATCCTAAGTAATACTTTTTAAGACAATGCCAAGAATGAACAGTGCTTTTTAAAACCATTTATCTAATTGAGAAGTACAAAAAATACTTTCACAAAAAAATACATACATTCATACATACATACATATATACATACATACATACATACATACATGCATACATACATACATACATACATATATACATACATACATATATACATATCACCATATGTAAAATTAATAAGTTTTAAAAACGGAGAAAACTATAATAAATTACAAAGTAAATGAAATATACATACTTTTTTTTCAATCTGCCAATAAAGACAACCCGAAAATATTAAAATTCATTTGATATTTATACCCCAGTAAAATTTTTTATAATTAATTATACTTTTAATAAACACTAAATAGCCTAAAACTTTTTAATTTTATTTTTCAATCATTATAAATATCTTTACCGTTTAAAATATTTTCTCATTTGTTAAAAAAATATATATATAAGATTTTTCTTTTCAAATATAAATATCCATCATCATGAAAAAAAAAACAAATATATTTTAAAATATGGAAAAATTTTTAAATGATTGTTTTTATACCAAAAGTGGTTGAAAAATTAAAATGAAAAATGAACAAACTTTAATATATACATAACCAGTAAAAACTTTGCTTACCTGGTAAGCTGGCAGGTATTTTTTATTTATTTTTAGACTCTAAGGATACTCAAAAATATGTAACTAAACGAAAAAACAAAACAAAGAAACAAAATATCTGTCAGTTAGATTAATCATTCGTTTCTAATGACTGCCGCCTTATTCAATACACCAACTCGCACTTCATTTTCTAAGTAACAAAAACTTATTTAGTATAAAATATTTTTATAAACATTTTGTTAAAAAAATAACAGCATCAGAATGGGGTTGAACCAATAACTTTCTGGTTATTAATCTAATGCTAAATAAACTAAATATTTGCCATTACCGAGTACCAGAAAGTTTTTGCTCTTCAGTGGGGTAGTAAAAATACCTGCATTATAAATATATATTTGATTTTAATTTTAAAATATTATATATTAAATTAAAAAATATTTTGGGAGCATATTTACCAACAAAAAGTTTTCTCCAAGCCGAAAACTACAACTACACTTCGATCACCAGCAAACAATGTTTGGCAATCATGTAATGTTACTCTAATTGTAATTTAAAAAAGTTTTACATTATATTTTTCTTTTTAGTGAACAAACATTAAGCTTTCAAAAAAGTGAAGATATTCAATAAAATTACCAAGATAAAATTGCTAAAGTCTATGAATGAAAATAAAATTAAAGTACAAACTTTTTCACCATGTGTTCACTTTTATAATCTCCAAAGGATAAAGAGGAAAATATGCTAAATTTATATAAATATTTATTCTACATAATAGTAGTTTTTAAATAAAAAGCCTTCAATGTCCTTATCAAAATGAAACTTTATTCTTTTACAAGTATTTTTCATAACTGTACTTAAGTAATATTTAGATTATTTTTTTTTTGCAGACGAAAATACAAAAAAAAAAAAAAAAAAAAAATGTGAATATTTCTTTCAATAAAGAAAATCATTAAGAAAGATCCAAAGAAATTTAATGAAGTTGCACAACATTTCTGTTTTATGTATGTATAATAAGAAGGATAACATATTACAAATAAATACCTAAGAAAACTTGGTGCACGTTAAATTTTTATTTAAAAGAATATTAAAATTTTTATAAATAATTTATTAAAATTTTTATACAAGGACAATTTTTTTTTAACGATGCAATATCTAACTATAGACATCTAGTCTAGACTACACTATAGGCTAGTTATAAGCTGGACTATAGGCTAGACTAGGTTATTTTGTTTAGAATAAAATGAGATATCCCATAAATGATTAAAACTCAAAAAAAGTTTTTTTTCTAAACTATATATATAAATAAATAAATAAATATATATATATATATATATATATATATATATATAATATATATCACGGTTATCCCAGCTCGACATTTTAATACTTGACTCCACTTTATATTTCATGGTTAAGTACATACAACTTTAAAATTACTGAAAAAAAACTCTTTAAATACACGCAGAGAAAAAACACTTCTGAAAACAAAAATTTCATTAGTCCATTTTTCATCAACGATAATTTAGACCAGAAAGAGTAAATTTTTGAGCCTTTGTTCCTCCACACCGTCTAGTGCTCTATAATAAATATTTATTAACTCAAAATTTGTTCTTTATTTGCGAAAATATTTTACAAAGGAGGAATATTGTTTTTTAAATTATATTTTCCAGAAATATTTTGTATCCAAAGACACCTATCATTTTAAAATATTGCGAAATTGTTTGTAATTTTTCTTTAGAATTTTTTTTTAATTCATTCATTCAATTCAACAAGAAATTTAATATGATTGTCTGCAAAATTATTTGTTTTTAAATATTTTTACCGGAAATAAAATTTTGTTAATATGAAACATATCATTACTTCTACAACCATTAAATATATGCAGCCTTTTTCGTTGTTCTTAAATCATATTCTGTATTTAAATCATTTCAATATTATTATTCCTATAACAATAAAATGTTACAAATATCCTTTTCCTTTATCCTTTTCACAAACTTAGTAGAAAACTTTAATACTTGTTAGTTTTTAAATGTATAATTTTTTTAATATTTGTTTTCTATCTTCAATGTAATTCTCATTTAGTTTATATATGAATAAATATAAAGTTTTGGTTACGCTATTTAAGAATCATGCATTTCAACCACATATGGTGGTACAAAAGAATATGAAATTATAATATAATAGGATTGGATAATTATATGATAACATGAGGTATTAATATGATAAAATTGAATCATCATGTGGTATAATAGTATAATAAGATTGTTCAACTATATGTAAAACTATAATCAAAATATGGAAAAACAAACCATAAAATCGGATATAATATGAAAAAGTGGAATCATAATAATTATTACTTATAATCATTTCTATTTTTTGCTGTGATCATATGTTTCAATTATAATATGTTGCTCTTAGATTGTGTGAATTATGGTACAACTATATTTTTTCTCTGCGTGTACCATTATCGAAATTCCTTTAAATATCGATAAACCTCAAATATCGCTACTGAAATAGTTCTTGTTGAGGACCGCAAGAACTACTAAGCTCATATTCCTATGAAATTTTTTCACAAAAAGAGTAATATTTTCATACTCAAAGACCGTCATCTGCATTGTTTTTATATGCAAATTTCCTCCTTCGCATTTAAGAGAATTTCGTTAAAAGTATTTCTGCAAAATGCTTTAAATGCATTAACTGATGTACGACCATAAAGAAATAAATAGTTCATACCTTTTTTAAATCTTTACACTATCAAAAAAGATGGGGAATATATTTAGGTTATAATTCCGGTTATTACATATACAAATATTCATCTATAAAATGTTCATGATGAAATTCTTTTTCCTAATAATTTTTATAGAAAAAAACCAACACTTATTTCCACAAATAATTTACTTTTTTAAATATTTAAGTGTTGAACGTAAAGACTGTACAACTTAAAATATATGTATACAACTACATACGTAAACAAGTTAGAAAGGTTTAGTCGGTCAAGTCCTACCCTATACCATTGTATATGTTCAGAAAAATTCGTGGAGGAGTCTTATATTAGACATGTGGACAATTGTGGAACGATACTTTTACTAAGTGTAAAATAAAATATACGAATATAGAATGCTACATTAATACTAACATTTATATGAATTTATGCACTTTAGAGTGATTTCCGAAAGTGAGCTTATATGCGAGCTATGGTAAGTTATGGACCGATCTTCTTGAAATTTGTCACTGTGATTTCTACTTATATATAAAACTTCTTCGTGTCGAATATAAACCATATACTAACATGTGTATATGATTTATGCACATTAAAGTGTTTTTCGGAAGAGTATTTTATATGGGAGCTATGGTCAATTATAAACGGATCTTCATGAAATTTGTCACGAAGATTGATACTTATACGAAATTTCCTTGCACCGAATTTCTTTAAAATATTGATATATTTAAGCAAATATGAACGTATTCCGGTAGGACATTAGTATGGGGGCTAGGTGAAAAAATGGAACGATCACAACAAATTTCAATAGGACTCGTCCTTGTGCCATGATAGTCCTAATGTGCCAAATTTAATTGAATTATCTTTAAAATTGCGTTCTGTACTTTGTGCAAAAGGTTTACATGAAAAGCTAGGCAGCCAGACTGACGGACGGACATCGTTAGATCTAAGATTTAATCAAAAAGTGACTCTGCATCGACATTGCTATGCGCTACAAATATCAGCACAAACGCATAATATCCCAACCACTCATGATGGTTTGATTATAATGACAAATTTAATTAATTAAAAAAATACTTTAACGACACTTATATTTTCTTTAAGTTAAATAATTCAAAAATAACAATTTAGTTATAAATTGTATTAGATGCATAAATACCCAGCAAAAACTTTGCTTTCCTGGTAAGCTAGCAGGTAAAATTGGAAACAAAAATAAACTACTTATTTTTTGCCTGAATAACTAGTTGTTTTTGTTCGACTTGTCCACAAATTCATGTAGTTATTTTTTGACTCTAGGGGTACTCAAAAATATGTACCTAAACGAAAACAAAAATAAAAAAAAAAAACAAAAAAATTTTGCCGCCAGTGAGTCTCGAACTTGAACACAAACTAACCATTTGTCTTAAATGACTAACATCTTACACCATCTCGCACATAGCCTCCTAAGCGACAAAAACTCTTTTTAGTTTAAAATATCTTTTTAGACATTTTGTTATAAAAAACTAACAGTTTCAGAATGGGGTTGAACCTATAACCTTCTGGTTGTTAATCAAGCGCTCTAGCCAACTCATCCACGTGATTGCAGTATTACTGTGCTATTATACTATTGAGTACTTATTAATGTAGGCAAATAATAATGACGCCTCATTATCAAGAAACTACTTTAATAAGTAGTTGTCATTACCGAAAACCAAAAAGTTTTTGCTGGGTACTTTTGTAATTTTTTATTTTCTCAATATTTTAAAAATAAACCAAAAAAATTGGTTTTTAGTCCAAAACACAAAGATATTTGAATAAATGGATTTTTGCACTGGAAAATTTGTTGATTTTTTAGAATATATATATATATATACAAATTTTATGTTAATATATCAAGTTTTAAGTTTATTTAAGAAAATTAAAAATCAAAAATGCATTTTTAGAGAATTGCATTTCTAATGAGTTTTAAATTTATGAAAATTTGTAGGAAGAAATTTGTAGAAAGCATTTTCTCGACAATTTACATAACAAAAAATTAGTTCATATCTTTGACTAATGGATGATATATTATCTTTATAATTGTCCTTACTATATCGTCCTGAAATATAGCGGATATTAAAAAAAAAACATTAAATTGAACATAAAAAAGTAATGGTGGTCCATAAAAGTGTACATAAATAAATTTGGCATAAATTTGGTAAGTTTTTTAATACGTCGTATATCATAAATTCCATGAGATATTACATATGAAAAATACCATAGGTCCACAGATTTTTCATATTTGGTACTTGCATGCTTCGTAACACTACATTGATGTATCTAGTTCAATTTTTTGAAATTTGAAAAATTTCACGTTTTCATTTCGTAAAAAAATTAAAATATTTCACATTGTATGTAATTTTAAACACACATATTTTTTGAAGTATGGGTCCGGTCTCATTATAAAGGCAGTTAGTACCAAAATTAGAAAAAGAAATCAATTTTTTTAAAATGCATTTATAATGCAAATGCATTTTTGAAAACTTTCTCCGCCTTTGATTTTTTTAAATAAGCATAAAATTTGATATATTAACTTAATAATTTATTTTAAGTTTTCTTGTGACGATGAGCTATAGAATTTTTAATATTTTTTTTTTATAAAAAACATCAACAAACTTTCCTATACAAAAACTCTATTCTTTTGGTTTAGTTTTAAAAAAGTGGAAAATTAAAAAAAAATGTTTTTATGCATCTAATGCAATTTATAACTAAAATGTTATTTGTGAATTATTTAACCTAAAGCAAATATAAGGGTCGTTAAAATATTTTTTAAATCAATTAAATGTATCATTTACATATGTAGTTTTATACATATATTTTAAGTTGTACAGTCCTTGCGTAAAACGTACAAAACACTAAAATATGTAAAAAAGTAATTTGTTGTATGAAAAAAGTGTTATTAGTATTTTTTCTAAAAATTATTAAAAAATAATTTCACTATGAATATTTTATAGATGAGTATTTGTATACATATATTAGAAACGGAATAACAAACTAAATATATTTCCCATCTATACTATGAACTATTTATTTATTCACTTTTTATTAGTCTGTGGTCGTACATCAGTTAATCCATTGAAAGCATTTTACAGATATGCTTTTAACGAAATTCTTTTAAATGCGCAGGAGGAAATTTGCATATAAAAACAATTCAGATGACGCTCTTTGAATATAAATTTTAAAAAATATTTCCCTTTTAGTGAAAAAATTTCGTAGGAATATGAGCTTAATATATCTTGTTGTTCTCAAGGCTGCCAGATTTCAGAATTTAACCCCAAATTTGGGAAATTTTTGTTCTGTTGGGGATTGAGGAATTTGTTGGGGATATTCAAATGTTTTGGGGAAATTATGTAATAATTTCCTCAAAATATTAATATTTATTTAATATAATTGGAATTTTGCAAAAAAAAAAAAATATTTTAATGATGCTGCAGATACATGTCATTATAAAGAACTTTTTGATGTGCTACAAGCAACGCATGTGTTGTAATGGTATTTTGGATTATATTGAATTATTTCAGGGTATTTAAGCGGTAACGATATTTTAAGTTATTTCGGTAACGGTATTTCTAACTATTTCGGTAAAGGTATTTTAGCGTTATCGTTATTGCGACATATTTCGGTTATGGTATTTAACAGGTAATGGTTTTTTCAGAAATTTCGAAGTTAACGTTTCACAACCGTCAAATATGCAAAATGCTGCGATAACCGTGATATTCTTATAAGTTTTACATTAATTTTATTAAAATTAATTATTTTCTTCAATCTATGTAATAACGGTAATGTTATTTTAGCGGTAACTATAGTTTGAGCTATTTCGGTAAAGGTATTTTAGCAGTAACGGCATTTTCAATTATTTTGGGAATGGTATAGTAAAGTTAAATAGTTATTTTTAGTGGTTAGGCTATTTTAACGGTAACGGTAGTCAACCTTGAAATTTTCACTCTTTCAGAAAAAGAACACAACATGTATATCATATGGCAATTTCTTAAGGTTTAGTTTTCCTATGTTCGTTTCTAAATTGCCTTTTTTGGTAATATGATGATTTATTCCTAACGGTATTTTAGCGGTTATGGTTAGCGTTACCGTTGAGTACTTTTAAAAAGTATCCAAAAAAGGGATTTCAAAAGAAAGTATCAAAAAACTAGAATTTTTTAAGGGCCAACTGCTTCAATACCTAAAAAGCTATTTAAATTTTTTGTATTTGATAAAAACAAAAACCAAAAATGTTGTATTTCACGAAAAACTTGTTTATTTTTTTTCCTAGTTTGGTTATTTTTTTTTCAAAACTTTGAATAAAAAAAAAAGAAAAAAAATAGCGTGGCAACACTGCAATATTCTAAATAAAAATGATATTTGAATGTAAACAAATATTTTTAAACTTAAAAGACACAATGAATAAATAAATTTTGTGATAAAATTTAAAACAAATGAATTTAATAAAATAAAATTTAAAACAAATGAATTTAAATAAATAAAATAAAAAGTATTGGAATTAATAGAACGTTGTTAAGTGATTGTGTTAATTGATTTAAAAAACTATTGTCAAAAAAAAATCTACCAACCATAGAATACAGCTAGAAGTTTATGTGAAGCTTAAGTGAAGTTTTTCTGGTCATAGTCTGTAGAAATTTTACCGCATTTAATTTATTACTGTTAGTTATAGTTCTCCACAATCTTACTTGAACGAAATAACTTAAACATACAAATTATATTAGTATGCTTTATTTAAAATTATATACAATACTATAGTGGTTATGGTACACATAGAAGAAAGATTTGTTGAAAAATGGTTACTACAATATAAATTTTATGAATATAGCTAATATTTTATTAAAGTTCTTAAAAATATATAAATCCTATAAATTTTTAATATTTTAATATCTTTAATATAAATCTTTTACTTTATTACAATGAAATTACGATGGATTACTGCAAAAATAAACTTGATCAGTTAAATCAACATGTTTTTATATAATTAAATTAACAAGTATAATTAAAACAACCAAATTTTAGTACTGCAAATTGGTTGTTCTAATCATTTAATTTATAAGAAGGAATAAAATAACGGTTACTAATGAAACACTTAAATTCGACGTTCTCAGTCGATATTTCTGCTTACTTTAATGACATTTTAAAATATATTTTCATAAAATATTTAAAGAAATCATCAAAACAAAATTAAAAATTAATAAATATGAAGAACAGTACGAAGAATTTCAGCGGCGTCTGCTAAGAATAATGGCGGTCACCACATTAAATTCTATGTAAGTTTTGTAGGTAATTACACGCAGAGAAAAAAAACCATATTTTGATTGCAACATATGATCACAGCGAAAAATAGAAATGATTATAAGTAATAATTATTATGATTCCACTTTGTATACGATTCTATGGTTTGTTTTTACATGTTATGATTATAGTTTTACATATAATTGAACAATCTTATTATATTATTATGCCACATTATCATATTTTGATTCAATTTTATCATATTATTACCTCATGTTATCATATAGTTCCAATTTTATCATATTATTATTTCATTTTCTCATATTATTATATTATTTTACGATTTGTTTCTTAATGATGTGATTCTAGTTTTACATACAATTGAACAATCTTAATACATCATTATCTCATTCAATCAGATTATGATTTAATGTTATTATATTATTCTATTTTATTATATTATTATAGCACATTGTCATATTATGATTCCATTTTATACATTATTATTTTATACATTAATATTATTACTTCATTTTATCTTATTATTCAATATTATCATGTAGTTTATCATATTAGTATTTCATTTTGTCATATTATTCCATCTTATTATATATTAAAATAAAACATATTAATAAACAATTATTATTTTTCTACATTTTTATTGAAAATAATAGCAAAAAAAAAAAAAAATAAATAAATAAATAAATAAAAATAACAACAAAATGACTACAACGACTTATAAAAACATTCTGGAGGAAGCATTTCCAAAATTTAGTGATTTCTTTGAACCCATACCTTTGACATACCAACACGACAACGCTCCGATTCATACCGCCAGAGCAGTAAAACAATGGATTAAACAACAAAGTGTTCAACTTTTTTATTGGCCCCCATATTCACCAGACCTGAATCCAATGGAAAATGTCCGGGGTTGGCTTGCAAGAAAATTTTATGAAGGAGGAAAACAATTTGAGACGATAGAATCCTTAAAGGATGCAATAACGGAAGCATGGAGTTCAATTTCGCTAAATTACTTAGAGTCATTATACAAGTCGATGCCAAATCGCATTTTTGAGGTTATTTCTAAAAACGGTGGAAGTAATCATTACTAATTGAATGCTAGAAGATAATAACTTTCATTTTTATAAACTATAATTTAAAAATAAATTACAGTTTGCTTAGTTTTAAAATATTTCTTATTCAAGTGACACACGAAAAAGTACCACAGAAAAACATGTCCTTAAATAAATGCATAATTTTAGTATGACGAAATATGTATATTTTTTTATTTCTTCAGGAAACTGAAGCCAACACTTTGAAATTTGGTTGCGCAAAAAATTATTTTTTTTCTGAACTATAGTTTAGGAGATATACTTAATTAAAATTAAAAAAATGTGATTCCTTATTCAAGTGGCAGGCAGTGTATAGATTGAATAGCTGCATACTTATTTTAGTACTTAATGCACTTAGATTGCAGTATCTTAAAAGATATTTCATATTTTTATAAAATTTTTAGGTAGCAAAATATGTAAACTTTTACACTGTATGCTTAGGTTTTTCCGAGCACAGTATATTGAATACAATGACAAAACCTAGTGATGAAAATCTAAGATAGAGGACTTTGAATATATGCTAGTCCTCGATATTTTTTTAATGAAGAAAAATATAGTAACACAAATTTCATTTATAGAAAATTTAATATAGAAATAAGACGAACGATTGGAGAATAAATAGAAAATTTTTAAATAATTAAAATTATGTGAATTTTGTAATTCTATTAAAGGGTCAGAGCAACATCTAACATAAAAGTGGCGAAAATTTCTTGGCAAATTTAATTAAAGATATTCTTATCTTTTTTTAAATTTTAATAAAAGTTCTGCAAAATCTTTTGTACTTACATTAATCCTTTTGAGAAATTTAAAATACTTGAAAGAATTTAAACTTACAATTCTTTAAGTTAGTTAAATTTTTTTTTTTTAATTCTTTAGGGTATTTGTTTGACATTCTGTAATAAACTTATTTTCTGTTCGTTACAATTATATACTCAGACCAGGGATAGAAAAGTTAATACGATAGTACATTTTTGATATATTCAAAAATAATGACGTCATTTGGTGGCTATTTTACAATTGAATTGAAAAATAAACTTTTTTAAACAAATAGACACTTATACAAGTATTTAATGTTTTTTTTTTTTTTTTAAACTGATTCTGAATTACACTTCGTGTTTAGAAGAAATATATATATATATAAAAAAAACTTGATATTTTATTCTTTTTTAAAATACAAAAAAAAAAAAAAAAAAAAAAAAAAAAAATATGAGTCTATGGTTCATAAATTTCAGGGAATATTGAATATATGTGTTTTTATTTAATTCTTATCCGCTAAAGTATTTTAAACAAATAAATTTATTTCAATGAAATTAATTAAAATGCATGACAGAAAAACACAAAAAGTTGAGCTGTGTAGATTTTGATACTTAGAATACTTGAATAGATCTAATTATGTTCTTTAATATCAAAATGTTACTGATGCAAAAATTTGGAACTAATTTAATAAAGGGAACCGTACCGAAAATCTATATTTTTTTACAAAAATAAAATAAGTTATTTATTTTGATTTGATTTCAGTTAACAAAAGCTTGACTCTATTACTTTTCATTACTTGTGAAATTGTCAAATCTTTTATATTTTTTGAAAATAAGAAATAATTTATTAATTTTTTTTAAATTAAATTTGCTTTCAAATTTGCTATTTCAAAATAACACTAAAGATATTGTTACGTTTTTACCTTTTAAAATCGGTGGTTTATTTCTTTTTAAATAAACCGGTACTTTGATTGCAAATAACAGCAGTTTAGTAGTTTAAAAATTGTAACGACTCTTTATTTTATTTAAAACTAGCTGACCCGAGCCGCGTTGCTGGCCCTAAGCAAACAGTAGTGTTGTATTACTGAACGATTTAAATTGATATTTTAACGAAATTTACGACCTTTAAATAAAAATCTAAGGAATACCTATTATAAAGTGTTTTTTACAGAAGAATTTAAATATGATGTAGAAGCTGACCCGAGCCGCGTTGCTGGCCCTAAGCAAACATTAGTGTTGTATTACTGAACGATGACCCGAGCCGCGTTGCTGGCCCTAAGCAAACATTAGTGTTGTATTACTGAACGATTTAAATTGATATTTTAACGAAATTTACGACCTTTAAATAAAAATCTAAGGAATACCTATTATAAAGTGTTTTTTACAGAAGAATTTAAATATGATGTAGAAGCTGACCCGAGCCGCGTTGCTGGCCCTAAGCAAACATTAGTGTTGTATTACTGAACGATTTAAATTGATATTTTAACGAAATTTACGACCTTTAAATAAAAATCTAAGGAATACCTATTATAAAGTGTTTTTTACAGAAGAATTTAAATATGATGTAGATGTGGGCTCAATCAAAAAATATACGCATGTATTTAAGGCAAATTTGAATTTATATTTATTTATTACTTCATCTTAAGGTTAGCGGATAGACAATGTCTTTTTTTTTGAACGGAATGATGAGAGCTGTAGTCGAAATTGCAGTTGTAATGTAACGCTGCTTGATTCAAATCAGAACTTGAAGCAATTCTTCTTATGCGTTGATTAAAAATTTTAAAGTTGTTGAATTGCTACATTTGCTCGACGATTTATCATTGCTAACCGAGCCGTTTCATTTCTCGCCTGCCTTTCTTCCTGCGTTTGTGATGTACGAAGTCGGGCCAAACTAATACGGGGTTGTTCTCGTGCGATTTCTCGTTCATATATATTCAATTGATTGACGATATTACGATAAGTACTTGCATTACGTGTTCGACGCGAAATATTAGATCTCCGGGGTCGCGGCATTGTGAATAACACTTAATAACGAATGCCAAAAATACAACAAATGGTTTTAAATATCACAACCTCACTAAATGATGAGCTTTACTTGGAACTTACCGTTTGGAAATAGAATTCTACACCACCACCAGAAAACAAATTGCACAAAAAAGTAAGCGTTTCGATAGAAACAGAAACAGTAATTGTTATAATTTGTATTAAAAAAATATTTTTAATGATTATTAAGGCAAAGAAATTATGACAAAAAAGAGTTTTTTTTTATCGCGGATTTTTCGCGAATTTTTTTTCGTATTATCCTTTTCTGGCCGGTGACCGGTCCGAATTGGTGAGAATCATCAAAATCGGTCTAGTCGTTCTTGAGTTATAACAATAGTAACTAACATCACTTTCTTTTATATATATAGATGTACAACAATAACAGTTTAAATAGTCACTTTGTGTTTTAATACACATGCACTCTTAAATTACTCACTTTATACAACACACTTTAATAATGTACAAGAATATACAGCCAAGGTAGTTAGTTTGTTTTTACTTAACGTACAATTTCGTAATTTAGTACAATTTCGTAATTTCGTACAATTTCGTAACAATATCAAGTTCTCAATGCTATTTCATTTACAATAAAATCAGACGTCAATCTTTCAAATCGTTTAAATACTGAAACATTTATTTAAAAATTACAAAACTTTATCATATTATGTTTAATATATTTTTAAGCAAATCAGTTTATGTTTTATTTGAAATATACTTGGGACAAAAATAAAAATGTATAAAAAGTTCAAGTAAATCATTCAATGTAATATCAAATAAGTACGGCATAAATCAAGATTACCAGCACACTTGATTTCTAAATAATTTTGATAATGATTCAGTAGAATTTTTATTCATGATTACAGCAATGTAAAAAATTTTACCCGCTCGCTCTTAGTTTACGAATTATGGGTACTTGAAGTTATAATATAAAAATGCAATTTTCTTCTTACTGCTATAATGAATATGAACAATATGGGTATCATAGGAAAGGTCTTGAAGAGGCCTTTCGTTTGATATATAAAATGTGCCAAATCATTAACCCATGGTGAGACAATATGATATTTTTTTACTTTTTATTTTGACTTTTTTTTACAGAAGTAGCGTTATCTCAAAAACATATCTATATAATGGTACTCTCCTGTACATCAAATAATTTAGAGAACATTTCAAGCTTTCATATGATCCCCATGTCACACCCCTAGCCCATTAAATAACAAATATATAGCACTTTAAAAATTAATATTTAGAAAAATTAATCGATTTTTACTAGTAATATATTTGTTAGTATAATTTAAATGTATAATAAGTTTTATTTCTTTATCATTTTTACAATTTTGTGAAAAATTAAATAAAAATAAAAATTATTTAAAAAGAATACTGGCACTTACAAAAAATTTTTGATTTTCAAAAAAAGTTTATTCAGCGAAGCCGGTCTTCGTCATACATAGAAGAGTAAGCCCTTTAGCCCGGCCTTTATTAACATTAAACCTTTATTAACATGAAAAAAATATATTTTAATTCCAACTGTGCTGGTAACCATGATTTGTTCCAAACATTTTTTAAACACTTGTTTAAATTTTTTATCTATAATTCAAATAAAAATGTAAATTAAATAGTATTTACCAAGTATTTTTTTTATTTATTACTTTTTATTTTTGAGATTTATATCCGTATTATATATATGACTATAGGCTTTTTCAAGACCTTTCCAATGATATCCATATTACATATATAGTCATAAATTTTAATACAAACAAATATATTACGAGTAAAAATCGATTAATTTCTCTGAATATTAATATTTAAAATGCCATATTTTTGTTATTTAGTGGGCTAGGGTTGTAATATGGGGATCATTTGAAAGCTTAAAATGTTCTCTAAATGATTTGATGCATAGGAGAGTACCGTTATATCGATATATTTTTGAGATAACGGTACTTTTGCAAGAAAAGTTAAAATAAAAAGTAATAAAATATCATATTGTCTCACCATGGGTTAATGGTTTGACACATTTTATATATCAATAGAAAGGACTTCAAATGATACCCATATTGACCTTTCCAATGATTCCCATATTATTCATTTTCATTAAAGGAGAAAGAAGAAAATTGCATTCTTACATCATAATTAAAGTACCTATAACTCGAAAACTAACAGAGAGCGGAAAAAGTTTTTTATTAACTTTTTTAATCAAAAATAGTGCTTTTGCCGAAAAGAAAATTTGTTAAAAATTCAACAGTGCCGGTAATCTTGATTTGTTCCATAAGTTCTAATATTTTTGTCCAATTTAAAAGAAATTAAATCTTGTTATGCTTACAAAAAAAGTCTTTAAAAAATAATACTTCATTGCATAGCCTTTTGCACAGAAAACATTCACCAATCACCAAATATGTTAGTAAATAGTTCATTCAATTAAAAACTTTTTTTAAATTTGCACCTCTCACCTAAATAATTATAACAATTACTAAAAAACCGTGAAAAAAATTAAAAACAGAACAATTTTTCCAATTAAAAAATTGATTAAAGCAATCAAGTAGATGATTGAATGAATTAAAAATTTAAGTGAGAGATAAAATTTTAATTAAATTTTATTTTAGTTTATATATACTTGAACATATTTATTAAATTAATGTGTTAATTGAAAAATATACGGTAATAATTTTTTCTGTGTACGGAAAAATTTTTAATAAATTGCATAAGAACTTGAAAAATTTCATTTTTTTACATGTTGTTAAAAAAATTTCTTTCAATATTTCACCAAAACATATACAAATGTATATGGATAACAAGCTTGATGCTTCTTTTTGTAAAAAGTTTTTGATAGATTTTGTTTTATAAAATACAAAATATTTTTCATTAACTGATAAAACTATTTATATTTATTTTTTATCGAAAGGTGCATTTTAAATCGAATGGTTAAATAAAAATACTTAAAAATGTACATTTCCTAAAGTTTTTTTTAAAAAAGTCCTATCTATTGATTTACTTAAAAATTTTCGAAAGAAAATACAAATTTTTGAATAGACAATGTTGAAGATAAATTCATCATTTTTTTTCTATTTTGACAAAAAAATATTTTCCAAAATAATTTTTATTTCTTCCTTTTCTTGTTGTAAATTTTTTTCGTGTTTAATTTTTTTTAGTTGATTCATTTTGGGCGAGGGATTTCATTTTTAAAACCCCCCCCCACCCTTATGACCCCTTTACATCATATTTCAACGCCATAAGAGTATGGACTCTAGGAAGAATTAATCACGCTTGGAGGAATAGAATGGTCTGTAGGGTATCTAGAGCGTTATGGCCTAGTCTTAAAGCAGCAGATTCGATGCATCTTTTGGGCATGAGTAGTGGGTATCTAAGGGTTATTGCTGGTATGACTACCGGTCACCTCGTAATAGGGAATATGACCAGTAAGTGGGACACCGGCACGTCAGACTTTGTAGGACGTGCGATGATGTGGAGGAGCTAGAGACAGTGGAACACATTCTCTGTCATTGCGTAGGGCTTCAGCGTAGTAGACTGAAGTGGTTTGGAAGACATATTCTACACGAACTGGAAGAGGTTGCGGATAGTGAACTCGACAATCTTATAGGGTTCGTAATGGGGATAAAGTGGCTTAGTGGTAGTCGGAGTTGATTGATGGTTCTTGGGTTCCACACTTTTCTTTTCTTATATTTATTTTCCTTTCTTTCTGCTCTTGTGCCTTATTCTACTAGGAATGTTCACTTTCTTGGTTTTATTAGCCTTCTCTGGTATTTGTAAAGAGATCACAATGGACCGAATGGTCTCTGAGTGCAGGCGTGAAGACACCGCCCTTTTTAACCTAACCTAACCCCACTGAACGTGGATCCATGCCTGTATTACACATGTAATTAATACAATTCAAATAATCCTGCAAACATTTGGCAGATATCTTCCTAGAAGAAATTTACGTAATATTTTCTTTTCAGTATTTGGACGAAAATCATCAAAGCAATATTTTTTAATATTGTATTTTTATCAGTTTTAAGAAAATTCGGCAATAAATAAGAAAAAATATATAAAATTTTAATTTTTTTTAATATATTTATCCACAAACATGTTTTTTTTAATATCTTGTATTTCTCCTGTATAGCAAATTTCGTTTTGGTGAATTTGTTTCTTAATAGCCGACCTTCCGCCGTTCACAAGGTTTTTTTTACTCTGTGGTATGTCCAAAAGCTGCTTCGGTTAATTAATTTTACCTTTTTACAAAATTTTTTGATAACGACAAATTTTTTTAATATGAGTTTTTTAGGAAATTATGTTTTTTAATGGCCTATAACTCCGAAAGTATTCAGTTGCATTTAAAAATTTTTACATCATTAGCTTTTGCGTTAAAAGTACTATCATCAATGATGAAAAACTAAAAAAAAAATCGGAGCTGAGTCAGAAACTTCAATTTAAGCCCGTCCACATTTCTAAAGATCTTCACATTTAATATTGAAGCTGAATACAATCGTTTAATGATTTGGTAATGTATTTATCTTTCATTTTAGATATACAAATTACACACAGAGAAAAATCATGGTTACATCATTATTACTACAACAATATTATGTTCTCATAGTTAATTTTCTTGAATTTTAATAACTGTGTGTTCATGATAACAATGTTTCTGTTTAAATTTTGTCATTTAATGTTTACACTCAATAAAAATTTTAATATGGTTGGCTGCAAAAATTATATGTTTTTATATATTTTTACCAGAAAAAAAAAAAAAAATGTTATTAATATCATTACTTACTACAACCATTAAATTTTTGCAGTCTTTTCCTTGTTCTTAAACCATTTTCTGTTTTTAAACCGTGTTAATATTATTATTCCCATGATAATAAAATTATTCAAATAAATATAATAATTATCCATTTCACAAACTTAGTGGAAAAATTCATAACTTGTTTGTTTTTAAATATATTTTGTTTTTAATGTTTGTTTTCCAACTTCATTGTAATTCTCATTTAGTTTATATATGAATAAATATATGAATAGGATACACAAAGTAATAATAATAATATAATAATAATCATAATAATAATCATAATCATAATAATAAACAAAATGAAATAATAATATGATAAGATTAAATAACTATATGATAACATGGGATAATAATATGATGAATGGCATAATATTATTATAAAATGGAATCATAATATGACAATGCATTATAATAATATAGAATAATAATATAATAACATCAAATCATAATTTGATAGAATATGATAATCATGTAGTAGGATTATTCAATTATATGTAAAACTAGAATCATAACATGAAAAAACAGTTCATAGAATCTAACACAATTTGACAAAATGGAATCATAATAATTATTACTTATAATCATTCATATTTTTCGCTGTGATAATATATTTCAATCACAATATGTTGCTCTTATTTTATGGTTATTACAACTATATTTTTTTTTTCTGAAAAAAGTGCCATTTTTAATTTATTTTGATACCGAAAAATATTTTCATTTCCCATCCCCGACTCAGAGTAAATTCGTTTATACATATGTACATATAAACCTACTCAAGCTTCCAATGTGCAATATGGTTAAATGAAAATTCACACCTACACACTTGAATATACAAACATGTGAATGTATATACACAGTGATAAAATATGATAGTCCGACACAATTCAGGCCAGTCGTTAGAGGAGGTAGTCTTTTTATATATATTTTTTTTAAATAAAATAAAATTTCAGATCCTTTTTTAATGACATAAAACACAAGAGAGCAGATTAGTTCAACAACAAGTCCTTACCTATTGGAAACGAGTTTCCAATGCCAGTGTAATAAGCTGTTTTCGAAGAGCTCTTTAGGACTTATTTTTCCGCTGGATAATTTTATATAAGATATCTGCTATGTATTAGCTAAATCTTCCAAGTTCATGATTAAATCTTCTAAGGGGTTTATTTTGATGAAATTGTCCCCGTTTAAACCGTTAGTTTCACCATCTACTTTGCTCACTGCCCTATGTACACCTACGTGCGTGATGGCAATTTTTACTTTACTTATCCTATGTTAAACGGGAAGAAGTCGATAAAGGATACAGCAAACAGTTTTTACTCACACGATGTCCGCAGTAAAATGTATTAAAAGAAGACCACCTCGTAGTCAAGGAGGTGGCAGTTGCCATTTTACCGATACTTTGTTAGTCGTGGAGATGATTACGTGTGCAAAAAAGTGTCATCTCGTAGTAGCGGAGGTGGCAATTGATTTCCTTCAAGGACATGCCTAGACAAGTGGTGCCTAAAAGTAGTCAGTAAAGTACTAGTCCGAAACAGCCGTAACAGAATTTCGTAAAATAAATTTAGAAAACTTTGAAGTAAAAAGAAATGAAAAGAAAATTGTTCTTTATTTTCCGTTGCCGTCTAAGTTTTTGTATAATTTGTAACATGAAAACCCCTCTCTTTTCGTCTACAGCACAAAAGTATACACACTTAACAAATGTTATTTTCACTGGAGTTTATTTTAAAAATACTTTTCATAAAAAAAAATACACTCTTAAAAAGAAATCCATCTACACACATGCATACATATGTACATTAGGGTGGTCAACAGTGTTACCAGTTTAGTCTTTTTAAGGCTAAATCTAAACTATTTATTTTGTTTTTAGCCTCAAAATGTTCGTTTTAGCCTTTAGCTTCATTCTTAGCCTTTTTTGATTTTTATTGCCTTAGATAGGCTAAAATATTAGTATTTCAATGACAAAGAAAATTATTTCTTATTTACTATAACTAATATTATATTTACAGAATCATAAATTTAAGCATTTTTGTTTATTTATTCGCACAAAAAAATCCAGATTGTTTGAATTTAATAAAAAATTTCACCTGCGGTGCTTTAATTATTTCGAGAGATACTGAATCGATAATTAAAATTCTTTTTTAATATATTTCATCAACAATAGAGACTATTTAAGAAAATAGTTTAAAAAATAATTTATTAATAAGAAAAATCACTCAAAAATTTGGAAATGCTTGATCAAAAAAGAATTATAGTTGAAAAATTACGAAAAATCAATTCAAAACATTGGGTAATTTTTAAAATGAAATATAACTAGGGTTTACGGTCCGAGTATTCCCGTGCGGAAAATCTCTCTATTTCCCAGCAAAATGTCGTCGAGAATTCCCGGGATTTTTTTTAATTTTTCCAGGAAAACGTGAAATTTTATATTAATTTAATATGTAGTTTTAAAATTCTATAGCAAAAATATTACCGTTTTTAACGCCTCAATGAAAAATTTACATTGCTTCAGACGCACTACTTACTAAAGCCATTTTTAGATGGTAATACTGAATATTAAAATTTGTCAAAAATTCGATACAAAAGCGATATTTTAAATTATTCAAAAACATTTGATTTTCATATGTATCAATAAGGTATTTTTTTACATTATCGAAAATAAATTATATAAATTATAGAAAAGTTTTCTAAAAAAGAAAATAAAATAAAAAGAAAAAATATGGAAGCAAAACAAAACCTAAATTAAATACGGCGGATAAATAAGTCCGTGACTTTTCGAACTTCCCTCGTAGTTATATAAAATGCAACACTATTTCCATCAAGTACCACCAGTTAATAGACTACTGCCAAATTTTGAGCAAGTGTCGTCATTTACTTTACGTAAAAAATAGAATTTTTCGTGGTCCTTAAAATAGGCATTTGTTTGGTCAATAATTTCGTAGTTGGAGCTGAATCTCTTTCCACCGAGCCATTTCTTTAGGTTTGGAAATAGGAAGTAGTCACTAGGAGCTAAAAATAGCGGATGAGGTACCAATTCGTAACCCAATTCATAAAGTTTTTGAAGTTGTCACACGTTTACGTTTATGGTCAATTGAGAGCAAACGCGGCACCCATCTTGCAGACAATTTTCTTAAACCCAGCTGATCATTTAAAATCGAAACCACACTGCCATGTGAAATGCCTATGGCATCAACAATCTCACGCACTTTTATTCTTCGATCGGCCAACACCATATCGTGGATTTTTTCGCCATTTTCGGGTGTACTGACCTCAATTGGCCGTCAAGAACGTTCAGCGTCCTTTGTACTTGCGCGACCACAACGAAAGTCAGCAAATCACTTTTTACTATTGAAATCGATGGTGCAGAGACCCAATAGTATTTATCGAGCTTTCCTTGGTTTAATTGACGGTTTTTTTTCGCAAAAAATAATGTGAAGTGCACGAATGTGTTTCGTGCACTTCGCTCAACTTATGATCAACATAATCGGCCTACTGAGCGTATTATTCGCAACACCATCATCCATTTTGAGACCCTGCATTCATTACTGGATCGACCGAATAGACCACATCCAGAATGCTGTAAAGAAAATATAGCGGCCGTAGCTGAGAGTGTACACGAAGAACTAGGACTGACGTATGGAACGACTTGGAATATTTTACGTCGAGATCTTAAATTGAAAGCATACAAAATACAGCTTGTGTAACAACTGAAGCCACTCGACCATCCCAAGCTACATTGCTTCGCTCTATAGGCTTCTGAAAAGTTCCAAGAAGATCCGACGTTTTCGAGGCAAATTTTGTTCAGTGATGAGGCCCATTTCTGGCTCAATGGGTATGTAAACAAAACAAAATTGCCGCATTTGGGACGAAGAGCAACCTGAAGAGATTCAAGAACTGCCACTTCATCTAAGAAAAACAACGGTTTGGTGTGGTTTGTTGGCCGGTGAAATCATCGAACGTAACCGTCAATGGCGACTGTTATCGTGCCATGATAACCGACAATTTGATGCCTGAAATTGAAGCTCGTGATCTCGGCGACATTTGGTTTCAGCAAGACAGCGCCACTTACCACACATCGCATCAATCAATGGATTTATTGAGAGAACACTTCGGTGAGCACATAATTTCACGTTTTGGGCAGGTCGATTGGCCACCAAGATCATGTGATATCACACCGTTAGATTTTTTCCTGTGGGGATATGTAAAGTCTAAAGTTTATGCGGACAAACCCGTTTCCATTCAGGCCTTGGAGGAAAATATCCCGCGTGTCATTCGCCAGTTACCAGTCGAAATGCTCGAACGAGTCATCGAAAATTGGACTCAACGGATAGACCATCTGCGACGTAGTAACGGCCAACATTTGATAGATATAATCTTCACAAAATAAATGCCGAAGAATGTTCTTTCAAATGATAATAAACATTCCCCATTAAATTTGAATTTTCAGTGTTTTTTTCTTTAAAAAAGTATGGAACCTTGAAATGGATCACGCTTTATATGTGGCCTAGTGAATAACCCTATAACACTCTATTTTTTAAACTGGAGAAAAGCTACATACAGAGTTGCCAGTTCAGCCTTTTTAAGGCTAAATCTACCATTTTTGTTTTTCTTTTAGCTTAAAAATTTTTGCTTTAGGTTCTAGCCTTTTATATAGACTTTTTTTATTCTTAAAATTGCCTGAAAAAATATGGTTCTGGTGACCATAATCTAAGAGTAGCATATTATGATTGGAGTATATTATTATAGTTCAAAATTAGTATCTTTGTAAATAATTATTATTATGTTTCCATTTTATGATACTGTAGTACGGTTTCATTATGTAATGTTTCTATAATATTATGAACTTCTTTTATAATAATGCTCCCTATTTGATCATGTTTTTATCATGGAATGATTAGACTTAATCATATTATAAACTAATTTGATCATATTTTAGGGTGCTTTTATCATATCGTAAATCAATTATATCATATTGCGATTCCATTCTAATATGGATATAATGCCATTCTATCATATCGTGTTTCCATTTTATCATAATTTGATCCCTTGTTATCATTAGAACTCCATTTTGTCATAATGTATCCCATATGTCATTTAATATTATAATCCTATTTTATCATATTATAATTCCATGTTTTTAAAATATGATCCCATTTTGTCATAATATATGATATAATTTATAATATTGTTATATTCTATAATATTATATGATAAAATTTATCATATTACGATTCCATACTATCATATTATAATCCCATTTTACCACATTATGATTTTATTGTATCATATTATGATAAAAAAAATTATGAGTTTCCTATAAAAAATAAAATAAAATACATTAATTTGAAATTATTATTTTCATTATTTGTTTATTGAGTTTTCCAAAATAAGAGCAAAAACTTTTTATTAGCTATAAAAATTAAGTTATTACATTATTATATTACGGCTTTTTGATTTTTGTTAATTCTGATGTCATTTTTGGAGATATGAATGTGATATTTTTTGTATAGATTTATTTTGGATCAGTACATCATAATAAAATAAAAAACATTTTAGGTGATGTATGATACATGTACATATCTCTGTGGTTGGCAGTGCTTTATTTAAAGAATTATTGTGAAAATATAGGAATTTTTTCTGTGTAAAATTTAGAAATTCTGTAAGAGTAGTGATAGTTATTGGCTCTTCTATAACGTGTACACTTTCGGATATCTCATTTGGGTTGAAATTTGAGTCCGAAAAATATATAGTAAATAATCAAATTGTTTTCGAAAATATTTTATCAGTACTTATTTGAATGTATATCTAATACAAAGTCCTGCTTAAAATGTATTGGGAAAAAAAACTAGAACATATCACGTTTGTAAATAAAAATTCGTTAGAAATGACAAACACTTCTGCATTATTTTGCAAGTTATACACCTTTAATTTAATTAATGTTGTTGTAATGCCACTTGAAGGTTTTAATTTGTTAACCTTTTCATTTGCATTTAATTCACTTTTATTTTTACAAATGTTTTCTAATTCACTACGAATTTTGAACAAATATATAAAAACTTATTGTTTACTATTTAAGTGATTGTTACTGACAAAGTACTGAACTGTTACACAAAAATATGTATTCAATAGTTGTGTAGAAAAAATATAGTTAAAAGCAAACATTCAATATTTGTGAGTAACAAAATATAGTCTAAAAACAAATATCCAAAAATAAACTTTCAGCAGTTGTACAGAACAAAATGTGGATTAAAAATAAATATAAGTATTGGTGATATTTAATTTAATTTAAAAAGGTATTATTTCTGCATTTTAATAAAATTTGGTTCCTGATAAAAATATTTAAAAACATATTATTGTAGTCAACCATACTAAAATTTTGATTGAGGTTAACAATTAAATTTTAGAACTGAAACAAATGCTTTGGTATCACGAACACAGTATTATTTAAATCCATGAAAAATAACTATAGGAACATAATATTGTGCACATAACAATATCGCAACAATGTTTTTTCTTTGCGTGAAGGAAGAAAATAATTTCTTATTTGCTATTACATACTAATTTTATTTTTGACAGAATCCTCCATTTAAGCATTTTTGTGTATTTATTCGCAAAAAAATTTAGATTATTTACATCTAACAAAAAATTTCGCCTGCAACGCTTCATTATTGAAATAAGAATTATTATAAATTACTATAATTATTTTTGATAAACTTCAGTTACCTTAGGTCTCTTTCGTACAACAATATTTCTCTCTTCATAAATACAAATGCTGTGGGAACTCAACAAACACAAAATAAACAAAACTTTTTTCACAAGTACACAATATTTATACCCTACATCACCATAGGTAGTCGGGGTATTATGCGTTTTGTGCTGATATTTGTAAGTCATAAAAAAAGTTATCCCAGATCCACCTCGACTCAGAATCACTTTTTAAATCGATCTAAGAGTCTCCGTTCGTTCGTCTGGCTAGACGGCTGACTGGCTGTCTGTCCATGTACAGGTTAGGTTAGGTTAAAAAAGGGCGGCGACTTCAGGCCTCCACCCATACACCATTCGGTTCATTGTGTTCCCTTTATAAATAATAGAGATAGCTGATAAATGAAGAAATAGAAAAATCCTAGTAGAATATAGATAAAGATTGAAAAGAAAGATAGGAACCTAAGACCTGCTCTAGTTCCTGCAGAACATGGCTCCCAAACCACCTCAGTCTACTTCGCTGAAGCCTTACACAGTGACAGAGTATATGCTTCACTGTCTCTAGCTCCTCCGTATCATCGGACGTTCTGCAAAAATCTGACGCGTCAGTGTCCCACTTACTGGTCATATTCCCTATTGCGAGTTGACGAGTCATCATGCCAACAATAATCCTTAGATTCACCAGACTCATGCCCGAATCTGCTGGTTTAAGACTAGGCTATATTGTTCTGCTTCCCGATTTACTCCCCCAAATATCATTCGTTCTACCTATAGTCCATTCCCTTATGGCCATGAAATATGACTCAATCGGAATCCTAAGCGATACCTCTACAAAAGACCTGTCTAGCTCCGACCTCTTACCAGCTAGCTCATCGGCTATTTCATTGCCGAGAATATCGTATTGATCAGGAACCGAGCAAAGTCTTATTCTGTAGGCATCCATTAGCCTCCAAAATTCCTTCCTATACTACAGCACTAATCTGGATCATTGCCATCAGTGCTGCCTGATTATTCACATAGAAAGTTACCTCAGTGTCCCTCTCAACATTCTCCTTCAGTAATGCTAGGGCCTTACATAGTAAATGCATAGAATTTCTGCCTGGAAAACGTTGAAACTATCAGACAATCTAAAAGATCGTTTGATATCGGTTCCCATGAAGTAACACCCGCAACTGTGCTTACTTCCATCTTCGAGCCATCCGTGAAGATAGCACTCACTCCGTGGAGCTTCTCCGCTCCAATCCAGAGGTCACTACTAAGGATTTCAATAACGGGAGTAGCCTCGAAGTCAATTATAGTGCTTACAAAATCTGTTTTGGTGGCCGAGGATAATGTTTGACCATTCAACTTGGCTTCATTAAGTATACTTGCATGCCCCGCTGTGAAGCTCCCTAATAATTCCAACTCCTTCAGTCAATTTTAGAGATAAATCAATGAAATTTGGCACATGGGACTTTTATGATACAAGGACGAAGCTCCTATACAAAGTTCCCCTCGGAATAGAGTTTAACCACTCAAATATGTCTTAAGAATAAGAATATTTTAATGAAATTCGGAGCAAAAAAGTTTTGTTCAAGTTCAAATCTTTGTACCAAATTTTATTAAGATTGACCACAGCTTCCATAAAAACCCCTCTTCCGAAAATCATTTTAACGTGCACAAATCCCATACGAATGTTAGTATCAAGTTGATATTCGCTAAAAATAAGTTTAATGGAAGTAGAAACAACATTGCCAAATTTTATGAGAATCGGTTCATAATTTACCATAGCTCCCATACAAACCCAGTTCCAGAAATCGCCCTAAAGTGCATAAAATCATCTTGGTGTTAGTATCAACACATTATGCTATATTTGTAGATTTTATTTTACATTTAGTAAAATTGGCTACAGGTGTAATCCATTAACCGTTCCCTAATTTTTATACTCCTACACAATGGTGTAGGTTATCATATAGTCGGTCTGGACCGACTACATCTTTCTTTCTTGTTTATTCACCCACATTTATTGCATTTTAACTCCCGCAAGACGAATATTTTTCATATATATATATATATATATATATATATATATAAATTTTTACTTTTTAAATTATTTTCATATTCATCAACAAAAACCCAACAAATGTAATTATATTTATGTTTATGTTTGTGGTTGTAATCCACATCAAAAGATGAAAACTTTTGAAAGTCTGCGAATATAATTATGATGAATTATATTTCATAATTTTTGAATGCTCTTTTGTACAACTGTGTGTATTTATGATGTGTGGTGAAAGTGGTTTCAGCACTAATACATATAAATAGAATTTGACTAACACAATCTTAAAGTTAGGTTTTTTTTTTACAAGCCTTCCATTCTTTGCATCCTTTGATACAAACTATTTATGAACATTATTAAAAAAAATTCTTATAAAGTGAAAAATCAGCCAAAAATTTGGAAATATTCATCAAAAAAGAATTATAGTTCAAAAATGACTTCAAACTCACTTCAAAGCTTAGGGTAATTTTTCATACGAAATATATGTAACCCATGTTTGTACGGGAATTTTTTGGACGATTTTTGATTGGGTAATTTTGTTGGCAGTCGTTCTTATTTTAGTGCAAATAGATCTCTAAAAAATATTAAAAACAATTAAAAAGGAGAAAAAAATAATTTTTTATATTAAAAAACTAACTTTTTTCTGGCCTAATTTTTTGGGGCATTTAGATTTTTTTGACCTTTTTTAAAGTTCAGTTTAACCTCTGTCCTTCTCTCCTCCTGGCAACACTGGCTACATAGGTTAACCAGTCAACGAATAAAAACTTTTCCATGATTCCGTATCAACATATACGTCAATGTACATATTACATACATCAAATACGTACATACGTCAAAATATACACAGATCAAAATAATACAGACCACACGCAAATATTATTTATTTAAAAATTATTTCTATGAATTTTAATTAAAATCTTCTACGAAATCTTAACAGATCTTTAAAAAACATAGCTTGTGTAAATCAAATAAAAATCATATTTTCTAAGAAAAGGTCTTTAAATCGTATTTATGTTAAAAAATCAACAAAAATATGATAAAATCATCATTCTGGCAACGCTGACTACATGTTTCAGTTATTTTGATACACATGCCTTATATAAGCATTGAATCTGTAAAGTGATATACATAAATGTTAAAGCCTCAAAAAAATTAGAAAGAATTAATTAATAATGTAATATGAAGATAAAATGGAAATAAAACAATAAGAAAAACTATTTGTATTGAAATCTATTGCCATAGATTAGGGTTTATTTTTTTTTTTTTTTTTGATTTTTGGCATAAAAACTAATTAACCCACAAAAATTTGAGATATACAGTTTTTAATATGACTTACAATGGGTGAGGGGGCGGATCAATATTTCCGTGAATTTTCGAACTTCCCTCGTAGTTATATGAAATGCAACACTATTCCCATCAAGTACCAACTGTTAATAGACTATTGTCAAATTTTGAGCCAGTGTCATCATTTACTTTGCGTTTAACAGCTGTTCAAAACATAACAACCTCGTGTATTTTACTAAAAATGGAAAAAAGTGAATTTCGAGTTCTCATTAAATATTATTTTTTGCGAAAAAACAACCGTCAATCAAAACAAGGAAAAGCTCGATAAATACTATGGGGACTCTGCACCATCGATTTCAATGGTAAAAAAGAGGTTTACTGACTTTCGTTGTGGTCGCACAAGTACAAATGACGCTGAACGTTCTGGACGGCCAATTGAGGTCAGTACATCCGAAAATATCGAAAAAATCTTCGATGAGGTGTTCGCCCAACGATGAGTAAAATTGCGTGAGATTGCTGATGCCATAGACATTTCATATGGTAGTGTGGTTTCGATTTTAAATGATCAGCTGGGTTTAAGAAAGTTGTCTGCAAGATGGGTGCCGCGTTTGCTCTTAATTGACCATAAAAGAGTTGTTTCACCGCAATCCGAATGAGTCTTTTGCAGCGTTTTGTAACTGTGGGTGAAACATGGATCAATTAATGTACTACAGAGACCAAGCAGCAGTCTAAACAATAGGTTTCTCCGGGCGAACCTGCTCCGAAGAAGGCCAAGGTAAGTTTGTCGGCCAATAAGATGATGGCAATAGTTTTTTAGGATGTACGCGGGATAATCCACATCGATTACCTTCAAAAGGGAAAAACAATAAACGGCGAATATTATGCCAACTTATTAGACCGATTTAATGAGGATTTAACGATCCCATATGACCATGAAAAAAGTTCTTTTTCATCAAGATAATGCACGGGTGCACACGTGTGCAGTCTCAAAGGCAAAACTCTATGAATTGGGCTACGAATTGGTACCTCGTATGAAATATTTAAAATTGTTTAAATCTTGAGAGATCCATCATATTTTAATATTATTTTATTTTTTTATTTATTTTTGTTAAGTAATTACGATTTATAATGTTGTTTAATATTGCTTAAAAGAAATTAATGTTTTTTTCTTATAATTTAAGTTTCTCATTCCCGTTTCCCGGGAAAAGAAATATTATGGGACCTAAATATAACCATAACTTATATGGGCATTTCTTGGAAAATTTTTCATTGAGTAATTTTGCTGAGTGTTATTTATAAATTTATTACAATTTCTTTAGAAAAATTTCAAAAAATAATGAGAACAAGAAAAAATGTATTTCCAAGTTAACAAAAAAAAAAATATTCTTTTCTGGTCCTATATTTTGGAGCGTTTAATCTCTTGGCAACAAACATTGTATGAAAAAAGCCAAAGAATATTACACATTACCTGAAATTATGAAAGGGGCTTCGTTTACAATATCTTGGCCAAATTTCAACTTCCTGCAAAGTACATTGGGGAAGAAAAGGGATCGAAAATGGCGCTTAATTCACGGAAAGATAATATTCATATTTTCATATTTACATTTTGTTTTTTATATTAATCAATAATTAAAAAATGCATTTTTGGATTTTAAGATTTTTTAGTAATTTCTGATGTTCGTCCGTCTATTTGTTAATTTTTGCAATTTTCAAATTCAAAAGCGTTTATTTTCGGACTCGATAAAGATTCGACTTTATTCGATAAATAATTTCATTTTTTAATTAATTCGAAAAATATATGAGGTAATTAGTAAAAATTAGGCAAGCATATTTTTCAAAGGTCTTATCAAAAACATTAAGTTAAAATAAACATTTTTGAAATCGGGTAAGGAAAAAAATTTGGCTAGTGGTTAAAAATTTTCTATGTCTGAGATATCCTCTTTTGAGCTCCTATTACTAAACTCCTGAGATGCATGTAGGATCCTCCTTCCAAACTTGAAATTCTACTATCATACGCAACGCACTTGTGAAAGTTTATGCAAATCCAACCAGGAGATTTTACAGATTTATTTCCAAAACTGTTCGCAGAGAAAAAATATAGTTGTAGTGGCCATAATCTAAGAACATCGTATTATGACTTGAATATATGGTTACAGCTAAAAATAGATATGATTATAAATAACAGTTGTTATGATTACATTTTATTATATTGTTTCCATTTTTTTGGTTCGTTTTTCATGTTATGATTCGAGTTTTTCATATTTCTATACCATTTTACTACATTATTATCCCATTTTATCAGATTATAATTTCATTTTATTGCATTATTATACCATCTTATCATATTATTATCCCGTTCTGTAAATAATATGATAAGATGGAACACCAATCTTATCATATTATTATCCCATCTTATCGTATTATGATTCCATTCATTTCATCATATCATTTCATCATATCATATATTAAAATAAAACAAATTAATTAAAAATTATTATTTTTTTTTGTAATTGTTTATTAGCTAAACCCTTTAACGATGGATCTACATGAGGTGTTTTTATATCTATCATAAGTAACAAAATGTCGGCAGAGCTTCTGCAATTTTTTTATTAATAGCAGCATATATGGAACACGTAGGTAAAATTTTATTATATCAAATCACTTATTTTCGTTTTTCGTTGAGGCACGTTGTAAAAATTTAAGAGTAAAACTTTTTTGTTTTTTGTATTTCATTGTATTTTTTTATTATTTTTGCTCCAAATAATTAATTAATTGAGATAGCAATGAAAAATTTTGCTTCTTCTTAAAAGAAAAAAAAAAAAAAAAAACCAACAAAATGAAGTTTGATAGCAAAACAAATTTATCTTCGCTTGAGCTCTAACAATTATATCATAAATCTGCAATAATATAAATAAATTTGGTCCACACGTCATAAATTCTTATCATGATAAATATTTGACGTTTGTTATGATAGCAAAATCCTTCTTGTAGACCCAATGTAATGGTAGTTAATTAGTATCCTATATTGCTTGAATCATATTAAATATAACAAAACCTTGTCTACTTATGTTAATTCATATATAAACTAAATGAGAATTATAATATATAAAGGTAGAAAAGAAACGTTAAAAACCTAATATATTAAAAAAAGGACAAAAAAGTTAAGAAAAATCATATTTATTTTTATCATTTTATTGTTACGGGAATAATAATATTAATATGGTTTGAAAACAAAATATGGTTTAAGAACAAGGAAGATGATTTCTAATGTATAATAGTTGTAGAAATAATAACATTTTGGTTCTGGTAAAAATATTCAAAAACATACAATTTTTGTAGTCAACTGTATTAAAATTCTTACTGAATGTAAACATTGAATGATAAAACCTAAACAAAAACATTGTTATCATGAACACGGTATTATTAAAATTAATGAATATTAACAACGAGAACATAATATTGTTGTAGTGATAATGCCATAACCATGTTTTTTCTCTGCGTGTGTGTAATATTGAATAAATAAAGAAAAAAAGGTCTATATTTAAGATGTCTTTTGTATGGGAGAAACTGGATTTATTTCCATTCCATCAAAGTTCAAAATTAGTGAATTTTAGGAAAATGTTCAAAAAAATAAAAATATTTTTAAGAAACTAAATTTTCAAATATTTGAGGAAAAGCATACTAAAATACCTGAAGTTGATAGATCCGTTTTAAAAATTTTATTTAAAAAACTTTTTAAGAAAAGTACACCTTAATTTTCTGAAATTTGATCCTTTTTAAATATATAAAAAAAAATTGGTTAACATTGAGAGCTCAGTACAAAAAGACAACGCATTTTAGAATAACGATTTTACATATTTTATTGCTATTGATACATATTTTTTATATAAATTCAATTAATCGCTACTTTTGACACAATTTACCCCAAAGTGCGATGTTAGGAAAACGATACGATATACACGGCATTTTTTTAATTACATTTTTATCCTTTCTATTAAATATTTTTGAAAGTTTATAAATTATGTGTTTATTAATTTTTCTATCGTTATGTATATATCATTAATATTAATCAATATAAATGTCCCTGTAGCATCTTGTTCCAATCATTGTAGGAATTTGAAATTTGGCCAATATGTTATAAATTATATTTTATTTTATAATTTTAGGTACGTCTAAATGTAGCTCGCAAACAAGAAATTTGGCTCACCCTAATGTACACATTGTGTACATATGTGTGTTTTAAAGATACCAAACCAATCAGTATTATTGACACTTACATGTCACACTTGGGGCTTTTTCATTTACTCCTGAATAATCATCAATAGCACTAAAAAAAAAAAAACAAAACGAAACGAAATGTTCTACACCATTTCTAGTGGTATTTCAGAAATTTATTTTATATGAGCCATTATCAAAAATTTGTAACCTGGCTGAAACTGAATTAAGTTCTTACTAAGTATTGTGGTAAAAATATTTTAAACATACGGGTTACAGATCCGAATTCACAGGACTTCAAACATCATAGGTTTCATTTTAAAATCTTAATTGTAGTTCAAAGTTCAAAGACTTAGAAAAAGGGCTAAAAATTACTTAACTTTTTCCCATTCTTCTACACTTTTTGTTCGCACGTTTATAGTTTTTGACCTCATGCGATCTTACATAAACTAATCGGATATGTGAATAAATTCTATACTTTCTTTGTTGTTGTTGACTTTCACCAATTACATACAAGGTAATAAAATTTTGATAACAAAATTTTTTAATTTTTAAAACTTTTTGGTTTTTTGGGCGGGGTCCGTGCGCCTCCCAACGGAATACAAATTTTGTAAAGTGGAATAACGCTTGTTGTTATTATCTGTATATTGAGCTATATCTCGCTAATGTGCCCGAATTAGTCAGCGTAGTAGATAGTCTCAAAGTTTGGAAAATAAGAGCGAACATTTTTTAAAAAATCAGCTTTTCGCTATGCACATTCACAGTTTCATATGGAATAGCCTGGGTTACTGCGTTAACTTAGTTTTTTGTTATTTTACACAATAAAATCGAAGGAGCATTAAAAGTAAATTTAATACAAAAATTTTATGGACTTTTTGAAAATTAAGCAAAAATTGCACTTTTTTTGTATTTTTATAGAACAAGGTGCAATTTGAACAAATCTTGAATATATAGATATAAAACCGGCGATAAATATAATTGATCGGGGTCCTAAATTTAAGTCAAATATCGATGATAGTTGAAACTGGGTCACTTTTGTCATAACACATTTTTCTAAGGCACATCGAATGGATAGAACGAAATTATCCATGATATGAATTATTAGGTGTTTGTAATGCTTAACGGAAATTTGGAGGCGCATCAAAAAATTTAAAAAGATAAAAATTTTATGGACAAAAAAAAAATTAATTGGATTAAAAAAGGATCACAATATGAAATAGCATTTCTTTGTAATATATTCTAATAAATTATATTTTCGTTTAATATATGAAGAAATAACTTAGATTTGAACACAATTTTTCGCAAAATTTTTAAAAATCCCGATTTTTAGTCTAAAGATTTTTTTAATTTTATTAGAAAACCCTAAATAAAATAATACCATCAACTATTGAAAATATCATAAATTTTATTTGAATAACTCAGTAGGTTTTTACCAGAATTATACATACATAAACTTTTGGTTTATGAAAATTTGTATATATTCAACTTAAAACTGCTATAACTTTCGTGCCTTCGGCTCGAATGTGCCATAAAAAAACACTTTTTTTCTAAGACCTAAAATTAAAAAAATTTTGATAATAGCCCATATATTAGAAAATTTTCATTATGTTTTAGAAGTTTCTAATTATATTAAAAAAATTTATAAATGAATTTCAGAAATTTGTTTGTAGTTCAGAAAATTCAAAATGTTATTTAGAAATTTCCATTGGTATTTAACAATTTTTCAAATTGAATTTAAGAAATTTTTATTAGTCTTTCAACATTTTTAAGTATATTTCCGGAATTTTCATTTATATTTTAGAAATTAGAAATTTCTGAAACATAGATGGACATTTTTGATATCAAAATAGACATTTCTGATATAAAACTGGAAATGGTGTGTTATTTATTTAGGGAAAAAAACAATTTTTTCATATAAGTATTTCATGCAATTTTTTTCCACAGAAAGACTAATATTAAATTAATACAAATAAGAAAATTACACTCAAAATCCAATTTATATTGTGAGGATCAAAATGTCTGGAATTTTTTCCCACATACTTATTTAACACATTTGTGAATTATTAAGCCTAGGTTAAGTAGAATAGTGAATTAATATTTGGAGTCGAATTACATTCACTTATATACTTCTTTTCATTTATTGACTAAAATTCAGAAAAGAAAAGGACGGTTCGATGCAATAACCCCTATCGGTTCGAACTAATTGCAGGAGACACTAGTTTTAAGAAATGTATATAAGCCAATGTAAATGTATTGGACAGTAAAACAGGTCTGACGTAGTAATCCGCCAAACAGCTCTAGTAAGGGCCTCCATAAGGAGGTTATTAAGAGAGCTGTATCAGGAAGTGAACAACCCTCAACATCTAAAAGAGCGAAGGAATCAGTGTTGCAGAATTGTATTCAAGCTGCTGTCATTGACAGGGTTGATCCAGATGGGAGGATCAGCGTTGAGCAATGGCGACAAATTGAACACAAGCTCATTGAGGAAATCGCTCTTGTTAAAGGAAGGCCGGATGAGGTATCCTTCAAAGGCGCAGACTGGATGAAGGGTGTCAAGACTATTAACTGCGGGAACGAGAAATCATTTGAATTTCTCAGGAACGCAGTTGCTAGGTGCGACACTCTCTATCCAGGAGCGAAGCTTGAGGTGATACTGAGCTGCCCCTGCGTCCAATAGTGACAGCATGGTTCCCTCCACCCATTTTAGAGGTTGGAACCATTCTGACAGTATTGGAAAATCAGAATAAGGGTCTTCTTACAGGTCAATGGAAGTTGGTTAACACCATGACTTGTAAGGAGAACCAAGGCAGAGACTTCAGATTCGCAGTGGATCAGGAGTCTCTGAAGAAGCTGGAGTCACTGGGGGGAGTTGTCAATTTCGGATTTGGGGTGATCAGGTTTAGGTTCAACAAATCTGATAAACCCAAAGAGGCTGTCAGTGGTGCAAATTAACTTGCATCACTGTGAGGCAGCCTCAACCGAACTGACAAGACTCCTCATTGACTCCAACGTGGACGTGGCCCTCATACAGGAACCCTGGATTAAGAACACCAGGGTATGTGGTCTGAGAGTCACGGGGTACAACCTGTTCATACCATCCACAACGGAAAAGGTACGGACATGTATACTGGCTAGGAATAATCTAAATATTAATTTTCTTCATTCCTTTAGCAGTGGGGACCTTACAGTCGTCCAACAGGAAGCCGCAGGATGCAGCGGGCTTATAATGGCGGCTGTGTACATGCCGTATGAGGCAGCCGATCCACCAGGTATCGCTCTGCAGCAGTTGGCGGAGCACGCTAGGAGGAAAGGCGCGTACATGGTCTTGGGATGTGATGCGAATGCTCACCACTATCAATGGGGAAGCAGGGACATCAACAAAAGAGGTGAGTTTTATAACTTGTTATGATCTGCATATCTGTAATAGGGGTACTACTCCTACGTTCAGAGCGAAAGATAGGGAAACAGTTATAGATGTAACGCTGGCTAACCGTGGGGGAAATTATGTTAGGGATTGGAGAGTAGTTTTGGATTACTCTTTTTCTGACCATAGCATGATATCTTTTGGTCTCGACTTTGAGAAGGCGAGGGAGCAGCCCTATAGGAACTCGAGAAGGACAGATTGGAAGTTCTTCAGGAGGTCAGTCTGTAGGGACCTTAGGGATACTGAGGACTGGAGAGATTCAGTTGAGGGTATCGAGTTGGCGGTGAATAATTTCACGAATGTTATTAGGAATAGTTTTGCGCTCAATTGTCCAGTGATTTATCCTGGGAAAAGGAAACAGCCGAAATGGTGGACTAGGGAACTTAGGGACCAGCGGTCTACAGTTAGGAAGCTGTTTAATAGAGCCAAACTAACGAGGAGTGATGAGGATTGGAATAGCTATAGGGATAGTTTCTCTAAGTATAAGAAGGACATTAGACGAGCGAAACGGACTTCATGGGTAAATTTCTGTGAATCGGTGGACTCTGTTAACGAGTTGTCTAGGTTTAGGCGAGTATTATCCAAGGACCCAGTGGCACCTGGATACATACAACGTGAGAATAACTCGTGGACAGAGTCTAGCTCAGAGTCCCTCAGTTTACTTATGGAGACTCATTTTCCAGGCTGTAGGGATATAGAATCTGTTGGAGGGACAGGTAGCGTCAGTGATAACCTACAACCCGAATCAGATGCTGGGGATACCGATGTGATAAGGGAGATGATCACTAGAGACAAAGTATTATGGGCGGTAAATTCATTCGAGCCATACAAATCTCCTGGCCCGGATGGAATATTTCCGGCCATGCTACAGAATGTCGATGAAAGAGCCATCTCTCTTTATTAGGTTCCTCTAGAGCGGGGCATGTCAGCATACTAGATGAAGTCAGATTCAACGGTCGGACACTATCCTTGGCTGAGCCTACGGATTATGTCGGGACCACGATTGACTTCGGGGCTACTCCCGCTTTAGTGTTACCTAGCAGGGATCTTTGGGATGGAGTAGAAAAGCTCTATGGAGGGTGCGCGGTCTTCACGGACGGTTCGAAAATGAAAGTTGGCACTGGTGCAGGTGTATACTTTATGGGAACTGATATCAGACCATCCTACAAATTGTCTGACAGTTGTAGTGTCTTTCAAGCAGAGATTCTTGGCATTTATAAGGCTCTCGGCTTGATTGAAGGGAATGTTGAACGGGGGTCTGAGATTACTATCTATGTTGATAGTCAGGCGGCGTTATTGGCTCTGACTAGTCATTTTGTTAGGTCCAGATTGGTACTTGAGTGCAGAAGGGAATTGAGAAGGTTAATGGATTCCTATATGATGAGACTATGTTGGGTTCCTGGTCATTGTGACATTCTTGGCAACGAAATAGCCGATGAGCTAGCTCGCAGTGGCTCGGAGCTAGATAGGTCTTTCATAGAGTCATCTGTTAAGATTCCAATTGGGTCCTTCTTTAGGGCCATAGGGGAGTGGACTCTGGACAACACGAATCGAGCCTGGAATGACAGATCGGACTGCAGAGTTTCTAGGGCATTATGGCCTAGCTTAAAACTGGCGGATTCCAAGCATCTTCTAGGTATGAGTCGTGGTAGTCTTAGAGTCATAGTAGGTATGGTTACGGGTCATTTCTCAATAGGAAATATGATGAGTAAGTGGGACATTGGCACATCAGACTTCTGTAGAACGTGCGATGATGTTGAGGAGCTAGAGACAGTGGAGCACATACTCTGTCATTGCGTAGGGCTTCAGCGTAATATGTTGAAGTGGTTTGGAAGCCATACACTACATGAACTAGGTGAGGTTAATGGCAAAGGACTTGTCAACCTGATAGGGTTTGTTATGGGGATAAAATGGCTTAGGAACAATCATAACTGATTGATTGGGTATAGGTTCCACTTTTCTCTTTTTCTTTTTCTTCTTTTCATAAAGGGATCACAATGGGCCGTTTGGCCTCTGGGTGTAGGCGTGAATGCGCCGCCCTTTCCAACCTAACCTAACCTAACCTAACCTAAATAAAAAGAAAAAAAAAATATTGAATTGATTATATCATTCCAATGTAGGGTATACTGAAATACAATCAGTAAGTTTAAAACTTCAGAAAGATTTACAATCTAGTTGAAGTGTTAGAAGGTACACACTGCTCAAGGTCAAATGGTAGAATATTTTCTTGGAAATTTAATGTTGGAAAATGTGGGGATTAGAGAAATTTCGGATTAGATACAAGATTAAGAATCAACAGGAGATGTAAATTAGGAGGGGTAAAACTGAGGTTTCACGGAACAGCACAATTCTCAACAAAGAAGCATTCAATTGCAAAGTGGCTCAATAGAGATATAATAGTGTAATATAAAGTGGAAAGAACGAATAAATAAAGTAAAGCGAATAGAAAAAAATATTAAATAAAACAGAGTATTATAAATTTTATGTAAAAACCTTGGACGCGTCTGAGACTATACAAGCTGCAAACCCGATTACAGGAGGCTCTTTATAATATAAATAATATGAAAGATGATTTTTTTGTCCAGAGAAACTGCAAAACTGAATAACGTATATTAAATATGATTAGAGTTGATTGTTGTCAGAGTACTATTATTAGGGAATGGTACACAATTATTTTCTGGTCAAAATTCTTCTAAGAAATAAGGAAAATTTACTGCCGCACCTGCATTATTTTGCACTCACCCATCGGATGAATAAACCGCCAATATTTTCAGCACAAACAACGAACCGTTGGGTTATCCATTATACGAACCCGGTTTCTTATTTAATAACTTCATTGTATTAATCTACACATACAAATAAATAGCGTTGCCATTATGTTGGTTTATTGTAATAAATAGGGGGCGGATTTTCATGCAAATACATGGCTTTTCCGGAACATTTAGAAACTACTTTATGTAGTTATTTATACGAATCACACATTTTGCTGAAAAATTACGTCAATTTTTTAGTGCATATTCTTTTTTAATTACTGAAAAATTCATATTTTGTCATATTTTTCATAATAATGCATATTAGTTAAAATATTTTTAAAATTATTTATTTTTTTCTACATTTTTGCTAAAATTTTCTTATTTCTTTCTTTTGATTGAATATATTTGTCATGTGAAGTATTTACAGATGCAGACATTCTTTTAGACAACTTATCTAATTTGATGTTATTGAATTCCTTAAAGACCTACATAAATGAAATTATTCCACTGAATCTACGCTCAGAAAAAATTACGACAGATTCAACTTGAGGAAATAAAATGTTTTTTAAAAATCAAACTTATATAAATAATAATAAATGAAACCACGGAAATTACCGGAAATATATAGTAAATGTAATTGTTGAAGTTTAATGTGAGCAAACGAAAGTTTATGTAAACCACGAATCATTTGTACGCATATTTCATGACTCGGTAAAATTATTGGAGTAGGATAAAAAAAAAAGAAAAATCAAATTCTCTCATATTTATCCGATGCGACATCTTACTATATGGAAAATAGCATTAATCTTTTAAAACATAGTTTTAACATTTAAAAATACAAAATATATTGTGTCGAATTCTTTTGGAATAATTCCTGATATTCTTTTTAATTTAATGAATATTAAAAAGTGCATGTTTTTTTAAATTTGTAAGTTATATTTTGAATTTATAAATGCATAACCTAGGCGCATATTAAAAAAATATGTGCATAAAAATCCGCTCCCTAATAATAAATAAAAATACATGTTTTTGAGTTGCCTCATCCAATTAATTTTTTCAAAAAAGTGGTAACACCTTTTGGCAATGTAATATGTTGGCTTACCGGGTAAGTAAAGTTTTTGCTGGGTTTATATTACCAAAAAGCGGTAAATACTTATAATTCGGGTGAAAAGTCATTACCTTTATATGGCGTGATTCAAGTAGAGATACTTTTTTGAATAGCCTTTTTTGACAGATCACGTGTGAGTCGTGTCATGCTGTCATGTTCTTTTAGTTTAGTATTGTTTGGCATTTCGTAATGGAAAGACTTACGCCTGAACAACTTATGGTCGCTCAACTTAT
Organism: Protocalliphora azurea; assembly: GCA_932274085.1. NCBI lineage: Eukaryota > Metazoa > Arthropoda > Insecta > Diptera > Calliphoridae > Protocalliphora > Protocalliphora azurea. The sequence continues at coordinate 37,259,977 of OW026521.1, forward strand.
GGTAACGGCCTACTGAGCGTACTATTCGCAACACCATCACCCATTTTGAGACCCAGCATTCATTATTGGATATAGCGGCCGTAGCTGACAGTGTACACGAAGAACTAGGACTGACGTATGGAACGACTTGGAATAAGAATAAATTGAAAGCGTACCAAATACAGCTTGTGCAACAACTGAAGCCGCTCAACCTTCCCAAGCTACATTGCTTCGCTCTATGGGCTCTTGAAAAGTTCCAAGAAGATCCGACGTTTTCGAGGCAAATTTTGTTCAGCGATGAGGCCCATTTCTGGCTCAATGCGTATGTAAACAAAACAAAATTGCCGCATTTGGTAGGAAGAGATTCAAGAACTGCCACTGGGCCGGTGGAATCATCTTTAAAAATGATAGCGGTGCGAACGTAACCGTCAATGGCGACCGTTATCGTGCCATGATAACCGACTATTTGATGTCTGAAATTGAAGCTCGTGATCTCGGCGACATTTGATTTTAGCAAGACGGCGCCACTTCCCATACATCGCATCAGGCAATGGATTTATTGAGAGAACACTTCGGTGAGTATGTAATTTCACGTTTAGGGCCGGTCGATTGGCCACCAAGATCGTGTAATGTCACACCGTTAGACTTTTTCCTGTGGGGATATGTAAAGTCTAAAGTTTATGCGGACAAACCCGCTTCGATTCAGGCCTTGCAGGAAAACGTCACGCGTACCAGTCGAAATGCTCGAACGAGTCATCGAAAATTGGACTCAACGGATGGACCATCTGCGACGTAGCAACGGCCAACATTTGATAGACATAATCTTTAAAAAATAAATGCCAAAGAATGTTCTTTCAAATGATAATAAACATTCCCCATTAAATTTGAATTATCTGTGTTTTTTTCTTTAAAAAAGTAGCAAACCTCGAAATGGATCACCCTTTACTTAATTTAAACGGTCAAATAAGTAGTTAAAGAAATATTACAAAACTACAAAAGTGCAAAAAAAAAAAAAAAAAAATAAGAACAAAAGTTGGCTTAACTGAGATTTGAACCTAGGCAAAAACTTTATTTCATGTTTTAAAAACTACTGTCTTACTCAGTACGCCATGTATACGTTAAGTTCATGTGCATTGTTAATAGTTTTGACATGCTAATAGAAATTAAAATAATTTCCTAAGAAAAATTGGATTAAGTTTGGGGTTGAACCGAAAAACTTCTGAGTGCTACGCAGTAGCTCTAGCGAACTGAGCCATTGCAGAAATATGAACTTGTTATTTACTGGTAACTAGTTATTCAACTACTCAAAGAAATGAGAAAAATAATGACGATATATTACCAGGTAATGAGTCTAGTAAGAATTAGTCATTACCAAAAGCCAACAAATTTTTGCAGGGATATATGTATGTTTACTGGCAAATACGAAAAAATTACTTCAATTAAAAAGTTTTTATTTTCGTATTTTTGTCGTTCTAATTTTGATAAATGTAACACTGTGACATGGTTAGATTCAATTTCAAAATCCATTCCTATTTTAAAGCTGTTCTATGGAAGATTATTTATATATAAAAGGTCATTCATCTGTCATATTCTCTAATGTTTTTATTGGTATATTACCCTAAGTCATAAATGCACTCAGATAAAAATCTTTATTGAAATGTCTTACAAAAATGAAGGCTTTTATGATAAGTTTCTGAGAATTAAATATAAATATATTATATATTAAAATTTATTTAAAAGACTCTTAAAGAAACATTACACACATTCAATATATATATTATACATACTCTAGATACATGAGTATTTTATATAAGGGTATATCACAAACATTTAATGGAGGGAACGAAGTTTGACTTGTAGTTACGTCTTGATATCTTTATGTCCTATTGGAAGCCATAGATATTCACATATGAGCTACAGGCGACTTTTGAGGTCAAATGTTACAAAAATCGGATTCGTACATGATTATCGATTATTTTAACAGGGTATATATGACGCTAAGACGAAATTATAGACCAATTTCCGTTTCTTCCAAACAAATTTGGAGTAATCATTTTTTTTTTCAAATTTTACTAGCAATATATTATTTAAATATTTTTGATAACTAAACAAATAATTATATTAAAATCCGTGAGTTTTAATTCAAGAAAGGATATAAAAAATTGTAGAATTTAATTAATTAAAATCTTAAATGATTTTAGACAAACAGTCATAATTCTAATAAATCAAAAAAATTTAATAAAAAAAAATTAATTGAAATTAAAACCAAAAAAGTATTGAAGTTAACTTATATTATTTTGGTGATTGAAGCAAAATCAAACAAAAATTTAATTAATATAAGCAATTTCGTTATTAAAGTCTATTACTATTTTTTCTGTATTAGAAAGTGATTAAAATTTTCTTGCAAATGAATTATAGACTAAACTATAGACTAGACTATAGTCTAAACTAAAGAGTACACTAGACTAGACTATAAACTATAGACTAGTCTATAGACTATAAACTATAGACTAGACTATAGACAGAAACAGAAGAAGTCCTTGGATGCCAACTGAACCCGCAAAATATTGTTGACATCATCCTTAATAAGAGAGAAAATTGTGATGTAATATCCTCAATAATTAAAAGTATCCATGATAAACTTAGAACGGAAGAGAATCTGAGGAAATCCCAGACACTAAAAGTAGCCTAGATAAGGCTCTCCTGCCCTGCGGTGCAATATCTTTGTAGACAGTTCCGCAGGGTTGCTGAATAACAAAGGAGGTGGTTTTAGTCGGTATGAATCCGACATATCTCATCGTTAATCTATAATCGTGAGAATCTTATGAAAGATTTCCACCTGCCTAATGAAAAAAAAAGACTATAGAATATAAACTCTAAACTAGACTATAAAATAGGCTATAGACTAGACTGTAGAGTAGGCTATAGAATAGACTATTGACTAGACTAATGTCTTTTCAAACAATAAGTTTTTTTTTTTAATTAAATTTGAAAACATTTAACTTAAACTTGCAAGGGATTTGTCTTCCTTGAAAATATCATTAAGAGCATTACTGGAATTATATTGAATTTCTTTAATTTTCAGTCGTTGTTCAAATTACATACACACTCATAAATGTAATTATTTTAAATTCTCCCCTTTACAAAAATTTCCGTTTCACAATGGCATTTAACAATTATGTATTGTGTTAAACGAACACCAATTATGGAACAATTTAAACCCACACTAATAGGGCCACATTAAAAGAAAAAAAAAAACCAATGAACCCACTGAAATCCTTCTTCTCTCTTTTTGTTGTTCATAAATTTTACATTTACTTTAATACTCGCATGAAAATAAAACGGAAATGGTTAAAGATTTTTGTATAAATATTTATTGGTTTCCTCTGAAAATTTTTTGAAATATAAAGGATGCAGAGTGATTCGTTCCCATATAAAAATCGGCAAAAAATAGAAGGAGTTATTTAGACTTATTGTTGAGAATTATGAAATTTAATTCATAATTGTTTATTCATTCAAAGACAAATTTTGACCAGTATTCTTTTAATTAAAGTAGTATTTGGTATTAAATTTAAATTCAATAAAAAAGTTATTTGTGTTAATTATAAATTTATTTTTAAAGAAAAAAATTTTAAAGAAAAATCTATTTTTTGACAGCTGCAAAAAGAAGCCTATAAATATTTTTAAATAAAAAATATGTTTTAAAGGAATACGATATTTATCCATGTCTTATGAAGAAGTTCGGAGGTAAGGCATATTAAATTAAGTGGATCCCCTCTAAATATACGAGTAGTAATTGATATTTTATTTTCATTTCAGTCTGTAGGAAAAGAGGTAAGTAGATTAATATTTTACATATACCCAAATCCATCGACAAATTTTCATCACATTTTTGTTATTGGTTAGGTTCTGGATCTCCAGTTTATGCACTCATGTTTTTGGACTTTTACAAGCATTTCATTGGTAAATTAAGTAGGCAAAAAGTAAATTAAGTAAGCAGATAAAATTAAAATTTTTAGCGGGGATGATGAGATTTTTGAGATTATTGTTATTTTTATTATAACAGTGTCTTATGGCTCCCTATACATGTATACATTAAGATTACTCTACGTTATATTTACATGTTACTACCCAAATCATCCCACACCCATTTGTATTAGAGACGATTTCGATGTAGAAATACTTTTCAACTCTATTGATAAGTTAAATATGGGAAAAAAGAAAGAAAAAATCAAAAAAATCAAAAATAAAGTTTAAAATTATAAAAAAATTAAAGATGGACTTTTTTCAATATACGTCTCTAAGCAAAAAAATTTGTAATAAAATATGTTTAAAAAACATTTTCTTTAATATATAATTTAATTTAAAATTTTAAAATATAAGTTCTGACAATTCCACTGCAAAAAAAAAAAAAAAAAAAATATTTTTATATCTTTCATACAACAAAAGTTATAGCCATTTAAAAAATATATTAATCACTTTCAAAGCTATTGAGTTGCCACAGTTTTCAAAATAAAATTGAATAAAATTAATTTTATATGCTTGTGTACCCTCCTCTACACATGCACAAAATTTTATCCAAATCGGTAATTAAGGGTAAATTTTTTTAAATTTAAAATGGAAAAACTCTATACTAAAAATCAAAATGTGTCAACGGGTCCACGAAAAAACAAAAATTTCTAAAAGGGTCCGTGAAGCATGAAGAGGTGGGAGCTCCCTGGTCTATATAATATCTAAAAATTCTTTTGGCCATTTTTTTTTAATGTTCATGTTGTCATGTTTCAATCTAACCTGATTTTTTTATTTGCCTATGAAACAAATCTCTATGGGGTGGTGGCATGGGTGTCATAATTCTCAGTAAAATTGCAAATATTTTTGAAATTGAGTCCTTTTTTCATTCTGTGTTTTTTATTTATTTTTTATTTTTCTTCGTATTTAGGATTTGCAACAGTAAGTGAGTGTATGGGTATTTTTTATATTGTTTTGTCATGTTAAAAAATGTTCATTCTAAATAATATATGTATTTTGATACTAGTGTGGTCTCAGTTCTATTTTAATGTATGTTGTATGTAAATAATAGACAATATAACTGCCAACTCTTTTATAGCTTATATTGACTCGCTGATTCAATATCTCTTAATATGGAATCAGCAATATATTTAGATTTTGCTTTTGGTTTAGATAAATTTGCAATTATAATTTTATATTTGTTTTATTTTGACCAAAAATACGATATATATGTATGTATTGCATGTATAAAAGAAACAAAATTTAATTAGATTATATTAATTATATTAAATTTGCAAAACACTTCTACAGGGTTTTAGGAGTGAATTTAATTTAACTAAACTTTGTTGAATTGAATGAAATAGGGAAGTTAAATTGAATAAATATTTTACTCAATTAAGTCATATTTAAACCTACGTTTCTTTAAAGCTACAATACATTTTGCCGTATTTACTACTGTTTTTATAACCCTTAAACAAAATTATATGAGGGGGGGGCGGGGGGTGGGGTTGGTAATGGGTTGATATTGAGTTTGTCATTCTGTTTGTAACATATAGAAATATTTGTCTAAGACCCCATAAAATATATATGGGTAAAAACACAAATTTTTAAAATTCGACTAAAATTATTTTCGTCTTTTTTTTTTTCTAGGCACAACGCATAGTGGGGCGAAATCGAAATTTTTCGGAAATAAATCTGTGTCTTCTAATCAGTTGGTTGGATTTACATAAAATTTCACAAAAGCGTGGCAAAAGAACTTACAATTTTTAAGTTTGGAAAAGAGGCCCCACATAACCGAATGAAGCTAAGAGAGCCCAAAATGTGGTACCTCTGATTTAGAAAATTTTCCACCGCCTGCCAAATTTTTGTTTCTTTTATATTTTTATATCTTCTTAAAACCTATAAAAATATGTTTGCATGTGCTATTAATCTTTTATAGTTTTCAAGTTATTTGCATTTGAAATTTAAACTATTTCAATTTTGCAAAACCATGATACAGTTTTTTCAATATATACCCCAATATTTGTATCGGATTTTGAAAAATTTTTACCCAATTAGTTAAAGAACAAAATCACTCTTTATTCTCTAAAATAAAATTTTCTTTACGAATATGTAATAAATTTATATTTTTCTGAAAGGTATCTTTACGTAGCTAATTCAAGATTTCGAAACATCTCCAAATACCAAATAGGACTAACAACACACCCTTTCGAACTTGACCTACTTTATATCAAAATTTTGAATTTAGCGTATATGTTCTAAACTGCGAAAGCATGAATCTACAAACAGCATGCAGTTTCAGAAACTCTAATGTGTTCCAAAGAGTTTACCAATGGCTTTTTCCAGACATGAAACAAATGTGGACTTAATGGGCAAAATTAAAAAAGCAAAAAAAATAAATTTTTGAATTTTTCGCCGATTTTTTTGAGAATTATGGGATTTTTTTTTTTTTTTACAAAACTCTTAAACTATGCAGCCAATTTCAAAAAAATCATGAATTTATTTACGATTTAAATTTTTGTAGAAGTTTAAAAATCCAATAAATTATGTAAATTTAAATGTTAATGTCCATTTACGATATAGATGGATTTGAATGATTCGATTCAAGGCTCTAATGAAAGCCAACTGAGACCTCCAAAAATTCACTAAAACATAGAAAACTAATTTTGGTATTCATTATATACAAATTTTTGCAAACATGTTCTTTTTTCGTTTTTATTTTTTGTAAAATACTTGTGAAATATGCAAAAGCTTATTTTTCATTGAAAATATTGAAAAACTTGCCCTGGTCATAACACATAAATTAATATTATTCCTTTTTATCCGGAGAGCAGTTCTCTTATATAACTGTAACAAAAAAAAAAAAAAAAATTATATTGTGGAAAATATATCAAAAATATTAAAAAACCTTGGTTCGTTTTAATCATATTTTTCTAATTTTTCAACTTTAAAGACCATGGGCAACAAAATTTGTAGTTTGATTTATTATAGTGTTGCTATTACAATGTTATTAGCCATTTTGCCAAAACCAAATTATTTATTATATTATTATACAGGGATGAAATAATGCTCAAATATTTGTCTTATATAAGGTTTGTTTCGTATTAAAGATGGACATAATCAGTCCATAAACAAATTTGTGGAAAAAAAGACCGAAAAACGTAGGTGTCCGTCGCAACTCTGATACATATATTTTCGCCAATGTCTCCTGAATGTGTAAATCTAGATGGAAACAATGTGATATAAAAATTTTTTATTAATATAAAATATATGCTGCTAAAATTGTAAAAAATCGGTTAATCCGAAAAACATTTTTTCGATAAAGATTGAACGCCCATCTGTATGGATATAGGCCATAATGATGGACTACTTTATTTTAAGATAGGAGCAGAGGTGATGGTAACAACTCAATATTAAATGGAATGCTGAAAACGCATTTATTCTACACTGCTGCATATTCCTATAAACGCACATCAATTCTTTTAATGAACTTACCAAAAATGGGGTTAAAAAATAACTAAGCTGCTACGAATTAATTTTTTAATTTATTTATTGACCACTTAAAAGATTAAAAATGTTCATTAAATTTTTTCATTGTAATTTTAGTAGTTTAATGTACACCCACAAATTCTCCATTGGAGTTAAAATTGGACTGCAAGCTAGCCAGTCCAATAGTGGAATACTATATTGTTTAAACCACTATTTATATTGCTTCGAGACATAGATTGCAGCGTTATTCTGTTGTAATATGCAAACTTCATCCATTTGTAATCCATAGACGAGAGAAAAGCTTCTTTTAACAATTCGTTATAAATTACACTGTTCATTTTAGTTTGAACAAAACATATTTTTGTTGTTCCTGCAGCAGAAAAGGCTGCTTAAATCATAACACTGCATCCATCGAAATTGCTTTTCGACGTATGAATTTTGTTCGAATTCATATCATGCCAATAGCCAGAATATGAATCGGGACCGTCCAAATTGAATTTCTTTTCATCATAAAAGATTACTTCATTCCACTCACCTGTCCATTTTATGTATTTGCGCGCAAATTTTAAACGACTTTCCTTTTGATGTGTTTTAACATTGGCTTATATTTTGGTTTCTTCCATTTTATGTTACCATTTGTTCGCAAAATGTGTGCAATATGTTCTGAAGTGTGGGTGGCTTCTTCTTTTATTTTATTAATATGTCTTTTTGTTATTGTTTGATTACTTTTTGTTTCCCGCACTCCGTATTTTTTGTCCAATTTCTTTGTTAGAACAGCCTTGATCACGAAAAAATTGAATTTGAATTTTTTCCTGATCTGTAAGAAAAGTTCCTTTGGACATCTTTTAAAATGATGAAATTTCCCAATTAAAACAAAAATATTACCAGCAAGCAGAAATGTTGTCATCAGAAACTTACCTTAAGTGAAGCAAACAACAAAAACTGTTAAAATTTTTTAATATATTATTTTTTTGCAATAGCTTCTTAGAAAAATTTTTCTCGATTGCGTTTATGGGAATATTCCACTGAAATGATCACAAATATGTTCTGATTGCTAAATTAAAGAAAACAACAAAAGCAAGAAAAAAATATTTCTTACATAAAAAACTACCGTTATATCGCGAGTTATTGCAACAACAAAATATGTTTTTAGTTGAGAGAAACGAATATACCTCAAAGAAAAACTAAAATTTTAAATGCGTTTATAGGAATATGCACCAGTGTAGTAAAATTTTGGTTTCATATTAAATATTAATCTATAGTTTTCTTTGAAATGATGTGTAGAAAATTTATTTACTATATATATATATATATATATATATATATATATAAATTAAAGAAAACAATAAAATCAAGAAACAAATATTTCTTACATAAAAAATGATCGTTATATCGCGAGTTATTGTAACAACGCAACATTGTCATTGTTTTTGATTAAAAAAAAAATATACTTCAAAAAAATTTAAATGCGTCTATAGGAATATGCAGCAGTATATATTAAGTTTATATGAGAAAAAATTTTTGTTGTAAGATTTTACAGATTTTATTTTTTTTCAAACAAATCGGTTAATCCGAGGAATTTTTTTCGATAAAGATCGGTGTTCTCAGTATGGATATAAGCATATTCCTATATTCGTTGAAGCTGAGATTAAATAATTGAACAATTTTTAATTTTCACTTAAAAGAAGCACAAATTTAAATGACTTACTAATTTTTAAGGTTTTTATTTATCATTTACTTTTCAAAACACGTTGAGAGTATGTGCCTTTGCTGTAGTTTTTGTCAAACTTTGAAAGCAAGAGTGATGAATTGGTAACTAAGAGACAAATTTTAAAGATAGCAAATTTTTTTTTAACATTTATTTATTTATTGCATACAAGATTATGCCAAATTAAAACAAGCAAGAAAAATATAGTCTGTCAAGCCCGACCATAAGATACCCCACACCATTGTGTATGTACATCAAAATTCGTGGGAGAGTCTTATATTAGACATGTGGACAATTATGGACCAATACTTTTATTAAGTGTAAAATAAAATATACGAATACAGAATATTACATTAATACTAACATTTATATGAATTTATGCACTTTAGGGTGACTCCCGAAAGTAGGCTTATATGGGAGCTATGGTAAATTATAGAGCGATCCCCATAAAATTTGTCACTATGATTTCTACTTATATAAAACTTTTTGGTGTCGAATATACACCAGATACTAACATATGTATGTGATTTATGCACGTTAAAGTGATTATCGGAAGAGGGTTTTATATGGAAGCTATGGTCAATTATGGAGCGATCCTCATGAAATTTGGCAAAGATTGATACTTATACAAAATTTGATCACACCGAATTTTATTAAATATTGCTATATGTAAGGCATTTATGGTCGCTAAACTCTTATTCCGGGAGGACATTTGTATAGGGGCTAGGTGAAATAATGAACCATGAAATTATTACCAATTTCAATAGGCTTCGTCCTTGTGCCATGAAAGTCCTACGTGCCAAATTTCATTGAATTATCTTCAAAATTGTTACCTGTTCTTTGTGCAAAAGGTTTATATGGACAGCCAGCCAGCCAGCCGTCCAGCCAGCCAGACTGACGGCCGGACTTCGTTAGATCGATTAAAAAGTGATTCTGAGTGGATTGGTATACTTTAAGGTGGGTGTTGGATAACTTTTTCTATGCGTTACCAACATAAGCACAAACGCATAATACCCGAACCACCTGTGGTGTTGTGGGGTATAAAAAAAAAATAATAACGATAATAATTTTCTTACACCATAACGCTTTGCCAATTTTTAACCATAATTGTGCTCATGATTTATGAATTCCGTTTGTATCGATGGTTTTAAATTCCAAATCAAAATTCAAAATTATTAAGAGATGTTTTATGCGGATATTTTGAATGTGCCTTTACTCCTGTTAGTAATTCTAGCTACAGTCATGTTAAGGGACATTAACTGAAATCAAAATATGCAAAGATAGAAAAATTTTATTAAACAGAACTTTGTAAAAAAGAGACGTTAATTAGCTCATCTTAAAAATTAAAAACAGTTATAGTATAAGTGCAGAGCTAGAAGTTTAAGGAAATAAGTATCTGGTCCTTGTTTTGTTTGTATATCTTTAGTTTTAAGTTCACTTCAAGCAACCCAAAGAACATCCAAAGAAACCAATAATATCCTGATCTTGTAATCGAGAAGTAGTGAAAATTCATATCACTTCCAATGAATTTAACATAGGCTTTAACATAGGTCATTGGAAGATGTTCTCTTTTTTGATACCTCTTCACTGAGTAAGAAGTTATGTTCACGATATCATGTAAAATTATTTTTTTTTTTTTACTTTTTTTCAAGAAAAATACTTTTAATTTTGATACAAATCAAATATTAAAAAAAAAAATATGCATAAAAATATTTTTCATTTGGCTAAAACAGTTATTATTAAGTTACAAGTATTTGTAAATTTATCTGAGTGGCTTTTTAATAACATCTTTGGATAATGTCCAGTAAACCGTTTTTTGCGTTTAAAAAACGGTTTACTCGATATTCGAAAAATGAACATTTTGAATAAACCGATGCTAAGTAAATCGAAAAAACCGGTTGGTAAACCGAGTCAATCATCCACATTTAATTATTTATAATTTATTTACTTTTACTAATTATTGTTTTGAAAAGTGATAATGTTTATGTGCCTGCAGATAATCGCAAGCAATTGAATGAAAACAAGTTTTTGCTAATGGACGTAGATAAAAAAAATAAAAGTAATTAAAATTATTTTAAGCAATTTAAAAAATTACCCAGGAAAATCAACAACAAAATCAATTAAATTTAGTTTAATAAAAAAAACATAAAAATTATATTATTAATTCATTTTCATTCAAGTACTTATGTAATCAAATATGTATGATTTATATAATTTAAATTCAATTCACAACTAATGAAATAAATAAAAACCTAAACAACTAAAAACTAAAAAATACAAAACTAAACAAATAAAAAAAATAACGTTTTAAAATCTCTTCAAAAAACCATAATAAGTATAATTTATTTTTATAATACTCGTATGAACAAATATTTACGCAGAGAAAAAAAAACTTTATAAATTTTCTTGAACTTTAATAACACTGTGTTCCTCATAACAATGTTTTTGTTTAAATTTTGTCATTTAATATTTACACTCAATACAAAATCTTAATATGGTTGACTGCAAAAATTTTATGTTTTTAGATATTTTTACCAGAAACAAAATTTTATTGATATGAAAAAAAAGGGTGGATCAATAAGTCCGTGACTTTTTGAATGAAACACAGTTTTTTATGTAAAACAAAAATTTATTTTTGAACATAATGTCAATACACTTAGTCCAACGTTTCTCCAGTTTTTGTATACCTTCCAAAAAATAGGATTTTTCGAGGTCCTTAAAATAGTCACTAGTTTGGTCAATAATTTCTTCGTTGGAGCTGAATCCCTTTCCACCGAGCTATTTCTTTAGGTTTAGAAATAGGAAGTAGTCACTAGAGGATAAATCCGGAGAATATGGCAGATGAGGCACCAATTCGTAGCCCAATTTATACAGTTTTGCCATTGAGACTGCACACGTGTGTGAACTTTTTTCTTGGCCATATGGGGTCGTTTTCTTTTTAAATCCTCATTAAATCAGTATAATAAGTTGGCATAATATTCGCCGTTTATTGTTTTTCCCTTTTGAAGGTAATCGAGGTGGATTAATCCGCGTGCATCCCCCAAAAAAAACACTGTTGCCATCACCTTATTGGGTTACAAACTTACCTTGGCCTTCTTCGGAGCAGGTTAACCCGGAGAAACCCATTGTTTAGACTGCTGCTTGATCTCCGGAGTACAGTAATGGATTCATGTTTCATCTACAGTTACAAAACACCGCAAAAACTCATTCGGATTGCGGTTATACAACTCCCAACAATCCTTTGAAGATGTCACACGTTTACGTTTATGGTCAATTGTGAGCAAACGCGGCACCCATCTTGCACACAACTTTCTTAAACCCAGCTGATCATTTAAAATCGAAACCACACTGCTATATGAAATGCCTATGGCATCAAAAATCTCACTCACTTTTACTCTTTGGTCGGCCAACACCATATCGTGGATTTTTTCGACATTTTCGGGTGTACTGACCTCAATTGGGCGTCCAGAACGTTCAGCATTATTTGTACTTGTGCGACCACAACGAAAGTCAGTGAACCACTTTTTTACCATTCAAATCGATGGTGCAGAGTCACCATTGTATTTATCGAGCTTTTCCTTGGTTTGGTTCAATTCAATACTTGTTTGCTTTCCAATGCAAATAAACAAAGTTTGGTTATGTTCGGTGTGATTCAAGCAAGATAGAATCAGTGTTGCCATTGCAAAGTTTTTTTCTAACCAAAATTTTAGAAAAAACAAAATCACCAAATTAGAAAAAAAGTAACCAAAATTTTAAAAATTCAAAGTTATATAAAAATTAGTATAATCTTAATCAAACGTTCATGTACCAAAGCACTTACATATATTAAATTTTAATAAGTTAATTTAGAAATTGTGTACAAAATTATAGTCAAATTGAAAATATATCGGGAACACTTATATTGCACTTATTTGTAAAATAATGTGCTGCCCTTTTTAAATTTTTATTATTATTTAATTATGTTGTCTTGCAGAGTTTTAACAACTACACAATATATGCTTTTTATTCCCTACAGCACCATATTGGGAAACCCCTTAAAGTATACCAATCGACTCGGAATCTCCTTAACCGGTCGAAATTGGTTCATTATTTAACCTAGTCCTCAAATAAATGTTCTCGTGGAGTAATAGTTTGAAGCTCAAATATCTTACCTTTAGTTTTTAAATGTGTGATGAGCAAGATTGACAGAATAAATTTCATTTTTAAAACTAATAAAAATGATATTTTGATTTAACAAAAAAAAAAAAAATGGAAAAAGAGTCTTCACGTTGGAAAATAAAATGAGCAAAACGGCAACACTGATTAACTACCATTAAAGAGTTTAATTAAATAAACGTATCTTGCATTTGAACCCCATGTGGTTGTGCAAATAATATATATGTAATCAAAATATAGCAATGTATAATAAGACAGAATAATAATATAATAATATCAAATCATAATCTGATAGAATGCGATAATGATGTATTAAGATTGTTCAATTATATGTAAAACTAGAATCATGACACAATATAACAAATATTTATATTATAAATATTTATATTTTATATTTGCTGTGAGCATGTGGTCCAATCATAATATGTCGATCTTAGATTATGGTCACCACAACTATATTTTTTCTCTGCGTGTTGAAATAGTCACCATTGTTTATAAAACTTTATTGTAATTTATTATTTTTTCATTTATATCCTTCAGCAATAACCACAACAACCACAAAAAAAAAAATAAAATAAAATAAAACTTGCCACATCCAACCAACACAAAATACATCTTCTTACGTCGTGTCTATACTAGATAAATTTTTATCAAGACTAAAGTCAAATTTTTGCCTGAATTGCAGATAATCGTTTCTTTCTACCAATTATAGGGGAAACAGTATATCACAATAAAAAAATTAGAAAGTATTAACAAAAATCAAAATGGCATCTTTTATCAAGCAACTTTAAGACAAAATTTTCAGTGCTACAGTACGGGCAATTTTGTTTTAACGCTGCAATAATACTGACAAATTCAGTCTATATTAAGAAAATTTTTATCGTAATAAAAATTTGACGTTTAGTTTGATAAAAATTTCTCCAGCGACCCCTTTTTGACATTGTAATGGAAGAGCGACTAGTTTAACTATTTTTATAAAATGCTATTTAAAGATAAAATATTTCAAAAATAATATTAATAATTTCAATATTGTTTTTCCTTTATGAGATCAAATAATTACACTTTTCGGTTAATACATATCTAATATCATTCTCTGCGTCCACAAAGGATTTATTCTTTCTTTTGATGGGAAAAGGAGCGAAAAAGATAGTTTCCTATAAAAATTAGTGCTTCGGATCCAACAAGCAGATAAACTTTGCTATATTTCAACTAAATCTGTTGATTTAAAATTAAATTTAATGCACGAATTACATTTTAACTATTTTTTGTATTGAAAGGATTTTTCTCCCTTTAAATGATAAAGTCGTTTAAGCAAATTTTCTTTTTGTAGCCCGAAAACTTTTCTGGGAAATAAAAGTTTTGTTACTCAGCATTGAGAGGTCGCATCATTCCACAAAATTTTAACAATATTATTCCACAGGATGTTATTCTATGGTTAATATTCGGAAAGGGCATTGAAACAAAAGTTCTTGGTAAAATATATTTACAAAAAATAAAAGTAGGGTTTCATGTGACAAATCGATGATTTCATCAAATTAAAGTGAACTGTTTATATTTTCAATTAATTACTTTCCCTGCCACATTGGAAAGATTTCTTTATATTGCATCATTGGACAGAATGTCTTTCTTTATCTGATCATTGTTGATTTTAACAAGCATAATATTTTCAAACGAAATAAAGTACGGGTTCCTTCATTGGCCATTCTTGCAGCTAATGCTAGTTAATTCTTAAAAGAACTCTTTTTAGAATATATATATATATATATATATATATATATATATATATATGTATATATGTATCTTTATTATTTATTATTTTTGGGGGTGTTCTGTGTGTTTCCATTTTGAAATAGTTTCATTTTTCATTGAAACTTTTATTTAAAATTCTAAATAATATTTACGTTAAAAATTTGTTTGTTCAAGAATATTTTAGGATCTCTTCACGACCCCCCACGAATGTACTTACGAACCCCTTATCGATAACGAACCTCTATTTGAGAACCGTTGAACTAGACATTAAGAAATGCTTTCACCTAAAGAGGGCTTTTGTGTTGTATTCGGTTAAGTGGATTTTTAAGTTTTTGCTATGTTTTAACTATTTCAATATAAAATAAAGACTTAGTTTTGTGGCAAGAAAACGTAAACATTTTCTAAAATGTTATTAAAAACAACAACTAGAAAAAAGATAGCAAGAAAAATAACTGCATGATGTGAAATATTATTATTTTATAAAGCTAAGTTCAGATTATGCAAATATTTGACACCAAATAATTCATTGTGTTTTTCCGCAATTTTTGCGACTAAGTATAGAGTAGATTTTTTGTTCAAATTACGCGCATTTATTTGACGTTTTTTGTTGCTCAGTTTAGATGAAAATTATTTACTCAAAAAAGAACAAAAACTGCCATAAATTTATTTGAGACCAATTATTAAACTTATTTAAGGGAAAATCTTACTTTTAATTTATTTTAATCAATTTAGAACAACTTTCTGTAAGTAATATTTGTAGCATTTTTATTTTTACATTTTTATAATATAAAGCGAAAGTGTTATTTATTTTAAAGGCAAATATTTATAAAATTTACAAAGTAAAATATTTAGATAGATTTAGGAAATATGAATTTTTATGAATTGAAGAATTGCAAGATTTACCTCGCATATTAATAAGAATTACTTCAAAAAATATATATTTAAAATTTTTTATAAGTAATTTACGTTTATGTACAACAACAACTCTGTATCCCTTCCTACCTACAAAACAACCCTGCCTTCATAAAACAACACTGTTTCCTTTTCACGCTACATCAGCTGTATAAAAATAGAAATATTCAATAAAATAAATAAAAAAATGTGTTTTTTATGTACATAAAGTTTAAATAGACAAAAGATTATGCAAATATTTGACACCAAACAAAAATTGACAAAAATTGCGGAAAAACACACACATATATATATATATATATATACAATCAATTAAATCTACTGCATATGTTGTTGTTTGCCGTTTTGTGAACTTACCTTTATTTTGTAAGATCAAACACACAATTTTCACACCAGCGCCATTTTTATTTAAGTGCAAATAGTTTAATTTATCCAAAACCAGCTATTATCTTTTTTGAATCGTAGAAATATTTCATGTTTACATCATGCAAATCAAATATTTGCAAAAATCGTCAAATATTAGCATAGTGTGAGCTTAGCTTAAGTACCGACACTTTAAACTGAAAAAACTTGTACCTTTAAGAAAAATTTCAAATAATTTCTTTGTTTAAAATTTCCAGAAAGTTTTAATTTGTATTTCATGAAAATTTTAGTTTTCTAGAAATCTTCAGATGAAAATACTTAATTTTTTAAACGTTTGCATTGTGTTTGTTGGACTTGTAGGTGACGTATGTATATTTATTATTGTATTTATACTGCACTTTTCTCTTAAAGAAATAAAAGTAAATAAATAAAAAACATTTAAAAATATGTTTCTGTTTAGTTTTATATTTGATATACACCAGAGTATTAAAATATATACGTAAATGTGTGGCACATAGAGCCAGGACTTTGGAAAGAATTATGACAAATTTAATGTAGTTTTGAATAAGTAAAATAGTTTTTATCTTAAGGAAGCACAGTGGGAAACGTTTTTCAGTTTTCTGTTAGTAAATGTGTAACATTTTAATCTTTAGCAATAAATGAGTAAAATTTTGCACCAATAATCTTAAGAATATTTTCCAAAATATTAGTTAATATAAGCTAACTTCATTTACAAATTATTTGGAAAACTCTTGAAATTTAAAATTTATTGTTATTTAATTACACAAGTTTAAATTATATTAAAAATGTGTGACATTTAAGGTAAGTAGAGTAAGAACATTAAAGCTCTTGGCTTACAGAATTATAATCGACACAATTTGGGTTTAAAGATTAATTTTCCGGAGAGGTATCCGAACGGACATAATGTGACCACCATATAATGTTATAATGATCTGTGGTAAATAATATATTATTTAGTATTATATTCTCTAGTGTCACACAAGTTTTTATTATAAGAGAATAAATAATTGGATTTTGAGACATTAATAAAAACGTTGTAATAAACTTTAATGTAAATAAATTCTTTTGAAGTAAATTCACTTAAATTAAAAAATAAAATATTTAGTACAAAAAATCCTTAGATACCAAGTCATTTTTATTAATAACTCAAATATCAATTGAAAAAAAATATATTTTTTTTATCCATTCACTTTCAATTTTCTCTTTAAAGAGAATTTAAGAATTTGCAACTTGTTTGTTGCACGCCCAACAAATGGAAACTGTTTGACGCCTAATATTTAAAATATGTTAGAGCACCAACAAAACAGAAAATTCATTACAAAACAAATGAGTAAAATATTGATGATTACGAAGCCGATGAACATAATAATGATATTAATATGTTGTGTGCATACAAAGGAACGAGTAAATAGTAAAATGTAAACAAAAGAAAACATATGTAAATAAAGAGAAAAGAAATATAACGGTAAAATAGCAACAGTAACTACTGAGTACAGAAATGCCGGCAAATTGAGTGCGCAGGTTTGTAAAATAGATTTCATTCATAAAAATCAGATAATTTTAAAATAAAATTAAGAGATTTTTGGATTTTTCGTATTAATGTGTTGAATTAAAATTTTTAAATTAAATGAAGAAACTTCTATAAATTGTATTTTAGATTAGACTAGCTGACCCGGTCCGCGTTACTGGCCCTAAGCAAACATTAGTTTTGTATTGCCACACGATTTAAATGATGTAAATATTTTCTAAATAAACTGAAAACTCGGATTTTTGAATGCAACATTTCGAAAGTTTTAAAATTTTGATATTGAATCATTATTAACATAGGTTTTTTGTAAATATCTTCGGAACTACATAACCGATTTAAGAGTTCGATATCTCTTTTTGAAAAACATGACAACGGCTTTCAAAAAAAAAATAAAAAATAAAAAAAAGCAAAAAAAAAAAAAAAATAAATATATGTATATGTCATTGGTGGTGCAATATGAAAATTTGATTTTGCCACGCCCCTCCGCCCTCAGACCGGAAATCAAAAATCAGACTACATAGTGTTACCCGCCTGAATATTCTGAAGATTCCCTGAAAATTTCATCAAAATCGGCCCAGTCGTTTTGGAGTCCATACGTTACATACATACACACATCCTGTTTTATATATATAGAAGATTATATTAGATTTAGTGTGTTCTTTTTATGTGGGTTTCAATTCCCCCTGGATCTACCGGTCCAATTCTCATTTCAACAACGAAGTTCGATAAAGAAGTTGTTCCTACAATGTTTTAATTAATTTTATTTAAAGGGGGTACCACTTGCTCTGGACCTACCGGTACTTTTTTCATCTCAATTGCAAAACTTAAAAAAAAGGATTCCTACACCCAACAAACACATATTTATTTTTATATACATATATAGTACATAGTTAGAATCAAAAATTAACAGAGTCTGGTTACCTTTTTTGAAGAGAGCATTTTTATTTTCTCTTAATAACTAAATTAAGACAGCAAAACAAAACGAAAATATTCAAAATACATCAAAGTATTGTTGATGAATATAGTTTAATATTTTTAAAAATATTAAATTTTATGTAGGAAAAATTTGTCTTTTTTATATTTTTTAAAATAATTATTTGCATTAAAGTTTTAATAATTTGTAATTTATACAGAATTATCGGACCGCTCGATTTTGAAATGTGCAAAAAAAACTATATATAGTAAAATTAGATGGAAAAAGTTACTAAACCTCGGAATTTGATAGATAAAAGTGAATTTTGGCGTATGTATACCCCTGTCTTGTCTTCGTACATATGTTGTTAAAAATAACCGATAATACTGTTCGGCAAAAAACATTTTTTTATCCTCGTTTAAACAAAAATATGTAAACTAGATAGCACTTGACGTGCTGAACACGAAAAAAATTACTAGTTCCAACACTTATTACTTAGTAATGTGTTATCATTACTTTTCCTATTTACTTTCTGTAGTGGATAATATGTTAACCGATAAATAGCAAATTCAATTAGGTCTGCAATGGATAGCAAACATGGGTAGCCCAATCTAAATTCGTGTTTTTCTTTTGCGGAAACTATTGGCGTTGCACATAAATTTAAGGTAGACGTGGCGTGGTAGTCTTTCGAACATGCACAAATATTTTTGCCTAAGTTCAAATTTCAGTTGAGCTAACATTTTTTATTTTTTTAATTATTTGACTTCTAGAAGTAACTGCTTATTCAACAAGTCACTTGAGAGGTGTAAGTAAGACCCATGCATTCTAGGACATCCCCATATGATAGTAATGAGTTTTTCATCAGAAATGTAAGTAGTTATCAACTAGTAGTAATGTAAGTTGCTGATACACCACTTGTCTGGTAATTTTTGCTGGATATAACCTATGTATGTAAACTCTACTGACAATAATTCTAAAAGTAGTAGCTGATAAGCCCTTTTCTGACAACATTCATTGTGATTCAAAAGTGGGTTTAAATGGCATTATTATAGAAAACAAAGAAATGTTCGACAGAAGGCATATTTTCATGAATACTTTATGACTTGTAAATGTCAGTTCTGATTTTGACCCTTTACTTTTTCATATATTTTGTCAAAATTCAGCACACCGACTACTACTACTACCGATACATTTATGATATATCTTAAATTTCCCGGGAACCCCATGTAGGAAACTGCCAGAACGCATTCTCTAATCATCATCGTCATCATCACGATGTCAACTAAAGATTATGAAAAAAACATAGAAGTGAAAAATACTTACATTTGTCAGCCTGTGAATAATGATGTATCTCCATGCGCAATTTTTTATTTTCGAGCGAAAATATTTTTTTTTCAATGCAAAATTTATATAAGATTTAAGAAACAAAAATAATTATATTTTAAAAAATTTTTTAAATACTTTTTTTTAATAAATTTAATGATTCATATACGAATCAGAGGGCAAAAAGTTTCTTTATAAACTAAACAGTATATTGTCACAAAAATAGTGACTGTTAATATTTGATGCCAGTATTATTCAATGAAAATATTATTATAGAAAAAATGGTTGATTCATATATGCATCACGGCGCACTGAAGGATTAACCATTAAATCTAATCCCCAAAATATTTCGATTAAATTATTTCGCTTTCGTGAGCTCGTCCATTTTTAAAATACCTCCAAATATATGGTTTTCGATCAACAGTTTAAACCATTTTTAACTTTTGATCAAACAATTTTCAAACATATAATAGATACGATTAAGATATCATGAACTAAAAAAATTTTTTAATTAGTTTTAATTCTTGCGAAATTAAGATTTTACTAAAAGTTTCTATGAATTCGTGTAAAATAGCGACTAAATTTCAATAGTATCAGAATAGACCTTTCCAGTGCTGCTTAAAACCCAATATATATTCAAAAATGTCCGAAATATATAAATTTAAATGTTTTAATCCAGCAAAAAAGGAACTGAAAAAGAGCTGAAAAAATCATAATTTTAACATTGTGTTGTCATTAGAAGGAAGTGTTTAGTGCTGAAAAAAAAGCTTCAGAAATTCTTTTTTTAATCTAAGGTGGTCATTGAGAGAATGACCTTATTTTATGGCTTTTATTCATTACTTTTAAAGTACATCTCTTAAAACTATGTTTATACAATTTTTTAATAAAAATTATTTTTTAGTCTTATTAAAAATACTTTGAAATTTTTCTTATTAAAAATACTTTAAAATTTGTGAAATTTTAATTTTCGTAGGAATTATTAACCTATTTGTTTACTACAAATACATTTATTTTCACTTTTTTTGGAAGTAATTATTAATAACTTCTAACGAAGCTCAAAATATGCACTATATTCTACTCTCGAAGTGGTGAAAATGTTCTCTTTTAGAAGCACTTGATAATTTTTTTTTTGCTGAGAATAAAGATTGTGAGAAAAAATTTTAATAATATTTCAATAATATTTCACAAATAAAAAGATATGAAACAATTATTTGAATGGATATTCCAAGTGCTAGCATGTCTCTAATACATATTGAAGTTCATTTTCTTATAACGAAAATTTTGATAAAATGCTATTGAAAGAGATCTGTATTTTGGTAGGTGTTTTAAAAATTGTCAAGCTCGCGGAAATGATGTCATTTATATTTTGAGAATCATATAAGAACATACTAATCTTCATTTGTAGAGGGGTACATTCCAATTTTTTTTATTGAGGCACCTTAATGTCCTGGAATCGGAAAAAAAATGTTACCAACTCTAAAAAATTTTTGATTTGTGAATTTGATAAGTAACATAAAATTATCAGATTTTCAAATCTAAAATATTTGGATAAAGAAAAGAAAATTTGTCCCAAATTTTCAAAATGTTTTGTGATGGCATCATAATTTCAATTTTATTTGAAATGATAATAAAACTTATGTGTAAATTAATATTTAGTAGTTATGCCATTTTATTCGAAGTATTGATAGACATAGATATAAATTTCGAAAAAAAAACACAACTAAAAATGTATTTTAGTATATAAACACAACAAGACCGGTCCGAAAATTTCCTAACAAATTTGCATGAAAAATGCGCAATGCGGCACGGTTAAAAAAATTATTTTAAATTTTCTTTGTATTTTTTGCTGCTTTTATTTTCTCACAAAAAATATTATCATATTTTTGAAAAATTTATATGAATTTCGTAAACAAAATTGAAAAAAGTTTGAAGTAAAAAAAAAAAAAGAAATGACAAAAAATAAATAAAATTTTTGTTTATTTTCCGCTGCCATTTAAGTTTTGGTTTCATTTAATAATGTATGAAGGAATCCTGACTTGTTGTTTGTACATTAAAAAAAAAAAAAAATAAAATAAAAAAAAAAAAAAAATAAAAACCAAGTGTGAGTACTATATTCGGCTGTGCCGAATCTTATATAAGCTTCACCCGTGTTGAGACGTGATAGACACAAAAAATTTGAAATAATTTGCATTTTCATATAAAGTTACAAATTCTTATATCCTTAAATATATTATAAAAATGAGGTGTAAGTTTGTTATTTACTTGTTTGTTTGTGTATCCATTGCGCCTAAACGGCTGCACTGATTTTCACGAAATTTGACAGAAGATATTATAGACTATGTTATATTGGTTTTATATGCTCGAAGTCTCACTAAACTGAAAATTGAATTTGTACTTTTATTTCTAGGAATAACTTTCAAATCATTGTATGAAATAAAGAAATAAAGCTAAAAGCATAAAATATGAAATTAGATATTAGCATCTTTAATATATATTATTTGTAAAATTATTTATCGGAAACTTTTAAGGATATTAAAGTATTAAATATTCGAAAGATATATTTTGCTACATTTATTTCAATTATTTTAACAAAAAGTAATCCGATATAATGCTGAAATTCTCCTGTTTTATTTGATGCTCATGTCGCCTTATTATAGAAATTGTAAAGTAGCATTATAAAAAAAATTAATCCTTTAAAAAGGAAAAAAAGGAACACGAAAATGAAAAACTGAAAACGCAGTTATATTTTATTAAGTGTATATTTTCACATGTATCATGTGTGAAAAAAATTTTAGATTTTTGTTCTATGGTTTAATAAGAAAATTTTTGATGTGAATTTGTTAATAGTCTCAGCAAATTTTTTCTCGAAACAAGTTAATCGACTGTGCCGAATTTTATATACCCTTCACCCGTGTTGTGTTATTTGTAATTACATCCAGATAGTACCGGTACCAGAGATGGTTACAGGCTTTATTAGATCTTGATTAGACATCACACCCACATTTTACTACTACTTTAAAAAAAATCTATTTTTTTCAATTTGACACATTATTAATGAACTGATAGTGCTTGCACTGTAGAATGTCATAGGTTATGTTGGATCTTAATCGGATGCCACGCTTACATTTACGAACACTTTATTGAAACTTCCATAAGGATAAACCGATTAGTTTAAAATACATTGGAGCATAGGGTGTTGTACTCCCTAATGAGCAAATACTCATTATGGCATATCTAAGGAACTATTACAGTGAAAGTCCTCAAATTTCGTAGAAATATTTATCACATCATAGAACATTGATGAAATGAAAATAGTACAGATAGGTCTTTATATGGAGGTAGCCCCATATAAAGAAAATATAAATTTTCTCATCTAAAGGATTATTACAGTGAAAACCTAAAAAAGAAATAAATAAAAATAAAAGTAATTTTCATATCAAATTTCGAATAGAATGATAGGTCCAGGGGGAGCAGTAACTCCCATATAAAATAAATATTAGTTATCGCATCAAATATGGTAACAAATCACACCGGTAAAAGATAGTACATAACAAATTTAATATAAGAAGATATAATCACTTCGGTGCACAACAAATATTTTATAAATGTGAGACAATATTAAATAAAAAAAGGGTATAGAGGAAAATTTATGGACTGATTTGACTGATTTAAGAAACCGAAATTCAAAAAAATAATTGTGATAGATTTGTGCAAGAATAAGGCTCATATAGGAGCTTTAAAAAATCTAATAACGCGTTTTGGACTATAACTCATTTAATACTGGATCTACTTAATTCATTTTTCAACACAAAAATTGTTAACAAATTTTCGATTTTTCTATGAAAGAGAAGTCTCTAGCTTACAGTTTATTGTTGTTTTTGTTATTTTTCAGTACCTATAAAAATAACAACTATAAGGGAAGCAGACATTAAATAAATAAAAGAAAACTGATTTGATTGATTAAAAAAACCGAAATTCAAGAAAAATATTTGTGACTGATCTATATAAAAACCAAGTTCGTAGCTTATTTAGGACTTGGATATTGGTCAAAAATGCGTTTTGGCTGATATCTCTGTAACTAACGGAACGACGTAGTTAATTTCTTAAGCGATAAAATTTAGAAGAAAATTTTCAATTTTGTTTTGCAAAAACGAAGTCCCTAGCTTATATAGGGGCTTCAGAAAATCGAAAACCGATTTGAAAATGCATTTTCTTTTTAAGTATGTCCGCTATTTTCGAACCAGTTTTTTCAGAGTTTCAATAGAAAAGATTTGGAAAAATTTTCTGATTTTTGGATATATATATCATATATCTAGGTTATCGGGAGGCTTAACAAATGTCATTTAAACCCTTTTTAATTACAAAAAAACTTGCAAAAAAAAAAACGAATTTATATATATATCTCCACCATTTATGAACTAATCTTGATGAATTTCAATAGTAAAATTATTGAAATCGTTTGAATCGTTTGAATATATTATTTATGACTTCATAAACGGCATTTCAATCGACAAACGGACAGGCATCGGTCTATCTACATCATTTCTTATAAGGATCCAGAAATTATAAACTTTTTTGCTCTCCAACGAAAATTGTGGAAATTACAAATGGAATGACAAACTTATATATACCATATATAACTGTGGTGAAGGGTATAAAAAATAAAGAAAAAAATTGTTTGAGGTTTCCATAAAAAAGGGAATGTTTGCAATTTTTTGGTAAATTACATTGGTTTCACTGGTATGAAAAACAGCGCTTAATGATTGAAATACTTTTCTTTATATTTTGTTTCTTAATTTAGGCACGAATAAGTAAGAGAAGTAAATTTTCCATTCTAGGATTTTATTGTTCTTATGGCAGCTTTCCATCTGCCTGTTCGTCGTTAATTAAAAAGTATTTTGTTTGAAGATGGCAGTTTTTAAAATAACTTTACTAAATTTTTCAGATATTTATAACCCACACCACCATAGGTGGTTGGGGTATTATGTGTTTGTGTTGATGTTTGTAAAGCACAGAGAAAATCATCCAACACCCACCTTAAAGTATACAAATCGACTTAGAATCAAATTTTGAGTCGATGTAACGCTGTCCGTCCGTCCGTCTGGCTGGCTGTCTATATTAACCTTTTTCACAAAGTACAAATCGCAATTTTGAAGATAATTTAATGAAATTTGGCACGTAGGACTTTCATGACATAAGGAAATCGGTTATGATTGGTCAATTATTTCACCTAGCCCACAGACAACTGTCCTCTCGGAATAGGAGTTTAACGATCATAAATGCCTTAAGTATAGCAATATTATAGTGAAATTCGGTGCAAGGAAGTTTTATATAAGTATCAATCTTTGTGCCAAATTTCATGAAGATCGATCCATAATTGACCATAGCTCCCATATAAAACCCTCTTCCGATAATCACTTTAACGTGCATAAATCACATACATATGTTAGTATCTGGTGTATATTCGACAAAAAAAAAGTTTTATATAAGTAGAAATCATAGTCAAAAATTTTATGAGGATCGCTCCATAATTTACCATAGCTCCTATATAAGCCCACTTTCGGGAATCATACTAAAGGGCATAAATTCATCCAAATGTTAGTATTAACTTAATATTCCGTATT
Source organism: Protocalliphora azurea (assembly GCA_932274085.1). NCBI lineage: Eukaryota > Metazoa > Arthropoda > Insecta > Diptera > Calliphoridae > Protocalliphora > Protocalliphora azurea. Next base: position 37,285,749 of record OW026521.1, read on the forward strand.
CGTATATTTTCTTTTACACTTAGTAAAAGTATAGGTCCACAATTGACCACATGTCTATTATAAGACCCATCCAAGAATTTTGATGGACATGCACAATGGTGTAGGGTATCATATGGTCGGGCTTGAACGACTATATCTTTGTTTCTCGTTTTATATGGATTTAGTTATGCAATGCGTAGAATTTGATTGAAATCGGTGCATTATTATATATATATATATATATATATATATATAATCCTCCCGAAATATGGTCTTAAGTCCTCTTCCACATGGATAGATGTGGATATTGAGATAAAAAAAATTTTCTAAATGTTTTGTATGCGCAACATTCTTATTGCAAAATATAAAATGGATTTATCCATTATATAAGACATAAGGCATAGTACCAAGGGAACACTTTTCCTTTTACAGATTTATCAAATATGCATATGCAAATTAAATAATAAAATCTTTCAAACAAAATATTTATTTCAATAACTTTAAATTGAATTTAAATTAATTATTTTATTTAAATATTTCGAAAGATTTTTTTGTAAATTTCCTACACAAGTGGTCTGAGACATATTAATTGTCGGAGAAATTTCGAATAACTTTACTATTTTTAAATCAATTTTTAGTATTATTATTATTATTATTATTATTATTATTATTATTATTATTATTATTATTTTTGGTTTGCTTATTTCTATAATAATATTCAAAAACAGTTTTGAGGAAACTGTTAAAAATCAAAATATGCCCATATAAATTTCCAATCTTCACAGCCGCTTTGGAGGGGTTTCTCTATAACCGATCTTTCTGTTAGTTTATTTATATTATTTCTAAATCCCAGCGAACAATTCTATTCGCATATTTTTATAACAATACACTGCTTTTACAAAATAATTTTCTCTAGAAAACTAGAATTTTTACAAATAAGGTAGAATATCTCAAATGGGTGGTTTTTTTAAATTCAAGCTGAAAATGCGTACTCTTTTAAAATTGAATCTTAAAAAAATCTTTTCTATAAACTTGCTTTTGGATAATAAAATAAAGTTTTTCGGTTTTAAAAGGTTTAAATGAAAATAAAGTCAGTGAATTTCAACAAAATTTTGATTTTTCCACTGCACATGAAAGCAGCAATATTTTTCCAAATTTGATAGCTCCCTACAAATGAACTAAACAACACTGATGATTGATTTTAACAATTTGTGATACAAAATTTTATTTGCACACATCAAACATTGTTACAAAAGCTTAATTTGTAAATTTTACTTAATCGCCACTTTTAGACGATTTAAGACCAACGTGTGAGTGCTGCAATTTTTAGTTTAGTAACTAATTGATATCACAGCTACTAAATTAATATTGGTATTCAAAGCATGCATTCAGGATTTATTACAATTTTTTTTGCAATTTTCTCCAATGAAAGAAATAAAAAGTGTCGGTGACAGATATCTATTAATATGCGAAACAAATTGAACCACTTTATATATTCTGTCGTGCTGTCTTCAATGTAAATTCTCCTGCTGCGTTTGTATTATTGAAAGTGACACAAAACTATTGTAAAATTCCAAAGCGTAAGATTACTCTTTTACATGGATTTTAAATTGTTGTGTACAATAATTTAATAAATATTATGAACATAATTCTTGGAATTATTATGAATATACTAGTACCTATATACATACATATAAATTATATTAATATACATTGAATTATAAATTTGTGTAAGTGTGTGAAACGGTATTTGTTGAAATTTTAAGTGGATTGTAAATAATTTAAATGTATTTTTGACTTAGATTGCCAAAAATTCGCGATTTTATTACGATTCCATTTCTATAAAAAAAAATCAAAATATTTCACAAAGTTGTATTTTTAATTACACTGGTCAACAAGAACAAAAAAATTTTTATTTCCTGTAATTTTTTTGTTTTTTTTCTATCTCAAATTGATGCATATTTTTTAAATACGACAAAAATTTTTCCCTAACAGCTTTTGTTTTTGAGTTACATCTAACTACCCTCATTTGCTATTTTTACTTAGATTGTCGTCTTTTTATTTGAACACTAAAATTTATTTTGTTGCTATTTTCGATATGGCTTCATCAAGATAATGTTGTGTGTTTAATCAAGATTGTTTTTGCTATATTTGTGGTGAATATATATTTGAAGAATATCGTAAACCTATATCGGACTGTGTATCATTAATACTTTAAAATAAAATTGTGTAATCAGGATAAGCCATGGATACCTCATATTATATGCCAGAAATGTGTGGTATGTCTACGGTTATGGTCCAGTAAAAAAAGAAAAACGAAAAATGTTTGTAACACCCATGATTTGGCGAGAACCTCGGAAGCATCATGGCGACTTCTACTTCTGCGTTGTGAAAATAAACGGAATTGACCCTAGAAATCGAAATAACTGGTCATATCTTAACTTATATTCTGCTCAACGACGCGAGAGCACATTTAAATTTTCTGATAATCCAAATCTCTGTAAATTCGAACAAAATACATTAAGTGAAGGCTCTGATCCAGACTACAAATTTAGCCTTCCAGAACCCAACCGATTTAATCAGAAATAACTAAATGAATTAGTAAGAGATCTGAACAACTCGTGAAAAATCCTAATTTTGTCAAATCAATGACTGAAGTCGAATCCAAAGCTTGGAATTCATTTGTTTTGATTATGAGTAATATGAGTAATTTCTCAGGCAAAAAGAAATCTGACGACCATGCTATCGAACTTGCAAGAGCTAGAGTGCAACATGAGCATAAAAATCCACTTTCTGCACTCGCATTTAGACCGATCTCTACAAAACCTGAGTGATTTTAGTGAGCAGCAGGGTGAAAGATTTCATCAGAATCTTCGGACAATGGAAGAGAGTTATCAGGGAAGGTGAAACTCACATATGGCAGACTATTGCTGGAGTTTGCAATGAGATCTACCTAAAGTCGTTTATTCAGGGAAATCTTATAAAAGATCATTTGATTTTTTTGCCAAAAAAAAAAATAAATAAATAAATAAAACTTTATATTTCAAAAAGTAGAGCTGTTAGCAATCTCCCAGTATTTCTTTTCATAGTCAGGGCCATAGAAATAGCCAATAACCAAATAAAATATAAAGCAAACAAGAAATGTGTTGACCAGTGTTATCTATATCTTTCGAAGCTAAAGCCCAGTTTCATTAATTTTAACGGCACTAAAAAGGATACGTATGTCCTCTTTAAATATCATAATGATAGAAAATTTTGTTTTTTTGAAAAAATGAATTTTCAATGCAGATGAATTATATTATTGTTACACCCAAAAGTATTGCTCTAAGGCCCACCTTATTTTATACCAGTCAGCTTAGAATCACTTCCTGAGTTCATTTAAAGATGTACATCCGTCTATCCATCTGTTCGTCCATATAAACCTTATAATTAATCTAATGAAATTTGGTATTTAATGAAATTTGGTGCACAGATTTTCTGCGGCCCAATAATGAAGTCTATTGATCGGTTCATTATTTCACTTAGTCCCTATACAAATGTCGTACCGTAATAGGGGTTTAACGATCTTAATTCTCTTATATATAGAAATATTTTAATAAAATTTGGCAAATATAAGTTTTATATAAACAGAAATGCGTGTCAAATTTCATTAAGATCGGGTCGTAATTTTTCATAGCCACTCTTCAGGACTTTTACTGGTATAAATCCCATACACATGATAGCATCATGTTAATATTTGACACGAATCAATGTTACATAAATAAAAACTGTAGCGACAAATTTTATGAGAATAGGCCCATTATAGACCATAGCTCCCATATAAGGCCCATTTCAAGGAATCACAATAAAGTGCATAAATAATGTAATGTATATATCATCGATTTGTATGAAGACAAAAAATATGCAAAAGGACCTCGCTAAAATTAAAGATTGATATGTTATAAACTAATCCTCAAAATACATTCAAAGAAATGATTTCCAATAAATTGCGCACATAATTTTTTAATGCAATAGACACATATCGATTTGCGGAATCAGCAAAAAGTCTTTTAAAATTAGTTTTCATTCTGTTGAGATGAAAATTTTAGTAAAATTTTCTACGATTTTTTTTCAAATACTATTTTATTAAAGTTTGAATATTTCGGATATTTTCCATTGTAATTTATATTTTAGAGCATCATTGAAAGCGCCTTATATATTCATTCATTTAGCACCTTAATAACAAAAGTAATATTTTGGGATCACCAATTCATAATAGGTTATTTTAATTTTTATGGTAAATAAACGGTTATTTAAGATAGTAAATGTCACAAGAATCATAAAAAGACTATAAATTCGTGTAAAAAAGCGACTAAAGGCGACTCGTGAAGCACGTTGGTATATATATGTTCAATAGAAATATACACTACGCTTAATACAAGTATCGATCCATGCAGAGAAAAAATATAGTTGTAGTGACCTCAATCTAAGAGCAACTTATGATTGGATCATAAGATCACAGCGAAAAATGGAAATGATTATAAGTACTAATTATTATGATTCCATTTTGTCATATTCTTTCCGATTTTATGGTTTGTTTTTTTTCATGTTATGATTCTAGTTTTAAATATAATTGAATTCTATCAGATTATGATTTGTTGTTATTATATTATTATTATTATTATTATTATTATTCTGTCTTATTATATTATTATACCACATTGTTATATTATGATTCCATTTCATCATATTACTATCTCATGTTATCATATAGTTATCCAATATTATCATATTATTACTTCATTTCGTCATATTATTATTCCATTTTATCATATACATATTCAAATAAAACACATTAATAAAAATTTATTATTTTTATTTGTTATTGGAAAGAATGAAGAGAAGTGTTCATTAGCAATATATATATATATATATATATATATATATATATATATAAACAAAGTTGAGGTGTTATATAGACCACCAGAGGGCGCTAAAATCCTTCTATAGTTGCAAAAACTGATGTTGGTTGGAAATGAGTTCATAAAGTTGGAAAAAAACTATTAACATTTTTTCAGATTTTGAAATCCTATTAATTTTTATAACTAACTAACTAATAAAAAAAATCTGCCAATATTTACCAAAAAATACAATAACGCATTCCTCTTAATGCCTTATTGTATAGGAAATAAAGCCTTTTTATATAAATTTTTCAAAAGAGGTAAAAGTAAAAAAGAAAGAAAATATGAAAAAATTTTTAAAAATTTTGAACTCTGTTTTCATTACTGGAATCCAGTAAGTGGTAATCAATAAAGAACCGCTGATAGTTTATGTTAAACTATAGAAAAAAGCTCTTTTGGAAAGGTGTTTTTTTTATTAAAAAGTGAAGTTACTCTCTGAAAATTTTCTAAAAGAGGTAAACTTTTAGGCAAAGAAATTTAAAATATTTAATTTTTTTTGTTATCATTAACGTAAATGATAATAAAAGAAGAACAGCTGCCAGTTTTTTGTTGAGGTCGCGAAAATCGCTTTTTTGCAAAGTCGATTTTTGTTAGAAAATTAAGGCGTTCTATACTAATTTTCCAAAGTAGTTACACTTTGAGTTAAAAAAAAGATATTAATATTTTTTCAGTTTTTAAGACTTTATTTGACATACTGATGCACTTACTAATTAATAATCAATCAAAATAATTACTAGTAATAAAGTAGGGCTACCATTTTTATAAAAATATCAAAGGCGTTTGCTGCTTAAAGAATTAATATTTTTCATTTATTTTTAGAAATGGAAAAACCTTTAGGTTCTGAAAGAGAAATAACTTGTATTTCTTTTAATTTTTTTTAAAAATAGTAAATACTTATTAAAATTAAAAAAAAATTAAAAGTTAGCAGAACTTTATAAAAGCGCTTTGTTTCCAAGAAGGATTAATTTTTATTTTGTTTTAATTGTTTAAAATATACAGAAAAAATTACATTATTAAAAATTTTTACAGATTTTGCACCAATATTGAAATTATAATATTAATTAAATTAAATTAAATTAAAAGTTTTTTATATAATATTGAACAAATTTTTAATTATATTAATTACTTTCATGATTGAAATTATGTTTATAATCAATTAATATATTAATTGACGCAGTTAATATTTGAACTGAATTTGTACCATTACAGAATATCTCTCTTAATATAAAAGCCAAAAATTTAGTTTCTTATTCATAATTAATACATATATCTTTGTTTAAGTTTACGAATTATTTCTAAAATACTAAAAATATAAACTTTTAATGCATAATAGAGGGAAATCTCATCTAATAAAGGCATCCTTTTCAGATAAACATTTTGTTTAAGTTACGGCCTATGAGGTGACACAACCCTAAAATATTTAATGACATGCGATAGAATATTTGGAAAACGTTAAGTTACTTACCTATGTGAACGCATTTCCATGAGCAGCTGAATTAGGTACCTCCTAAGGCTGCAGCAATTACAAATAATGCCAGAAATTGATTTGAGGCTCGCATAATGTCATGACAAAAGCTTCGAAAATAATAAGGAACACTTTAAAATATATATAGTACATATATTGCGAAAACGTTAAGATATGTACTTACCGCTTCATGAAAACAAAATCTGGATTAAAAATATTATCTTCAAGTTGAATAAAGCTTCGTAATCTTCGTTGCACTCTGGTCGAAGTACAAAAGTTCTTGAATTTTAAAATGTATATGTATAAATTTGTTATGTTCATTCTACTTTTTTTCGGTAAATATTTTCCTTTTTTTTAAGAAAGCGGTCATATTTGTCCTTCTTCTCTTTTAAATTCATAAGTGCTAAAGAAAACTTGGTTTTATATAAATTAATATTCTTATTAAATTGTAATATGGAATTAAATAAAAAATTTATTAAAATAAAATATACAATAATTTTTACAGTGTAGACAATCATTGAAATAATGAAAACATTAAAACGTGTTAATTTCTTTTTTAGTTGTCTTTATTCTAGAAGTTAAATAAGTTATTACCAAAAAAGCAGACCCACAAGAGTATTTTACAAACAAATATAATATTTTTACGTGCTTAATATTCAGTATGGAAATGTGAGCGTATGAGTAATATTAATCAATTATAACACGTATACGTCCCAGTAATTAAATCATATTCTTACAACTTTTTATTTACTAAGCCAAACAAAATTTGGTAAGAATATTCACATTATTAAAAGACACTAATAGGCAAAATAATTTTAATATGAGTTTAATTTTGCCAGATTTATAACAGTTTTGAGAAAATAGACCTATGACAGGTACAAATATATAGAAAATATAAACACAATGATATATGTGGAACCTTGAACAACTTTCAGAATTTTTATTATTAATTTGTAGAAAATAGCGCAAATAAATGAATCCTTATATGGATTAAATTATAATTTTTACAATTTTCAATAATTTTTTCAGTGTAGACAAATATTGAGATAATAAAAATAGCAAAACGTATTAATTTCTTTTTTTAATTGTCTTTATTCTAGAAGTTTATTAATTTATTGCCAAAAAAAAAGCAGACCCACAAGAATATTATACAAAGAAATTTAATATTTTTACGTGCTTAATATTCAATATGGCAATGCGAGCGTATGAGAATAACGAAATCTGTACAAAAAATATCACAATTTTTAAAATCAAAACATATGGGAAGTAATTACATGAATCCTTACATGGATTTTTTTTTCCAAACTTTAGTTATTTCATAATTTTTTCAATATATAACAGTGCACCAAATTTCATTCTGCATTCTGTTTGTAGATTTAAGCTTTGGTATTTTAGAATATATAGGGGAGGGTCTGTACTTAGCCCTATTCGATCAATTGGGTCGTCTTCTATTTTAAAATCATCTCCGTGAAGATACCTTTCAGAAGAGTTTATAATTGTTATATGTTTCTAATGAAAAACTTATTTTAGAGATTTTTTTAGATTTTTGTTTTTTTGGCAAAAAAAAGTTAAATCATAATTTTTGCAATTTTCAAAATCGGAAGAGATATCGAATTTTAGTTTTTTTTTTTATTCCTTCACTAACTAGGTAAAAATTTTACAAATTCGGACAAAAATGTTGAAAAAAAATATCGATAAAAATATTGTAACATATGGACCAAGATTTAGCAAAATTGAGATAGTTGAAATTTCAAATGCAAATAACTTGAAAACTATAGGAGAAAAATAGCACAAACCACCATGTTTTTCATAGACCTTATCGAGGGCTTTAAGAAGATATTTGAAGTCAAAACAAAATATTTGACAAATGGTTAAAATTTTTCTATGTAAGAAGTATCCTATTTTCAGCCACAATATCTTCGCTCTTAAGGTGTATGTGGGGCTCGCCATTCAAACTTAAAATTATACTCTCCTCTCCAGCACCTATATGAAATATTCTGTAAATATAAATAGTGGATTATAAATTTCCGGTTTACTTTCAAAAAAATCGATTCTGCCCCATGGTACAATATAGAATTGTTAAAGATGTGTTTTAAGTAATTTTGATGTTATTTTGAGCATCTTAGGGGCGTTCATATTTCTGCTGCAGTGTCTTACCGATATCTAAGTATTTAATCATTATGTTTAGTAAACATAAGTTACAGTAAATGAGTTTAAATTAAAAATTACTTGTTTGTTCTATTTATAAAACTCTTAGTTAAGGCCAAATTATTTTAAATTTAACTACTTTCAGCTTTAAAATGTTCCGTATTTCTTTCCTTAGCACTAACGATATGTCATAAAGATCACATGATTCAATCGATTTGATAACTATCTAAAACAATATTTTTGTAGTAGTATTGTATTAATGGGTGTGGTATTATATTGGGTCATGACATTTTTAGTAAAAGGAAAAATTACCTATCAATCTTATCAATATGTTTCCGTAATTTGTTTTTTAATTTTTTGTCTGATTTATGTATTTATGCGATTCTTGCAACAATATTATTTCGAATTTTGTAAGAAATGCGATGAATATTAAATAAAATAGGGCCAATATTGACCTCGCCAAGTAAAAAAAATACCAAAAAATAGGCTAAAAATTACCTAAATATCTCTTAAACTAAAAGATATAACCTACACATACAAGCATCTTTATTTTTTTCTGTCAAATACATAAAGGAATTTTTGGCGATTTTTTTTTAGAATGGCATACCCGAGATGACATATTTTGAAAGTATATCGACTTCTACCCTGACCTGCTAGAAATCTGTACTCCTCTAAGTCAGCTCGAAAACACCTTGTCTCTAGTGAGGTGAAATTTTATTGCGATATTTCCAACGGTTCCCAAGTTACAGAATTATTTCCAAAAAAGCGTTTTGGAACCACTGTGTGTCATTAAACTTGTCATATGCAATGAATCGCTACTTTTTTAAGCAAAAACAAGAACAACAAAAACACTTTAGAATTTATATTTATAATAAATGCTATTTTAAGATTTAAACATCTGTCTTTAAACATCTGTTCTTTTGTTCCCCCTTCCCACCTTTTTGATTTTCCAAAATTTGCGAAATTAGTACTTTTTCTTCACTTTAGATTTGGCATTAAAAAGCAAAAAGGCGACAGTTATTATTTTTTCTAACTATGAGATTAGTAGACCTTACATTTTCTTATAAAAAACTTATGTAAGCCTTCGTTCCTTGTACAGCTTTGAACAATCTCTTTTTCACAAAATTTATATTTATTTTTATCCTTTATTTTGGACGGATTTTTTTGTGAAACATTTTCTTACTCATGGCTTTAAATAAAAATTATGAATAAAAATGCTTTATTAAGGAAACAAAAAGATTTTATATTTGTCATATTTTATAGGATTTATGTATGGGTATCTACCGAAGATAGATTTTTTTTTACAGATACAAAGATTTAATTTATGACAGCGGCAAAAAGAAAACTGAAATAATAAAAATTAAAAAACCAGCAAATGCTTTATTAGAATACTTTTTGGTTGATATCATTTCTGAAACTGTTTGTAGCTGTAAATATATTTTGCTTGGAATTTAAAATGTTAAAAGTACAAACTAAAGCTAAAAAACTGATCACGAAGACAATATTATGTTCTCAGCAACATTCGTAAACAAGTTATATTAATTTTTAATAATATTATATTCATGATAACAATATTATGTTTGAATTTATTTATTTAATAGCCAATGAAATTACAATTTCTTACAGGCTAGCATATATATTATTCTTAAAGCTATTAACAATAAAATATTTTCATAATCATTCAATAACAAAAACTTATTATTTAACTAAGTTAAAAATATTCCTCTTAATGCGGATTGGATTTAATGACAAATCAATATATGGATAGAAACTCTTGAATTGATTGCATATACGTCTCATGGGATCAAAGTTGGCATAATTGGTTCGAAAATATTTTATTTTTAAAGGAGTATAATTTCTAGTTGGACGATTTGGAATTACGAATTCGATCTTACGAAGCAGGAACTCAGAATTAATTGAACCGTTTACTAAATTAATTACAAATGAAATATTCATATATTTTCTTCTACTTTCAAGAGTATGGAGATCAATAAGCTGTAATCGACTTTCATATGATGGTAATTTAATATTAGGATTCCATGGAAGATTACGAAGACAAAATAAGAGAAATTGTTTCTGGACCGATTCAATTTTCTTTATATGAACTTCGTATTGAGGATCCCAGACCACGGAAGCATATTCCAGGATTGGTCTTACAAGAGATATGAATAATTGCTTGGAAACATAAGGATCATTAAACTCTCTTCCCCAGCGCTTGAGGAAACCTAGAACTCCTTTTGCCTTATTAACGATTTGCGAAACGTGGGAGTTAAAGGATAGTATACAATCAAGCAAAACACCCAGGTCAAGAAATTCTTCGACTAGATCAAGCTGATATTCATTTATTGTATATCTACAGAGTACTGGACTTCTTCTGTAGAACATCAAGTGTTTACACTTTCTTAAATTCAGATCCATTAGATTTATCATACACAAATCATAAAGATTGTCAAGATCTGATTGGAGTAAGGAACATTGATAGGAATAGTTAAAGCTATGGAACAGCTTTACATCATCAGCATACATTAATATTCTAGAATTCGTAATGCAAGCTGGTAAATCATTTATAAATATTAGAAATAATAAAGGGCCGAGATGACTACCTTGTGGAACACCAAATAAAACAGGAATGGTTTTTGATGTACATTCTCTGAATAATATCAGTTAACAGTCGTATATAAGTTATATTTATTTTTAATAATATTATATTCATGATAATAATATTATGTTCTCAGTAACGGTCGGAAACAAGTTATATTTATTTTTAATAATACTATATTCATGATAACAATATTATGTTCTCAGTAACAGTCGGAAACAAATTATACTTATTTTCATATTTATAATTTATTTTTAATAATATTATATTCATGATAATAATGTTTTCATATAAGATTTATAGTATTGTGGTTAAGCTCCTTACAATTTTTAATATGGTTGCTTCAAACATAACAACATTTTTAACAAAAATATTTCCGCTTAGGTTTACCAAACTTTAATTGAAAGAAAATTGATGATTGCAAGCGTTTGCCGAAAAATGCTTTCGCTATCTAAATTGTTCCATAAAACAGATACTTTGGCGAACACTTTCACGTTTTTACATTTCTGTAAGTTCATGCCCAAACATAACTTTTCGTCTTTCAATGTTATAGGTTATCTTTGTAAAAAAAACCCATATGACCACAAAAATTAAAAATAACAAAAAATACACGACTATAAAATTTAAAATAATAGTCATAAAGCACATCTCCTAGGCTATAGTTTAGATTACATAACATTGTTATATATTTTACTGGTATTGCTATACAGAACTTATAATTCTTTCTCCATTTTAATAACAGTGTTTAATATGTTCTTGATTACTTGGAATGTTACCATTTATAAACTACATTCACTTTTTAACAATTTCTTAAAAAAATATTTTGGAATTTCTGCAAAAAAAAAAGAGATTTTTGACCAGGATGTATTGTTTAAAATATATAATTATGTGTGGATTGTGACTTTTTAACATTTTGTTGCAAACAAAGTATTTAGTAGGAAAAATTTTTAAAAAAAGCCAATTTTCCCCATATAAACGCACTCTACAAACTTCAGGTCCGATGCGGCACACTGTGTCCTGAGTGTGGCTATAAATTAAAAAAATTACATATCAAATTTTGGAAAACTGGTAATGCCATTTTTGAAAAAACATTTCAATTAAGAAAAATTTCTTGTTCTTTTCAGAATTTATGTGAATTATAGGAAATAAATTAAAAATTGGCAAATACTAAAAGATTTATAAAACTAAAAATTATTTATTATCATTGTAACATTATAGAAATATGATTGTATATATTTTTTTTTTAATTAATCAGTCGCACCGTTATTTTGAATTTAATCAATTGGAAAAGGTGTTAATATGAAATAAGTTCAAAATTTAATGAACAATTAAAAAAATACTAAATTTTTTTTTTACTTTAAGGGATTAATTTTATAAGTATTTAGATTTCAATAAAGATATTTTCCTTTTCTTCTTTCCCCTTTAATTTTTTTTTATAATTTTCTATGTCGGCACAGGCTTAAAATATGAAATTTTTAATGCCTAATAAAAGCATAGCACATTTAATGCTACTCAGATACAAGTAATAATATGTATTTTTAAAACAAAGCTAATAAAGTGTTGTAAATTTTATTTAATACTACTAAAAATAAAATCGAGAAAAATAATCAAATTGAAAAATTTGACATTAAATAAATGGGGAAGTTTGAAAAACTTGTGTTCGGTATCTTTATATGTAAAGAGCAGAAACATAGGTTTGGTGAGTATAATATTTCGCATTTTTTTTATACCCTACACCACCATAGGTTGTTGTGGTATTATGCGTTTGTAATGATGTTAGTAATACATAGAAAAAGTTATCCAAAACTTATCTTAAAGTTTACAAATCGACTCAGAATCACTTTTTAAATCGATCTAACGTTGTTCGTCCGTGTGACTGGCTGGCTGCCCATGTAAACCTTGTGCACAAAGTACGGATTGCAATTTTATAGATAATTCAATGAACGTGGGAATTGTATGATACAAGCATGAAGCCTATTGAAATTGGTTGTGATCCGTACATTATTTCACCGAGATCCCATGCAAATGTCCCCCGGAATAGTGTTTAAACACTCAAAATTGTCTTAAGAATAAGAATATTTTAATGAGAAACGGTGCAAAGTATAAATTCTTGTACCAAATTCCGAAATTCCGAAAATCACTATTATTAGTATCAAGTTAATATTCGATACAAATAAGTTTTATGTAAGTAGAAATAACATTGGAAAATTTTATGAGAATTGGTCCATAATTTACCATAGCTCCCATACAAACCCACTTTCAGGAATCGCCCTAAAGTGCATAAAATCATAGGGATGTTAGTATCAACGCATTATTATGTATTTGTTTATTTTATTTTACATTTAGTGAAATTGAGCACAGGTGTAATATTAGTCTCCTTCCCGAATTTCTATGCTCGTACACAATGGTTTAAGGTATAATATAGTCGGTCTTGACCGACTATGTCTTTCTTTCTCGTTTTTTTTAATAGGCAATTGTTGGGTTATTTAACCATTATTAGTTGATTGACACTGCTAAGCAAAAAAAAAAAACCTAGGACATATATAGTGTCATAAAATCATACATCCTTTAAAAATCCTTTAACAATAGCATGAAAAAATCCTTCATAATTTAGCGTGCTATTTTGAAATTAAATAAGCCAAAAAAAAAAAGTGAAAAATACCAAAATAATAGCCAGTGCGAAAAGTATATTTTAGATGTTGTGATGACAGACTCAGGTAAATAAACAATCATCTCTGCTGATTAAATACGACAACAAAGTTTTGTTATTTTAAGACACTTTTTGTTTGAAAAGCAACAACAATATTTTTAAACCATTGTAAAATTTTAGAACATTATGAGAATATGACATGATAGCAGTGTTGCCAGTTTAGCTTTTCAAAGGCTAAATCTAGCCGTTTTATTTTACTTTTAATCTCAAAATTTTCCCTTTAGCTTCTAGCTTTTTTTCTATATTTTTTTGATTTTTAAAATTGCCTTAAAACTGCTAAATTGTTCATATTTCAACAACAAAGAAAATAATTTATTTTTTATTATTTCTAATTTTATTTTCACGGAATCCTCCATTTAAGCATTTTTGTATATTTATTTGCACAAAAAATTAAGATTATTTGAATTTATTTAAAAATTTTCAAATAAAAGTGCCTTAAACAAATTTTGTGGTGTTACTAAATTGGTAAATATTATTTTTTTTTAAATATATTTTATCAATAATAGAAACTATTTATGAAAATAATAGATCTAATTAATAAGAAAAATCATCCAAAAATATGGAAATGATTAATCAAAAAAGAATTATAGTTCAAAAATGACGAAAAATCACTTCAAAACATGGGAATTTTTGGGCGATTTTTCATTGAATCATTGAATTAATTGAAAGTTTGCTGGATGTTATTTATAAATTGATTACATTACAAAAACTAATGAGAACTAGAAAAAATAATTTTTTAAATTAAAAAAAAAAAAATGTTAATTTTTTCTGGCCTTATTTCTTTAAAGCACAATTTAGCCTCTTTTTTTCATCTCCTGGCAACATTACATGATAGCACATCTTGTGTATCCCTCAATTGTTATTAAAAATTAAGTTTTTTTCTGCAAAATTTTATATTTCGTGTAATTATTATTTTACATATTGAAAATATTTAAAAGAGAAAAATAAATAAAAGGATTTTTATTTATTGTATAAAGGACGTGTTAAATTTTGTATGCGAAAGGTTAATAAAAAACGATTTTAACCTTTTCGATTTAACCATTTCTGTAGATTCCAACCATTTCTATGGATTTTATTCAATTTTTCACTTCCGGGACAGTTATGGGTAACCTTGCCGCGATTTTGACCAAATTTTGAACTTTTCATATGTAAGCATTATATTATCGTGCACCAAATTTTATTAATGTACGACAACTACTTCCATTTTTGGCCACTCGTTATATGTGTTCATTATACTGTGCGACATGATTTAACGATATCCGATTTTACTAATATTTCACAGAATATCCTTTTTCATCTCAAGGAATGATTCTAGGGGGAGAGTTACGGTCAAAGTTAAAAAGTCGGTAAATTTTGGTGCAGTCTAATGTAATTTGTACAAGAAACAAAATTATTTTAAATTATTTTGCAGCATTAATTGAAAAAAATGATACCTCGCATTATTTAAAAAATGCTTTAGGTGGGATTTCAAAAAGAAAAAAAAAAAAATTAATAATAAAAGATAAAAATTTGCATAATTACCTTTACTATTAAGAAAGAAAATTATTAATAATTAGAATATTTTTTAATTACACAAGTCAACCAAAGAATAGAAATAAATTATATCATAATAATTTTATATAAGCAAGTGAAATACAAAAATGTCCAACACGACACAGTTTAGCTAGATTTTCTATTATTCAGGTGATAATAATAATTAATAATTTTTACACATAAAATTGTATATGGGCCAAAACCTGGTTAAAATTGACTTTAATTTTTAATAAGTTTTGTGGTAATACTAGTTTAAACAAACGGGTTACAGATCTGAACTCACAATACTTGATACTAATAGAGTGCAAAATCTTAGCGCCTTAGGTTTAATTTTGTAATCATGATTGTGGTTCAAAATTCAAAAAATTAGAAAAAGGGCTAAAAATTACTTAACTTTTTTCCATTCTTACAAGCTTTCTTCACGCGTTTATACTTAGTTAGAACTTAGTTTTTTTGTTATATTACATAATAAAATCGAAAGAGCATTAAAAAAAATTAATAAAAAAATTTATGGACTTTTTAAACATTACGCAAAAATTTCACTTTATTGTTTTTGTATTTTTAAATAGCAAATTGCAATTTGATCAAATTTTCCATATAGAAATATATAAAATAATATAAAGTATTAGTTCGGGACCATAAATTTAAGTCAAATTTTGTTGATAGTTGAAAAATTCTGTCAAAACACGTTTTGCTAAGTCACTTTGTATGGACAGCACGAAGTTGATCATAATTAGTATAAATATTTGGAATTTGTAATACTTAACGAAAATATGAAGGCACATCAAAAATTAACTAAAGATACAAATTTTATGCAATAAAAAGATAAATAAACAAATAAATTCACTTGGTTTTAAAAAAGGATCACAATATTAAATAACATTTCTTTGCAATAAACTTTAATAATTTATATTTTTGTATAATATATATGGAGAAATAACCTAGATTCGATGTGCATTTTTCGTAACATTTTCAAAGATTGCAGTTTTAGTATAATGAACATTTTTTAAATTTTACGAGAAAACCACACTAATACCATCAAATACTGAAATAAATTATTTTATTTGAATAACTCAATAGGTTTTAATATTACGCGCAATTTTTACCTGATTTATACATAAACTACTAGTTTATATATATATATATATATATATATATATATATATATATATATATATATATATATATATATATATATATATATATATATATACATATATATATAAATATATATATAAACTACAAGTCTATATATATCTTTTTTTGCAAAGATGTCATATAGAAATTGAGAAAAAAAATAAAAAATATTGTTTTTAGTCTTTTTTTTAATTTGGCGAGCTCAATTTGAGTCCAATTTTCTATTTTTCCAAAACATTCTTTGGATTCTGTATAAAATTCTAAAGAATTTTCCTGCAAGAATTATATACCTATGTGGTTCCAATAAAAAATTACATTATTTTAAAATAGAAAATTTCAAAAAAAATTTCGAATTTTCTCAAAAGGGTGGTGACATATTTTCACTTTAAAATCCATTATTTATCTCTGGACCATACATTTTTTGTTTCTAAAAGAATGCTTAATGCAAATTCACGTAAAGCAAATTCGAGGACATTTGGTGTTACAGTCTCCCCGCTAGCCCTATCAGAATTTCGTTAATTTTAATTTTTTTATTTATTTGTGGTGTTCAAAACTGTCAAAGCTGAAACTAAAAAAAACAACAATACCTTGATTACATACCTACACATGTTCGCTTAACACACAAAAAATATTTAATGAGCCACGCCTCTGATAACGAAATGAAGACTATTTTACTGAAAAAATACAGTATTTATAATAAGTTTTTCCCGAGCTGGAGTTTTGGATATTTCGGAATAAAAATGTGGCAATATATTTATGTCCTTGCTTTAAGAACGGCTTTCTTTATATTATTCTATAATTTCATAATGATAGCTTTATTTATATAAATTTTAATTAAGTTCAAATATTACATTTTTTTCAACAAAATAGCACTAAACATTAAAATTTTAAGTTTTTTTTGATAAATTTAATGAATAAATTTGGTTTTAATACTTAACTATTTATATATTATTTTTGAAGTTATATAACCTTTCCAATGATATCAAATACTTGCATAAATATTGTACGCATTCGTTTAAAAACTACCTGAAACTTGACACCTTTCAGAAAATTTGCACATTTTCCCTTATTTCTATATACCTAAGAGCACAGCTGTTTCAATATGTTTTTTTTTTAATTTTATGTAACTTTTGAACCGTTAAATATATTTTAATCAAATTTCACATAAAAACTGGTCACTTTGGATATTAGTAATTTATTATTTGCTTAAAATTTATTTATTGCTTAAAATAACTATTCTTTATAAACAAATACATAAAAAGTATATTTTATTTATTTCAGTATATTTCATTTTATTTCAACAAAATATTCATTTACATCGAATGTATCAGGAACCTCCTGAATATCATCGTTTTCGTACATTACTTTATTGTTAGTGTTCCGATTATTTCGTATCGATGTTAGAGCAGGATCAGTAAACAATAAAAGGTAATTCAAAAGGCCCTGGTTTTGACATATTTTTGAACTTTTTCTTGTATTAAATAGTTGAATGTGCTTGAATTCAGAGTTTCTGGACTCCTGTGCCTCTTATATTAATTCACCTAGTGGTGGTAGCATGTTTGATTCCAAAATCTGGCGACCATGTTGTTGTACTTTGAGAACAGTGGGTGTTAGTTCCTTCCATTCATATAATAATCGAAAAAGCGTTAAATTATCTGTGATAAATAACTCAAAAATTTCTGCATTTATATGATGATTGCTATTAACTGCTCTCAATATCACATGATATCTTCGAAGAAGTTCCACATCAATTCCAGTAACTTAAGACCTAATTTCGTAGTTTTGAAAGAATTTATTGTCGTGTTGCCATCATAGGAGACGAGTGGTTTATCTATATTAAGACCAGTCATCTATTATATTCAATTTGAGTTCATTTTTTTTCATTTGCTGTCATTTCCATAAGTTTCTTGTTGTTTCTAAACACTTTTTTTTTTTTTTTTTGGTTTCCAGACACACTTCTATATTTGAGATCATACACAATTTGAACCATGTATTCCAAAAGCATATACGGGCACGTAGGGAAGATATACCAAAGTTTAGGGCATCTTTATTAATATTTGTAGAGTTATCTGAAAGAGTTTTTGAAAATTGTGAATTTTTTCAATCCATATAAAGCACATATTCAGATTAAATCAATATTCGTTATGACATTCCATACCTTTCCATTAATCATTGTTAATTGAATTTCAAGGTGTAGGTGGATTTAATAGCCAAATATTGCAATGCAAACCGGACTTAAATCAATTGAAAGATTGTTTGATTGTATCAAATCAGTTGAAATTGAAATCTTATTGATCTGCAATATACCTTTGATTCTGGAGTTGGGTTTTTCCAAATATATTTAGTAGCATTAGTTGATATACATGGTACATTCGAATTCTTTCTTAAGCGTAGTGGAACCAGAGATGCCATAAAAACATTTTTGTAGTCTGTACAGCTTTCCCCTGATGAAGGTTATCAAATTTCAATACATCGTTTTTCAAAAATGTTGAGAGAAGCCTGTAAGCGGTATTATAAAGTAACTGCGATATGTCAATAAATGCTATTTCATTGTCTATTTGAGAAAAATCTCATTTTTTAAATTTCCTATTTCAAAATAATATAACTTTTTATCGGAACCACATAGGTATATGAGTCTTATACGAGAGTTGTTAGATTTTATTTAGAAAATCCAGGGGATATTATCGAACATTTCTAGGACTCAAATTGAGCCCGCCAAGTTAAAAGAACTAAAAAAACATGCTCAAAAATGGGTATAAACTTTAGATAAATTTTACATATTCCACACATTTAAGGGTATTTTTTGTAGAGAATTATAAGAAATGTTTTTTTTTCAATCAAATCATAAATGAAAATTTAGCGATTTTTTTAAAAACTTCATACTCAAGGTGACCAATTTTGAAGGAACACCGCCTGCTCCCCAAACCATCTAGAAACCTGTGTTCCTCCAAGTCAATTGCATTACACCTCTGGATTGGTCATTTGAAATTTCATTTAAATACATCCAGTAGTTCTAAAGTTACAGAATTATTTAAAAAAAAAAATATCGTTTTGGGGTGACTGTGCGCTGCACTCAAAAAGTATCCAAGCGACACTGACGTCAGAAAATACATCACATTTTATCAGAACATCAGAACAGACCACAAGCGTTAATAAACTAATTTATTTGATGCTATGACAAAGTTTTTTTTCTTTTTGAAAAATTACCAAACGAACAAGTTTTCTCCTACACGAAACAATTTTTATTTCAAACTTTATGTTAAGGGGTGGAGAGCATTAAATTTAAATCTATTTTTTTTGCCGAAAATTTTAATTCTTTATTTGATTTTCTAAAACAAAATTAATTTATTTTGCACCGTTTTTTTTTTTTGTTCAAATGAGTAACATTTTAAAAGAGAACAATAAGTTTATATTAAACATAATTGCTCAGCTTTGTATTTAGACATAAATTGCGAAATAAATTGCGTAATAGATTTCCCATTGGTTCACATGTAACATCGCTAGAGGAAAGAGAACCAGTTAAAACAATTCACATGACAGGTTAGATGGGGTTGTCATTGGAGGTGGTTAATTAGCGCCTTGGGACAGGTCATAGGATATATCACAGGACTGGTTCAAGAGGACATGTTCAGAGTCGATTAATATAATAAAAATTTGAAAAAAAAAATTTTCACTTTTCATTTTATTATTTTTTACTGAATTATATTCATTTTTATTTTATAATTTTTCGTTAACATCGATGACGACACCTCGAGTCGAACCCATGTACTTTTGACGTATCTTAGGTTTTATAGTGTTCAACACACACTTGAGAAGTATGTCAGAAATTCACTCTCAACTAATATATAGTGAGTGTGGTGGTGTCAACTGGTTCTTAACTGCAACTTTGGTGATGAGTAAGGTGCCATTTGGTATTTTAAAGAGGGAGATAGAATTTTACAATTCTGAACACAAAAATGTCTGCGTGTAGACTCATAGTTAGAAAATTTGAAAATGTTTTAAAAAAATTCTACGGCATGTTAACACTTTCTTTGTAGGGAAATTTGAAACAATATAGTTAAAAGTATTTTAAATCTTAGATGGAATGAAAAATGGGGTTGCGGGCATACATTTTTAAGATATTTCTTTTTGATAGAAACTAATTGAATTAAAACTTGCTTTTTTCACTTTTATATCCCCCACTACCACTAAAAGTGAAAGGGACTATACTAAGTT
This sequence comes from Protocalliphora azurea, assembly GCA_932274085.1. NCBI lineage: Eukaryota > Metazoa > Arthropoda > Insecta > Diptera > Calliphoridae > Protocalliphora > Protocalliphora azurea. Next base: position 37,306,475 of record OW026521.1, read on the forward strand.
TTTCGTTCCCTGTGTAGCACCAAGAAGTCATTTAAGATCGCATAAAGTATATAGTATATTCTTGGTGCAAACTTTTTGATGTATTCAAATGAAAATTATCCAAATTATTTGCTGTCCTCCTAAGCAACTTGAGATTGTAATGGATAGTTTTTAATCGGTTAAGTATAAAAATTTATAGAACGATATCTGGACTGGGTAATTTTCTTTAGAAAGTATGAAATAATTTGGGCGTCAAAATATTTATACAGACGGCATTTCATATGGTTCAAGAATATATATACTCTATGGAATCTTAAAAGATTTTTTTCTTGATGTTACACACGAAACGAAAAACTTCGTATACCTTTTTTTCACTACTAGTGGTTGTGAAGGTTATAAAAAAAAACTTCAGAAAATCGATATATACATTATTTTATTATCTGTAGATTTTCATTTTTAATTAAATATTTTGTATTTTTCATGGACAGAAAGGTCAAGAGGAAGGATGAAGCATTTATAGATTCAAAATCTTAGATAAATTTTGTGTTATTGTGTTTCATTATTTTTGTAGGCAGAAAAGAAAAAACCAGATACTTGGTAAATGAAAAAAAGAAATAAAGAAATAAACAAATAAATAAATAGGTAAATAAACAAATAAATAGAAAACTTGGAGAATTTCAATTTTATCTTGGAATTAGAGTTTTTTTTCCAATTATTTTTCCGCTCCTGGGAAATCGGGATTGTTTTTTTAATTTTCCGGGAAATAGTAATAGTTTTTCTTATACAAAAATATAAATAAGTTTCCTCTACTCTTTTGCTACACTATTAGCGGATTGTTATTTTATGTTATTTTGTATTAATGCAAAATAATGTTATAAAATATATTGTAGTGTAAATACCATAGATTAATAACTAGATATTTATATGACAGAAAAAAATCTGATTCAATTGTCAAAAACCTAATTCATGCAACAACAAAATGCATGTAGTCACATATATTTTGTTTTTGTGTTTTGAAAAAAAAATGCAATTTTTTTGAAAATTTTGTTCGAAGTGCCTCTCACATAAACTTCTAGTTGTATTCTATGGTAAATACCTTCAATATTTTGTATTATGAGATATTGACAATTTTTATAACTTTGTTGTATTACGTAATACAAATCTCGGTAATTTTTTTATTTATATTATTTATAGTTTCGTTTTTTTAAGTCTGTTCAATTTTCCTGGACCAGTCCTGTGACCTGTCCCAAGGTGCTAATTAACCACCTCCAATGACAACCCCATCTAACCTGTCATGTGAATCGTTTTAACTGGTTCTCTTTCCTCTAGCGATGTTACATGTGAACCAATGGGAAATCTATTGCGCAATTTATTTTGCAATATATGTCTAAATACAAAGCTGAGCAATAATGTTTAAGATAAACTTATTGTTCTCTTTTAAAATGTTACTCATTTGTACAAAAAAAAAAAAAAAAAAAATGGTGCAAAATGAATTAATTTTGTTTTAGAAAATCAAATAAAGAATTAAAATTTTCGGCAAAAAAAAAAAAAATAGATTTAAATTTAGCGCTCTCCACCCCTTAATATAAAGTTTGAAATTAAAATCGTTTCGTGTAGGAGAAAACTTGTTCGTTTGGTAATTTTTCAAAAAGAAAAAAAAAAACTTTGTCATACCATCAAATAAATTAGTTTATTAACGCTTGTGGTCTATTCTGATGTTCTGATAAAATGTGATTTATTTTCTGACGTCAGTGTCGCTTGGATGCTTCTTACGTGCAGCGCACAGTCGCCCCAAAACGATATTTTTTTTAATAATTATGTAACTTTAGAACTACTAGATGTATTTAACTGAAATTTCACACGACCAATTCAGAGGTCTAATGCAACTGACTTGGAGGAACACAGGTTTCTAGACGGTCTGGGGAGCAGGCGGTGTTCCTTAAAAATTGGTCACCTCGAATATGAAGTTTTAAAAAAAATCGCTAAATTTTCATTTATGATTTGATTGAAAAAAAATATTCCTTATAATTCTCTACAAAAAATACCCTTAAATGTGTGGAATATCTAAAATTTAGACCCATTTTTGAGCATGTTTTTTTAGGTCTTTTAACTTGGCGGGCTCAATTTGAGTCCTAGAAATTTTCGAGAATATCCCCTGGATTTTCTATAAAATTGTAACAACTCTCGTATACCTATGTGGTTCCGATAAAAAGTTATATTATTTTGAAGTAGGAAGTTTAAAAAAATGAGATTTTTCTCAATTAGACATTGAAAGGGTATTTATTGACTTGTCGCAGTTACTTGAAAATACCGCTTCCAGGCTTCTCTCAACATTTTTGAAAAACGAGGCATTGGAATTTCATAAATCGATTTGATAACCTTCATCAGGGGAAAGTTGAACAGCCTACAAAATTATTTTTATGTCATCGCTGGTTCCACTACGCTTAAGAAAGAATTCGAATGTACCATCTATATCAACTAATTCTACTAAATATATTTGGAAAAACCCAACTCCAGAATCAAAGGTATATTGCAGATCAATAAGATTTCAATTTCAACTGATTTGATACAATCAAACAATCTTTCAATTGATTTAAGTCCGGTTTGCATTGCAATATTTGGCTATTAAATCCACCTACACCTTGAAATTCAATTAACAATGATTAATGGAAAGGTATGGAATGTCATTACGAATATTGATTTAATCTGAATATGTGCTTTATATGGATTGAAAAAAATCACAATTTTCAAAAACTCTTTCAGATAACTCTACAAATATTAATAAAGATGCCCTAAACTTTGGTATATCTTCCCTACGTGCCCGTATATGCTTTTGGAATACATGGTTCAAATTGTGTATGAACTCAAATATAGAAGTGTGTCTGGAAACCAAAAAAAAAGTGTTTAGGAACAACAAGAAACTTATGGAAATGACAGCAAATGAAAAAAGGTGAATTCAAATTGAATATAACAGATGACTGGTCTTAATATAGATAAACCACTCGTCTCCTATGATGGCAACACGACAATAAAATTCTTTCAAAATTACGAAATTAGGTCTTAAGTTACTGGAATTGATATGGAACTTCTTGGAAGATGTCATGTGGTATTGAGAGTATTAAATAGCAATCACTATATAAATGCAGACAATTTAGAGTAATTTACCACAGATATTTTAACGCTTTTTCGATTATTATATGAATGGAAGGAACTAACACCCACTGTTCTCAAAGTACAACAACATGATCGCCAGATTTTAGAATCAAACATGCTACCACCACTAGGTGAATTAACAGAAGAGTCACAGGAGTTCAGAAACTCTGAATTCAAGCACAATCAACTATTTAATACAAGAAAAAGTTCGAAACTATCAAAACTATATCAAAACTAGGGCCTTTTGAATTACCTTTTATTGTTTACTGATCCTGCTCTAATATCGATACGAAATAATCGGAACACTAACAATAAAGTAATGTACGAAAACGATGATATTCAGGAGGTTCCTGATACATTCGATGTAAATGAATATTTTGTTGAAATAAAATGAAATATACCGAAATAAATAAAATATACTTTTTATGTATTTGTTTATAAAGAATAGTTACTTTAAGCAATATAAACCTAAAGCTAATAAATTACTAATATCCGAAGTAACCAGTTCTATGTGAAATTTCATTAAAATATATTTAATGATTCAAAAGTTACATAAAATTTAAAAAAAAAAAAAAAAAAAACATATTGAAACAGCTGTGCTCTTATGTATATAGAAATAAGGGAAAATATGCAAATTATTTTGCTAAAAGGTGTCAAGTTTCAGGTAGTTTTTAAACGAGTGTGTAAAATATTTATGCAAGTATTTGATACCATTGGAAAGGTTATATAATTTCAAAAATAATATATAAATAGTTAAGAATTACAACTAAATTTCTTTATTAAATTTATCAAAAAACTTAAAATTTAAATTTTTAGCGCTATTTTTGAACTTAATTAAAATTTATAAAAATAAAGCTATCATTATGAAATTGTAGCATAATATAAAGAAAGCCGTTCTTAAAGCAAGGACATAAATATATTGCCACTTTTTTATTCCGAAATACCCAAAACTCCAGCTCGGGAAAAACTTATTATAAAAACTATCTTTTTTCAGTAAAATAGTCGTCCTTTCGTTATCAGAGGAGTGGGTCATTAAATATTTTTTATGTGTTTAGCGGATATATGTAGGTATATAATCAAGGTGTTGTTGTTTTTTTTAATTTCAGCTTCGACAGTTTTGAACTCCACAAATAAATAAAAAAAATAAAAATTAACGAAATTCTGATAGGGCTAGCGGGGAGACTGTTACCAGATATGCCCTCGGACTTGCTTTACGTGAATTTGCGTTAAGCATTCTTCTAGAAACAAAAAAATGTATGGTCATGAGATAAATAATGGATTTTAAAGTGAAAATATGTCACCACCCATTTGAGAAAATTCACAATTTTTTTTTTGAAATTTTCTGTTTCAAAATAATATAATTTTTTATTGGAACCACATAGGTATATAATTCTTGCAGGAAAATTATTTAAAATTTTATACAGAATCCAAAGAATGTTTTGGAAAAATAGAAAATTGGACTCAAATTGAGCTCGCCAAATTAAAAAAAGAAAACTAAAAACAAAATTTCCAAAAATGAGTCAAAGTTTTCTTCGGCCTAAATATCTCTTAAAGTAAAAAAGATGAGCCACACGTAGAGAATTATAGGGACTATCTATATGCATTTTTTTTTTAATCAAATCATAAATGTATGGGGATTTTTTTTTATTGTCACCAATTTTGGTCCACTCCCTTGCTAAGAGCCTGTGTGCCTCCAAGTTAATTGCATAGACCTTAGGATTGGCCATGTTAAATTTCATTCAAATACATCTAGTAGTTCTAAAGTTACAGAATTATTTCCAAGAAAATTCGTTTTGGGACCACTGTGCAGCGCCTCTTCTTCTGTATAAAGAAATGGAATTGTGAAATTGAAAAACAAAAACAAAGCAAAAAATAAATTGGTCCACACAATCTAAATTCATGTGCGTTCATTATGCTAACAAATCGATGGCTAGTAAGGACCGCGTTTAATAAAATAAAAAGTGTTTTTGTGTGCAAAACAAATAACATATTATCAGTAAACTTTTAAATGACAAAGCTCAAGCAAAAAAGTTAAGAATTTAATACCAGCAGTTTTTGGTGACTGTCCTAAACTAATAATTTTACCAATTATACAGTAAAGTTCCAATCTCCATCATTTTGGTTTATAAAAAGTTCAGTAAAGTGAAAATCGTCGCCAAATGAACTAGTGGGATACATATGTTGGCTTCGTACATAAATATATGCACATATATATTGTATTTATGTTCGTATCATATTTAATATATTTCGTAATATATTTACAAATTGTTGTTGAGACCTATTGTCCAAGAAAAGAAAGATGATATTAAGAAACCAACAAAACAAATAATAAAGGAAAAAGGAGATTACTTGTGTAGCCGTTAGGCAGATAATTTGTGGGTGTTGTCATGATATTGAAAGTATGTTCTATAAAATAAAGTTTAAGGGAATTTATATACGTAGTATATCAAAATATAGTTTTTAAAGGAATATGTTTTGGAAACAGTATGTAACCAAATAAATATAAATATTAATATTAATATAAATATAAATATAAATATAAATATAAATATAAATATAAATATAAATATAAATATAAATATAAATATAAATATAAATATAAATGTAAATATAAATACGATTTCTTAGCAAGCATTGGAAGTAATGTTTTCAATTTAATTTATGAACATATTGATCATTAGATGCTCAGTGCTATATTTCGTACCAGATATATATAAAAATAAATTAAATTTTAATTGTAATTTTTTACATAGAATTTGACAATTTTACATAGAGTTTGACATTTTTAGCCAGCAAATATATATAAATAATTATGCCATGATCTGAACAGGGCACATTGAATAGGCATACTCATCCCCCCAGATGAATAATTTATGAACTATGCTATATAGCAACATTCAAACTTTATACACGATAGAAAAATTTGCTAAGTGTAGAGAGTACAACTATTAAAAAAAAAAAAAATCCAAAGATGATAAATAGTTTATCAAAGTTATCGGTAAATAATCTCGAGTTATGAAAAAATTTTCAACTTAAAGTTGACATTTCGAGATTATTTTTTCAAAGACAAAATGTAGCCTGTTTACATTACACAATTGTGACAGTTTTGTAGATTTTGTTTGACAACTGCTTTTTGTTGAAATTAATCACACGCACTAAATACTTTTAAATGAGCTTTATGCTTCACAAAACTTTTTTTTTTAATTTAATTTTATATTTGTTTATGAAAAATTTCAAATAAAAAAATACAATTTATTTATTAATTTTAAAAATATTTGTCTAAACAAAAATGTCTTTTTTATTTATTTTTTATTTGTACATTATTGTATTTTACTAAGAGAAAAACATTTATATTTTTCAAAATTTAATTAAATTTTAATAAATTTTGGTAAAATCTTATTAGAACTAGATTTTGATTTGTATGGAAAATCTAATAAAAATATAACAAAATTATGTAGTTTTGAAAATCTCATTTAAACTAGATTTTGTGCAAATGTAAATGGGCTATAAAAAAGTTGAAAATTGTTTAGAATCTCCTTTCAAGAAAAATCAAATTTAGGACAAAAATGGTGAAATCAAGAGGCCATTTTTAACACCAAAAATCGTCAAAATGAAGATAACCTGGCAACAATGTTCTATCCCTATATCTAAAAGACAATTAAATTTTCTTCTATTTATATTTTTTTGGCAGAAAATTTTAGCTACAGAAAATCAATGTAATTCATATCGATTTATTACAAAAAAATACATTCAGCCTAAATCAAAATCTAAAAGTTTCATGTGTCCTTATTACGATGGTCACTTACTTTAAATATCGGTAGATACAACAGTATTTGTAATAAACTTACCTTGTTGGAATAGTAAGAATATTTCAAAGAAAAATGTCAATAACAACAAATGTTTTCTTATATAAGAGTTAATGGTCATAAATGATTTGAATCCTTGCCAAACGAAACAGAATATTATCTATTTCATACATTTATAAGATTACACCAAAGTAAAAAGTTGTGAAGGAACAAAGAATATTCTTATTTAATTGAAAGAAAATTAAAGATAAAAAAATATTTTTAAAAGTACGTATCTAAGGATAATTTGCTTTGATAGAAAATTTTTTGATTTTAAAACGTTGTTTACTAATTAAAATTACAAAATATTTTATTTCCTAGAAAATTAAAATATTTAACTACGTTCAGCACTTAAAAGAGTTTACATCTTAAATTGTTTTGAACTGATTTCTTATCATACTGTTTTGTAAATAGTTTAAACATTCCAACTAAAAGGTAAATACTATTTATAAATGTCCTAGATTTTATATTATTCTATCCTTTTTTGTGGCTATTGTTATTATTCTTTGAATAAAAACATATATTTCAAAGCCGAAACAAACAGTGTATGTACTAGGGTGATGAATTATTCGACTTTTTGCAGAAACGTTTTTCGAATAGTTCGAATTGTTGGAATTTTGAAAAAACCGATTGCAGTTTTAAAATTTCGAAGAAACCCAGTTAGCCTGTTAATATGCTAATATAGTCCATCAAAGAACTAAAAAATCAAACAAATTCTATAATATCGAAGTTAAGAATTATTAAAAATTTTAATTAAGGTAAGAAAATAATAATCGAATTGAAATTGTTTTATACTTTTATATATATATATATATATATATATATATATATATATTCGAGTATATATATATATATATATATATATATATATATATATATATATGAGATTTTGGTGATATAAAAACGAAACCGAATTTTTCAATACTTTTATCTTTGTGACGCACGGTTGCTCAGAAATTAATTTCATTTGTCAAAAGTCCAACTTTTTGTTAACACCGACTTTAATGCCATTCAAAAGTAAACATTATGAAACTAAGGTGGCCAAAAAATTGGATCAAAATATTGGTAATTGAGGGCATGGCATGCTGTTAAATAAAAATATTTTATGTTATTTTATGAAAAAAAAAATTAGATTTTTGTAAATTTGATGAAAAGTAAATTATCATTACTCGCAAACTATTATCGATAATTGACTGCATTTTTTGTTATATTGGTAGGATAATAGTCTTTAAGAAATGTTATGATGTGTAATTGTACCGTTTATTACTGCTATATTTTGGTCAAATTTGTATTTTAATGGAATAGAACTTTTGAGAGTCGAAAGGGGTTAAACAAGTTTTACTACCAAAAGAAAGACGAAAGTGTTCTCTTTAACCCCATATATACTTTTGTACCTGCCTGGACTCATCTGCAGAACACTTTTTCCATTTAAGTGAAACTGCTCCCAAAATTTTTTCACGAAACACATACGATTTGTATTTGAAACCTACAGGATCAATAAGAAACAACCACACCAACAAGGAGTTAAGAAGTTTCAAAAAGATATATTTCAGGATGAATTTCTCAAATATAGGTTGACTATAGATCAACCAAAACAAGGATCAGGCAATACGAATGATAGGAACCCTGCAAGAATATATATAATCAAATATCCATGGAGAAATATGTCTGCAACAGTTCACAACATCCATTATCATGAAGAAGATGTTATTAAGCCTGATTGCGTACCACTTGGAGATCTATCAGAGGAAGCTCAGGAAAAAAGGAATAAGGATTACAGATTTTATAGAGAGCACAATACCAGAAAAATATCACGAAATTCTATAAATCAAGATCTATTTAACATATTGTTGACAAGGTCAGATCCGCTCATCTCTAGCATTCGAAGTCAATGGAAAGTAGAACATCGGCAATTAGATGAAGAAGCGAAATGGCTGCTAGAGAACAGAAATAATATTGAATTAAATATGGAATATTTGCAGGCTATTCTACAACCGAATAAATTATAATTATAATTTTCTTTTATTGTTAATTAAGTAAAATATAAAATAAATATTAAAAAGTTTCAAAAATAACCGATTCTAGTGCAACCTGTTCTGGAATTGATAAACTGGTTATTATTAAAATGCTTTTTTTACATGCTTATATCTTTTTTATAAGTAAAGCTGATTCAAAAAAAAAAAAAAAAAAAAAAATCCGAATTATCATACTAAACGCTATATGAAAATTAAAAGTTCAATTTTAGCCTTAAATTTCTTAACAACTGCTGAACTGATTTTACTGAAATTAAAGCTGAAAAAAATTTAAAAAAATGTCTGTCCATCAGAAAAAAAAAATCTAAAATATCTCATTCGTTTCAGAAGTTACAGAGTTTTGGCCGATGTAAAACGATTCTGAGCCACTGTACGGTCGACAGTTGACCATAGGTCACATGAAACACCCACTCCACAAATATTATTAGGGTATAAAATGATAGGATCTGACTGAGAATATATTTTTTACTTGTTTTTTTTTCTTTTTTGAATAAATTTGCTCCAATTATTAACAAAATCACATCAAAAAATTTAAATTATGTTTATACGACCTTTTACTTGTTTTTACTTTGTTGCATATAAAAACTTACAAGGAAATATGTTTTTTTATTCCTTTTTTTTTTGTTTGCAATATGAGTAAATATGACTTAAATTTTAAGTTTCTTCTTCATATGCTGAAGTTTATGTATCAGTCTAATATTTTATTGTACCCTATTTATTCAAAAGCAGGTGTTTTAGGTAAAAATCCAAGAAAAAATAAAAATAGATAAAAAATAAGTCCATAAAATCATGTCTTTAAAGTATTTCTTTTTTTCGATAAATTTCGGTAAATTTTTAAGATTATATTTGTATCAGTATATGTATATTGGTTACTAAAGCAGTATTATGCCAAAAAAAGTAATTTTGAAAAAGTGGGTTTATACGCCCTTATACGAGTCCATGCTTCAATTTATTGAAATTTTCTATAAATAGAAAATAATTCAATATTTAAAATTCATATCAAATATTTCTGTGAATAGTATATTTTTAACAAAAATTTTCTATATAAAAAATTAAATAGTATTTTATATTTTCTGAATTAACATTTTTCAAATGTTCTCTTTCAAAAAGTAAATCTCTCGAACATCTTCTATATATATATATGTATATATAAAATTCTCATGTCACGGTGTTTGTAATTGAACTCCTACGAAACGGCTTGACCGATTTCTATGAAATTTTGTATGTGTTTTTTTTTTGTTAGGTATTAGGTATTAGAATAGGTCGTAAAGTATATTTCATATCGCTAGAGGGCGTAAAATAGTGTAAAATAGTAAAAGATCCTCTATCATCCTATATCATCCCAACTAATCAATCGATTTTCTTGAAATTTGGCAGTCAAATAGTGTAACATCTGGAAGGAACTATAACCAATAATTTTTATTACTGGGGTTGTAAAATAGGGCAAAAAGGGTAAAAGCTTCCCCTCCCCATATCTTCTTAATTAATTCAAACGATTTTCTTGAAATTTGGTAGGCAAATAGTGTAACATCTAGAAGGAAGTATAGCATATAATTTTTATTATTTAGGGCGTGAAAGCTCCCTTTCTCTATATCTTCTTAACTAATCAGCCGGTTTTTTTAAAATTTGGCATGCAGATACTGTAACATCTAAAAGGATATACAATTTTTTGGAAATTCATACATTTAGAGCTTAAAGTAGAGCAAAACGGGTAAAAGCTCCCCCTACCCATGTCTTCTTAATAAATTATCCGACGAGAGTTTCAAGTCTTGTAGTCACTAAAGGCTATAAATTTTAACATTTAAAGCGTTAAAAATAAAAACATTTACTACTAATAAGTTATAGGGCAAAACGACGTTTGCCGGGTCAGCTAGTTTTTTTTTATAAATTTAAAAAATTAAAATAACCATTAGAAACTTATGTATTAACTCTACAACTAGTTCCAGATCGTATGAAATTATTTTTTAGCTTTTCGAACTGCCAATTTGGTCAGAAAACTGATGACGAAGTAATACGGTATTAGTTCTTAAGAAAAAGTTCTCAAAAACATTTCTTGGAACCACGTATGTGTCAGAATTTAAAGTGATTCTGATTAAATTAATTCTAGATTTTAGAACAAATTCCACCATTGTTCCTGGGTACTTAAAAATATCTCGAATTTTAAAAAAATTTATATTAATACATTCATTTAAGAAATGCTCATTTTTACGAAAATCCCCAAATATTTTCCAATGAAAATCTGTCCCCAAAAAGAAGTTTAAGTCCCCAATTTAGGGACAAATCCCCTTATCGAACAACATTGATTACAATGAAAAATGGAATTTCTTAAACTTGGCCATAAAGTTCACATTTGCTGCAGGTCTGAAAAAAAATCCATTAGCAAACTTTTTGGAACACATTGATAATTTTGTTCTTTAACTAATCACATAAAAATTTAGATAAGTCGGTCGATGTTGAACTATATAAGAAAAAAAACTGGACTACGTTCTTGCAAAATTGAGAAAATTGAAATTTCAAATGCAAGCAAGTCGAAAACTATAAGAGATAAACAACACATGCAAACATGTTTCTTATCAAGAGCTTTAAGTGTTAGAAACCTAACTAAGGAGACTCTACTTTGAGTCTCCTTAACTCCGATCGTGAGAAGTCTGTTGCGTCTATTTTCCAAATTGAAAACTGTATGCTCCTCTGCTATGGCTATGTGAAATTTTATGCAAATACATTCAGGCGATTAGAAAGAAAAGAGAAAAAAATGAAATTTTCCCAATTGCTACGTTATTGCTTCAAATTTAACAAAATTTTGTGTAAGTATGTGGGTTGCCAACAGAAAGCTTAATCCTCAAAAAAAAAAAAAAAATATGTAATATTTACAGTTTTATAGCGTTATTAATAAGAGAAAGAATATATGGTGGGTGTGATAATCCTTTCTTCAATCAGTAATAAGAGAATCATAATCCTTTAAATACCCAGCAAAAACTTTGCTTTCCAGGTATAATTGGAAACAAAATTAACTACTTATTTTTTTTCCGGAGTAACTAGTTATTTTTGTTCGACTTGTCCAAAAATTCATGTAGTTATTTTTTGACTCTAGGGGTACTCAAAAATATGTACCTAAACGAAAAAAAAAACAAAAAAATTTTGCCGTTAGTTAGACTCGAACTTGGACACACACTATCCATTCGTTTTTACTGACTAACGTCTTACTCAGTACACCATCTCGCACATAGCATCCTAAGCGACAAAAACTCTGTTTAGTTTAAAATATCTTTTTAGACATTTTACTATAAAAAACTAACAGCTTCAGAATGGGGTTGAACCAACAACCCTCTGGTTGTTAATCCGGCGCTCTAGCCAACTCATCCACGTGATTGCAGTATTACTGTGCTATTATACTATTGAGTACTTATTAATGTAATACAGAGTAGACAAATAATAATGACACCTCATTACCAAGAAACTACTTTAATAAGTAGTTGTTATTACCGAAAACCTAAAAGTTTTTGCTGGATAGTAATATGTTTAAGTATCGAATATGAGTAAATATTGAACTTTTAAATCTTAGAACATTGGACGGTATGTAAGTCTTTGAGTCGATTTTTTGTAAACTTATTTTTTTTTAACAATTAAACTAATGCCACAGTGTTGCTGTACGCCAGAAACAAGTAATAACTTCGCTTTTGAAGCAGCTGGAAGCTTGAAATTTTGGAAATTTGTATTTCTTTTTGAAAGCATTCTTGGCGCCAAAAATGGCCATTATGGGTAATGTGGTTGTGGCACTTCTTGTAGAATCTTACAAAAGTTTTTTTAAGTTATAAAATTTCAACGGATTTATATATAAATGTATACATTTTGAAGTACTATGTGCAGATGAATTAAATCTTCTAATGGTTTCGGATACTCCTTTACATAGTAAAATGAAGAATATAAAATTTTTCGACATATCTGATGTCAATATGTTATATTAAAATTCAGCACGATGACCCCTCTATAGTACACAGGAGACATCCACCACTAAAATGCACCCTTGGGTATTTTACTAACATCCAAAAGAACTTAAGAAAATTAATGTAGAAAAAGTTTATAATCTTTTTATTCAAATTCTTTTACATCTTCGGGTATGAAAGTAACTAAAAGTAGCGACATCTCCTTATTACATAATTGCTCTTCATTTAGGGAGCTCAGAGATGGTTTTGTTAAAAAGACGAAATGAATAGATCTGACGACAAAAGCAAAAAATTTAAAAGATCTTCCATTGTTTTCTCTCGTATCAGTCTGAAATCTTTGTTTCGAGACTCAAAAACCAGTTTAATCGGTCTGCAAAAACGCGTGGATGATGAGCGTGGGTTTTCCCATATGATTTCGTTAACGTACTTCAGCTGCAAAGATACTAAGAAATCTACAAAAAAATATTCATCTGTTTTTCGTGAATAGGTTGAGTGGCCGCTAGACCTCCATTAGACCATTTATTAGACCTCCATTTATAAATCAAAGTCAATTCAGTACAATTCGATTGCTCTATCACCTCTTTTAATAGTTTTACAATTCTACTAGCAGAGCGGTCCTGAGGAGGCACTTCTGCTATACCTTAATTCCATTACTTGGGTTATTGGGTTGGGTTGGGTTTCCAAAATTCTACAATATGATGGATAGATAATGACATTACGCATCTTAGAATCAGTACGCATTATATTATAAGTTTTTGTTGTAAGTTTGCCATCGATAAAAAGACGTAATGTCTCTTCATCTGTGTATGATACTGGTTCCTTATATGGTGCATTACAATTTATTTATTTATTTTTTTTTTTTTTTTTTGAGATTCATTTATGCCTTTATTTACAGATTTATAAAGGTTAACACCAGCAGCGAAAGTTAGTTTGTCAGATGAACATTTACTTACTAGAGCAGATACTTTCAATAGCTTCTCTTTTTCCGATTTGTCTGAAAACTCTGATCGAGGTTTGATGTTTGATTAATACCTCTGTAATTTTAAATGAGTTTTTAGAAGGAAGACGAAATAATCCATCCAACCAAATTTTATTAGTGCTTTCGAAAGCGTTTTTATTTCTTATTGCCTTTATGCACTTTTCATTTATTGAATACGTTAATCCCCGTACAGCTAACTTTATTGCAATAATTTTCTGTTTTAAAATTCTGCAACTCACTCTTAACAAAAAAATAATTAATCACAACGTTTGACTTTTCTTTTCTTGCCATTTCGACAATACACAATTTATAGAGTTCTCACCGAGTTATGGATATTTTATCTATATTTGCATTTAAAAAGCGTAATAGCACGTATTAGCAGAAAATCTTTTTTTTCTTCTAAAGTAGACATTGTACAGATAAATAGACGACAATTAATTACAGGGGATTCCCATTTGAAAGTTTTTATATAGAACTGTGACAATTCAATTGCTCATTTTTCAATCAACACAACAAAGCAAATAATAAATTAAAAAAAAGATGATATACCGTTATGAACAGTGGATAGTTCTCTAAAAAATTACCAAATAAATTAGGGAAATTTTGACACTTAAAAAATCGACTTTTTTCCAGCTAGATTGGACTACGGCAACACTGGTGGGTTTCCTTTTTATGAACTTCACTCTAGGTTTTAACATTTATATTGAAAGGATTAATTTGTCAAATGTTTTTCTTACTACTTTAAATTAATGTTAAAAGAACTTTTTTGTCAAAACGATTTTTTCTTATTTTTTTTTCTTTTTTTAAACAAATGAGATGATTCCCTTTTTGTGAACATTACTCTCCTACCAATATTTACTTTTTATCCTTTAATTTAAAAGGAATCCTTTGTCAAATAAGTATTTGTTTTACTTATTGTCTTACATCAATGTCAAATGGAAATATCTTTTGTCAAAAATATTTTCAAATATTATTCATATTTAATAGGATTTATGTTTGTCGAAGATGAATGAAAAATATCTGTTGATAATACAATGTGACAGCCATCAAAAAGTGTATCATTAGTTAATATCATTTGTAAAACTGTTTGCTGCTACAGACGATTTTTTTATTTTTTTTATTTGAGTTTTAAAGCTTGAAATGTATAAAAATAATAGAGATCAACAATTGTAATGAATACTCTTATTATTTATTAATACACTGACAAGATAATAAAGCGTAATTAATAAATAATAAATATAATTGTCTTATTTTGGGAATATTAATATGGCATAAAATTCTTAATTAGGTTTAGCATATTTTAGAATTCACAACGCTAAGTCAAAAAAGTAAATATGTAGATGTAAAAAGAATGAAAACAAACCCCCAAAAAAATGGTTGGTATTGTTTTATATATAAATATGTTTTTCAATAATATCAAGCGTGAGACTAGGTGGATTACAATTTAGCTTTGTCTCTTTCTTTTCATTGTTCATTTTCATAGACTATACACTGCACAGAGGGGCAGAATTGTAATTTTTCTCTAACTCTAATCGGCTGTTTTGATTTACATAAAAATTTACACAGGCGTATCAGACGAAGAAGTTTGTGAGGGGGCCTTCCATAGCCTTCAGAAACGGAGCTCAAAGTAGGATACCTCGAACATAGGAAAATGATCATGGCTTGCCAAATTTTTGTTTCTTATATGATTTCAAATATTTTTACATCTTCCTAAAACCCTAGATAAGTCTTATGAAATATATACTTGCATGCGCTAGTTATGCCTTACAGTTTACAAACTATTTGCAAATGAAATTTAAATTATCTTAAATTTGCAAAGTCTTGATTCAGTTTTTCCCACATATATGCCAATATTTTTATCTATCGAATATAAAAAACTTGAAGCTCAAAAATAAACGATTTTTAAATCGAAAATTGTAAAAATTATGATTTTTTTTTTTGCTGAATAAGTGCCCTCACACTTTTTTTCTAAAATAAAATTTTCTTTAAGAATATATAATATAAAAACAAGCCCAAATGCCATTAAGAAATTATCATTTTTGCAATTTTCAATTTCAAAATCATTAACTTTTAAGCTCAAAAAGATATTGTCTTCAATTTTGTTTGTTTTTTTTTTTTTTTTTTTTTTTGTTGGATAGTTGAATTTTGCTCTTTAATCAATTGGGTAAACATTTTACAAAACCGAAAAAAAATTTTGGGATATATATTTAAAAAAACTATATTTTAAAAAATTGAGTATTTGAGAATTCAAATGAAAATAGCTCGAAAACTATAGAGATAAATACAGCATGCAAGCACGTTTTTCAGAGGTCTTATAAAAAGATATAAAAATATTTGCAGTCGTATAAGAAAAAAAAATTTAATAAGTGGTGAAAAATTTCTATGTCAGAGGTACCCTATTTTGATCCCCTTAGTTTCGTTCCCAAGGGTTTTGGAAGGCCTCCTTCTAAACTTAAAATTGTACACTCTTTTACTATGCCCATATGAAATTTTATGTAAATGCAACCACTCGGTTAGAAAAATTTATTTACAAAAATTCTGATTCTGCCCCAATGTGCACTGGACAATAGACAAGACTATAGACTACACAATACTTTAGATTAGAGTATGTACTAGGTAATACAATAGGCTATAGAATAGAGTATAGAATAAAATATAGACTAGACTATAGAATAGACTATAGACTAGACTATAGAATCGACTATAGAATAGACTACAGGCTATAAAATAGACTATAGAATACGATATAGACTAGACTGTAGAATAAACTATAAACTAGACTATATAATGAACTATAGACTAGACTATATACTATACTATAAACTACACCAGAGTATGGACTAGACAATAGAATGGACTATAGAATAGATTATGGAATATACTATAGAATAGATTATAGAATAGACTATAGAATAGGCTATAGAATAGACCATAGAATATAGAATGGACTATAGATTAGACTATATAATAGACTATAGTCCATACTATATAATAGAATATAGAACAGACTAGACTAGACTAGACTGGACTAGACTATAGACTAAACTATAGAATAAACTGTAGACTAGACTATAGAATGAACTATATACTAGAATATAGAATGAACTATAGACTTGATTATAGACTAGACTATAAACTTTTCTATAGACCAGACTATAGACTACACTATAGACCAGAGTATGGACCAGACAATAGAACAGACTCTAGAATAGAGTATAGAAATGACTATAGACTAGACTATAGAATAGACCATAGAATAGACTATAGACTAGACTATACAATAGACTATATAATAGACTATAAAATAGACTTCAGAATAGACTATAGAATAGATTATGAATTATATTATAGAATAGGTTATAGACCAGACTATAGGGTAGATTATAGAGTAGACTATAGACTAGTCTATAGAATAGTCCATAGACTAGTCTATAGAATAGTCCATAGACTAGTCTATAGAATAGTCCATAGACTAGTCTATAGAATAGTCCATAGACTAGTCTATAGAATAGTCCATAGACTAGTCTATAGAATAGTCCATAGACTAGTCTATAGAATAGTCCATAGACTAGTCTATAGAATAGTCCATAGACTAGTCTATAGAATAGTCCATAGACTAGTCTATAGAATAGTCCATAGACTATTCTATAGAATAGTCCATAGACTAGTCTATAGAATAGTCCATAGACTAGTCTATAGAATAGTCCATAGACTAGTCTATAGAATAGTCCATAGACTAGTCTATAGAATAGTCCATAGACTAGTCTATAGAATAGTCCATAGACTAGTCTATAGAATAGTCCATAGACTAGTCTATAGAATAGTCCATAGACTAGTCTATAGAATAGTCCATAGACTAGTCTATAGAATAGTCCATAGACTAGTCTATAGAATAGTCCATAGACTAGTCTATAGAATAGTCCATAGACTAGTCTATAGAATAGTCCATAGACTAGTCTATAGAATAGTCCATAGACTAGTCTATAGAATAGTCCATAGACTAGTCTATAGAATAGTCCATAGACTAGTCTATAGAATAGTCCATAGACTAGTCTATAGAATAGTCCATAGACTAGTCTATAGAATAGTCCATAGACTAGTCTATAGAATAGTCCATAGACTAGTCTATAGAATAGTCCATAGACTAGTCTATAGAATAGTCCATAGACTAGTCTATAGAATAGTCCATAGACTAGTCTATAGAATAGTCCATAGACTAGTCTATAGAATAGTCCATAGACTAGTCTATAGAATAGTCCATAGACTAGTCTATAGAATAGTCCATAGACTAGTCTATAGAATAGTCCATAGACTAGTCTATAGAATAGTCCATAGACTAGTCTATAGAATAGTCCATAGACTAGTCTATAGAATAGTCCATAGACTAGTCTATAGAATAGTCCATAGACTAGTCTATAGAATAGTCCATAGACTAGTCTATAGAATAGTCCATAGACTAGTCTATAGAATAGTCCATAGACTAGTCTATAGAATAGTCCATAGACTAGTCTACAGAATAGTCCATAGACTAGTCTATAGAATAGTCCATAGACTAGTCTATAGAATAGTCCATAGACTAGTCTACAGAATAGTCCATAGACTAGTCTATAGAATAGTCCATAGACTAGTCTATAGAATAGTCCATAGACTAGTCTATAGAATAGTCCATAGACTAGTCTATAGAATAGTCCATAGACTAGTCTATAGAATAGTCCATAGACTAGTCTATAGAATAGTCCACAGATTAGTCTATAGAATAGTCCACAGATTAGTCTATAGAATAGTCCACAGACTAGTCTATAGAATAGTCCACAGACTAGTCTATAGAATAGTCCACGGACTAGTCTATAGAATAGTCCACAGACTAGTCTATAGAATAGTCCACGGACTAGTCTATAAAATAGTCCACAGACTAGTCTATAGAATAGTCCACAGACTAGTCTATAGAATAGTCCACAGACTAGTCTATAGAATAGTCCACAGACTAGTCTATAGAATAGTCCACAGACTAGTCTATAGAATAGTCCACAGACTAGTCTATAAAATAGTCCACAGACTAGTCTATAGAATAGTCCACAGACTAGTCTATAGAATAGTCCACAGACTAGTCTATAAAATAGTCCACAGACTAGTCTATAAAATAGTCCACAGACTAGTGTAGAATATACCATAGACTAGTCTATAGAATATACCATAGACTAGTCTATAGAATATACCATAGACTAGTCTATAGAATATACCATAGACTAGTCTATAGAATATACCATAGACTAGTCTATAGAATAGTCCATAGACTAGTCTATAGAATATACCATAGACTAGTCTATAGAATATACCATAGATTAGTATATAGAATAGTCCATAGACTAGTCTATAGAATATACCATAGACTAATCTATAGAATATACCATAGACTAATCTATAG